>JAVBHV010000052.1:1887500-2525000 GCA_033992175.1 Spiraea crenata | reverse complement strand
TCACTATGGTGTTCTACAAGTGTTATACATAGTGTTCCACATGATGTTCAATAAGGTGTTTAACATGGTGTTCAAAAAGGTGTTCAATATAGTGTTGAATATAGTGTTCAATTAGGTGTTCAACAAGGTATTCAACATGGTGTGGAACAAAGTGTTCTACAAGTGTTCTAAACGGTGTTCTATAAGGTGTTCTATAAGGTACTCAATAACGTTCAATATGATGTTCAACATGGTGTTCTACAAGTGTTAAACATGATGTTCAACAAGGTATTAAACATGGTGTTCAACAATGTGTTCAATAAGGTGTTCAACATTGTGCTCAACAAGGTGTTCAATAAGGTGTTCAACATGGTGTTCAATAAGGTGTCGACATGGTGTTCAACATGATGTTCACTATGGTGTCAAGTGTTATACATGGTGTTCAACATGATGTTCAATAAGGAGTTTATCATGGTGTTCAAAAAGGTGTTGAACATAGTGTTCAACAAGGTGTTCAACAAGGTACTCATGGTGTTCAACATGGTGTTGAACTATGTATTCAACAAGGTGTTTAACATGATTTTCAACATGGTGTTGAATAAAGTGTTCTACAAGTGTTCTACACGATATTTTACAAGGTGTTCTACAAGTGTTCAATAAGGTGTCAACATGGTGTTCAACATGATATTCACTGTAGTGTTTTCCAAGTGTTATACATGGTGTTCAACATGATGGTCAGTAAGGTGTTTAACATGGTGTTCAACATTTTATTGAACACCATGTTGAACACTATATTGAATACTATGTTGAATACCTCATTGAACACTATGTCGAAGACCTTATTGAAATCTTTGTTGAACACTTTGTTGAACACATTGTTAAACATCATATTGTTGGACACCATTTTAGACGCCTTATTGAACACCACGTTGGACACCTTGTTGAACACCATATACAATAATTGTAGAACACCTTAGAGAACAGTATGTAGAATACTTGTAGAACTCGTTGTTGAACAATGTGTTGTGCACATTGTTGAACACCATGTTAAACACAATGTTGAACACCATTTTGGATGCCTTATTGAACACCATGTTGAACACCACGTTGGACACTTTGTTGAATACCTTGTTGAACATAATGTTGAACATCTTGTAGAACACTATATTGAAACACCATGTTAAACTCCTTGTTGAACACCTTGTTGAACAAAATGTTGAATCCCGTATTGAACACCATGTTGAACACATTGTAGAACACTATGAAGAACACCATGTAGAACACCATGTTGAACATCATGTTGAACACCTTGTTGAACACAATGTAGAACATTTGTAGAACACCATGAAAAACATCATGTAAAACACTTGTTGAACACCATATTTAACTACTTGTTGAACACCATGTAAAATATTTGTAGAACACAATGTTGAATTTATTGTTGAACACCTTGTAGAACGCCGTGTTGAAAACTATTTTGAAAACAATTTTGAACACTTTGTTGAATACTATGTTGAACACCATGTTGAATACTATGTTGAACACCATGTTAAATGTTTGTTGAACACCTTATTGAACATAATGTTGAACACCTTGTTGAAACACCATGCTGATTACTTTGGTGAACACCTTATTGAACTCGGTGTTGAACGCCATGTTGAACACCTTGTTGAATACAATGTTGAACACCATGTTGAACGCCATATTGACACAATGTCGAACATTTGTAGAACACCATGAAGAACATCATGTAAAACACCATGTTGAAGACTTTATTGAAGACCTTGTTGAAGACCTTGTTGAACACAATGTTGAACATCGTGTTAAACACAATGTTGAACACCATGTTGAACACTGTGTAGAACATTTGTAGAACACCATGAAGAACATCATGTAAAACACCATGTTGAACTTATTGTTAAACACTTGTAGAACACTTGTAGAACATTATGTTGAACCCCATGTTGAACACCTTGTTGAATATCATGTTGAATACCTTAATGAACATTTTTTTGAACTCTTTGTACAACATCATGTTGAACACTTTGTTGAAAATCATGTTGAACACCGTGTAAAACACTTGTAGAACGTTGTAGAACACCTTGAAGAACATCGTGCAGAATACTTGTAAAAGACTTGTAGAACACCTTGTACAACACTATGTTGAACACCTGTGTAGAACACCATGTAGAACACATTGAAGAACACTTTGTAGAACACTTATAAAACACTTTGTAAATTACCATGTCGAACACTTGTAGAAAACTTTGTAGAATACCTTGTTGAATGCTTGTGTAGAACACCTTGTTTAGAGTACCGTAGAAAACACTTATGAAACACCTTACAGAACACCTTATAGATTGATATAGATGATCTGAAGTATTTAAAAACTCCAATAGAGCACATTAAAGTTGAGATATCTTGTGTGTGTTATCAGAGAATCAAGGTACTGTATCTATCTCTACTGAAGAGTTTCTACCTTTCACCTGGTGAGATTCGCATTGTTTCCTAGCTTTCTGTTTTTGGAAGAAATTTGTTCGCTCCATTTGCTTGTTAATTCACTTCTGATGGCAATGCTTCTCCAACTTTTGCAACCGCCGGACTAAAAAGACATTTCCATGTAACTTCGGAAGTGGTTTAAACTATGTGAATACAAGCAACCTTTGTGCTAAGGGACTACAATTCTTTCAGCTTGTCCTTTGGAATGTTGGGTTTGTTTTGGCCAAATTGTCAACTCTCATGTGTTTTATTTTTTATGATATTAATATGGCAAGACATCCATAGCATTTCGCGTTGAATAGAAAGTTACTCAAACTCCTTCATCAATGTCTGATAAATTTAAATGGCAGAATCAAATTGTTTTCTCATGAAAAATCTTGGAGATGCCGTACATTGCATACAACCACTTAAGAAAAAAAAACCAAAAGACAAAAAAATTGGTTTTTTGGGGGACAAAGTAATTGGGCTTGAGAAGAAAGGGTGCGCAGCCCGCAAGAAGCTTTGTACATGGATGCTTCCCGGATCAATTTCTCCCCAGATTCAACGCTCCAAAAGAAACTAAAATGTTGAATTGCATTAACAACCCGTGTAGTTCACTGAATTATCAATTTCATCCCTATAGTTTAATTTTCTTACATTTTGTTGGCATTGTTACTTCAATCCTGGCCCGTTTACTAATTCGGAGTCGGAGTGAGCAGGAATTGGAATGAATAGGAATTAGAATGAATAGGAATCGATATGAGCATGAATCGGAGTGAAGCACTCTCATTGAAGCATTTACTAATTGTCCAGAATCGGAGTGAAAATTAAGTAGAATGATAATTTAGGTATAGAAGTTTCATTCATGGTGGAATCAACCTTCAGGAATCCCAATATCACTTCAACCCAGGGAGTCCCATTCCTTGAAAATCAGGAATCACATTCCTAATTTTGTGGTGGGTCTCACCACAAATTTGATTCCCAAATTTAGTAAACACATGAATCACTACGAGCCGAAATGACTCCCAATGATTTCATTCCCATTCCAGGTAATCTTGAAAAGTTTCAACCACATGATATTAATCTGATTCCGTTATGTCACTCCCAAAGTGCAAATTGACCAGAATGAGATAGTTGATTTGGTACGGTTTTAGTTTGGCCAAATTATTAATTTTTTATTGGAGTCTAAATTCATTTCAATTTACTTCTTAAACTCATATCATCATTTTTTTGAAATTCAAATCTAATATTCAACTCCCATAAACAAATTCAATTTATACAATGAAAGAGCATGATTGATGACGCTAAAGAGCATGAGAAGAATATAAAAGGAGGTTCAAGTATTATAAAACGAAAAGAGCCTAGAGGGGCACCAACCCAAGAACAGAAAATAGAAGGAGATTCAACAATCAACCTTCCTAAAAAAGACATCCAAAGTAAATAAAAAAAAAGAAGAAAAAAAAAGTCATAAATATAAGAGGAGACAAGGTAGAAATGATCCCTATCTCCCTGACATATCACAGTCAGTCCTCAGGCAGTCTATTAAAGTTTAGGACACGAACCAGAGAAGATGGTGTCAATCTAAGAGCCCATAAACATCTCATGTCTGGAAAGCAATGCAACGATATCAGAAGCCCAATTCACTTTTCGAGTAACCCAAGACCATCTTAGGTTATCAAAACTATCTTTGAGAAGCCAAATATCCTTAATAATCGGGAATGTTATCCATAAGCATCCCTTTAGACTATTGTGGAACAAGTTAATCGCAATTTTTGAATGAGATTCGAAAACCACCGATGCTAATCCATGAGTGGAAGCAAGACTTAGTCCTGAACGGACATGAAAGGAGGATGAGACCATGCAAGAGAGGGAGGACTCCAACTTTGGTAAGATTCATAAAAAATAAAAAATAAAAAATAAAAATAAAAACCACTTAGTTGACGAGCTGGACTAGAATGAAACTAAAACGATTCTGCAGGTCCAAAAATGCAATTAAAAACTAGCCTGGGTGCAAAAACAAAACTCCAAGTAAAACTACAAATATAAAAACAAAATTTTGGAGGGAGCGGTGTTGTCTCCCTGAGCGGTGCACACACAACACAAAAACAGAAAAGAAAACAATTCCGCTGATTCAAGAGTCACCGGAGTTCCTCGGAACCTTCCGACCCGAAAGCCCCAAAAAAACCCCGACCCGACCCGCCAAACCTCCTCCGCAAATGCCGGACCTTCTTTAGCGCTTTCGCGGATCACATTTCTCCTTTCTTTTTATTCCCCAATTTTTCGCGGTAACCCGAATTCCTAGCCCCATTTTCCATTCGTTTCGAGAATTTCATCTCGATTTTTGCATGCACATTCGATTTGTGATTTGTGATTGCAATTGCAATGCGGATGGTTTCGAATTGATCGGAATTGGGCTTTCGATTCGGTTATGGATTCGGCACGGAGTTGGCTCTCGAAGCTTCAGCCGCGGGACAAATTGAGGAGCTCGACGAGGAAGAACGGCGGCGGCGGCGGCGGCGGCGGAGGCGAAGACGATTCGAATGGCTCGAACACCGATGAGGAGGCGCTGTCCAACGTCACCAAGCAGAAGGCAGCGGCAGCGAAGCAGTACATTGAGAATCACTACAAGGAGCAGATGAAGAATCTCCACGAGAGAAAAGAACGGTAAATTTTCGAAATTTACAAATTTTTTACTATTTTGATTTGCTAATGGATGCTGAACAATGTAGTTTTTGGTAATTTGCTATTGTGGTGTTTTCGGTGGTTTTTGTAATTAGGGATTTTGAATTTTGTTTTGCAGAAGGAATATGTTGGAGAAGAAGTTGGCGGATGCTGATGTGTCTGAGGAGGATCAGAACAACCTTTTGAAGTTTTTGGAGAAGAAAGAGACGGAGTATATGCGGCTTCAGAGGCATAAGATGGGTTGCGATGATTTTGAGTTGCTGACTATGATTGGAAAAGGAGCATTTGGTGAGGTAATGCATTTTGTGATGAGATCTTGGCTGCTAGAAGATATTGGTTGTATAAAGTTTTAATCTTTTCGAAAATTTCGTGCCTTAAGGTGGCTGGGAATTTCGTGTCATGTAATTGATAATATGGTGCTTTTTCGGGTGTAGGTTCGAGTCTGCAGGGAAAAGACGACAGGTTCTGTATATGCCATGAAAAAGCTTAAGAAATCAGAGATGCTTCGTCGAGGCCAGGTATTCAGTTAACTGTTATGTTATGCCATTTTAATTGCTGAAGTTGTTTAAGTGGGTAGTTAATGCAAGTTTCCTTATGTCCCTTTTAGGTTGAGCATGTGAAAGCTGAAAGGAACTTGCTTGCTGAGGTGGACAGCAATTGCATTGTCAAGCTCTACTGTTCATTTCAAGATGATGAGTTTCTTTACCTTATAATGGAATACTTACCTGGAGGAGATATGATGACTTTGCTTATGAGAAAGGATATTTTGACCGAAGATGAAGCTAGATTTTATGTAGCCGAAACAGTTTTGGCTATCGAGTCTATACATAAACACAATTACATTCATAGGTTTGTGGTACAAGTTCATGGTTAACAACGTCCTTTTTGACATATATTGAGTAGCACAATTCCATGTGTGTAAATAGAGCTTAACCTAGTCTGTTTTGCATATTGCAGGGACATTAAGCCTGACAACTTGCTACTTGATAGATATGGACACTTGAGATTGTCAGATTTTGGGTTGTGTAAACCTTTAGACTGCAGTACAATCCGAGAAGACTTTTCAATAGCACCCAGTGGTAATGGTGCTACTCAGAATGATCCTGCAGCTCCGAAACGAACACAACAAGAGCAACTGCAACATTGGCAGAAGAATAGGAGAATGCTTGTAAGTTATTCCACCCCCTGTCTCTCTCTTTGCAAAACTTTGAGAATAGGCAAAAGAGGGAGGTCTCATTTTGGATGTAAGAAAAAGCTTTTTGGTAGAAGTTGCGAAGATATCATTCCTTCAATTGTTGATTTATGACCAATGCAGGCTTATTCAACTGTTGGTACACCTGACTATATTGCTCCAGAAGTTTTGTTGAAAAAAGGTTACGGGATGGAATGTGACTGGTGAGTATTATTTACCACCATATTGATATGGAGAACAACCTGAAAGGCTAGCTTACTCTTCTATTCCTGCATTGATAAACTGAATATTCTTCCTCATACACAGGTGGTCACTTGGAGCCATTATGTATGAAATGCTTGTTGGTTACCCACCCTTCTATTCTGACGATCCTATGTCAACATGCAGGAAGGTAAATATTATAAATTTACCGTAGTTAATCAATCTGCATCTCTCGTTTGTAGATTCCAGTGCATGTGCTTAATTTTAGTAACGAACTTTGTACACTTTGGAAAAGTGTGGTTAATTACTGGGAATGACAGATTATTTTAACTACTGGGGTTAGTGATTCATGAATGACAAATTGTACCACTTTTACTGATAATGTTTTCTGTCATGCTCGTCTCTTGCAGATTGTCAACTGGCGAACTCATTTGAAATTTCCAGAAGAGGCAAAGCTATCTCCTGAGGCAAAAGATCTTATTAGCAAACTCTTGTGTAATGTCAACCAAAGATTGGGAACAAATGGTGCAGATGAAATAAAGGTGTTGTATGGTGTGTCCTGTTCTAAGTTTTGTTTGATTTGTACATAAACTTGTTGCATATAATGGGATTGACCTTGCTGCTGATTCCTTTTTCAGGCTCATCCTTGGTTTGATGGTACTGAATGGGAAAAGCTTTATCATGTGGATGCTGCTTTTATTCCTGAGGTCAATGATGATTTGGATACTCAAAATTTTGAAAAGTTTGATGAGGTACAGAATGTTCTCGATATTTGTGGATTTCGTTAAGCTACTAGTGTTTAACGTACCATGCTGCTTATGATTTATTTGATCACTACCGATGCTTAATCTGCAGGCCGACGCCCATATTCAGAGTTCATCTAAAACTGGTCCTTGGAGAAAGGTATGAGAATGGTGTATAACTTAAACAGGGTGTATTTCTTCATTAGGCTACCCCCACTCCACACTGAAATCTTTCCAACTTTTCCCTTCTCTTCCCCTGACATTTTTCCTTTTCACTTTGCAGATGCTCTCTTCTAAGGACATTAATTTTGTGGGCTACACATATAAAAACTTTGAAATTGTTAACGATTATCAAGTGCCTGGAATGGGTATATTTCCTTATATCTCCCATAACTTGCTGGTGAACTTTATCTTTTTGTCAGTTCAAAGCTTTTATGTACGTATATGTGTGTTGTGGGTGTATAGAGACTTTGATGGTTGATATGGGTAAATTCAAGAGATGTTGATGGTTGTTGTCGTCCCATTCAAAATTGTTGTCATTCTTTTTTGGCATCGAACAACAATGGTCATGTGGCCAAAATAACTGGGGAACACTGGAAGCATCTACTAACTAGTCCATTTTCAGTTGTAATATCCTGTCTGGTTTGGATGGATAGGTCTCCATCCATTTCAGTGATTCCCTTAGAAGATGCGGTTTATGTTCTTATAGTTACACTGTTGTGTAAGTGTTCTTTGGTGTAGGCCACTTTCTTTTTGTAAACTGATCTGGTACTTTTTCTGCTTGTAGCCTCGTTGAAGAAGAAAAACATCAAATCAAAGAGACCATCTGTTAAACAACTTTTCGGTACGCTCGAGTTTTTGTTCTTACCAGCATATAAAGTTTCGATAGAGCAATTCTCATTTACTTTTCTCACCTCTGTTTTGATAAGAATGCTTTTCTCACCTTTTTCTTTTCTCGTCAAGCAGATGAAGAGTCAGAGACATCGGAGACATCAGAGACATCTGACAGTGGTGGAAGCAGCCACCCTGTGCAAGGGAGCTTTTTGAACCTCTTGCCTCCTCAATTAGAAGTATCTCATCAACACCGTGACGACTCTTCCTAAGTTCACCTATACTTCAGATGGACTAGGAGCTTGTTCCCAATTGCATAACAACTTTCAAGTGAATATATGCAATTCTTGATGCTGCCTTTTGCACCTGCATTTTTCATGGCTACATTGGCTTGAGCTCTGATTTTTCGATTGTACAGTCAGTAAGGCCCCGACGAAAGGCAGTGAGTTCTGAAGCCTAGGACAGGAGTCCTGTCCTGTAAGTTTTTCTGTCTTGAGAGATTACGAAAAACTGAAAGAGTAAAAGAGTAAATACCAGTTCATTTACCACTAACTTGTAATTTCCATTCTACCGAATATTGTACAAAAACGCTCAAATTGTATACGTGTTGTTCACTGTAATCACAAGAATACAATTTGTTCACTATCAACCAGTTGATCAAACTTATTTGTATTCAATGACGACGACTTACATCATGCTTAAGCTTTGATAGGGTGAAAATACAGAATGACTGTTTTCTATATTCTGTTCTTCAATTCTTTTCTGCTTTGTGTAGAAAAACAGAAGCGCACAAAGATTTTTTTGGTCAGTTGGGAATCTCATCCAGGCCAAAAGAAATTTTGGCATAATTCCAAATATGTTCTGTAAAGCTCTTATTCCCTTGGTGGGTCTGTGTTTGTTCTGGGAGTGCCATATGGCGGGACATTGTGCCAATTTAGAGTCACCATCATTCAATAACTCTTTCTGTATTCATTAAGCATTGAACTAGTGATATTCATTCTCGATTGACTGGAGAAAATGGAACGTCTGTGTTGAAGTGTTCAGAAATTCATAGTCTCCATAAGACTCATTTATCAGAAGTAGAATGTACGCCGTATGGAAAACCTTTATTCATAAGGGTTAGCGTGTACGGAGACGCTAGTATAGTTAAAGAGGAATAGTAGATTGGAAAAAGATTACATACCGAAATTCCTCTGTGTTGATTCTGCAAAACAAACAAGACCTCAGCGGTAATGTGTTACTATTTTTCTTGCTTTTTAAAACACAAAGTTGAGCTAGGATCCAAACTTGTTGACTAGGACTTGGACCCTCTTGAAAGTTTGATGGTTTCTGGGTCTTTTCATTCTGTTTTGCTGTGTCTTTGTATGTGAAAGCAAGGCCGACGACATGATCTTATTGAAAATATGCTCCCGATAAACTCACACGCTATGAGTTCTTACACTTTCATTATATTTCCATCATCACTTGACTGATTTGCACATACCGACAACCCAAATCTTCCTGAACTGATCACTTACCCCTTCATCTCTATATATTTTTTTATTATCAAGTTATGTTCCATTTTCGTGTATCTCCATCATTACATGACTAGTTCACTTAGTCGGCTGCAATAGGATTGTCAAAAGCAATGGCTTCTTGTCGCAAAAAGCTGGAACCTGAGGATATTTTGCTGGCCAAGTTGATCAAAGCCAACTTGACTAACTGACTTTGCTAATTTGGACAATTTTTTAAAGTGAAGCTGTCAATCAAGAAATCTTCAGATTAAGCAACATATTAAGTAATATTTCATTAGGTACTAATGCAAATTATTCAATCCAGAACAAAATGCAAAAGAATTTGATCCTTGACAAGCTGACCAATTCACACCCAATTGTGTAAAAAACTAAGTCCGGTCTGTCCCCGAAAACGTCTTTTCTTGTGGGACAATATTCTTATTTAAATGAGAAAACAATAAGAAACAAAATCTTTCAAACATAAATCTAAAACCAGAGACCTATACTTGAGACAAAAATTCAAAAATGAAGTATTTAAGAAATAAATAAGATAAATCAAGAATCTTAATTTAATCACAGCAGCCATCACTAACAGTTGCACTGGTTTAGGTAGTGGGGCAGTTCGTTTCTTTCATCATCTTCTTCACTTGAAGTCTCATCTACACAAAAGATGCTTCTTCGCTGTAATTCTTAGTCTTAGTTAAGCATATGGTTAATCATATTCATGCTACATGATTTCAATTTATGTCCCAAACCATTGACCTCAAGTTCAGATCTCCTGTGTCTTCTCATAATTAGGATGCTAATTCCGCACTAATGAATTTCCTTCTTATAAAAATCTAGAGGTAATCACCAAACCTCATGATCATGAATCATTAAACTTTACTTAATTAATTATAAAGTTCAAATGTCTAATTAATAAAAGAGAAATCACTACCTCACCGACGTGGTGTGTTTGGCTTGTAGCATGCTAACTTTTTCTGTGTGTCTTTGATATGCCGGCCATCTTTCTTCCAATACTAAACTCCCAAATTTTTTGGCCACCACCTTTAAAACTAAACTCCATCTCTTCACCACAACCCCCCTCCCCTAATCTCAATTGTTTTTAATAGCATTTTTTTTCTGAGATTTTAATGAAAGCAGAATTCCAAATGGCTCATGGAACTATGAACATAATACAATCCCATGAACCTAGTTGGATTAATTACCCCATTAACAATGGGTTCCAAAATAATCCCACCTCCAATTCTTTCCCCAATCCAAACAAGCCCCTAGAAAACCGGTTCATAAACTTGGAGAGTAGTGAGCTTTCCCAATGGGTGGAGCACATCACCAAGCAGCTCATCGACGACTTGCCTGAGCCTGCTGCCACCACCACCGCCTCCAACACTAGTGACACCGTGCACACACTTAGTTATGTTGATCATGACCATGACCATGAGCTCCAATGGGGCAATGAGCTACAACTCCATGCAGACAACAACATGAAGTCAACAAGAGGGGAAATGAGTAAGCTTGATGAACACGGTTTGTCCCTAATCACTCTACTCTTTGAATGCGCGGTGGCTATCTCGGTGGACAACCTCCCCGAGGCCCACCGGATGCTACTGGAACTAACCCAGATGGCCTCGCCTTATGGGCCATCATGTGCAGAGCGCGTGGTGGCCTATTTCTCCAAGGCGATGGCCAGCAGGGTTATCAACTCGTGGTTGGGGATTTGCTCCCCATTGGTGAACTACAAAAGTGTCCATAGTGCTTTTCAAATCTTCAACACCATCTCACCTTTCATCAAGTTTGCCCACTTCACTTCCAACCAGGCCATCCTCGAGGCCTTCCACCGCTGCGACAGGGTCCACATTCTTGACCTTGACATCATGCAGGTAATTTTGAAGACTATTTTGGAGCACGATTAACAGCTTTCGTTCTCAGTATTTATTAGCACATTTTATAAGTGGGACTTGTCTTGATACGTTTGATACTTTCTTTGTAGGGCTTACAATGGCCAGCCTTGTTTCACATCCTTGCCACACGGATGGAAGGTCCTCCACACGTGAGAATGACAGGCGTTGGCACGTCATCGGAGGTTCTGCTAGAAACCGGCAAGCAACTCTTCAATTTCGCCAAACGCCTTGGTCTATCATTCGAATTTCACCCAATTGTACGAAAAGTTGGCGTGATAGACGCTTCCATGGTACAAGTCCGGCGCGGAGAGACTCTTGCGGTCCATTGGCTGCAGCATTCGCTCTACGATGCGACTGGACCCGATTGGAAAACAATGAAGCTCATTGAAGACCTAGCACCAAGAATTGTCACGTTGGTAGAGCAAGACATGTCACATGGGGGCTCATTTTTGGACCGTTTTGTTGGGTCACTACATTATTACTCCACAATATTTGATTCACTAGAGGCATACTTGCCTAGTGACAACCCAAACCGGCACAATGTGGAGCACTGCCTCTTTTATCGGGAGATCAACAACATATTGGCGATCGGAGGGCCGGCAAGGAGCGGGGAGGACAAGTTTAGGCAGTGGAGGAGTGAGCTTGGGGCAAGGAGTGAGTTCATGCAAGTGGGGATGAGTGCTAATTCAATGGCTCAAGCACAATTGATTTTGAATATGTTTCCTCCTACACATGGGTATAGCCTTGTGCAAGGGGATGGGACTATTAGGTTAGGGTGGAAGGATACTAGTTTGTATGTTGCTTCTGCCTGGACTTGTTCTCATCATGCTTCAAGATAACCAGCTATATAGCCGTAATCACGAGAACTTTTTTTATCTTTTGGGGTTTTATGTTTTGAATTATGGAGTGATTCAGTAGTCATTGGTTGTATTAGCTTAGGGCCTGAATGAAAATCATTCAACCAATTAGAATTCATGTAACAAGTTTGCATATCTTGAACCAAGATCATTAGCAATTGGACCATTAAATTTAAACTGTCAGACAAAAGCCTGCTCCTTTTTTCCGAGGAATGAGTTGGCTTGCTGGCATGGCATCATACTGTGCAACAGCAGCTTTCAAAGTTTCATGAACAATACAAGGAATGGCTCCCCGTATAATTCTTACCAAGAGTGAGATAAACTGCCGGACAAGAAAGAACTTGAAGACCAACTTTTACCTGTGCAGAACAATGAGTAAAGAAGCATTGAGATGAGAGCTAGGATAGCAAACTACATAAACTGAAAACACTGGAATACCACTATGTGACAGACCACAAGGGCCATAGATATCAAAAAAGTTAAAAAAGTTTCATAAGAATACTAGGAAGGTTGTGTGTATGATCATGTAAAATTGAATCATCATTTTATATTTATATAGCAAAAAGTTTTATTTATTTTGAGCCCTACTTTTCTCAGATTTTTTTTCTTGTGTATTGGAAAATAAATGCATTTGTAAAAAAATTTGTCAAATCATTATGAAAAAATAAAAAAATTTCAAAAATTGTATTATATGCTTACTTATGACACAATAAAAAAAAATTAAAAATCTTGTCTTAAATTTGTTAGAAAAAAAAAAATTAAAAATTTGGTCATAAGGTAATGACAACACCAAAAATTTTATCATATGATTATGACAAAAATAAAACTGTCAAAATTTTTATCATAAGGTTATGACAAATTCAAAAATTTTGTTATAAGGTTATGACAAAACCAAAATTTCATCAAATTTTATCATAAACATATGACAAAATTTAAAATTCAATAAATTTGTTTAAATTTTGTCAAAAGGTTATGACAAAATTAAATTTTTGTCATATGATTAGGACAAAATCAAAATTTTTTTAAATTTTATCATAAGGTTATGATAAAATCAAAATTTTATAGGATTGTGCATGTTGGTAATGAGGGGGGTATTTTAAAATTAAACCCTCTAATTTAACAAATAGCACAAATAAGATTGCAAAGGTGACCAGTCACCGTTGCAATGATTCCTTATAGTTTACTTGAATTGTTTTGATCTTAACTTATGTCCAAGAAGATTAATCACTTTAACAAATAACTTGTGGATGCTTGTGATTTGATCAACAACACTCAGATGTAATGCCAACTTAGGTCCTCAACGAAATCAGTGAGTTAGATACTCGCGAGCTGTTCACAACTACAACTTAATCAAACCAGCGTTTCTAATGCAGCAGTTAAGACAACCAATCAGGCAGAATTGTCCAGTTTGCATGTTAAGTGAATTGGTGCAAAATTAAATCCAATTTTAATTAAGCCGAATGTTTAACGATGCACAAGGATGGACACAGAGTTTTGGTACCCGGAAAAATCCAATAAGGGATAAAAAAACCGGGGGTCTATCAGAAGACCGGCCTTCCACTATGAAATGGCAAAAGATGCCCAATACAAGATATCAACCATGCTCAATATCTAAAGTACCTAACTTAGATGCGGCGGTCTCTTGTGCGGCTTCTTCTCAATCACTTCACTTCCAGCGGATCCTTACTTGGTCAACACGCTACAAGGACATACACAAGTATTCCTCTAACATGGCACCTTAAATGTATGCTGTGGTGATTTATGACCAGTCACAGATTCATTTCCAGAAAGCAGTAAAACTCCCAGGAAATAAAAACGGTGACTGTGTTTGCTTGCTTACAGCTATAAACTGGGCAGCAAACCAACTTAGGTCAATGACCTCTAATACTCAACAAAGTTTACAAACATGTATGAGCATGGGAGACTAGTGTTGCACACTCCTAACTCGACTCAAAGTATGGAAACTTTTAAAGCAAGCCGAACTAGAAAAGATGAACCTTCTTTCAAAGTTAGCTTATGTGTTTTCTAAGAAAAACAACTTTGAAGACAAGATTCAAATGCTAGCAATCCTCACTATCTTATGAAGCTTCTATATACGTGAACTAGGCACTCAAGAAGACAAGTAAGAACCGGAGAGGAAAATTGCAGCAAAACAAAGAGAGTTTTTCAGAAAATCTTTGAGATGTTTAGTTGAAAACCCTAGCCGAAATAAAAGATGAAGTTTAGTTTAAATAGACACAAGAGGATAAAAAGCCAATGTCCAAGATTTAATCTTAAAACTCACTTTTAGTAAAACCTAGGTAGATCCGAGTAAGTGGGGTGAGGTTGACTACCCGCTGGATAAAAGCCTACACTGTCTAATCAACCCTGTCAGAAAAGCAGTCAACCTTCACGTGCATGAAGTAGATGACTAGTCACAAAAAACCTGAAATCATTATTCTTGTAAAAACAAGTACACAACCTTAAAGTGTTTAAAACGTTTTGACTCAATAATGTAAGGACAAAGGTTTTGACACAGAAAATCTATGCAAATGAATATTCTATATGAATGCATCTTCAATCATCATCAATCTTCAATCTTCCAAGTTTCTTCAATTATCCTAAAAATCTAGAAATAAAATCTTATTGACTAATTAAGCTTGTTACATAATTTACAATGTTTTTGTTACAAGGATAGCTAATCATAAAATATCCTACAGATTGAAAGGATGAAGGACATCCGGTATATAATTATAAATTTTAAATAATATATTACTTATGTTAGAATTGTCCACATCTACCCACACATTTTGAGAATAATTTTCCCAAAAATGTGCAATTTAACCAATCCCCCTTCTTTTTTATTGTGGGTGAGCATTGGAGTTGTGCACATGAAAGTCATAGACCAAGCCGAACGATGTTGGGCTCAATTTGCAAATGCTTTGGACAAGGGGCTTTTCGTTCTTCCTGCCTTAGAAGTGCTTTCCAATTTCAATCGGCGCACATATGCGGGACCAGAGGTGGCCCATGGGCCGTGAGAGCTACTCGACCGCATAAGGCCCTCAAAGGGCATCAAATTTTATTTTAGGGAGGTGATTTTGGGTGCACACCCCTATTTAATCTTGACCGTTTGATTGAATTATAAAAGAGAAATCAACGGCCGAGATCACACAAGGGTGTGTAGGAGGTGATTTTGGGTGTGCCAAAATCATCTCCCTTATTTTATAGTTTCATTACAAATGGTAAATGTATAAACAATAACATATTTAGTTGTTGGCTTGCTTCCACTAACACTGTGTTCGATGTTAGGGGCTTTCCTTTTAGTTTCATTTTTAGTTTTTAGTTGTCTCTTTTTTTATTAGAAACTGAAAAGTAATAGCAAAAATGGTAAATGACTCAATATTTACTGAAAAACATAAAATTCATAAAAATTTTATATGATTATTTTTGTAAAAGAAATGTCTCAGTAAGAAGAAATGGCCTCAATTTTATTTATGAACAGGGCCTCTTAGTTGTGTGGAACGGCTCTGTGCAGGATATTTCATAAGAAATAGATCAAGTAACTTAAGTGAATGTTATCTTCATGAGAACTAGGGAATGGCCTCCTTGTGAAACTAATTAAGATTCCCCAAATAAAGCCAGCAAGGGACAAAGAAACTGAACTTTTGAGGATTTTGGTCAAATATGGATGATTGGCTTGACAGTAAAATCTTTTACCCCATGTGTACTATTGGGTATCAGTTAATTCTGTGGTGGCCACATGATGTCGACGAATCATAGGTAATTAGGCATTTAGTTTTTGTCCTGTTGAATAAGAAAACCAACATGCATGTAGATGTAGGTTTAATGGTGATTTAGGAGGTTAATGAGTAAGAAAAACACTATGCATGTTGGATTTATGTGATTCAGAGGTCATCGTGTAACTCAAGAAAGAGAAAGCAGTGTTTATGAATCATTGAAATGTTAAGCTATAATTAAGTTTAATGTTACTTGGGTGTTGGTTAGTCACATTGTCATGTAAGCACCGAATGTGATTATTATCGAAGCTTGCAACTCACATCTATTAAACCAACAACTATTATATTTCATAGTTGTGTTAATTCGTATTATAATATGTTAGTTCACACCATTTCAAAGCCATCCAACACCAAATTGGGCCAAAAAAAATGGAACAAACCACAAACTCCAGAACCTGGAAAAGTCCTCATGTCCTAACATCAACAAAATAGTCTCCCCAGCCAGACTGGCCAAATTCCAGATCAAAGAAGACAGAGGAATATCCACAACAAAGTAGAACAGGTCTGAAATAGACCAAAGAAGATCCTCAACAGATAAGAAAGCCATTAAAACCTAAATTTTTAACCAATACAGAGAGAAAATGCCATGCACGTTTTTGTTGAACTCAAACCAAGAAAGTCGCTTTACCCTTCAAATTTTCAATATTCTTATCTTAAATTAATTAATTTTCTCTTCTTACAAAAACAAAAAAACAAGAAAATAATATATTTTAAAAAATCAAAACAAACAACTATAATCTTCTCCAATCTCTCTTTTCTCTTCTCTGCCCCCCGCCATATTACTCTCTCTCTCTCTCTCTCTCTCTCTCTCTCCACATCATTTTCCTCCGCCAATTTCCCTAATTTCTGCTCATATTTTTCAATACGATTTTGTCGCTTTCTCTGTCGGATCCCGGATGAAAATTCCGCATTGATCCTCGTTCGATTCGGCGCATTCCAACTTTTCCTCGCAAAAAAGTTTCAATCTTTTTGGTCCAATTTGGTTCCGAAGCCATCGTGGGTCAATGCGGGTCAATGCGCTCGCAATTGGGGCTTCAGCTCGTCGTCTGCGATCGAGAATTGGGATTTCCGGCGTTTTTGGATGTGTAGTTGGCGGTGGTGGTCCTTGATTTTTGAGCAACTTTTGAGAATTTTTGTACTTTACTGTACAAAAAGGTTGGATTTTTACCAATTGGGAATTTCTGGGATTTGGTGTTGATTGCGTTTTGATGCTGATTTAATGCTTAGATTGTGATCGTGTGGTTCTTAGGCCGAGTTATTGGGGAAAAAAAGCGAAGGTTTTGATCTGTGGGGAGGTGTCAAATTGGGGTTTTTTTTGTTTTTTTTTTTTTAGATTTTCGGGGGTTTTTTTAGATTTGTGGGTTTGGTGTTATGCACACAATAAAGGCTGAATTTGGCAGTAATCCTTGTGAAATCGCCATTCTGAGCTTTGGTTGAGCTGTGGTATTGAAAAAGATTGTTGCATAATGGAGCATGTGATTGCTGGCAAGTTTAAGTTGGGGAGGAAGATTGGGAGTGGCTCTTTTGGAGAGCTCTATTTGGGTATGAATAATTATTGCTTGACGTTTTTTCTTTGTTGGCAATCTTTTGGAACATCATTTCTATGTGGGTTTTTTTGTTTCTTTCTAATGGAATTCATGTTGTGATGATAGGTGTGAATGTACAAACTGGAGAGGAGGTGGCTGTTAAGCTGGTATGTGATCGATCCTCGAATCGTAGATTCGGTTCTGATGTTTAGGTTGGCTAAATTCCTGTTTTTAGGCAGTGTATAGTTTTGAGCCTAAAGTATAAATGGGTAGCTTCCTCTGTGCTTTGTTCATTGGTATACTTGGTTATATTGGTTGTGAGCTTCTGGTAATCCAGTACTTCTGGTTCTTGAAAGCAGTGTGACTTGACGGGTTGTATGAGAGTAGGAAATCAAATTATGTACTGTCTAATATATTCTTTCGTACAGCGCCTGATGCTTGTGAATAGCAGAATATATACTGTCGATCTTTAGATTTTTGTCAACATGAGTAGGAAGTATATGTTAGATTTATAAGTAGACAAAGTCTCTGCTTTATATGTTTTGATGTGTAGCCATATCTTTTTCCCTTTTTCTTCTTGATTATGGATGCACTATATCTCATAAACTCTCAGTGTAGTACAACGTTGTGAATTCCCTCAGTGTAACATTTGCATTCAAGTCAATAGTCTATAATCATTTCGAATTCCGAATTCCAGGAACCTGTGAAGACCAAGCATCCCCAGCTTCACTATGAGTCAAAGTTGTATATGCTTCTTCAAGGAGGAAGTAAGTATCTTCTCAATCTCTCTCCCTATCTCTATTTATAATATGAGTCTCAGGTAATGAATGACTGATTGTTGTCATTTTGTGATGAAGCGGGAATACCCCACCTCAAGTGGTTTGGAGTTGAGGGGGATTACAACGTCATGGTCATTGACCTTCTTGGACCAAGTTTGGAAGATTTGTTCAACTACTGTAATAGGAAGTTTACATTGAAAACAGTATTGATGCTTGCAGATCAACTAGTATGTACTACTAACTAAGAGGTTTTCCTTTTTAGTGTAACCAAAATGGCGAGGATAATAGTGTTTTCCTTTTTCCTAATTTCATCTTTTCAGATTAACAGAGTTGAATACATGCACTCAAGAGGTTTTCTTCACCGTGATATAAAGCCTGACAACTTTTTAATGGGCCTAGGTCGTAAAGCCAATCAGGTATTGTGTTCTTATTTAGTTGAGATTATTGCTCGTAAACTATAGTAATTCATGGACACATGGAACCTTTTTTGGTTAAAATTGTTTTGCTAATGGAGCTCTCATAAGGTAGCAGGGGCGGGGATTCAAGTCTCTCATTGACAAATACTCCAGTTTTACTTTCTTTTTGGAACTCTAAGATCTCCGCCATTACTGTTCACAGGTGTATGCTATTGATTTTGGTCTTGCAAAGAAGTATAGGGATCTTCAGACTCATAAGCACATTCCCTACAGGTAATTTCTTTTGTGTAGCCACCATTGTTCTTTCTATTAGATAGGTAATCAGTGTTGAGCACCATATCTATAAGCATATTGTTGATCTACTTCTTGTTTGGTGGTACTATTACAATTGGATCGTTCTCTCTTCCCTCTTCAACTGTTTTTAGATTTCAATTTTACTTTTCATTTTTTGTACACTTGATTTTCTTGTGCCACCTTTGGCTTTGATTTGGCGGCTATGAAAATTACTTGTCTTTTCTTTCATTTGTTAGGGAGAACAAGAACCTCACAGGCACTGCTCGCTATGCAAGTGTTAACACTCACCTTGGCATTGGTGAGAAATCATGTAGCTATATATTGCTATCAATTTCTAATGGTAAATCGGTAATCAAGCTTGCTCTATCTCTGATTCTCATTGTGTTTCATTGCATTTGCAGAGCAAAGCAGAAGAGATGATTTGGAATCTCTTGGTTATGTGCTTATGTATTTCCTCAAAGGAAGGTTAAATATGGTCCTTGCACTTATGTTCTTCATGTTTTTTGGGCATTTGCTACCCAATGCTGGTTATTTGGTGCAATATTGTATCTTATTCTATTTTGACTCTTCTTTCTTGTCATTTTCCTTTTCCCCAAATCAGCCTTCCCTGGCAAGGTTTAAAAGCTGGCACCAAAAAGCAAAAGTATGATAAAATCAGTGAAAAGAAGATGTCAACTCCTATAGAGGTAACAACGTACTGCATGAATTCTTATTTCTAGCAACTTTATGTGACAAATAGATGAATAATATACGTGTGATATTATACTTTTATTTTGGTATTAATCATTTTAGATGATAAACCTGTACATATATGTATATTTATTGGGGCGGGACTGACCTGAGATTGGAAACGGCAACAGATATGAGATTGATAGGGGATGGAAGTCCTTCCTCTTTGACATTGCTTGTAAGATTTGAACAAAAAGTCTCGGTTAGGAAGGAAAGGCATTTACACTGTTTGTTTTTGGCTACTTGACTGGCCCAATTTTTTCATGGTTTTGGACCAATCCAAACCCGATGGTTCAATTCTTTATTCATGCATATGTTTCAGCGTAGATGCGCACACACACACACACACACACACGTACCATGCTGCTATTATTGACCTTCATCTTGTGCTTGGAATTCTTGTTAGTGTTGCTACATGGGTAATATATGGGCATATATGTTTAACAGGGGTTGTGTAGATCTTATCCAGCTGAGTTTGTGTCCTACTTCCATTACTGTCGATCTTTGAGGTTTGAAGACAAGCCAGATTATTCTTATTTAAAGAGGCTTTTTCGAGACTTATTTATTCGAGAAGGTAATGACAGCAAGTTTACTTATCTTCTTTTAAGTTCCTGAATATTTTTCTTTGGTAGCAGTCAAGCAAGCTTTAGGATATGAACATTATGATTACTTGCAGGTTATCAATTCGACTATGTATTTGACTGGACTGTCTTGAAGTACCCTCAGATTGGTGGCAGCTCCAGAGGATGGGTTAGTGTTTATAATTATGTTCAAAATTTTGACTTTTGGGAACATTGCTTAGTTATTTTTTTCCCCTGTTTAGCATGCCGGAGGAAAAGCAGGTCTAAATGCAGGGACATCTGGGGAAAGACCAGAAAGAGCCTCAGGTACTTCTCTTTTTTGAAAAGATATATTTGAATCAGTAGCCAATACAGTATTGATCCTTGCTTATTTCATAAATTAGTTATGCGCTTGATGTATGCTTGACTTTAATGACCTGTTTGGTACGTATTAACCTTAAAGTTTACAAGTCCTACCCTTACCTTTTAAAATTTAGTACTATCTGAGAACTCAGTTTTCAATAAACTTTTAAAATGCTTCCTTTCTTCAGCTCATTATTTAACTTTACAAAAGTTTACTCGCAGCAGTCTCCTTTTTTGTTTCCCACAATTGTTAAACTCTTTTTTGCAATCGGTTTATCCAGTTGGGAAAGAGATTCGAGAAAGATTCTCCGGTGCAGTTGAGGCCTTTTCAAGGAGAAATACATCAGGTTCTAGTCCACGTCAGGATCAATTGAAACACAGGTCTTTTGAGGATGTACCTTCATCCAGAGACGTGGTAAAGTTTTAATTGTTGATAGAAAAATCCTTTGTTTTTCTGCTCGTTATCATTGCTATCAATTTCAAATGGTGGATTTATTTATCCCATTGGTCATAGAAAGATCCTTATGGAGCTCTATTGCTGCACTTTCAGCTCAATGATTCTGCACGCAATTCCTCTCGCTATGGGAGTTCAAGAAAAGCTATTGCCAGCAGTAAGCCAAGTTCCTCAGGTGATGTCAGTTACACTGAGGGGCGCTCAAGTCGATTAGTCTCAAGCAGCCGCACTCCTAACAGGGCTCATTCTGGGCATGAATCCAAGCGATCAGCAGGTGCAAGAGGGACACGTGATGATCCTCTCCGAAGCTTTGAGCTTCTTTCAATCAGAAAATAATGGAGTATCTCACTATACAATTTGCTCAGTTGTCTACTGGATAAACTCGCCTCCAATCATGAGTACTGGAAAAAGAAAAACCAAAAAACAACCACAAAACTCAGTCTTGTACATGGGGTATCACCGAAGCACCGTGGCAGTTACAGTTCTGGTTGCATGCCTAATGACAGTATTTCCCGGCGTTTCCTCCCACTTTGTTCTCTCCCGAGAGTTTCCCGCGGTTGTAACTGTGTATTACAAGAAACGTACATTTTCTTTTTCTTAGCTGTAATAATTACTAATTCTCTATCATACGCCTACTTTGAGACCAGTTTGTGTGATTTGTAATGGACATATCTCTGGAGGAAATTTCCTCAACAGTGCTGGCTTGAGCTTTGTCGGTTGGAAATTTTCAATCTCTTGCAGCCTTTTAAGGTCATCCTATCTCTTCCAACCCCATATAGTTGAGCAATTAGCTTAACTACTTGCCAGATAATTAAGTTCATCAAGCGAATATCATGTGTATTTTTTATGGTTGTACTCATTTAAACAGTTACTACTCTTATTGCCGTCACTATCCGAGTCCAGGTCTGTGGTAGTGTTGACATGAATTTTTTGGGCGTTTAGCCTTTGTAATGTTCTAACGTAAGATCAAGATATCACAATCATAACGGATTGGAGATAACATAAAAAACGAGCGCTCATTATCAGAACCATCTAGTCATGTGGTCCTCTCAAGTAGACAACTGGACTTCTAACATTGGGAATAAACGTGCCGCTAGATAGAGAGCTAGTTGGTCCATTAAAGTACAGTTGAACAAGTTTCTCTTCCTTTTACCATAGGAAGAAGAAATTCATATATACTGCCAGACATCCCAAGTCACTGATGTCCATCCAAGTACAATCTTTAGCTTCAATGTATGTAGTGGCACATAAATGGAGAATTGCAAAGGAAAATATGAGTAACAAAATATTTACAATGTGCAACCTTGCAAGAACTCAATATCAAACTTCCGGGAGAACAAAAGTGGCAAATCCTCTGCTTTCCAATCTTCCGCTCATGGATTTCTAAGGGCTGCCAGTCTTTTCTCAAGGTCATCAACGCCAGAACTGTAAGAAGTTGAAATGTCCTAGTTATAAGTTATAAGCAAATAACAGACAAGCGGGAAAACATGATGAAGTATAAGAAGTTCAATAGTGAAGATGTATGGAATAATACAAATGGCACATCAATTTGTTGGCTACTCTCACAAAGACCAAATTAGGACTTCTAACTATAGGACATTACTATTTAATCACATGTTTTGGAATAAAGATATGACATCAATGTAAGCAACAGTTCATTTCGATGAAATCATTTACCTTCTTGATCATAAAACAGATATGACATAGGTAGTACAATTGAGTAAAGCATGCAGTGACCAGTGTAATTTTAGAGTGCAAGTATAGGAAACAATCAACTATTCCGTAAAACACTGATATTGAGAAAATCTTCAGGCAGTTCACTTGATTACAGAGAAAAAGAAATTAGAGGCTGGTACCTGCTAACACCCTCAGTTTTCTTTGCTGCAATTCTTCCTTTGGGAGCTGCTGATAGCTGTCAACAGATTAAAGACAAGCATGTAAGCTTAAACAACTAGGGACTCAGTACATGCCAACAAAATCAAGCAAACATAATCACTGATACAAACCTGTGAGGCAACATCAACACCAATTTCGTCCAGCACCTGTTTAACAAATTTAACAGAAAAAAAATCTTGTCAATTGCTGCTACCAAAGAGCAATAGTCAACAAAATGAGACCTTAAACTACTTCTCAGATCATATTAACTCTTTCGAAGCATCTAACACAACACCTTCTCAATCTTTCTCGTCTAATATTCAACTAACAACTTGTTCAGAGAGATACAAAACATTCTGAGTAGTTATAGGAATTAATCTCCCTCGATAACATGTACTAATAACTCTTTGGCATCATGAATAGATTCACCTTGATGACAAAGTATGCAGTTCCAGTAAGACATACCTGGTTTGTCAGGTCGTCAGTTTCCTCTTCTGCCTCATCATCATCCAGGGCATCATCTATGGCTTCGGACATCATTTCAGTCTACATGTACAAACATTTGAATAACAATCCACATATGCAACCAAAAGAAGAGAGGAACATATTTGTGTGCCGATGTTTTGAAAATAGACAATCTTACAGTCATATCCATCTGCGCAGATTGCTTCTGAAAATCGCGTATCACCTTTGCCTGCTTTTCAGGAGCCATTTGCTGCAATGCCAGACATAGTCAGCTGCTAGGCACTTGGATTACATAGCGTTTTTACACTAAAGGTTGTCATAGATTCAACCCTAACATCTTTTTACTTAAACAATCCAAACTACATCAAGTGACATGTTCCAATGTTACAATCGAACCTTATTCATAGCTGCCATCGCCTTACTAGCACCCTTCATGCCAACAGCAACTGATGATTGAGCATGCATTGCCTGCATAGTAGAAAAAAGTTTACTACGAGCACAAAGCACCAATGCAGTTAAGTTGGATAAGAAGAAATCTCATGTAGATATGAAAGTCTACCTGCGTATGAGTTGCTATTCCTCTCATTTGCGCTCGACTTCCTTGTAAATTAGCTATCTGTTGCCTAAGCCTGATTAGCTGCCTGGCCAGTATTTTAGTTGCTCCCTGAAGAACCCAAGACAAAGGCCCAAGAGAATATAAATCGACCACTTCTCCTAACATTTAATTTCCTGGAATGATGAGTCTCATAGTCAAATACAACACAGAGCATACCTCATTTCCTGTTTTAGCCGTTCGCTTTATCTCAGCAACGAGCTTTTTCTCCTGATGTGACAGTAACATACATTACATGATACACCAATACAGATAAAAAAAACTAAACGAGATATCAACTGGAAAGTCTCGACATACTTCTAATTGCAAGGCTCCAATTTCCTTCTCTATTCCTGAAGCAAAATGGGCAATGAAGATAATAAGTAAAAGGAGCAAAACCAACATCAAGGAAATGTTGATTCATATACAACTACAAGTCAGCTGGATACGATAATAATAACGTACACATTCGGCTTCAATGGTAACCCATATAACCCCAAATCTAATCAGTCTACAATGTCTATTAGATCAGTGCGTGCAATGTCAAAAACCAAAACCCAATGCCTCAATTACTAGAAGAATCCACCCATACAATACAAAAAACAAAACAAACACCACAATTTCATTACACCAAAAATGACCATAAAACCAAAAATTCCGTCGAAGAAAATGTTCATCATGATCACAAACCTTGAAGATTGACAAAACAAGAAAAACATCTATTACCTCTAGTAGCATTAGCCATTTCTCTCTTGCTCTCCCGAAGAGCCTCTGCAATTAAAATGCAAAATCCCATATAAGAAAATTAAGCAAAAAAAACGATTTGAACTCACAATTTAGACCTAATAACCCAAATAAAAACGCGTGAATTTTAGCTTAATCGCATGGCCATGAAAAAATATAAAAAACTGAGCAGAAGGTTGAGAAAACACGAACCTTTGGCGGTGGGTTTCTTACTGAAGATGTTCATGGCTGGTCGGAAACGAAACACAAAGCGCACGAACTGCCGCCGGAGATTACTTCTTCGAGCTGTGGAGGGCTTCGAGGAGAGACAGAGAGAGGTCCAATGTTGGAAATTTCTGCGACTGTTTCTTATTTGTTTATATAGGTCACGGACTTGGCGCTAAATATCTAGGTAAACCCTCCATGACTTCGGGAATTTCAATCATATCCCTGGATGAGGGTCGGATTAAACTTGGTAACTTGTCTCGTATGGGCTCGGATTAGATTGGACTATTTCAATTAAATAAGACTCATATACTTGTTAAATTGGATATAAATTTAACATATTACATCTTTAGAGAAGTGAAAATTGTAAAACTTTCGAGTTGATTCTGATTTATTTGTGATCTGATATAAATCGAGTCACTAAAATAAGGACTAATTAAATTTCACTCATTCAATTATCAAGTTAATGGATTTATAATAGATGGGCCTAATCTAACATAACTCGAACAAAGTTTGTATGTTTCGTGGCAACAACCCATGTTGTGAATGATATGCTTTAGGAGACTTTTCTTTTGGTCGACGGATGGTGGACTTTCGTGGTATTAGCAACTAATATTTGGGATCCTTTTGTCCTATACAGGTCAATGTCAATGACTCAAGTGGGGACTAATAACAATTGATTATGGTATGAAAACATATCGACATAAGGAATCGACGTGTACATAATTCAAATTCTTAAAGTTTGACTTAACAAGGTTTAGATGGACTTAATCCAAAATTCAAATCCACTTCATGAAATCGGGCCCCAACATGAAGATCCCAAAAGGGCACCACTATTGCAATCAAGATACAATCAATTCACCCCTTATCCATGTCCACACACGTAAGGAATGTTAATCATAGATAAGATACGGTCATCATATTTGGGAAGAAAATTAAAGAAAATGCACAAGAAATCTATATTCATTAGTACCTTCTTCAATTACAGTTACAAATATCATGATATTTTAAACAACACGTATCCTGCCTAAACAAACTATACGTTCACATCATTAATTTCTTCAATTACACTTACAAATATCATGATTTAAAATATATATATTCTCCCTAAACGAACTATATGTTCCTTTCACTAACTTCTTCAGTTACAATTACGAATATTATGATATTTAAATACATATTATTCCTAAACAAACTACGTGTTCCCGCCATTGCATCGGGCATTCAAAGACTTACATGAAAGCTGTAACTTCCCGCCATTATGCCTAAGCTTCTAAAAGTAAAGGATTCACGTACATCAACAGTATATATAACGCTTGAGATCAGTACGAGAGACCAATTATATGGCATTGGCGTAATTCATGGTGCATTCCATCAATCTTTTCATGCTACTACTCTTCAAGCTAACTTCATTCCTCTTATGAATTGATATATCCGATTCTTTTTAAAACCAGCTACAAAAACGAGTACGCAATTACATTCATACTCTTAAAAGCTATTATCGTCACTTTAAAATAGTCATCGTGCACAACTTCAGAACCAACCATGCTCACTCATTCATCCACATGACACCATTACACACACACACACCACTATTCCACACAACAACCAAATAGTCAAGAGACTCTTGACGAGCAAGTCTCCGGCTTCCGGACGGCAGTTTCCGTTAACTTAAAACCCCACGTGGCGCTAATCCTCACGCTCGCCGCCGCCCCTCTATTTTTAAGCCTTCAAAAAAATCTCCTCACTTTCTCTTCTCCTTACAAAATCTCTCTCTTCCCCAAAAAGACGCTCTCAGTCCTCCCCAAGTCGTCATCTCCAATTCCGACACCGCCGCCGCGGCTCTCCGATTTCCGCCGCCTCCTCCTCCCTCGCAGTAACCTCGCTCAAAGCCGCACCGTCTTCCGACCATCGCCCAGCGGAGCATTCGTCGTGGAAAAATCAGAGCTTGAAGAAGGCGATAATTGGAGCAGGAGAGACTTAGGGTTTGGGATTTCAACAATCTCCGACCTAAGGTTTAGGATTGTTACCGGAGTTTGATAGAATCGCCGATTGTGATGATTTTGGGGATTCAGGAGTTGAATTGCCGATGGATATAGATACAGTCGACGGAGATGTTGGTTGTCTGGACCCTGAGCTCTTGCAGCTGCCGGAATTGTCTCCGATTGCGATCAAAACGTCTCCCCAAATCGCGGAGGATTTGTATTCACAGTGGCTTTCGCTTCCGCAAACTGGTCGCTTGGTAAATTTCTTGACTTTCGGGACCGAAAAGCTAAGCTTGTAGGTTTCTTTGGATGATTAAGGGTTTCTGTTGTTAGCGTAGGACTTCAATTATGGTAGAGATGACGCTATGATATCATTTTTACTATACTAAGATTAGTTTTTTTGTTATAAAAGTAAAGTGTTTGTATTTTTGTGTATAATGAGCATTTCGGGACCGAAAAGCGAAGCTTGTAGTGTTGTTATGATAATTACGGGGTTCTGTGGTTAGCTTAGTACTTCAATTATGGTAGGGATGTTGTTATGATATCATTTTTACTATAGTAAAGATTAGTTTTTGTCATAAAAGTAAAGGGTTTGTATTTTTGTGTAGAATTGTTATATGATTATGGCAGACGTAATTAGGGGAAGAGTTAGGAAATGGGTTCATTTTAGGAATTGGAATGAGTTGATGTTGGTATCTGATGGTGTTTTTCTTTCTTTTTCGGGTTGAATTGACAGGTGAAATCTCTAATAGATGATGCAATAGCAGGCGCTCCTATCAATGCCCTTGGGAACTCTACAAGTGCAAATGCTGTGGGGGGAAATTCTATACCATCCATGTTTCCGGCTGGAAGTGCACCTCCACTTTCGCCGAGAAGTTCCCCTGGTTCTCCACGCTTTTCAAAGCCGAGAACTAGTCCTTCTTCTCTGGGCTCTCCGTTGAAATTGGCCAGTGAACCTGTGCGAGAAGCCATTCCTCAGGTCGAACTCAGCCCTTTTTTTGTATCATATTCATACTTTATAAATATTGTGGAGTTGAGGTTTAGTGGGGTCTTTTCTCAAGATTGAACAGTCAAATCTCATAATGTTGTATGATTTGACATGCTTGCAGTTCTACTTTCAAAATGGTCGTCCACCACCGCAGGAACTTAAAGAACATTGCCTTTCTAGAATCAATGACCTTTTCGGTGATCATATGGATGGTTTGCAACTACATGGTGAGATGTTTATCTGATCTGTAGTTCAATTTTGTAGAATAGCCCAAAGCAAGAATCTGTCTCTTCTTCTCTCTCTCCCCATTGCCAATCCACTTCCCACAGATTAATGGTAGGTACTGAACTCATGGAAAGCAAGGAGTTTATGCTATTTTTATTGTTATGCAGAGTTCAAGTTGGTTACAAAGGAGTTATGCAAGCTACCGACATTTTTCTCTTCTGCTATCTTTAGAAAGATAGATACTAGCTGCAGTGGCATAGTGACCAGGTATGCAGAAAATGTTATTAAGCTTACTAGACTCAATCAGATATTGTTCTTATGGGATCCGAAGTTGCAAGTTGCGAAAGATAAGGTCTATGAGATCTTTGCATACGTTTGTCATTAGGCAATTATTTCATGCAGCTTTTTGTCACTTATTTGTAAATTGCAATCGTTCTACCTTCTGTTGTATTTCCTTTCTTCATTTATAAATATGACAGTCACTTATAAAATCATCAGTTTACAAATTCCTTACATTTTTTCCCTCAGTGTTTTATACTGCTCGTTGACTTACTTTGTAGGGATGCATTCGTCAGATATTGGGTGGATGGCAATATGCTGACAATGGATACAGCAACGCAGATATATAGAATTCTTAAGCAGTCCCATTGCAATTACCTTGCTCAGGTTTCATTTAATATGCGTATTCTTCTGTTTTATGAGCATCGCGTGCCAATTCTTTCAGACCTTTTGGTTCTGCATTCTATTTTCTCAATTGTCTGTCTGCATTCTCAATGCAGGGTGACTTCAAACCCATTCTTCTAGAACTTGTAGCAACCCATCCAGGGTTGGAATTTTTGCATGGAACTCCCGAATTTCAAGAAAGATATGGTATGCTTTTCATACTGCTAAGTGCCTGTTGATTATAGAATATACTGTTTCTGTATGCATACTTATGTGCCGGTAAGTTTCCTAGTCCTTTTCAGGCGTATTTATGAAATAGGATAGGAATCTGAACTGCGATAGTATAGTTTTATCAAAATATGTTGCAAACATCTGGTCGATTTCAGTATTTATATTGCTTTGGACAAATAATGAACATCATAGTTGTTTTCACTTGTTGGAGGTACTTCATGCTGCCATGAAAAGCATAGGTTGTCACATAGGCTTGCCTTTGATACTTAATATGACATGTTGCAAACTTCTAAGTGCATATTTGTTTATCATATTAATGTTTACTTTTCAATGCCCCAGCTGAAACTGTAATATACAGAATATTCTACTACATAAATAGAGCAGGAAATAGTCGCCTTACCCTCAGGGAGCTGAAACGAGGGAATCTAATTGCTGCCATGCAACATCTAGATGAAGAAGAGGACATTAACAAAGTTCTGAGGTTCGTTGATCATTGGAACAATTTCAAGTAGATATTAGAGTTAATTTCCATATGCTTTCCTTTCATGAGTTGTTTAACTTGACCAGAAAGATGTTAATCTGGCTGAATCCTATTTACGAGGAACATTAGAACAAACACCTTTCGTTTTCTTTTCTTTGTGTTGACCAAAATTACTAATCCCTGCCAATTTCTAGGTACTTCTCTTATGAACATTTCTATGTTATATACTGCAAATTTTGGGAGCTGGACACAGACCATGATTTCTTGATTGACAAAGAGAACCTCATTAGATATGGTAACCATGCCCTTACCTATAGGATCGTCGATAGAATATTTTCACAGGTTAGTGTATATTGGTGTTACCCCGTGACATATCTAATGTTATGTACCTGAATGAGTTTTCCACGTTGATCGCGTATCTGCTCAATTCCATTCCAGATTCCAAGGAAGTTTACTAGCAAGGTTGAAGGGAAGAATGGGTTACGAAGATTTTGTTTACTTCATGCTTTCTGAGGAGGATAAGTCATGTGAGCCTAGCCTAGAGTATTGGTACATGTTTCTTGTTCTCTGTTCTTTTTCCATTTGGTTGTTATTTCACATGGCATGGAACTCTTGATAATCTAGAATTTTAAACTTCTTGTTTTAAGTTCAAGGAGTCATTGCTAGTTGCAGCTAATCACAAAAAGGGTGAAATATATATTTATATGTTAATCTAAAACATGGAAGTTGGCATAATTCTCCGAAATATCCTATCCTGTAATTAATTAAAGTATTTCAATATCTCAAAGATTATAAGTCCAAATAAAAATTGACTTTCCATCTTCTTGCAAATTTATTTTGTAGGTTCAGATGTATAGATTTGGATGGAAATGGAGTCCTCACACCCAATGAGTTGCAGTTCTTTTATGAGGAGCAGCTCCATCGTATGGAATGCATGGGCCAAGAGCCTGTTCTATTTGAGGATATTTTGTGCCAAATAGTTGACATGATTGCACCAGAGGTCATATATTTTCATCATTGTTATTGTTATTGTTATTGTTATGATATACATGATGGTAGATCTTTCTTTCAGTGACTCATTGGACATGCCTACTTTTGAAATCTTGCTTACAGAAAGAAGATTGTCTCACATTAAGTGACTTGAAAGGTTGCAAACTTTCAGGAAATGTCTTCAACATCCTTTTCAACCTTAATAAGTTTATAGCTTTTGAAAGTCGTGATCCATTTCTTATTCGTCAGGTATTTTCGCCATAACTGGTGTTCCCAACTCTTCTATTACTGCGTACTAGAAATGTAGGGGTACTGATTGAGTTGTCTGGAACAATAATAATGCAATGGCATTTTGGTGTGAGCAGGAACGTGAGGATCCAACTTTAACAGAGTGGGACCGGTTTGCACACAGAGAATATATAAGGCTGTCAATGGAAGAAGATGGTGAGAATGCCTCCAATGGAAGTGTAGAAGTTTGGGATGAATCTCTTGAGGCTCCTTTTTAAGTTCAAGGAGGTGAGATTCTACAGCCTAATGTGAATTCATTCATAGCAATTCTTGCTTGTTTTAAACATGGAGTAACTTGTGTGTAGAATCTATGTATCTCATCTCCTAAAGAAGATGAATGATTCTTGTAGAAGTTGGGTATTACTTAGCTTTAGGTTATACACAGCACCAAATTCGTGTGTTAACTGAATCCTTTGATTTTTTTTTTTTCTGTTTATGTAGCTGCCTAGGAGGTAGCGATGCTTCATCGAAGTTGCTCGTTTAATGAAGATTCTATATCCTGTGAAGATGTTTCGGGCACTCATCAGTCACTACATCTCAAGCTTGGTCATCTTTCCTTCGTCAACAGTAGACTTCAAGCAACCTAGGCACTCATTTGTGTGATAGGCAATGAGCTTGCTCTTTTATGAAGTTCGGAAGGAGGTACAATCCAGAATTCTACAGTGAATTGATCCTTTGCAATGGGAGGGATGGTGCAATCAATCACCTACTTAGGTTACAGTTATTGATGCTCTTGTCAAAGAAGTGACATTCTTTTGAAAAAGCAGTTCACCAGCCGGTTACTTTCTTTGGTGCCTTCTTTTGCGAGTCTTGGTGGCTGGCAAGTATGTCTTTGTAAACTTCAAGTTTCTTGTAACATTGCTCAGATGCTGTTTCACCATCCCCATCCTCTTAATCTCTTTGCTTGCTTTAGTTTTATAGCTTTATACCTTGTCTATAGCTCATTTTATTGGATTTTTCGATTACAATAGCGTAAAGGAATATATGTGAGCTGTGTAATGTTGCTTACAAGTTTGGTTCGAGGCTTCTTTGTCTTTACCAAAGGCTGTTCAATTGAACAATCTTGGTAACCCTTTCCTATGGTTCAGGAAATCTGTCTTTACCCAACTCTGTTCAATTGAACAATCCTGGTAACCCTTACCTATGGTTCAGCAAAACATCCACATAAATGCTTGCGTTTAGGGCAGTTCTTAACTTTCACGGTTCTAAATGCTGGCAAACTGTAAAACTAAACAAGTTGAGTAAAAGCGTACTCCACAACTTTGGTCATCCATTACCCCCACTCGCAAAACCCGAAAAGGTTTACCAGAGGAATTGAGGATCCAAAGTCTTGAATCAAGTGAACAGAAAATATGGTTCAAACACAATTAGATAGATTTGTGAAAAGGTAATTGGCTCCATTTCATTTCAAAGAAAACCCATACAAGGTTTATAGAGATAATCATTGGTAGTTGGATCCCACTCATAATTGTGTTCTAACCATCATAATTGTCTTCTAACCAAAATATGACCACTACAAATCAAAACATAAATAGACACAACCCCAACTAAGGTTGCAAAACCAGAGTACAGATTCAGGCTTTAGTCTCCTTCTTGAGCTTCGCCAGCTCCTGCTTGATGAGTCCAGCCCTCTGCACAAACAAAAAGACAACATATACTTAAGAGCAAATCCTACCAGCTCACACCAGACTAATGGCAGAGGTCAAGCACTCAAACCATAATTTTAGAAACTTTAGTTATTTACTTGCATTGCTTTCCTACGATGCACATTCTTTCCTTAAGCTTTAAGAAAAGTACAGATTGCAAAACCCAAGTTACAAGTCATGAACAGACATCAGCTCTTTCCTATAGGAGCTTCGACAAACTACGATGCAAAAGGTTTAGCTCCAAGGTAGAAATTGCAAAGAGAAGCCCTGCACAGGCTTCCGAGATCTTAAAAGCAAGTGATACTCAATTCAGAGCATCTTAACATTTACGAATTTAGAGAGGTGGGTGGGGAAAATTGAAAGTAAAGGGCATAACATTCAATGGTTTGGTCGACCTCTCATGTATTGAATAACAAGCTCATTGCTAACCTACATTAGTACAAATAAAAAGAAGAGAATAACAAGTTTTCGGATACTACAAGTATGAGAGATTGATAGCACACCTTGATCTTTGCCAACATGAGCTTAAACCTATCGAAATCATTAAGCGCAGCTCTTCTCTTCTGCACTATCAGCTTCCTGCCCCATGAACTGTTCTCCCATTTTTTCTTTACATCTGCCACAATAACCCGAAAACTCATTTCAGTTGTGAACTAACAAATACAACCATTGGGAAACAACTTAAATTTAAAATCCACATTTTTTGATTTTCACTTGAAAACTCACCAGCAGCCTCCATTGCAGCAATCAGAATCTTCTTCTTAGGAACTCTTGGGATATCGATTTTGATATCGGTGAGTGAAAGCCTCTTGAAGTTCAATTGGGTCCTCACCATGTTAGGTGCGTCAACAAGAGCCTGCAAAATTTCAATCAAGTTCACTAATTTCTCACGAAAAACACTTCAATTCTAAGCTGAAATCTGCTTATTTTCTTGCAATAATTCATGCAAATCAAACTTTCCGATGTTGGGTTGCTTTCAAACACTCAAAAAATCATCTATTTGAATCAAGTTTACTAATTACTTACTAAAAACACTTAAATTCCCAGATTAACATGCCCAAAAAACCTACAAATCTCCTTATTTTCTTCAATATTTCAAGCAAATCAAACCACTTTTATGTATTCAAAGCATTTTGCGATATTGGGTTGCTTTCCAATACACAAAAAATCACCTATTTCACAGTAAAGCAGCAAACTTTGAAACAAAAACTGATTGAGAAGAAAGGCATTTGCGTAAATATACCCAGAAACGTACCCTGTTTTGGTCGAGGACATCGACGATGACGACGAGCTGGCCGTAGTCTTTGCCGTAGTTGACGAGAGCGACCCGCCCGATCTCCACGTACCTCTTGAACGGCATTTTCGCAGACGATCTTAAAAAATCGCCGAGGAGTCGCAGAAGATGAGTAGTGAAGGCTAGGGTTTTGAGATTGTGAAGAATTAGGGGTTTTATTCGAGCTATCGGCAGAAAAGGTCCTGCCTTTTCTAGCGTGCCCTTACGTATTTGCTTATTTTTCACTCAAGACCTCTATTTATACTTTATTTATTTAAGTGCCCCAAGTGGTGTTCTTTCTTTTTTTGGCGCTTTGGGCTTCTCTTTCTCTCCAATCTGCGTGTTGATCTTTCGAAGAAAGCTCAAAAAGGTTAAAGCTTTAACATTTCTGAATTTAATTTCCAAGACTTCAGTCAGTGATGATGATGATATAGATATCTGCACTTTTGATTGTTTTCTATTCATGAGATGTGTAGAAACAGCATGAAGATATGTGAATCTATAATTTTCTTGTCTCTGGGCTTTTTGGATTTTGAGGGATGTTTTAGAATGCTTGTGTAATCTGGGAATGTTTAAATGTTTTTGTTAGTGTTTTTTTATTTAGTGAACATAAGGGGATTTTGGGTTTATCTTGTAGATTGATTTGGATATTGAAATGTGAATACCTTTACTGAAAAGAGAGATTATATAATCTTAAGACAATCTGGGATCTCTTGTAGATTCATTTTGATATTGAAATGTGAAAACTTGCATTGGAAATATATGTTATATGATGTTGAGGAAATCTGGGATTCCAGTATGTGATCAACTGTGGTGATGTATTTGGAACCCTAATATGTTTGTTTCATTCGTTTGACTAATCATCGAGTATAAGTGACCTTCATAGTGTTTCTGGCTTGTTTAGTGTGTAAGTGATACTGATTGTTTACTTCAATTTGGTTGTTCAGCTAAAGGGAAGCCGAAAGTGATTGAATTGATTTTGTCTTGGATGCTTGGTTGGTAGAGATAATGGCATCGTTTTTTATGAGGAAATCTTCGACAGCTGAGTTGGATGCTTTCTATCCAATTAGACCAGAATGCCAAGTTGATGTCCCAAAGACCCGGTTTAGGCTCAGGGTGTGTGCCTGTTTCACTTCGTTTTGTTGGTAGCTTAATTCTTAGTTTTATATTACACAATCTGATTCAACATCATCTTACAGAACATGTTGACTCTTGCGGCTAAGATAATGTTCTAGTGTTTTTCCATTGAAAAGTTTGTTTTCTATGCACCAACAATGCTCAAAGGCAGCATGATTACTTCTTGTACTTCTGTGGTTGTATTGCAGTCTTGATAAGTGTATGTCCACCTTTCAACTTTGCAGGCTGGGAAAACTCTTAGTTCAAGAAGATGGCATGCTGCCTTCTCTGAAGATGGTCATCTAGATATAGCCTCAGTGCTTCGAAGAATCCAACGAGGGGTAACCTTTTCTTATTTGAAGTTTTTTCTCTTCTTTTAGGCAATGGTGTCTTATTGTGTTGTGTCCCCTAAAAGGAAATTTTAGACTTGCTGGTGTTAGATACACCACATATGTTACTCCTTTGGTGTACTCAATGTTAAAGTTGTATGTATAATGTATATGATATTATGTTTATTATCATTTCATTTGTTATACTAGGGTGTTCATCCTGCAATCAAAGGCGTAGTCTGGGAGTTCTTGTTAGGTTGTTTTGATCCAAATAGTACTTTCGATGAACGGAATGAGCTCAGGCAGCGCCGGAGGTAATATATTTGTCACTATCAAAAGCAACAGAATATCCATGATACTTTTCTCCTCTTATTTCACTCCTCACGATGTTGTTTTTATACAAAACTAACTATATGTCTGCTGCTGCTGGAGGTATGTCTAGACTCTGGCTTTCAAGTTTTTAATCTGGAGTAATGCATTTTGGGATCTTTCTTCACTTATATTTTAGTGTTATACTGCTTATGTTGGATTGAATATGGTGACATCATGTATAACATTGGCAATCTTAGGGAGCAGTATAGCAAAATGAAAGCTGAATGCAAAAAGATGGTTCCAATTATTGGCAGTGGAAAATTTCTTACAACACCAATCATCACAGACAATGGCCAGCCAATAGATGGCAGAGTAAGAAGCAGCGGAGGGGATCCTTCAGACAAGAAAGTGATTCAGTGGAAGCTTTTCTTGCATCAAATTGGTATATTTCTGTTACATTTGTATTTGTGATAACTACATTCTTTGGATGTGTTCGAAACCTAACACCAAATCTGCCTTTTATCACTTGATAAAGCCTCATGTTCCTTTTCATTTCTGAGCCTTATTCAATTTTGGTATCTTCACCATTAACAGTGGTTTGACTACTAACGATATTGGATATCTTATGCCTTGTAGGTTTGGATGTTGTTCGCACAGATCGACCACTTGTCTTTTATGAGAGTCAAGTTAATCAGGCAAAACTTTGGGACATTCTTTCAGTGTATGCTTGGGTGGATAATGATATTGGTTATGTTCAAGGTGGTGTCTTTCAATCTGAGTGGTACTTTGTCAAAGTTGAACAGAATTGACTGACATTGACGATGGGTATCTTTGAGCAGGAATGAATGATCTATGTTCTCCAATGGTAATTCTCATTGAAAATGAAGCAGATGCATTTTGGTGTTTCGAACGTTTGATGCGAAAGCTGGTATGTATTATTTCTTCCATTGATGTGGATATTTTTGGGCTGCTTGATTTCATGTAGCAGTGTTGGTGGCCTCTTTTATTGTGATCTTATTATGAGTGATGTCCAACAGGTAGTGTATATTGTTTAGTTCGCACTGGGATCTAGTAATTGCCTAAAAATGCCACTATGGGAAATTATCATCATCTCAATTCTTTTGGTTATTACTTTTCCATGTACCATGAATGGAATGATTTAGACTGAGTCCTGACTTCTCAAATTTATTATGTAGACTAGACTGGATGTCAGAACACCAAAATGGGGAAGTGAATTATTCGTAGATGCTTTAGAAGGAAAACTGAAAGTGCAGTAGAAGAAAACGTATTGGAAACGAATGTGAGGATGTTAAGAGGGATGTTGGACAATCCTAGAAGGTATCTGGGGCCGTAGATTACTGAAAAGGATAATGTTCTAAGTTTGTTCTGCAGAATTGTTGGGTCGGGTATTAATATCTTATCTGCCATTTAAAGACTCATTTGGTCTTGCTGATCTGGTTGTCTGATCAGATCTATGCATCACAAGAAACTAAGACATGTCTAGTTGTCTTGTTCATTTCTACGGTTTTATCTCTGACAATATTTCTTCAAATTATAATTGGTGCTTTTGATATGCTTCTGTTTATAATTCAGATTCCTGCTTTTGTTTCGCATACAGAGAGAAAACTTTAGGTGTACTGCTACTTCTATGGGGGTGCAATCCCAGCTGGGTACGCTCTCCCAAGTAATCAGAACAATTGATCCTAAACTTCATCAGCACCTTGGTAAAACCTTCTCTATGCATGTCCACTGACACAGTCTCCTCATTACTCAGCTAAAACAACATTTCTTTCTTGTTGACAGATGATCTAGATGGTGGGGAGTATTTGTTTGCATTTCGCATGCTGATGGTCCTCTTCCGAAGAGAGTTTTCCTTTGTGGATTCACTGTACCTTTGGGAGGTGAGGAGGACACTGTACTTATTTCCCTGACTGTATTTTATTTTATTTGATAAATAGCTACTTCTTTGTGGATGATAGATAATGCATGAAGTTTTGTTTCTTTTTGTGTTTTCAATTTCTGAGATCGATTCAAAGTTTAGGTCTCATGTATAGGAGTTTCGTTTTTTACTCTTCATTCATAAGCTGGTTTTAAGACAGTAATATAGATTGGTTTCAGCTGATGTGGGCCATGGAATACAACCCAAACATTTTCTCATCATATGAAGTCCCAAGTGGTGGTACTACACCATCTAATCCAAAAGACAAAGAACTAAAGCAGTACGGCAAGTTTGAGAGAAACATTGTAAAGACGGGATACACAGAAAAACATGGAGCACTCTCCGTTTTTCTTGTCGCAAGTGTTCTTGAGACCAGAAATAAGCAACTTCTAAAGGAGGCAAAGGGTCTGGATGATGTTGTCAAGGTCTTTCTCTTTCTCTCTTTCTTTCCCATGTGCAGTCGCACATTGATATTACTTATTTGTTCCTTCGTTTATATCATAGTTCAATTTGGTCTACAGATCTTAGGTGAAATAACTGGAAATCTGGATGCTAAAAAGGCATGTAATGAGGCATTGAGGATTCACAAAAAGTACCTGAAGGTAAGTGCTTCCTCTTTTAATCTCGTTTTTGTCTAACCTTTTTAGCATAACCAATGCATTTTGTTCTGCTCTTTTCTTTTTGTAATCACTGTCTTTGGTATAGACATAGCCTTGGTTCCGAAACTGAATGATTTATTGGCCGTTAGTGCCTGCAGAATGTGAAGGCATAGGTATTTTCATGAGATATCAGCTCCGTTAACCGAATTGTTGCACCCGGGTGATGGTGAGTCGGTGACATGGGCAACGGGCTTCAGTTGTGTTATGTTTTCTTTGTTATTAGTTCCATCGCTCTCTGAAAGATGGAGAAGCAAATGTAACTATTTGTGCTTCTGCTTGATTTCTTGCCCCGAAAAGGGGGTCAAAAACAGAGAATCATGGTGCCAAATATTTTAAATCCAAAGTTACTAGAGTTACAAAATATAAAGATTTTGAACGAAACTCTATTTTGGCATTATGAGCTTTCATTTTTTGAGATTTATCTCAGAATACAGATGTGGTTTCCGCACTCTCTAATATAGGCAAACCCGAAACTCATCGCCACTACCCCGTGATTTTATTCGAAAAACTGTTGCAAGCAAAACTTCAAGCACCAATGTTGATGGGTGGCTTCTCACCAGCTTCGCAGCATCTTGCACAGACTGGTCTTGTGTGAACTATAGTGCAGTAGCAGCACTTCTTGCATGGTCCAGGGCACCCTGCATATTCAAACAGTCAATACTTAAAAGACAGTGTGATTTGTACGAAAAATATAGGACAACAAAATATCGAGTATAACTTGAGTTGATAGTAAGAACGGAAAATTACCCCAAGCAGTACCAGGTGGAGGTGCAACTTCATTGAGAACAGATGGTAAAGGGTCAAAGGTGGCTTCTGTATGCAGATTGGTAGCAACCAGCAAGAAGAATAAGCAAAGCGCAATTCTTGAAGATGACATTTTTACAAAGTTGAAAAATAGGTTCTTCTTTGTTTTAATTTTGGGTGTGAATATTTTGGCTTGGACTTTTGCTTTTTATAAAGGAAGAGGTGGTTAAGGTTCATTGCATATGAATTCAATGGCACGCCATTTTTATTTTGGTTTAATGACAGAAAATCATGCATCGTTTACTAGGAAATAGCTTAATGGTTTTTTCTTAGTTACCAAACAAAGTCAAGTGTAGTTGGTTTACATTTGAAATCATTTGAAATCAAGTACCTTTTTTTTTTAAAGAATAAAATCATGTATCTTGTTGACCTATACATGATTATCACCCAAAAATTCTAAGAGCGAAAACTGGATATTGAGTGAGAGTAAGAGATTCAAACTAAAATGTACACAAAGAAAACACATTGCTCTATTCAATAGTCATTAGGAATCCGAGATATGTTAAGAAGTACATCACATGACATCCTTATTGGCAAAACTAAATTCTAAAAATGGTTTGGAGGAGGTCAAAAGATTCAAACCCACGACAACTGTTTTTCAATTTCCTTTGATGGGGATACAATCTACGACAACTGTTTTTCTTTTCCTTCTCCTTTGACGGTCTACGACAACTGTATTCATTTCCTTTGAGGGTCTACGACAACTGTTTTAACGGCCTCATCGTCTTTATATCAATGATGATCGTTGGAATTTCAATTTGAAAGGATCATAGTTGGAAATTGACATAATTGATTTCGGATCTTCACATTGGTTTGTCGAATTACAGGTTTGTGTCCATTAATCCTTGTTTCCGATCTTGATAGGATTTCACATTCAATTCCTTAGCTACTTTTTGATAGATTGTAGTTTTAACGGTAGAGCACTTATTATAATTTGTGCAAGTTTACGAGATGAAAATTTCCGTGTATCTAATGATCACATCTCTTCTCTTCTCTACAAACTAGAATATTCTTGGAATGTTGTGCATCAATCATGGTGTTACAACTATTGATTATCTTCCTGTTCTTAACTTGCACGTATTGAATTGTGAAAGTACACCAATATAAATTCCCAACTGTATGAGCCCAACTATTCGGATTTGCCAAAAGTCTTGACTTGTGATGTTTATGCAGATAATTGATCGAGAATGGCAGGATCAGGAACCGTTTTCGGCCCTGCTTTGGAAGGGATGAAGCTTGTTAAATCCGAAACTGGAGAGACGCTTGCCAAGCCTTTCCTGGATGTGTGCAAACAATTACTACCCGTTTTAGGTACAAAATCTTGATTTCCACCCGAAAAATGGATTGCATTCTATTTTTTTTTTTTTATGTTGAGAGTACAATTTTGTTGATTCATTTGTTTATGTTATGGCAGATAAGTTTGGAGCTGCATTTGCACCTGTGAAATCTGATATTGGTAATAACATATCGGTAAGGTGTCCGGTTAAATTTTCTGAAGGGAAAATATGACTTGTTTTAGAAGCGACCTCTTTTGATCAGTAGTGTTTGCAATGTTTTTCATGTTCTTCCCCACATTGCAGAGGTTGGAATCTAAGTATTCATCAAAGCCATCTGAATTTAACCTCTTGTATAGCATAGTCCGAGTTGAGGTTGAAGCGAAAACAACAAAATCGTCATCCAGCTGCACAAATGCTCTTCTCTGGCTAACAAGGTCTGCCATGTTTTTGTTGCACTGTTTCATTGTATATGCAGAACTACCAAATCCTTGTGCTTTCGATAATTCATGGTGTTCTGTTTCAGGGCCATGGACTACTTGGTGGAGCTGTTTCAGAATCTACATAATCATCCAGACTGGCCAATGTCGAAGGCTTGTAGCGAGGCCTACGGCTTGACATTGAAAAAATGGCACAGCTGGCTAGCTAGCTCAAGTTTTAGTGTAAGAACAGAACTTGATCCCCATTGAACTTTTCACTAGCTAATGTTAATCTGCAGAATGCCGAAAGATTTCAACTTTTTTCTGTGCTTTTTGAGAACTGTTGTGACTCTCTTGCATTGCAATGCAGGTTGGAATTAAGCTTGCTCCGGAGAGGAAGAAGTTTATGGACATATTAGGTGGCGAAACGCCTGAATTGAATTCTGATATGGGGAAATTCTGCACAACCTTTTATCCACTCCTCCAAGAGAATCACAAGTTCTTGGTGAGTTTTCTCAGGTTTCATGAGTATAGTTTTGTTTCAAGTTTGCACAGGCGTACTTCGTTCTGATCAGTTTTGTGTTTGTGATGTTGTTGCAGGAATCTGTGGGAATGGACAATATGAAAGCTTGAAACATCTAAATGATTGTTGACTACAAGTTGTATGTATATTTCAATGTACCATAAGTCTTACAGCTATACTTTTAATTGGATTGGCCTACTTGTAAGTATTGTTTGTACTTGCTGCCAAATACAGTGTAATTTTTTTTATTACTAAGCTTCAGTTTCTCATAGTTTGATTAATTTCTTTCTGTTCCTTGATTGCCAAGGTGGCGTAATTTCAGTGATAGAGCACTTGGTTCATTCGGGCCACACTGCTAAGTAAAAAGAATGATCAATCAACTGGATAAAGGGGTTTAACTTTTAATTGCATCAGGCCATGACTATTGAACTAGCTGTAAAACATACACAAAATTTTGAGGCTTTAAAGCGTAATGGTCCTTCATTTGATGATGCCTTCTGATCTTGAAAGACTTGAATTACGTAACATGAAAGCACAGCATACATAAAGTTTCAGGGCTCATGCTTTATGTCCGAACAAACTATTGATCAATCCAGTGAGTGACTCGAGAAAAGTAATACCCCTAGACTAACAACTAGTTTGTTCTATTTCACTGGTTCAAAACTAACAAGAAACAAAGCAGAATCTGAAAAGAAGTTATATACTTGACCTGGTAAGATTGGAGTCAAGGTCAATTACAAGACATGGTTTCAAATTCCTTCTTCTGTAACTATAAAACCAAAGGAAATTTCATTGTCTCTTTCATTTGAGTTTGTTCTAATTTTCATCCAAGGAAATAGCCAACCAACCTGTGTAACCTCTAAAAAATGACCCGCTAAAACCTTCCCTCTATATTTAGTATGTCAAAGATTTTGTTCTCATTCCTATAATTTTTGCACCGGAAAGTTCGATCTACTTCTGGTTATGAATTGTGTGTAAAGGCAAAAACACAATGCTCTACCATAGAATGAACAAGATCAACCACAGATTTGCTTTAATTAAGCATAATTTGTTTTTCAGTTCATCCCTTTTCTCATCACTTGCACCCTCAATGCCACATTTGTCAAAAGCTGTTTTTTAGTTTTTGAACACTTTCTTCAAAAGTTTTCCCCTATCTTGTAAATGTACAACATCTGCATTTTCTGGGCAGTACTCTAAGGTAAACATATTAATCTGAATGCAGCCTCCCTCATGGATCAGTAAATTTTGGCCTTAGCAGCAAGGTTTTTGACCTGAGAGGTAAATAAAAATTTGGAATGCAGAATAATGTCTGCTTTAATTTCAGTGATAATGTTAGGTTTAACTTTCTTCTTGTTGTACATTTTACAGATTTGGAGGAAAACTTTGGATTCTATATATCTACTATAGAGACTCCCCAAGAGTAGCTTAATTTGGTTATTTAATTAGAATGGCAAACAATGCAAGTAATAGCAGGATGGCAATCAGTGCACACAATGCCAAGATGATAATCAATGCAAACAATACCAAGATGAAGGGCCTCCTGAAAGGCCTAAGATACATTTCTCAAATATTTGGTATGTATAGTGTGTTGTAGTAGAAGGGAATTTTTTATTATGGCGATCCCTGAAGGGTTGGAATTTCTTTTGGCAGATGATAATAACAAAGACCAAGAAATGCAGATTGGATTTCCTACAGATGTAAAGCATGTGGCTCATATAGGATGGGATGGTCCATCAACTGCTGTTGCTAATGCTCCGAGCTGGGTAATTATATAACTTTCTTACGTTTTACAAATTTGCTTACTGGTTAGGGTCAGTTTGGAAGTGATTCTGGAATCTAGAAGGGCCATAATCATTTCCACCCCGGAAGTGGTTCTGGGGTCTGAAACAAGTCTTAATTGACTACACGGTTACTGTGCATTCTGTATGCAGATGAATGAGTTTCAAGGATCCCCAGGGCATTCAGCACCTTTAGGCAATGGAGACAATAAAGATGATTCCAGGGTCAAATGGGTCTCTGAAGGTAATGTATTTTGATATCTGTTCTGTGCTTAAAATCATGCAAATGCAGGTGGTTTTGGTTGGATCATATGGTTAGGAATTGAAATGTTAATGTTATATATGTGCATAGATTCAAGCCGGGCAGGCTCAAGGGGAATCGGCTTAAGGTCTCCGGGACATGACATGCCGGATGTGCCAAGGGCGTCAAGACGGCATTCATCAACAGGTCATGGAGGTGGGGAAGCCGATTCCCCCAAGAGGGAAAAATCAGATAAGCCGAAGCAAACAAGGCGATCTTCCAAGACTAGGGACTCATCGGACAGTAGTACTAAAGGTGTCCGGCAACCTATGGATCCAAGTCAAGGCAATGAATCACCACAAAACCTACCGGAAGTCCCCAAGAAAACGAGGAGGAAGAAGTCCAAAGACGGTGCCTTGGTTGGGGGGTCGTCAAGAAAGTCTAAAGCAAATGCTAGCTCAGAAACATGTGTATCTCCAGGACACCCATCTGCATCCGTTTTGAAATGCAGTAGCAATGACCTATCTCAGAAGAATTCTTTTCAAGAGGGGGAAGGAAAAGGATTTACATGAACTTCTTCACCAAATTGACTGTTGTTGTAGCTAGAATCTTCAATCAGGCTAGCTATATAAAATGTATCAGGGAAGTGAAGCCAAATTGTATCTTGAGTCCTAATAACATCATTTCAAGTTTTGAACATTTTTACTTGCTGTAAATATGTATTTCGTTTTCCCAGCCTGACTCTCCTGAACTGCCGATATACACCATCCCTTTCGTGTCATGTCAATTTAGTTGTCGTTAACAATATTGATAGCTTCTACATCTTCAATTACCTGTTTGTTTTCCAGCCTAAAATCAACCATCCTTGTCGAAACAGTACAAGGGTTGTCTGCTTTTGTCCCCGTCTTCATGATTTGAGATCAATTATACCCCAAATTAGACAGCAGGCCAAAACAAGAATCAGACTTCAAATTGCCAAAGGTAAACTTTCTGGGAAAAATTCAAATGTTCTCTCAAACTTTTAAGACTCGATCAAGATAAGACAAAAGCTAAAATGGTTTTCTTGACTTGAACCCTACTCAAAAATCCCACTTCAAAAGAAGCAACTGCAGAATATACAGTTGTGCACAGCTCAAAAAGTATATCTGTTTCACTAACGGACAGAATCTCATCAAAATTTTGGTAAAAATAGATCAACCCCAAAAAAAACCAGAAACACAGATTCTGCAAAAGGCACATAATTACATGAACTCAATCACAAATCAAATAATTAAAGATAATAATGCTATAACTTCTATGCACCTTTCATTGATAAGAGTCCATAATTACATCGGTAATTAGTTTACTTCCTCTGTAACCACCACAAACTCACTGCACATCCAAAATTTCATTTCCTCCTAGTCATTGGTATTAACCTGTTCTTCTCTCTGTTAAAAAGACCTAATCTCAGTCTCCCAAGAAACCAAAAAAAGGGTTAGTCCCCTTAATCCTACTTAAGCACCCTTAATCCTAATTAAGCAGATATAATCAGGACCAAAACCCATGTGGCAAATGTAAGCACAGAAGGAGCCACAACAACCTGAGCTGAAGAAGAAGAATCCACAGAGAAAAGAGCAGATTTGGGCTTCTGGGTTTTGTTACAGACCTTCAAATTCAACTTCCCATTTTTTGAAACAATCAAACCTTCATCAGCACAGAGATTTGGATTTCCAGCCAGCTTCAACTTGTGCACAACTTTAGCTGAAAATTTCCCAGAAAATGAGATTTCACCACTCAAGCTGTTGTTCTCCAGGTTAATCTCATGCACAGATTCCAAGAACCCAAACTCCATGGGCACTGTCCCTTCAAGCCTGTTGTTCTCAAGCCCTAAGTAGCTCAGGCTCTTCAAATGCAGCCCCATTGATGCTGGGATTTCACCCACCAGTCCATTATTAGAAAGTCCAATCCCCAGAATGCCCCCAAGATTTTCCCAAATTATTGGAATCTGCCCTCCCAGCAAGTTCCCACTCAGATAAACTTGCTTCAGTTTGGTCATTTCACCCAAAAACAGAGGAATCCCAGAGTTTCTAAAACCATTGTTGCTCAAATCCAAAAGCTCCAAACTTTTCAAGTTTTTCAACGTCTCCGGGATTTTTCCGGAAAACCCATTTGAGCTCAGGTCCAGCTTCAGAAGTCCGGTGAGATTCCCGACCGATTCAGGGACGTTTCCGGCGAAAGAATTCGAACTCAGGTCAAGAATCTTCAGCTTGCTCAACTTCCCGAAATCCACCGAAATTTCGCCGCCGAGTCGATTCCGAGACAGAGTCAGCTCCTCCAGGTTGACCAACCCGGCGACGCCGGCCGGAACGTTGCCGGAAAACCCATTTCCGGTCAGAACGACCCTCCTCAAGTTGGTGAAATTACGGAGAATGCCAGAGACCGGGCAGACGAGAGATGGGTTGTCGACGAACACGAGCTCCTCGAGGCTTGACCCGAAGTCGGCGGGAATTTCGGGGACCGAAACACGCGTTTCGGCGGCGAAGCACTGGTAGAAGAAGAGCTTGCGGAGGTACTTGAAGGCGGTGAAGATGAGCGGGCTGACGGAGGAGTTGCCGGAGCACGGCGGGTTTGGGTTGTAGTCCGAGACGGACCCGAAGTTCAGCTCGGTGACGTGGGCGGTTTCCGGCGAGGAGGGGTCGGCAGGGTCGTCGACGAAGTAGTCGCAGACGACGCCATGAGGGGCGGAGAGGCAGAGGTCGTCGGGGAAGAGGGAGCGCCAGGGGACGGCGGAGTTGACGGAGTCGAGGACGGCGTAGACGGCGGATTGTTCGGCGGAGTCGAGGAGGGGTTGCTGGTGTGAAATGGCGATTGTGGACAGGAGGGTGGCGAGGAGGAGGAGGGTGATTCTGGAAGTTTGGTGAAATGGCGCCATTGGAGAGGTGATGGGTGGGTGAACTGTGAAGAAGTGGGTTTATGGAGAAAAATGGTGGGTATGATTAGAGGGAGGTGAGGCTTTGCATTTTCTCTGCGTGTCTGAAATGAAAAACAAGAATGGAGGTGAGTTGTTGGGTCATGGTGTTTTAAGTGGGAGGAGGCTGGCTGTTCTGCTTCTGCAGAAAATGGGAAATTACGGTTGTGGCCTTTTTGGTTTTGGACTGGTGTGGAGGACTTTGAATTGTATGTTTTGAAGAAGACTTCAATTTTACCTTTGTATAAATCGATGGTTCAGGCGATCTGCATTATATTCACATTGATTTCCGTTTGGTTTTTTTTTTTTTTTTTAAATGTAAACTGTTACAATTTTATTTTAGTCATTGTCTGTTCTCATTTGAGCAACTTCAACATGAGAGATTACTTGAATTTGGAAAATTACCTTATCATTCTGGAGTATGCAATCAATTATAAAGCATTCACTCTAATATTGAGAGAAAAAACATAGGGTCTTATGTGAATCGGTATAAGCATGAGTTTATCAAACCATTAGAGGAAGCATAGAGTTATCAAGTATATTTGAAGAAGAAAGTTACTTTTGTTGTTGATGCACCATTGTTTTCATAATTATTATATCTTGTTTTAGGGCTTAATGCCAAATTTATTTACGTTGGTTTTTTTTAGGTGCTATATAATCTTAAGTTTGAACCATGTTTACTCTAAGAATATGCTAATTTGAGCTCAAACTTAAACATGAGAGACTACAATAGCGGGATAGCCACCTCATTATTTTGACAGATGCAATTGTTCAGTCTAAAATTGGGAGAAAAAACATAGACTTCCATGTAAGTAGGCATAATCCCAATTTTATTTACGTTCGAGATTCGAAATTTTTGGCATACAATTTTGTAAGATCCAGATAGAACAAAAAACAGCTACAAGTTGATAATCATACAAAAAGATCCATTTAAAATTTCTAATTACTTCCATGTGCAAAAGAGATTCTAAATTTGATCCCTTCACACATTCCAAACTTCATTTCATATCATGGAAACTTTGGGATTGACAATTTGAAAACCCACACATCAAGATTACAGTTGATCAAACGACAAGAGACAGGAAAACGTAAACGAGTCCAATCCAAAAGGATAAAACCTGACAAGGAAGGGTATTATAGACATTCTACAACCTGAACTATACAGCTTCACCAACCTTATGCAAAGCACAAGATGTCGGGGTCAGAGGCCCCACCACTGATCCGCCGCAGCAGAGCAGCGTAGAGATATCACTCAAACTTTTAAACAGAATAAACCTCGAACGTTTAAGTAGCCACATTATCGACTTGCATTATACTATGTTCACCTAGTATACTCCATTTTTTAAACTATACGATTCTCAATAGCTGATTATGTCGTTAGTAATCTATTTTACCACGTGAATATATTGTTACTTACCAATTTTGTACTAACCATTCAACCCAAGTAGCTATTAATTAAAGCTCCAATCTCAATTTTACACGATGTACAATTTGACAAACTAAATTTCTCTTTACGCACACAATTATGTTAGATGAATTTTAAATTGAGGAATCCTAAAATAATCATGGGATCAAAATACAAACACAAGTGTTTCAAAAGAGTAACATAGAGTATAGACTTCACATTTCATTCTTGTATTGGCGGAGATTTCATTTATTTAATTTGTTGTTTCCATATATTTAGTAAATACATCAGTAATATGTGCGCAATGTTTCATACTAAATTTGAACTAAGAATTAGCTATACGAGCAATATGTACACAATCGGACAATCCAATATTTTCATTTTAATTTCATGTAGAGATTTAGTTACATGAGTAATATGTAAAATGAGTCCAATTTTGCTCACATTCCCTTAACTATGGTGAAACCTCACCCCCTATTAAAATCGTGCCAGTGTATAAAAAATTAACTCATAATTAAATATCTTATTTACATATTTATTTGCAAATATTAATAATAATTAATTAATCAATTCAAACCATACCTTCTTCATAATTAGATGTTGCCTAATCAAAATCCTCTCTCCAATCTCCTCTTGTTCCAGCAAAGGAAAAATAAAATTCTTGCTAAATCCTTGCAGTGGCCTATGGTGGAGCTTCTTCTACATAGCATCTTTGAATTGCTCGTTAGTTATAAGTTTATTCAATTTTTGTTACATATTCTTTAAGATTTGAATCATCATTTTTGTGTAATTCTTTTACCTCTATAGGTATTGATAAATTGTAATTCTCTCCGATTATTTGCTGAACAGTAAATCGTGTAATTGAGTGAAAATTGAAAAATTTATAGGTTCATTCAAATTAGTACTCAAGCCCCAAATTCTTGTGTCAATCTTAGTGAATGATCAAGTTGCAAGACCAAAAGATCCTGCACCCCTTCTTGGCATTAGTATTCCTTCTAATTTGGCAATTAAAGGATATGTTTTAAATATTTATGAGATAATATCAAATGAAAAAGGTATGATTTAAATGTGATTGATTAGTTGTAATTTTCTCTTCAAATAATAAATTAAAAGATGATAATTAATCATGAGTTAATTTATCATATATGTGGCACAATTTTAAGAGGAGGAGTGAAGTTTCATCATAATTAAGGGGGTCAGCAAAATTGGACTTTACGTAAAATACTTTAATACATATGCAATCAAATGTTTTGCATTTTAATTCGATTACGAATTAATAAACATATTCTACGGATATACCATCCCACTGTTCACACCTTCACAGCGCAAAGGCCATTCGACTTTTACCGGGCAGCTGGCTAGTGCTCGGAGAAAGGCTAAAAAGTCGGAGCCCGGCGGGGCCGACAGGAACCTGCGTACTCAGGCAGCCGCGGAGGCGACAGAGATGCGCCGCACCCGCCGACTTACTTTCTCGTGTCAGCTGCAAACTTTGAAAACGACACCTAACTGCTCGGACCGAGGACGCGACAGAGGGCTACGGCCTCGGGACCGCTGCCACGTGGAGATCGTACGGCGGGAGTCTGTTACCATAAACGTGATAGAGCATGCGAATTCCATTTCACGACGTGTCGTTTTGGGACCCTTTCTGGCCGAAATACGGACTGATGAGTGGGACCCGTATTCTGAAGCCGTTTAAGCATGAAAATTGCGTTTTTTTCGTGTTTGTGGTTTTGGGGGGTTTTGACCTTTTTGTTGCGTCTTGGAGTGGAAGCAAAGCATAGGGCAGCATAGAGGACCGGTCTTTAATTTTGTGGTTCTTGTCCCAATATATCAAGGACAAGGATGGAAAATTAGCATAAAAATGGGGGTATTGGGAATCAATGCTAAACACTGATCTCTGTTTGCATAGCCGGATTAAGCTTATTTGGATACTCTTTCACAATTTGTTCTACTTCGTTGGTCGCACAAAATTTGGTAAAGTTTTTTTGACTGTATAACAATTGGGTAGTAATTGAAACAAGATCCGAATGATCTAGATGTGATGTGATGATTGTGTTTGTTGATTGTCACATCATTTGGTATTCATAACTGCATTGTCATTTTGGTATTACTCTCCGTTTTTTGTTTAAGTCCAAAGAAATAAAACCGGAATACAAAGATTGGGGTGTAGTTATTAGTCCGAAAACTTTAGGCTGTTGTCGTGCTTTTGAGAACCTAACGTTGTATGTGGGTCGATTTGGCTTTGGAGATTTATGTATGGTCTTTAAAAACACAGTTATTAGTGCATAATATTTTTATTGGGATTCAGCTGTTCCTCAAACCCTAAGCATGATGTATTTATCTCTACATTCGAGCTGAAGCTAGCGGTTGATCTTCTCACACACTTTTGGGCCTCAGTTTTACCAAAGAAAGAAGTAAAGAGCTGCTATGTACACCTAAGTTTCATCTTTGGACACCCTTATTATTTTGTACGCCCTTTTTAAAATTACAATATTCTTTGCACACCCAAATGTGATATTAAACTACCACATATATCCTTCATATTTTAATAAAACCATCAGATGCTACTACGCCACCAAACTTCTTCTGAATACGCCGACAAAGACAACCCAATCTGCAATTTTGATGGCTTCGTCTCCGAAATCAATTCATTTGAGGAAAAGCTTTTTGGATTTCTTTCTTCGGATTCAATCTGCTTGCGTCGAAGAGTGGAGGATGTTTGGCAGAAAGCCAAAATACTCTCAGCTCAGCCTTCATCCTGCCCAGTATCATGAAACTTCAACATGGACCAAACACCAAGTTGACAACATGCTTTTCTCTTTGACTAGAGAAGAAAACAAAGACGGCTTGTTCTGGAACATCATGCCACTTTCCCTTGACTAGTGCTAGTAAACAAGAGGAATTAAATATGTTTTCTAGAAATTTTCCACGGAAATCAATGCAAAACTTGATCCTTTCAATAAACTTTCTTTAGCTTTGGTGGGTGACTTGGTTTCCACTAGATATTCTGCAAAAACTTCGTTGGGTTTATCTATCAGATTCTGGCATTTTTGTAAGAATAGCAAATAATATTGAAAACCTCCTTTTGTGAATTCGGAGTTCTTTGAAAATCGATCAGAAGAATCAAAGCTCATAGATAAGTACTTTTATGTCATTTTGTATAAGGTTATAAATGAATTGACTTTAAAAAAAATTAAAGGGTGTACAAAGAAGAAATTTGGGTGTATATAACAGCTCTCAAGAAGTATACTACTTAAGTAGACCAGATATGGACTGAAGAAGACCACCACTGGCCCATGCGATCAGATGCCGACCGCGAAACTCAGACGAGCTTGGGCCTAAAAAGATCGGACGATCAACTTGCGATTCTGCGTTGACCTGACCAGAGTCAAACTTACCCTTTTTTCATTCCTTTGTAGACTTGGGGTAGAAATGCAAATCGAATCTGCCTATTTAGATTTCCTTTACTGTCCGCCTGCCTTGGGTCTTAAGAAAATTAACCAAACGTGGAGCAATTATTTATTTAAACTTAATTTAGATCCCTTAATATCCTCAAAGAAAAATGGAATTTGCTCTAACATGGTGCAATTTAAGCACTGATTGGAAAAGTCCCAATGTTGTCCCATGTCTTCCTTTTAAATTCCATGACCAAGTAACTGAACTCAAACTTTCTTCTTCGAATTCTTTCGATCTCTCTTCGTATACGAAACACATTCATCGAAGAAATCGAAACACGAAAATGGAGGAACAAAACCAGAAGAAAAGTGCACAAAGTTGTGAGTCTGCTGGATTTTACAAGAGAGCTCTTCCTTGTCCTCCTGCCATTGAGTTTACTTCTTCTCAAGGCAAGGTAATTACTAATTAGTTGCTTAATCTCTTTCCCTGAAAATTCATTAGTAGCTAGCATTCTTTTTCTTTTTATACTTGTGATCGAAATTGTTTTCTCCTAGTTAACATCACTCTAGATGAAGATATCTATGTACACAATTGGACGTGTACTATGTTGCTGTTGGCTTGGGAAAAAGTGTGCTTCTAGTGCTATAACTTAGGTTGAAAAAATGCAATTGTTTGTGTTTTTATACCACATTACTGTTATCTAGTTGGTTGATTGTTTCATGTCAAGTTTGGGCTATAATTTTGTTCTGATCATTTTTAAAAGATAGCATATAAAAATTGTTAGGACACACTAGAATAATCATCTTTCACTCCACTCGTGCATAAACCAGTAAACAAGAAGTCATGTGAGGTCATTTTAGAATACCATTCACCATTCCTATCTGATAAGCGATGCATTAGCATAGGGTGTCACAAAAAGGAAAGAAGAAGGATAGCTTAATCTTTTCTATGCTATGTCCGATTTGGTGTTTGATATTGTTTTAGTTGACTTGTGTAAATGGTAAAATGTAGTTTAGTCTATATCAAGCAATTGTATATCTAAAAAAAAAAAAAAGAAAAAAAAAAGCAATTGTATGGTAAATACTTGTTCATCAATATCTCAATTTTCTCTCCCGCTTTTCTTTATTTTCCCCAACAACCAAGTACTATTTCCCTTCCGCAATTCACATCTTTAGTTTTGTTATCATGGTACGATGAAGCCTCTTCGATTTTGCACGGGGCAAAGTCACTTGGTATTTCTTTAACAGATGAATATGATGTCGAGTGCAAAGTCACTTTGGATTCATAATTTCAATACTCACAATTTCCTTTTCGAAAAAATTGTTGTTAGGTTTGCAATTCTTATGCTTTACAAGTAAAGATTGCAACTTTGTTATGTTTTATGCCATTTTTCTTCAAAATGTATCATGGGGTTTTGCCCTTCAATTTTTGTTATAGTTCTTCTGGTAATATACGGTCAAATGTGTAGTGTTAGCTGTGGAGTGGAGTAAGGAGGAGTATAGATAAGCTAAAACGATCTGATAAGAATTGCAATTTTGATGCGTTGAGTGTTTTGTGATATGGTGCTGGTCAGAATCGTTTATATGATTCCTGATTTTGATGGTTGTTGCATCGCAGCAACTTTTTTTCGAGGCGATTCAGAATGGGACCATGGAAAACTTCTATAGGTTGATTTCGTATTTCCAGACGCAATCGGAGCCTGCTTATTGTGGATTGGCGAGCCTGTCGATGGTCTTGAATGCGCTTGCTATTGATCCTGGAAGGAAATGGAAAGGTAAAGATATAAATGTGATTGCTCGTCTAGTTCAGGTTTTATCATACAAATGTATAATAAACTTCGAATTTTCCACAGGACCTTGGAGATGGTTTGATGAATCTATGTTAGACTGTTGTGAACCTTTAGAGACGGTCAAAGCTAGAGGTATCTCATTTGGGAAGCTTATATGTTTGGCCTCATGTGCTGGTGCAAAAGTGGAAGCCTTTCGCACGAATCATAGTACCATTAATGATTTTCGGAAGTATGTCATGAGATGTTGTACTTCTGATGATTGTCATCTCATCTCATCATATGATAGGGCTGCTTTCAAACAGGTGATTCGTAGAATCTTAATTACTATACGTGTGCACATTTCATTTGTGAACCATTAGTTAACTAATCATGAAAAATTGATCGTGTATTAAAACCAATTTTTATTGCAGACCGGTAATGGTCATTTTTCACCTATTGGTGGCTATCATGCTAAAAGTGACATGGCGCTTATTTTGGATGTTGCACGCTTTAAGTATCCTCCTCATTGGGTGCCCCTCAAACTTCTTTGGGAAGCCATGAATAATATTGATGGATCTACTGGACAACGCAGAGGGTAGGCTTTTATTTCATACGCCCTACTGAATATTACCTAATGGCAACGATATTGGATACGCGCGTCGGGTGAAATTTTTATATCTATAGTTGCTAATTTATGAGATGCCTTCAATGTCAATCACATTCTGATTTCATAAGTTCCATTTTTGCGCAGGTTCATGCTTATATCTAGGCCTCACAGGGAGCCAGGGCAGCTTTATACCCTGGTATGATTGAATTTGTCAATTTGACTTCAAGATTCAAATACTCTTCATGCTAACAGACAATTCACTCCGGTTGTCTCAGTGTCCATATCTTTCTCCCCTTTCTCCCCATTTCCTACTTGTTATGTTAAGTCTTTTTATGTGTGCGTGTGGGTGGGTGTTCACAGAAGTACTCATGTCTGTGCGTTGGACTTCTTCCAGAGTTGTAGACAAGAGAGTTGGTTCGGTGTTGCGAAATACTTAATGGAGGATGCTCCTCTTCTCTTAAAGTCTGAGGAAGTGAAAGACGTTCAGGAAGTTCTCTCTGTTGTTTTGTCATCCCTCCCATCAAGTTTTGGTCAATTCATCAAGTGGGTTGAAGAAGTTCGGAGAGCGGAAGATGGTGGCCAAAGCTTAAGCCCAGAGGAAAAAGCTAAGCTTTCCGTCAAGGTGTCTAGTCTTTCACTTGTTTACGTTGCTTATGTTTCAGTTTCTTCAGGGATGGTTCTTCTGTTTGCCTTTATGAACCCAATACTACTTTCTAGCCTTTTGCGCATCAAATTCTCAATGCCGAAGCTTTTGTTTGCAGGAGGAGGTACTGAGGCAGGTGCAAGAAACTGGCCTTTATAAACATGTGGGAGAATTGTTGTCCTCAGAACATTCATGCTGCAGAAACTTAAGTGCTGGTCACGAACAAAGTTTGCCCGACATTGCAGCAAGTGTTTGCCGCCAAGGGGCACAAATTTTGTCTGGGAAGTCTGTCTCTTCAAAGTTATTTTGCTGTCAGGGAACATGTGAGATATGTTTGACGGCCAACGGTGGCAAGCCAGTAACGGTGGTGAGTGGGACAGTGGTAAACGGTGAAACTAAGGAGAGGATGGATATGATTGTTCCTTCATCTCAAATAAATTCGCGTTGCTCTTGTGCCGGCTCAGTAAATCACATTGGGATGCATCCCGCCAGCAATGATGTTCTAACAGCACTTCTTCTAGCCTTGCCCCCAAATACATGGTCTGGGATCAAAGAGGAGAAGCTTTTGAAAGAAATGTCCAACCTTGTATCCACCGCAAATCTTCCTATTCTGCTTCAAGAAGAGGTAACTCTAAATTCTCCGCTAATGCACTAGTTTATTTGTGTCCCTAGTCAAATAATATGCTTTGACTATCATTTCAAGAATTCATAACATTAACTACTGGCTTGGCACAGGTTTTGCACCTACGACGTCAGCTTCACCTTCTCAAGAAATGCCAAGAGGGTAGGGTAGAAGAGGATCTTGGCAATCCTCTCTGCTAGAATCCTATCGCTTTTCCTATGTTCTAATCATCTCCGACCAAAGAGGGCGCCATTAGCCCGCTTCAGATGTACTAATTGGAGTTTGGAAATTATAGATGCACTATAGAAAGTTTTACATTGTGCTGTGGAGTTGAATACTTCACCATGATGGGTAAAGGAGTCCTCGTCAAGACGTAGCTCTTGTTTCCTTGTACACTATTCAACTTCAGAAATTTTTGACTTATTTGAGATATTGGTTGCATTTCTCAGATTTCAAATCATTTTTACGTTATCATCTAGTATACTACTATCTACCAATACAACATTATTAATGTAACGATCATATTCAAGACTTTCTTATCCACGAAACATAAATTTGACCACCAAAGAAAACAATTTTCAAAAAGAACAAAAGGGTGGAAATTGTAACTTACCTACGAGCCACAATTAAAAAGAAAAAAACGATTAAACCATTCTAAAAAACCTTTCAAATTAAAAATAAATAATTTTCAATTTTATTTCACTGAATTTCTAAGCTGAATAAGAAAGTTCAATTTCAACAAAAAGACAACGAATTGAAATTTCGACCTCAATATCCTCAAAGAAAAATGGAATTTGCTCTAATATGGTGCAATGTATGTAAGCACTGATTCGAAAAGTGCCAATTTAGTCCCATGTCTTCCTTTAAATTCCATATATAACCAAGTAACTGACCTCAAACTTTCTTCTTCGAATCCTTTCGATCTCTCGTCGTACAATTTCATGCAAGCAAAACACATTTGTCAAAGAAATCGAAACACGAAAATGGAGGAGCAAAACCAGAAGAAAAGCCAACAAAGTTCCGAGTCTGCTGGACTTTACAAGAGAGCTCTTCCTTGTCCTCCAACCATTGAGTTTACTTCTTCTCAAGGCAAGGTAATTAGTTGCTTAATCTCCTAGATAACATAAATCCCCGCAAATTCATTAGTAGCTAGCATTCTTTTTCTTTTTATACTTATGATCGAAATTGGTTTCTCCTAGTTAACATAACTCTAGATGAAGATATCTATGTACACAATTTGACATGTACTAGTCTATATTGCTGCTGGCTTGGGAAAAAGTGTGCTTCTAGTGATATAACTTAGGTTGAAAAAAAGGAATTCTTTGTGTTTTCATACCACATAACTGTTAACTAGTTGGTTGATGGTTTCATATCAAGTTTGGGCAAGAATTTTGTTTTGATCACTTTTTAAAGTTATTATATAAAATCTGTTATAGACACACCAAATATAATCAACTTTCACTTCACTCATGCATAAACCAATAAACAAGAAGTCATGTGAGGTCATTTTAGAATACCATTCACAGTTCCTACCTGGTAAACGATATATTAGCATATGATGTTAGAAAAAGGAAAGAAGAAGAATAGCTTGGTCTTTTTTATGTTATGTCTAGTCTAGTGTTTGATATTGTTTTAGTTGACTTGTATAAATGGTAAAAGGTAGCTTAGTCTTCATTAAACAATTGTAAGGTAAACAGTGGCGGAGCCCTTTGATGGCCAAAGGTAGCCATGGCCCCTACAAATGTGTTAAAATCTCCCATTAAATCTCCCATTAAACATATATATTGTCTAATGAAATATGAACAACTAATAAGAATGACCCCCCGCTAAAATTTAAATACCCATTAGGAATGACTCCCCAGAAAATTATTAGACTCCAATTAAAGAAGAGAAGTCAAATTAAAAACCTTTGTGTATATGAACGACCCCTACTAATCCGTTGACCTAGCTCCGCCACTGATGGTAAATACTTGTTCATCAATATCTCAATTTTATATCAATTTTCTCTCCGCTTTTCTTTGTTTTCCTGAACAACCAGAGACTATTTCCATTGCACACTTCACATATTTAGTTTTGTTATCATGGTACGATGAAGCCTCTTCCTTTCTGCACGGGGCAAAGTCACTCAGTATTTATTTAACAGATGAATATGATGTCGAGTGCGAGTCCAATTTTGGTAATCACATAAAATCCTCATCCGAAAAAGGAAAAGAATTTAAACTCCATTAAAAATTAAAATCAATCATTAGTCCTCTCCCCTTCTAGCAAAATGACCATATCATCCACACCGTTGCTCATGATCATGACCCATCTTTTGTCTTCTGGTTGACTAAAACCCTCGCATTTTGAAAACAGTCGGTCTAATTACGCGGGTTCCTCCCTAATCGGCGCATCAAAACCCTTTGCAAATTACCAAAACCCATTGATTTTCGACTATTCAATTTCTCAAATCAAATTTCGTTTTTGGGTTTTCTGGGTTCGAGTTCAAAAATGGCTATGGCGGGGCTATACAGACGAGTCCTTCCTTCTCCTCCTGCAGTCGAATTTGCTTCTTTACAGGGAAAGGTACCACCTTTAGCTGCCTCTGCACTTATTCTCCCACTTTGGATTCATAATTTCAATACCCACAATTTGCTTTTCAAAAAAATTGTTGTTATGTTTGCAATTCTTATGCTTTGCAAGTAAAGATTGCAACTTTGCTATGTTTTATGCCATTTTTCTTCAAAATGTATCATGGGGTTTTGCCCTTCAATTTTTGTTATAGTTCTTCTGGTAATATACGGTCAAATGTGTAGTGTTAGCTGTGGAGTGGAGTAAGGAGGAGTATAGATAGCTAGAACGATCTGATAAGAATTGCAATTTTGATGCACTGAGTGTTTTGTGATATGGTGCTGGTCAGAATCTTTTATATGATTCCTGATTTTGATGGTTGTTGCATCGCAGCAACTTTTTTTCGAGGCGATTCAGAATGGGACCATGGAAAACTTCTATAGGTTGATTTCGTATTTCCAGACGCAGTCGGAGCCTGCTTATTGTGGATTGGCGAGCCTGTCGATGGTCTTGAATGCGCTTGCTATCGATCCTGGAAGGAAATGGAAAGGTAAAGATATAAATCTGATTGCACGTCTAGTTCAGGTTTTATCACACAAATGTATAATAAACTTCGAGTTATCCACAGGACCTTGGAGATGGTTTGATGAATCTATGTTGGACTGTTGTGAACCTTTAGAGACGGTCAAAGCTAGAGGTATCTCATTTGGGAAGCTTATATGTTTGGCCTCTTGTGCTGGTGCAAAAGTGGAAGCCTTTCGTACGAATCATAGTACCATTAATGACTTTCGGAAGTATGTCATGAGATGTTCTACTTCTGATGATTGCCATCTCATCTCATCATATGATAGAGCTGCTTTCAAACAGGTAATTCTTAGAATCTTAATTACTATACTTGTGCACATTTCATTTGTGAACCATTAGTTAACTAATCATGAAAAATTGATCACGTATTAAAACCAATTTTTATTGCAGACCGGTAATGGTCATTTTTCACCTATTGGTGGCTATCATGCTAAAAGTGACATGGCGCTTATTTTGGATGTTGCACGCTTTAAGTATCCTCCTCATTGGGTGCCCCTCAAACTTCTTTGGGAGGCCATGAATAATATTGATGGATCTACTGGACAACGCAGAGGGTGGGCTTTTATTTCATACTATCTACTGAATATTACCTAATGGCAACGATATTGGATACTCGTGTCGGAAGAAATTTTTATATCTATAGTTTCTAATTTATGAGATGCCTTCAATGTCAATCACATTCTGATTTCATAAGTTCCATTTTTGCGCAGGTTCATGCTTATATCTAGGCCTCACAGGGAGCCAGGGCAGCTTTATACCCTGGTATGGTTGAATTTGTCAATTTGACTTCAAGATTCAAATATTCTTCATGCTAACAGACAATTCACTCCGGTTGTCTCAGTGTCCATATCTTTCTCCCCTTTCTCCCCATTTCCCTCTTGTTATGTTAAGTCTTTTATGTGCGCGTGTGGGTGGGTGTTCACAGACGTACTCATGTCCATGTGTTGGACTTCTTTCAGAGTTGTAAACATGAGAGTTGGTTCGGTGTTGCAAAATATTTAATGGAGGATGCTCCTCTTCTCTTAAAGTCTGAGGAAGTGAAAGACGTTCAGGAAGTTCTCTCTGTTGTTTTGTCATCCCTCCCATCAAATTTTGGGCAATTCATCAAGTGGGTTGCAGAAGTTCGGAGAGGGGAAGATGGTGGCCAAAGCTTAAGCCCAGAGGAAAAAGCTAGGCTTTCCGTCAAGGTATCTAGTCTTCCACTTGTTTACGTTGCTTATTTTTCAGTTTCTTCAGGGATAGTTCTTCGTTTACCTTTATGGACCCCATACTACTTTCTAGCCTTTTGCACTTCAAATTCTCAATGCCCAAGCTTTTATTTGCAGGAGGAGGTATTGAGGCAGGTGCAAGAAACTGGCCTTTATAAACAGGTGGAAGCATTGTTATCCTCAGAACATTCATGCTGCAGAAACTTAATTACTGGTCACGAACAAAGTTTGCCCGACATTGCAGCAAGTGTTTGCTGCCAAGGGGCACAAATTTTGTCTGGAAAGTCTGCTTCTTCAAAGGTATATTGCTGTCAGGGAACATGTGAGATATGTTTGATGGCCAACGGTGGCAAGCCAGTAACTGTGGTGAGTGGGACAGTGGTAAACGGTGAAACTAAGGAGAGGATGGATATGATTGTTCCTTCATCTCAAACAAATTCGCTTTGCTCTTGTGCCGGCTCAGTAAATCACATTGGGATGCATCCTGCCAGCAGTGATGTTCTAACAGCACTTCTTCTAGCCTTGCCCCCAAATACATGGTCTGGGATCAAAGACGAGAAGCTTTTGAAAGAAATGTCCAACCTTGTATCCACTGCAAATCTTCCTATTCTGCTTCAAGAAGAGGTAACTCTAAATTCTTGTGCTAGTTTATTTGTGTCCTCATTCAGATAGTATGCTTGACTATCCTTTCAAGAATTCATAACATTAACTACTGGCTTGGCACAGGTTTTGCACCTACGACGTCAGCTCCACCTTCTCAAGAGATGCCAAGAGGGTAGGGTAGAAGAGGATATTGGCAACCCTCTCTGCTAGAATCGTATCGCTTTTCATCTGGTTTTCTAATCATCTCAAACCAAAAAGGGCGCCATTAACCCGCTTCAGATGTACTATTGGAGTTAGGAAAATATAGATGCACTATACAAAGTTTTACATTGTCCTGTGGAGTTGAATACTTCACCATGAGAGGTAAAGGAGTCCTCGTCAAGACTTGGCACTTGTCTCCTTGTACACTATTCAACTTCAGAAATTGTTGATTTATTTGAGATTTTGGTTGAATTTAATCATTCCCACTCAATTTTCAAGTCATTTTTGTGTTACTGCTATTACATTCTCACATGGTGTATAAACTCGCTCTTAACCCACATTCATTTACCCTTTTTCGGTGGGTAGCTCAAACAACCACAGTTCTGTTCACTTAGTAATCAACAAGTATATTACGTTATTGATGTAACAATCATACTCAATAATTTCTCGTCCACGAAACATTAAGGGTGCGTTTGGTTCAAGTTTTGGGAGGTGGGAATGGGAAAACAATTCCCTTCCCCATGTTTGGTTGCCGAAAAAGAAGAGGGGGAATCAAAAAAACTATTCCCGGGCCCACAAAAAATGGTGGGCCCCTCGGGAATGGGAAAGGAAAACAAAGCCCTCCAAAGGAGGTGGTATTGTTGGGAATCACAAAATGACGATGATTTTACCATTTTGACTTTACAAAAATTGATTTTTTTTTTTTAAGTAAGGGTATAATTGTAAAATTATATTATTTTATTTCGTATCCTAATACATATTCTCATCTATTTTCTCATTCCCACCCAACATAACCAAACAACGTAATGAATTTCTCATTCCCATTCCCAACCCTATATTCCCAGTAATCCTATTCTCATCAATCTTATTCTCATTCTCATCAATCCGATTCTGTGAACCAAACGCTACCTAAATCTTACCACCAAAGAAAACACTTTTAAAAGAGAACAAAAAGGCGGAAATATAAGTTTACCTACGCGCCACAATTAAAAACGGAAAACCGGTCAAACCATTCTCAAATTAAAAAGAGAGAATTTTCGATTTTATTTCGCTGAATTTCCAAGCTGAACAAGAAAGCTCAGTTCTTCAACAAATTGAAAATTCGACCTCAAGAAAATGGCGGTGGCGGGCCTCTACCGCCGCGAGCTTCCGTCACCTCCGGCGATCGAATTTGCTTCTCCGGACGGAAAGGTACAAAATTCAGTTCAAAAACTTGTCTGTTGTGAAGTAGATTGAGAAGGTTTGGTGGGTTTTTTGAATTTGGATTCGGGTGATTTCTGCAGAAGCTATTTGTTGAAGCTCTCGAAAATGGAACAATGGAGGGCTTTTTCAAGCTGATTTCTTACTACCAAACGCAGTCGGAGCCGGCGTATTGTGGGCTGGCCACCCTCGCCGTCGTCCTCAACGCCCTCGCAATCGATCCCGGAAGAAAATGGAAAGGTAATTACTTTTCTTAGTTTTCTCAATTTCCTTTTTTTGTTTTGTATTTTGAGGTGAATTGGGAATTGGGTTTAGGGTTTTGTTCAATTTTGGATGCTCGTAAGGCGATTGGATTATGAAAGGTGGAGACTTATTTGTTTGAATGCATGATGCCATGTGTTTTTGTGAGGTTTGATGACTCAATGCTGCATTCCTTCCCACATTGTTTTAGTTTCTGGAGCTAAATTAGGAACTGGGTTTCGGGGGTTTTGTTCAATTTCGGATAGTCAGAAAGGCCATTGGATTATGAAAGATAGATACATGTTTGTTTGAGTGCATGATGTCCTGTGTTTTTGTGAGGTTAGGACTATGGAGATGGTTTTATGACTCGATGCTGCATTGCTTCCTACATTATTTTAGTTTCTTGAGCTAAATTAGGAACTGGGATTTGGGTCTTGTTCAATTTCTGGTAGTCAGAAAGGCCATTGGATTATGAAAGATAGATACTTGTTTGTTTGAGTTCATGATGTCCTGTGTTTTTGTGAGGTTAGGTCTATGGAGATGGTTTTATGACTCTTGAGCTACATTAGGAACTGGGTTTCGGATGTATGATACTGTGTAATGTTATGTGAGGTTAGGCCCGTGGAGATGGTTTGATGACTCAATGTTGGATTGCTGTGAGCCTTTGGCAAAAGTCAAAGCTGAAGGCATCACATTTGGGAAAGTTGCGTGCTTGGCACATTGCAATGGAGCTGAAGTGAAAGCCTTTAGAACACAGGACAGTTCGGTGGATAATTTTCGTAAACATGTCATTTCCTGCACTTCCTCGGAGGATTGCCATGTCATCACATCATATCACAGATCTGTGTTTAAGCAGGTTTGTAAGTAAGACCATTCTTTCTGTCAAGTTGGTTTAGGATTGGAGTTTTTTCTTTGTAAACCTAAGAAATGTGTTTGAGTTCTATATGTGATTATAACTGACATGTTGCAGTTTATGGTTACAGACTGGAACTGGTCATTTTTCACCGATTGGGGGGTATCATGCTGGAAGAGATATGGTTCTCATTTTGGATGTTGCTCGATTTAAATATCCTCCTCACTGGGTTCCCCTTGCACTTCTTTGGCAGGGAATGAATACTATTGATGAAGCTACTGGACATCGTCGGGGGTAAGCCCTTCCATTTTAAGCTTCCATTTATAGAATTATAAGGTTCAGTAATCAGCTAGCCTTTTTTCTACTTCGTTTCCGTAGAGTTTTGGTGCATGAAGTGGAGCAGTACTTCTTGCTCACTTTATCCTTTCTGTTCTATCCTCCTTTTGTTCTTAGTTTTTGATCTAGATTATAATACAAGTCACTGTCTGTAGCCTGTGTTGCTGAATTCTACATTAGCTAGTCCTTGTTCTGCATGCTGATCACTTCAAGTGATGCAAACTTATTACATTCTCAAATTTGTCTGTTTCAGGTACATGATAATTTCAAGGCTTAACAGAAGTCCATCTATCCTGTACACTGTGGTATTTCGCTTGTGCCCATCTGTTTTACGTAACCTTAGTCTGTGTGCTACTTCATGTGAAATTTCAGTATTAAACTTGTGTCTTTGTGGAAGAGCTTATGTATAACCAAACTTAGATGAATTTCACAGCTTGGACAACATAACGACGAGAATTTGAAAACTTTGTAGGGTAATTTGACACGAAAACCTTCTCTTTTGCAAAATGAAGTTCTTTGGTTTCTTATGATTTGACCTTGGGCCAAAACGTTGTGAGAAAATTGGGAAATGAGATGCGTACAGTAGATCCACTAGAATGTTGACATAAATTAGCATTGTTTGGTTCTATATGTAAGTGCTGAAGCCTGGAAAATGTCAAACGGTGGTACACTTTGCTTTCCTGCACGAGGTTGCTCATTTTCTGTGGTTGACTGTTTATCTCTCGCTATTGCACATTTTTTTTCTAATATTGTATTTTTACTTGCCAGTAAATGTTTACATCTTGATGTGACTACTAATTGTCTGCAGAGTTGCAGGCATGAAGGGTGGAATAGTGTTGCAAAGTACTTAATAGAAGATGTACCTCTCCTACTGAAGTTAGAAGGTGTAAAGGATGTTCAGAGTGTAATCTCAGCTGTATTCAGATCACCACCCGCCGACTTGCGAGAGTTCATTAAATGGGTTGCTGAAGTTCGGAGACAAGAGGATGGGAATCTGATAGTAAACCAAGAGGAAAAAGGAAGGCTCGCAATCAAGGTTTGTTATAGCTTTTTCCTGTTCATGTTTCATGTATGCGTTCTGTACTTCTGATTATTCCTTTTGGTCCTCAAACAGGTAAAGTTGGAACTACGCTTATTCTTCTCTACTTTCTTCCTTTTGCTTCTTATACTTTACAACATAATAGATAGATGGGATTTCTGATTTAGTTTCTAATATTTGGGATTTCAGGAGGAGGTATTGAAACAAGTAAGAGAAACAAAACTATTCAAACATGTCACCAATTGGTTGGCTTCTGAAAGTTCACTTTGTAATGAGATCATATCACTGGGTGGTAAAGACACATTGCCTGAAATTGCTGCAAATGTCTGTTGCCAAGGAGCTGAAATGTTGGCTGGTAAAGTCTGTTCGTCGAATGAAACTTGTTGTAGAAAAACTGACGTGAAATTTTTGAAATGCAACGGTGAAAAGTCTGTTACGGTGGTGTCTGGGATGGTAACAACCAATGGCACTGAGCAAGCATATCAAATGCTTGTTCCCTCATGTAAAACAGATCCAAGCAGTCTGTGTTCTATTTCTCAAGGTAACTGCATTGGGATGCATCCATCAACAGGAGATGTTCTAACGGTACTTCTATTAGCTCTGCCTCCACGTACGTGGTCTGGCCTTAAAGAAGAAAAGCTACTGGCAGAGGTTAACAGTCTCATATCAACCGATTGTTTACCCGATTTGCTTCAAGGAGAGGTAAAATTCAATTTTTTTGGAGCTTAAATTCTACAACTCTTAACTTTTACCATTGTTTGATCAGATTAGAACTCAAGACCTAATTTTTCCCAATCCATCTTTCAACCAAGGATTAAAATTTCGGTTTCGATGGAAATTTTGGTAGTCAATATTATGGAAATTTCGATGGAAATTTCGGTAAATTTCGGTAGATTTCGGTAAATTTCGATAGTTTCGAACCTCCAAAATTATGGAAATTTCGATGTTTCGATGGAAATTTTGTTCCTTGCTTTCAACATACTTATTTTAAGACACACGCACACGCCTTCTCTTCAGTAACTCATGGATTGAATGTCCGTGGCAGGTTCTGTACTTGCGACGGCAAATCCACTTCCTCATGACTGATAATGGAGCATCTTCTCTTTCATAATGTGTTTTCTTCAGAAGTTCTTAAAGCAAAAAGCGAAAATAAAAAACAGTGATTTATTTGTTTGATGGAACTTGTCTGGCATCACTGAGCAACCCTATTCCCTATAATTGATAAATGAACGAAAAGCTATGACGATTTTTGAAGGTTTAATGAAATTTTATTTTATCATGTAACTGTGCTGTAATATATTATGATTTTTGCTTTTTAGTATGTAGATGCACTTGGAAAAGATACATGCTTTTATTCTAACATACAGTACGGAAATAGAACAAAAAGAGAACATTCCATAAAAAACTTATCAATTGATATTAGTAGAAAATTATTGGTATTGTCCATGCATTTACCAAAAGTCTATTTACTAATACAAGTGATACTTACTGGGGAATGGGAGAATGAAAAGCCTAGTCCGGATAAATGACATAAGCTAGAAAATTCGTTTCTTTAGTTCGGAAAGATCGGCTAGTCAGGGTTGCAATGCTTTGTATGAGCAACATTCGTTTCTTTAGTTCGGTGATCCACTAACTTAATATAATGGCTTCAAGAAGCAAATGCTTATAAAAGAAACATATAATTTAGGGGTATAGTGCTATTTAGAAAGGTTTGAGCAAATCAATTGTGTCATTGGTATTCTAATGAATCAATCTTTCAACAAAATTATTGCAATTTTTGAAGTGTCAATAACATTTCCCTTTTCATTGAACCAAAGATACAAGATTTTTCAATTAACTTTTTGTATCTTCTCCAGGATGAACAATAAGAAGAATGGAAAATTAGATGAATAGAGGACTGTTACAGAGAAGTTCAAACGAGAAGACTAGTGCAGTCCTTTAGTCTTCGTCTTGGTTGTGCACCGAAGCTGACGGGCAAAATTGTCCCCCAGCCGATTTACCATCGCCATTTGGGGCCTAGTCTAGTTTATGCTTGAGAAAGACACTTGAACTTGCACATAGGGGCTAGATTTTCGTCAATCTGGACAAATGGCTGGGACCATGGCTAGACTAAACCACAGGAAACTCAGATGGGGGAAACGCTGGAACCACACAACATAAATGCATCAACATGAGATGAGATAGTCAAAGTCTATGTTTGATACTTGCACATGTATAAAGGGACAAAACTCTTGAACAACTAACGCAACCGAAAAACCATGACATCAATGATTCAGAAGCCTCTTTCTCTTCTCTTTCGTGTGATCCTCACTCTCTCCTCCACATTACCACAGATCAAAACCTCATTGATATCTCCGAAAACACAAGCTAAAGCTCTCATCGCATGGAAGTCCAACTTTTCTATTTATATGTCATCAGTTTCAGAACCACCAGTTTCAGAACCACTCCTCCCATCATGGTGATACGACCCATTCTGAAAATTTTCCCAAAATATCATGAAATGACCAAAATGCCCTTAGATGGTCAAACGTTGACTTTGTGAATAGTAGAAATTTACATATTCGATATTGTACTCTTTGCGAAGAGCTCTTCGATACGAATGCGTCCGCGGAGACGGAATTGGAATCCGAGTAGTAACGAACAAGTTACGGACGAAAAACGATTATACGATGTAGTGGGTTATGACACGTGGCAGGCCAGGATTGGCCAATGCCACAGTGTCAGCCCATTATTGGCGGTTACTGTTTTGGGGTTATAAAACCCGAACCAAACCCGTGGGTTTCCCAAAACGGAAACCCAAACCGCCTACCTAAACCGCCACCATCGACCACCGTCCGGCCACAGATCGGAGAAAAGAAGCTCGGATTCTTCTTCCCCTCGTTGAGACGAAGCCGGAGCACCCCACATCGTCGACGGAAACCCACGAAATCGCCGGGAAAGAGACGCACGGAATCCGCGGGCTTTCCGGCGAGATTCCGGCCAGCACAGTTGGAGGTGATCGGTTCCCGAGGTACCACTATAACCGAACCACTCAGACAGACGAGGAGGACGACGACGATCGCCCGGCATATCTGTGAGTGGACGGGTTTTGGTTTTAAAGTATTGTTTGAGTATGCTTTATATTATGTTTACGTATCTGTATGCTTTGGTGATATGTTGGTTGGTTGTTGGTGTATGGTTTGAGTATCGTTCGAGCATGTTTATGATTATACACATATATGATATGATGATGTGATCGTGGGATATTTGTTCGTGTTGACTATTATGGAGCTTGGGTGATATGTATGTGTTGGTTATGATGGGTTGTTTGTGGATTGCTCGGTATTGTCATGTGCAGGTGCATGTCGGTTTGGGGTGAAGTCCCCTTACCCCTTTTTATCGGTATTGGGGTGAAGTCCCCTTGCCCTTTCTGTGATGGTTTGGGGTGAAGTCCCCTTACCCTATTTATTGGTTTGGGGTGAAGTCCCCTTACCCTATTTATCGGTATTGGGGTGAAGTCCCCTTGCCATTGGTATTGGGGTGAAGTCCCCTTGCCACCCATCGGTGTTGGGGTGAAGTCCCCTCACCCTTCTATCATGGCCGTATATTCTGTTTATGTGTGATGGTTTATTGTCCCTTATCTCGTGCTGTGTTTTGGTTGTTATTGTATGCTTATTATAGTATAGTCGCATACTATTATTACTGGTTTTCAACTGTGGGGGTTATTACTACTATGTTTTATAACGGTTTTCACTGACGTTTATTTTCCCTGTCCACTCACCTTTGTTTTGCGCCCCCCTCAGGACTTGAGACTGTTGAGCACCACCGAGAGGAGCGGCAGAAGTCAGTATAGCTCTGTTCTTGGTCACAAAGAGTGGGAGACTCTTTGCTACCCGTCTTTTGACTGTAGTTGACGTACGTAGCTGTAGTGTGTTTTATTTCGCCTTCGGGCAGTACAGTTGTGTAGTTTGCTTCCGTTGTAGATGCTCTGATACATTGTTGTTGTTTATTCTATTGGGCTTCGACCCAAGTCTTGCTTTTAGTTGGTTTTACCTTGTTTGGGTTGTCGTTACGTGTTAGTTCAGGCTTCGTCACCCGTCCGGGTGATGGCCGCACTCCCAGGCCCCACTTTTCGGGGCGGGGTGTGTCAGTTGGTATCAGAGCCCCAGGTTTCCGGTTTCCTGCCGAGTCTTGTGGTCTGTGTTGTCTTTAAGCCTTTTGTGTTGTCTTTTCAGTCAGAGCTATGCCGCCTCGTCGACGTGGTGCTAGGGGCGCACGCGGTGTGCGTGGGACAGATGAGGCACAGGGTGCCGAAGAACCACAGGGTGCCCGGGAGGCACAAGGTGTTAATAACCCCCCAAATTTCCCAGTTTTTCCTAATATGGAGCAGTTCGCTGCAATGTTGGCCTTCTTTCAGGCCAATCAGGCCAACCAGGGCTATGGTAGACGCACCTGGGTAGAGATCGCCTGAAATCATTCCGCACCTTTCTTTGATGGCAGTGGAGGCGGAGAGGCTGCCCAGGCCTGGCTAGATCAGATGGAGGTGGTCCTACGGACCATGGGCTGCCCTCCAGAGAATCAGGTGGATGTAACTACTTATGTCCTGAATGGAGGAGCTGCAACATGGTGGCGTAGTGTTTATGATATGAACCCTGATGGTAACCGCACCTGGAGTGAGTTCAAAAAGACCTTCAGCAACTACTATTATAGTCCTGAGTTCCAGCTGGGCATGAGGGAGGAGTTCATGCGCCATCATCAGGGTACCATGACCGTGAGTGAGTATGAGCAGAGGTTCCGAGCGCTCTCTCGTTACTGTCCAGCGGTGGCGAGTAATCCGAGGGAGATGATGACCCAGTTTCAATTAGGGTTGAGAGTGGATGTCAGGAATGCGGTTGCTGTGAGATCGTACGCCACCTTTGAAGAGGTTTACCAGGCAGCGCTGGCTGTGGAGCAGGCTGCGGTACTGAGACCTTTTGAGAGGGATTTTGGAGGCAGCAGCAGTGGTATAGGTCGGGTAGCTGGGCAGGCGGATGACAGCGGTACTAGTAGTCATGGCTCCAGGCGACAGAGGGAGAACAGACACTCAGTGGGAGGTCCCAGACAGCAGCAGTCCTTTAAGAGGACACAAAACTCAGGTTCATCTAGTGGAGCTTCTGGTTCAGGTGCTTCCCGTTACAGTGGGCCATCCGGAAGTTCCCGATTCTCCAACACTCGACACTCTGATGGCTCCGGATGTTCTAGTGCACAACAGAATACTAAGGGTGCTGGGTGCTACATCTGTGGAGATCTGGGCCATTGGCAGCGCCAGTGTCCCTTCTATGTGCCCGAGTTCTATGGGGGAGAAGATGCGGAGACTTACGGAAATAATAGAAATACTCAGCAGGGGGCAGGCACTAGCAGGAACACAGGTGGGCCCAATCGAGCTCTAGGGCAACATCAGACAGGAGCAGGAGTAGGTGACCGTGTTGGTCAGGGTACTCGTACTGGCCGGGGAAATCGTGTAAGGCGCGGAAATCGAGGCCGCGAGGGCCGAGGCAGAGGCCAAGAGCATGGCGGAGTCTATGCAATGAACCAGAGGGATGCTCAGTGTTACCCCGACATGAATACTGGTACGTTGCTTATCCTTGGTTGAAAATTTTTTTTTTGTCTGGGGATGTTGTTTTGGGCTATGGGGGAGGTGAAGATGTACGTGCGGAAAGAGTATTTGCACTTGTTCTACGTATGTACCTTTCCCTACTAGTGGTTTTTGAATTTCGAGGACGAAATTCTTATAAGTGGGGTAGATTGATACGACCCATTCTGAAAATTTTCCCAAAATATCGTGAAATGACCAAAATGCCCTTAGATGGTCAAACGTTGACTTTGTGAATAGTAGGAATTTACATATTCGATATTGTACTCTTTGAGAAGAGCTCTTCGATACGAATGCGTCCGCGGAGACGGAATTGGAATCCGAGTAGTAACGAACAAGTTACGGACGAAAAACGATTATGCGATGTAGTGGGTTATGACACGTGGCAGGCCAGGATTGGCCAATGCCACAGTGTCAGCCCATTATTGGCGGTTACTGTTTTGGGGTTATAAAACCCGAACCAAACCCGTGGGTTTCCCAAAACGGAAACCCAAACCGCCTACCTAAACCGCCACCATCGACCACCGTCCGGCCAGAGTCGGAGAAAAGAAGCTCGGATTCTTCTTCCCCTCGTCGAGACGAAGCCGGAGCACCCCACATCGTCGACGGAAACCCACGAAATCGCCGGGAAAGAGACGCACGGAATCCGCGGGCTTTCCGGCGAGATTCCGGCTAGCACAGTTGGAGGTGACCGGTTCCCGAGGTACCACTATAACCGAACAGCTCAGACAGACGAGGAGGACGACGACGATCGCCCGGCATATCTGTGAGTGGACGGGTTTTGGTTTTAAAGTATTGTTTGAGTATGCTTTATATTATGTTTACGTATCTGTATGCTTTGGTGATATGTTGGTTGGTTGTTGGTGTATGGTTTGAGTATCGTTCGAGCATGTTTATGATTATACACATATATGATATGATGATGTGATCGTGGGATATTTGTTCGTGTTGACTATTATGGAGCTTGGGTGATATGTATGTGTTGGTTATGATGGGTTGTTTGTGGATTGCTCGGTATTGTCATGTGCAGGTGCATGTCGGTTTGGGGTGAAGTCCCCTTACCCCTTTTTATCGGTATTGGGGTGAAGTCCCCTTGCCCTTTCTGTGATGGTTTGGGGTGAAGTCCCCTTACCCTATTTATTGGTTTGGGGTGAAGTCCCCTTACCCTATTTATCGGTATTGGGGTGAAGTTCCCTTGCCATTGGTATTGGGGTGAAGTCCCCTTGCCACCCATCGGTGTTGGGGTGAAGTCCCCTCACCCTTCTATCATGGCCGTATATTCTGTTTATGTGTGATGGTTTATTGTCCCTTATCTCGTGCTGTGTTTTGGTTGTTATTGTATGCTTATTATAGTATAGTCGCATACTATTATTACTGGTTTTCAACAGTGGGGGTTATTACTACTATGTTTTATAACGGTTTTCACTGACGTTTATTTTCCCTGTCCACTCACCTTTGTTTTGCACCCCCCTCAGGACTTGAGACTGTTGAGCACCACCGAGAGGAGCGGCAGAAGTCAGTATAGCTCTGTTCTTGGTCACAAAGAGTGGGAGACTCTTTGCTACCCGTCTTTTGACTGTAGTTGACGTACGTAGCTGTAGTGTGTTTTATTTCGCCTTCGGGCAGTACAGTTGTGTAGTTTGCTTCCGTTGTAGATGCTCTGATACATTGTTGTTGTTTATTCTATTGGGCTTCGACCCAAGTCTTGCTTTTAGTTGGTTTTACCTTGTTTGGGTTGTCGTTACGTGTTAGTTTAGGCTTCGTCACCCGTCCGGGTGATGGCCGCACTCCCAGGCCCCACTTTTCGGGGCGGGGTGTGTCACATGGTCCCTCACTAACCTCAACAACCTTTGCAACTGGACTGCAATTTCCTGCAGTGACCACTCCACTGGAACCAAAAGAGTCTCCAAGATAGCCCTCTCCAACATGAATATCAGCGCAACATTACTTGACTTCAAGTTCACCGAATTTCCTAACCTCATCCACTTGGACCTTAACAACTATTTCCACGGGGCAATACCATCTGCCATTGGCAACCTCTCCAGTCTCACATTCTTGGACTTGGGAGATAACTTTTTCAATGGTGCCATCCCTTATCAACTAACCAATCTCCAATAGGTACGGCACTTGAACCTTGGATTGAACGATCTAATCTCCCCTTCTAATTGGTCTAAATTTAGTGGCATGCCTTCGTTGACCTACCTTGATATTAACTTTAATGAGATTGATTCCCAATTCCCAGAATTCATATCCAAATGCCGGAACTTGACGTTCCTGGACTTGTCTAGAAATTATTTGACTGGCCATCTACCAGAACTGTTAGTGACCAATCTAAACAAACTTGAATATCTCACTCTCTCTAGGAACCAACTCCAAGGACCATTACCATCAAAATTATTCAACCCTAAATACCTTCAATTTCTTAGCCTCTCTTGGAATTTCCTCGAAGGAAGAATTCCACCCTCAATTGGCCAACTCAGGGAGCTCCAGGACCTTAAACTTGGAAAAAACTCCTTTAACTCCTCAATCCCTTCTGAGCTCGGTCTTTGTAACAACCTCACCACCTTGATGCTGGACTCCAATAGCTTGAGTGGGAATATTCCACCAGAAATTGGCCAATTGGAAAACCTCAATGACCTTTGGTTGTTCAATAACAATTTGACAGGCGTCATACCATATGAGCTTGGTCTTTGTAACAACCTCACCGCCTTGGGCCTGGACTCTAATAGCTTGAGTGGGAATATTCCACCAGAAATTGGCCAGTTGGTAAACCTCAATTACCTTTCGTTGTCCAATAACAATTTGACAAGTGTCATACCATCTGAGTTTGACAAATTAACAAGACTGATTGACCTTGATCTGAGCTGCAATTCTCTATCGGGAGCAATACCTTCAAACTTGAACAAGCTCAAAAGTTTACAACTTCTCAATGTCTCACATAACCATCTCTCGGGGGAAATCCCATCAGCATTTTCCCACATTCTTAGTCTAGTCATGTGTGACTTTTCTTACAACAACTTGAGAGGTCCAATCCCAGATGGCATGTTCGCGGGTGCCTTTGATGGAAACTGTGACTTGACCGGTGCATGGATATTCGGTTGCAATTCTTCCAGCAGAAATTCCTCCGGCGGAAAGAAATCCAACTCAAGTCTTATAATTGTATCTATTCTTGGTTGCGTATGGGTTGCTTCCACTATTGTGCTCTATCTTATGTTTCGAAAGAAACCCATGCTTCGCCCTGTGGAAATGAAAAGTTCTCAAAACTTTGAGAGGTTTGAATCAATAATATTGCAAGAGGAAGTAAAATTCACTTTTGCAGAAGTTGTGAAAGCCGTAGACGACTTTCATGACAAATACTGTGTTGGAAAAGGAGGCTTTGGAAGGGTTTACAAAGCAGAGTTACCATCAGGTCAAGTTGTAGCTGTAAAGAGGCTTAATATGTCAGACTCTAATGACATTCCAGCTATCAATCTTCAAAGTTTCGAGAACGAAATCCGAACTTTGACAAATATCCGACATCGGAACATTATAAGGCTATATGGGTTCTGCTCAAGGAGGGGTTGCTCTTTCTTGCTCTATGAATATTTTGAGAGAGGCAGCCTGGGGAAAGCATTGTATGGGGTTGAAGGGGTTACTGAACTTGGCTGGGCTACAAGGATCAAAATTGTGCAAGGACTAGCTAATGCACTTTCTTACTTGCACCATGACTGCTCTCCACCCATCGTGCATCGTGACGTAACTATCAACAATGTATTGCTGGAGCAGGATTTGGAGCCCCGACTCTCAGATTTCGGAACAGCAAGACTGTTGAGTATCGATTCATCTAACTGGACACATATTGTTGGCTCACTTGGCTACATGGCACCAAGTAAAGTACTGTTTTTATTGTTTGTATTTTTGGGCTGATTGTTTAGTGAACAAGAGATATGTTTTGAGGCTGCTTATTTTGCTTTCTTGATCTGCAGAGCTTGCATTCACTATGCGGGTCACGGATAAGAGTGATGTATACAGCTTCGGAGTAGTCGCACTGGAAGTTCTGATGGGAAGGCACCCAGGTAATATGCTACAATCTCAACTATTGGAATCGTCAAGATCATTGATAGACAATAGAGAACTGCTATTGAAAGATGTACTAGACCAAAGGCTGGAGCCTCCAACCAGAGGACTCGCAAAGGCAGTGGTGCTTGTAATGAGTTTGGCCATGGCCTGCATTCGTACGCGTCCTGGTTCTCGACCAACCATGCAGTTTGTGGCGCAAAGACTATCAGCTCATACCCTGCCAAGCCTTTCTGAACCATTTGGTAGGCTAACCATCAACAAGTTAATGGGGCTGGGGCTACATCAAAACATAATGTCTCCAACGGGCCTTCAGTGATGTTGACTCTTGGACATCCAAGAAGCACTTGGGTTCTGTACTAGTGGGCTCTGAACCAAGAAATAGACGGGCACTCATATGCACCGGCAAAGAAATTTAGTGGTAAATAATTACAAGTATATTTTACTTTTGGATGACTCTATTATTTTTCGGTAAGTGCACCCAAGTAGTATACGCACACGTAGAGTTCTAGTGTGCGTACAATGTCCACATTGTGTATGATTGGACTTAGAAAACTCATTTAAAGGAGCCCTTCTTATGATTTTTTAATCATCTTTAACCAAAGAGGGTGTTATTAACCCGCTTCAGATGTACTAATTGGAGTTTGGAAAATATAGATGCACTATAGAAAGTTTTACATTGTGCTGTGGAGTTGAATACTTCACCATGATAAAGGACTCCTCGTGAAGACCTGGCATGGTAACCATTGCAGAATAGCGCTTGCCAGAAGCCAAGGCTGGAACAGCTATGTACGTTGACTTCCCTAGAAAGATTCAAACCCGCAGAATTACCTTTAAACTTCTTGGTGATATTACAGCATTTACAGATGACCCCACCCGAACAGGACGACCCCGGTTCTAGAGCTCTACCAGTGGCTGCTGGGTTGTCCTGCTCCTTGTCCAATAAAATAAAGTTGTATTACTATGCTGATCCACATGAACTTGGAAAATGGGCCAGTCTTTCAGCAGTGTGAATATTATACAGGGCAACGGAAGTTTTGGGGATTATTATTATTATTATTATTATTTGTTCTTTCTGTTTTGTAGCTGTGTATTCCTATTCATAGTCTCTTGTTATTTTTTGGTTGTATTACTATTCATTGATGTAATGATATCAGAAAACTGTTAGGAAAAGAGGAATGAGTCTGTCTTCATTTTGTACAAGAATGTGGTGAGGTCGGTCGGTGTGTATTTTGGAGCCAAACAAGTAATTTGTTTGTAATTGTATTATGCTAATTCATTGACGAAATTCTTTCCTATTGTTTTTCTTTTGGTTCTTTTTGGTAATCCATGTGTTTGAGACTAAAGAAGATCGCTTGTTCTGAAAAATTCTTAGATATCATCCCACACGCAATAAAGCAACAAAATTTGTTTAGTCAGTGATGCCAAAAGGAACTGGACCTCGATTTTCAACCCGAATCTGTTTCGGGTTATGGGTTTGATATTTTAAAGCCCAACCCAGCCCAACCCAGAAATTCATACGGCCCAAAGGCTGAATGACCATAGATGCCCCTATATATTTTCCGTAAGGGTAAGACCGAAAGTCCTTTAGACCACCCATCGAATCGCAGCCGTCGATCAGGGAACCGAAAAACCCTATCAAACCACACATCGCTCTGAGCCGTCGATCTCGTCTCGGCAGCTGGTCATCTGCAATGGTGCGTTTCCCCATACTTTCTCATTCTCATTCTTCTTTCTCATTCTTCTTTCAATCAAACCCATTCATTTCTCATCTTTTACATAGGCAGCCATGGCCGTGCCTCCACCTCGCGGCCTCGTACCTTTCTACGCCACCCTACTCGAGGCCGGCTCTTCGTCCAAGAATCTCCAAACCCTCAAAACGACTCCACGCCAAAACCATAAGACTCTCTATTTCCGGCCACGACTTCATCCGAACGAAGCTCGTCTGCTCCTACGCCGCCTGCGCCCAACTGCACCAAGCCAACCTCCTCTTCTCCTTCTGCGCTCGCCGCCCCACCTTCCTCTTCAACACTCTCATCAGAGCTCACTCCTCCCAGCGCATGTTCGCTCAATCTCTGTCCATTTTTCTCCAAATGCGCGCCGAATACAGAGACTTTGACCGCCATACTTTGCCGGTGGTTCTTAAATCCTGTGCGGGGTTATCGGTCTTAAGGCTTGGGAAGCAAGTGCATGGAGCCATTTTGGTTAATGGGTTTGCTTTGGATTTGGGGAATTCGAATGCTTTGATTACCATGTACGCGAAAAGTGGTGATTTGGTTTGTGCGCTCAAGGTGTTTGATAGAATGCTCGTGAGAAATGAGGTTTCTTGGTCGGCAATTATGGCGGGGTATGGGATGCACGGGGTGTTTGGTGAGGTGTTTGAATTGTTTGATAGAATGATGGAGGCGGGAGAGAGGCCGGATGGGGTGACTTTCACTACGGTTTTGACAGCGTGTAGTCACGGAGGGTTGACAGAGATGGGTAAGGAGTATTTTGTAATGATGGAACGGAGGTTCGGGGTGAAGCCAGGGTTGGAGCATTATACCTGTATGGTCGATTTGCTGGGGAGGGTTGGACGCGTGGAGGAAGCAGAGGAGTTGGTTTTGGGGATGTCAGTTGAACCGGATGAGGCGTTGTGGGGTGCATTGTTGGGAGCTTGTCGGATTCATGGGAAGGTAGAGGTGGCTGAGAGGGTGGAGGATATGCTCTATGGAAGGCGGCTTGGTGTGGGTTCTGTCTGCTAAATTCAGTCTGTCCGGATTGAAGCTCGCACTAAACAAGCCTGTATGTCAGGGACAAGTGGAACACATGATTGATTGGTGCTCTGTCTGCCATTGTTAAGGGCACATTTGCTTATCGGAAAACATATATTGATGGCAATAGACAGAAGTGCTGGAGACTGTAAACGACGCAAGGACATAAGAGCTTTTCAATTCTGCCCCTCTAAGCTCGCGGAGGTCTGAGCTTTTGTGTAATTTACTACAGTGTGGGTGATTTGTGCTGTCTGCCCATAAAATTTGGGGATGACAGACTAGCATGACTCATATCAGCAGAAAGCAGCTTATGTGATCAAAGCATAGGTCTACACTAAGAAAATTGGAGGTTCACTACTTGGAGTCCAGCTGCAAATGAAAAGGAAAGTGTTGTAGCCTTGTAGGTAAAGAACACATGTTTACATTAATTAAGTTGGTCCACAAGGCAGATCTATTTGTTTCTGGATTTAGATTCCCGTCTTTATTCTTTGTAAAGACATTTTTTATTTTGGTTTCAATTTGTCACGAGTATGCCCATTATCTCGACCATTGGTGGTGATATGATACTACAGTCTTTCCTTTAGCACTTTCTCATGGGAATACAGTGAAACTAGGCTGTTTTAGTAGTGTACTTTTTAGTACACGAAAGGACACGAGAAACATGTAAGAGAATTCATATCATATCTTTAAGTTAGTATGAACACAAATTAGACTGGTTTCCCTCATCAAACTGCTCAAGAGAGATCTAGTTATTCTTGTCCTTTTGTCGTGCCTGGGAAAGATCATACATAAATGATGTACTGGGAATTTGCCTAAGTATGTTATCGTACAACTGCATATGAGGTGAAGTTCATTTTAGGTTGCTTAATACTTACAGTGAGGAAGTCCTTAACATTTTCCCCATTTGGGATCACTATTGCAAGCTAACTGAAAATTTCCGATTGCCCTGTTTGGTAGCATCATAAGCATCCTTATAATTGAGTTTGAAAATCTGAGGTCATTTGTTTATCTTATGAAGGTTATTTAACATCCTTTAACGATCTCTCGTCGTACAATTTCATACTTTGAAGCAAAAAACATTTGTCAATAGAAATCGAAACACGAAAGATGGTTAGGAGCAAAACCAGAAGAAAAGCTTCAACAGAAAAGTTCCGAGTCTGCAATGGACTTTACAAGAGAGCTCTTCCTTGTCCTCCAACCATTGAGTTTACTTCTTCTCAAGGCAAGGTAATTCTAGTTTTAGCTTAAGTTTCGTCCTAGATCCAGCATAAATCCCCGCAAACTTCATTCGTAGCTTAGGCATTCTTTTTCTTTTTATACATTCAGGCATGTTCCAAGCTCCCTGCGCGTCTCTACTAATCAACGCCCATAACTCTAGATGCTCAGGGTTATCTTATGTATACTATTTGGCATCGGTACTAGTCTGGTTTATTCGATGAGGGGCTTGGGAAGTGTGCTTCTAGTGATATAACTTAGGTTGAAAAAATGCAATTGCTTGTGTTTTACCACATTACTGTTAGCTAGTTGGTTTCCCATTGTTTCATGTCAAGTTTGGGCTAGAATTTTGTTCTGATCATTTTTAAAAGATATTATATAAAAATTGTTAGGACACACTAAAATAATCATCTTTCACTCCACTGGTGCATAAACCAGTAAACAAGAAGTCATGTGAGGTCATTTTAGACTACCATTCATAATTCCTATCTAATAAACGATGTATTAGCAGATGGTGTTAGAAAAAGGAAAGAAGGATAGCTTAATCTTTTCTATGTTATGTTCGATTTGGTGTTTGATATTGTTTTAGTTAACTGTATAAATGGTAAAATGTAGTTTTTTTTTTAGTTTTTTCTTCTTTTTTTTTTTTTTTTTTTTTCTTTTCTTTTTCTTTTTCTCCTTTTGTTTGATAGTTTGTCTTTAGTTGACTTGTATTTTTTTTTTTTTTTTGTTTTTTTTTTTTTTTTTAATAAAAAAAATTAATAAAAATGGAAAAAAGAAGCAATTGTATATCTCATTAAAAAAAAAAAAAAAGAAGCAATTGTATGGTAAATACTTGTTCATCAATATTTCAATTTTGTTTCAATTTTCTCTCCCGCCTTTCTTTATTTTCCCCAACAACCAAATACTATTTCCCTTGCCAATTCACATCTTTAGTTTTGTTATCATGGTACGATGAAGCCTCATTCGATTTTGCATGGGGCAAAGTCACTTGGTATTTCTTTAACAGATGAATATGATGTCGAGTTCTTTTGGTGAGTCACATAAAGTCCTCATCCGAAAAAGGAAAAGAATTTAAACTTCATTAAAAATTATAATCAATCTTAGTCCTCTCTCCCCTTCTTGCAAAATGACCATATCATCCTCACCGTTGCTCATGATCAGGACCCATCTTTTGTCTTCTGGCTGACTAAAACCCTCGCATTTTGAAAACAGTCGGTCTAATTACGCGGGTTCCTCCCTAATCGGCGCATCAAAACCCTTTGCAAAACACCAAAACCCATTGATTTTGGACTATTCAATTTCTCAAATCAAATTTCGTTCTTGGGTTTTCTGGGTCGGAGTTCAAAAATGGCTATGGCGGGGCTGTACAGACGAGTCCTTCCCTCTCCTCCCGCAGTCGAATTTGCTTCTTTACAGGGAAAGGTACCACCTTTAGCTGCCTCTGCACTTATTCTCCCACTTTGGATTCATAATTTCAATACCCACAATTTCCTTTTCAAAAAAATTGTTGTTAGGTTTGCAATTCTTATGCTTTGCAAGTAAAGATTGCAACTTTGCTATGTTTTATGCCATTTTTCTTCAAAATAAATCATGGGGTTTTGCCCTTCAATTTTTGTTATATTTCTTCTGGTATTATATTGGTCAAATGTGTAGTGTTAGCTGTGGAGTGGAGTAAGGAGGAGTATAGATAGCTAGAACGATCTGATAAGAATTGCAATTTTGATGCCCTGAGTGTTTAGTGATATGGTGCTGGTCAGAATCTTTTGTATGATTCCTGATTTTGATGGTTGTTGCATTGCAGCAACTTTTTTTCGAAGCCATTCAGAATGGGACTATGGAAAACTTTTATAGGTTGATTTCATGTTTCCAGAAGCAATCGGAGCCTGCTTATTGTGGATTGGCGAGCCTGTCGATGGTCTTGAATGCGCTTGCTTTATCCTGGAAGGAAATGGAAAGGTAAAGGTAAAGATATAAATGTGATTGCTCGTCTAGTTCAGGTTTTTTCGTACAAATGTATAATAAACTTCGAGTTATCCACAGGACCTTGGAGATGGTTTGATGAGTCTATGTTGGACTGTTGTGAACCTTTAGAGACGGTCAAAGCTAGAGGTATCTCATTTGGGAAGCTTATATGTTTGGCCTCTTGTGCTGGTGCAAAAGTGGAAGCCTTTCGTACGAATCATAGTACCATTAATGACTTTCGGAAGTATGTCATGAGATGTTCTACTTCTGATGATTGTCATCTCATCTCATCATATGATAGAGCTGCTTTCAAACAGGTGATTCTTAGAATCTTAATTACTATACTTGTGCACATTTCATTTGTGAACCATTAGTTAACTAATCATGAAAAATTGATCACGTATTAAAACCAATTTTTATTGCAGACCGGTAATGGTCATTTTTCACCTATTGGTGGCTATCATGCTAAAAGTGACATGGCGCTTATTTTGGATGTTGCACGCTTTAAGTATCCTCCTCATTGGGTGCCCCTCAAACTTCTTTGGGAGGCCATGAATAATATTGATGGATCTACTGGACAACGCAGAGGGTAGGCTTTCATTTCATATATATGCTCTACTGAATATACCCTAATGGCAATGATATTGGATACGCGCGTCGGAAGAAATTTTATATCTATATTTTATGAGATGCCTTCAATGTCAATCACATTCTGATTTCATAAGTTCTATTTTTTCGCAGGTTCATGCTTATATCTAGGCCTCACAGGGAGCCAGGGCAGCTTTATACCCTGGTATGGTTGAATTTGTCAATTTGACTTCAAGATTCAAATACTCTTCATGCTAACAGACAATTCACTCCGGTTGTCTCAGTGTCCATATCTTTCTCCCCTTTCTCCCCATTTCCCTCTTGTTATATTAAGTCTTTTATGTGCGCGTGTGGGTGGGTGTTCACAGACGTACTCATGTCTGTGCGTTGGACTTCTTTCAGAGTTGTAAACATGAGAGTTGGTTCGGTGTTGCAAAATATTTAATGGAGGATGCTCCTCTTCTCTTAAAGTCTGAGGAAGTGAAAGACGTTCAGGAAGTTCTCTCTGTTGTTTTGTCATCCCTCCCATCAAATTTTGGGCAATTCATCAAGTGGGTTGCAGAAGTTCGGAGAGGGGAAGATGGTGGCCAAAGCTTAAGCCCAGAGGAAAAAGCTAGGCTTTCCGTCAAGGTATCTAGTCTTCCACTTGTTTACGTTGCTTATTTTTCAGTTTCTTCAGGGATAGTTCTTCGTTTACCTTTATGAACCCCATACTACTTTCTAGCCTTTTGCACTTCAAATTCTCAATGCTCAAGCTTTTATTTGCAGGAGGAGGTATTGAGGCAGGTGCAAGAAACTGGCCTTTATAAACAGGTGGAAGGATTGTTATCCTCAGGACATTCATGCTGCAGAAACTTAATTACTGGTCACGAACATAGTTTGCCCGACATTGCAGCAAGTGTTTGCTGCCAAGGGGGCACAAATTTTGTCTGGAAAGTCTGCTTCTTCAAAGGTATATTGCTGTCAGGGAACATGTGAGATATGTTTGACGGCCAACGGTGGCAAGCCAGTAACTGTGGCGAGTGGGACAGTGGTAAACGGTGAAACTAAGGAGAGGATGGATATGATTGTTCCTTCATCTCAAACAAATTCGCTTTGCTCTTGTGCCGGCTCAGTAAATCACATTGGGATGCATCCTGCCAGCAGTGATGTTCTAACAGCACTTCTTCTAGCCTTGCCCCCAAATACATGGTCTGGGATCAAAGACGAGAAGCTTTTGAACGAAATGTCCAACCTTGTATCCACTGCAAATCTTCCTATTCTGCTTCAAGAAGAGGTAACTCTAAATTCTCCGCTAATGTGCTAGTTTATTTGTGTCCTCATTCAGATAGTATGCTTGACTATCCTTTCAAGAATTCATAACATTAACTACTGGCTTGGCACAGGTTTTGCACCTACGACGTCAGCTCCACCTTCTCAAGAGATGCCAAGAGGGTAGGGTAGAAGAAGATATTGGCAACCCTCTTTGCTAGAATCGTATCGCTTTTCATCTGGTTTTCTAATCATCTCAAACCAAAAAGGGCGCCATTAACCCGCTTCAGATGTACTAATTGGAGTTAGGAAAATATAGATGCACTATACAAAGTTTTACATTGTCCTGTGGAGTTGAATACTTCACCATGAGAGGTAAAGGAGTCCTCGTCAAGACTTAGCACTTGTCTCCTTGTACACTATTCAACTTCAGAAATTGTTGATTTATTGGAGATTTTGGTTGAATTTAATCATTCCCACTCAATTTTCAAGTCATTTTTGTGTTACTGCTATTACATTCTCACATGGTGTATAAACTCGCTCTTAAGAGCATTTCCACCCTTTGCCTTAGGGCAAGAGGCAAAGGGCAAGGAATATACCCAAAAGTCGAGCACTATTCACGTTTGGCCCACCATAATAGTAATCGACTTTCATTTTTGGTTCCACCCGCAAAAGTCAAGGGCAATGGTGATTACTATTCATAAATTCATTTATTTAAATTTTTTTATGCAAAAAAGATAGGTTGAATAAATTTGGTATTTTGAATAAATTTGGTGTTTGAATAAATTTGGTGTAAAAATTGGATTGGGTATTGGGAAGTTTTATTTACACTCCAAAAATTTATGAAATCACTCCATTATGAATGCACCCCTTATTTGTTCTTTTTATCTCTTAAAATATCTTAATTCACCCCTTAGTGTACCTTAACTACCCTTGGTCTTAAAAAAAACAAAAAAAACTTCTACAAATTGGCTACTTCTTCAATTTCATGGCCTTTGTTTACGTTGTAAAAATAGGAATTGTAGGTCTGGATTTGATCAAAGGCAGAGCAAGTAAAAGGGTACAAACGGGTTGACTGTGTGCCAACACTTTGAGCAACAACATGAGAAAGAACAGTGAGGATAATTGAGAAAAAAAAAATGAATTTTTGGTTCAAAGAAGCCATCTTCTGATGATGAAGTGAGGATCTTTACGATTGGAAAATATGGGGGGTTTTTGTTGTTTGTGGTTTTTTGTTTTTTTGTTTTTTTTTTTTGTTTTTTTTGTTTTTGTGTTGTGGTGTGTTTTTTAGGTTGGCAACCTTCTTTGTTTTTTTTCCAAATTAGATTTTAATTCGTTCAATTTTGGTTTAAACATGTAGATGTACAATGATTTAATTCTTTGCTAACCGCAATTGTCGTTAATTAGTGTTAGAATTCCATCTTATCAAAAGGGTAAGGAATTATACCTCGCGGAATGCCCTAATGACCGATCGCCTCGTTTGTTACTAGCCTTCTTTGGTGCGCCTTCGTGTATGCCTTCTTTCTAGCACGAACCTCACAGCCTTCGTGTACGTCAGGAGCCTCGGAAGATCAAGGGTTGGCTACTAAGAGAGTTACCCCTATGATATCCGCTTCCTATGTCCCTAGGGCCTTGGTGATTGCCCAGGAGAGACCAAACTATTGAGAATGAACCTTCTTGGAGAGAGGAGGAGGAGGAGCACGAAAATGTACTCAGATGTTGTGTATCATCAAGTGTCATCTACCACTTCCTTATATAGTGGTTTGATGATAGGAAAGGATAGAGCTCACTCAACTCAAAATAGGAGATTTTGTTCTATCTTCTTTCCAACAACTTGATAACATCCTATCTATAGGATATAACAACCAAATCTTTTTGGTTATGATATAACAACCATATCATCTCTAACTAATTGAGATGAAGTCAGGGGTTGGTTATTATCTACCACCTTATGTGGGTGGATAAGTGATTTATTCAAATCAAATAAATCTAACATCTCCCACTCACCCACATATGGGTGCGTATCTCTCATAGTCATTCTCAATCTCATGTTGTCTCATCTCTTCATACGGGAAATAGGATGCGTGACCTTTCGAGAAGAACGTACAGCTTCAGGAGCACAATTACTAAGTCAATCACCTAACTAGCAAAGGTGCTTCACTCGAAGGCATCTCATATACCCCAGATCATTCACTTTACACCGATCAAGACACTCTTTATCCCTTATAAAAGCAGTATCTTGCTCCAAATATGTCATGTACTCATGTCATATGTCGACAACTAATGTCACGTATGCGCTGGCCAGCTAATGAGTCCCAAAACATGGTGTAGATTAGAATAATCTTCCCTAAGCTCTCATGTCAATTCAATTCAACTTAGCTGCTTTCCTAGACATGCCTCTAGTGACAGTACTTCTCTTGCTGTCGTAGATAAGCATGCTAAAGTAGCATCACCAAGTATCCTTTTATTAACATAGACTTTAGTACACAAAAGGGTATTATATTGGATCAAAGATCCAGTGGCTCACACGGTGATGAATTAGGGATATTATTCATCACTCCCACTTTCGGTCATTAATAGCACATACAGTATGATTTGTATGTTACGACGTATTCTCATGGAATGAGCATGTCACATGTCTGAGAACAGACATACGTCATACGAATCTTAGTCTAGTCGCTATACTAGCGCCTAACCTGACCTTTTCAGCCTAGTCGCCCTCTCGGCGCCTACCTGAAAATTCACATTCGGCTTCAATCAAGCTTACACAGAGTCTATGGAAATACTCTATGTTCGACCTTTATTAATAAAGTCTCATCTTAGCTCTTATCTAAGGCGACATATATAATGTATTAAGCGTACATTCTGCTTAATCCACACATTATATATTCATCCAAACTTGCTCACTTAAGCACTTCAGGATGCTAATGTCTCATCTTGCTCGCTATCTCAGCGCCAAGGTGAATCACCCGTGTGAGTGGGTCGATTCTAGCTTGGTGACATATCTTAAAGATGTGTATTGTAACAGAACCATTTCAATAACACACATATGAAATGAATCATCACATCTCTTATAAATAATAATAATGTCAATAACATAAAAGCAACTGAAACAAATCAGACCCTACGTAGTCCCATACTACTCACATGAGACTGAAAAGCATGTCCATCTATGGATTTAGTTAAAGGGTCAGCAACCATGCTTTTGGTTGGGATATATTCCAGTGCCACCTCTCCTTTTGCAACCATGTCCCTAATAAAATGGTGACGAATGTCTATATGCTTGCTTTTACCATGGTACTTAGGGTCTTTAGTGTACGCTAAGGCAGAGGTACTATCTGAGTAAACAAGCACAGCCTCCTGTGCATGCTTTGAAATACCCAATCTTCGTAAGAACCTTCTTAGCCAAACAGCCTCTTGAACAGCTAATCCAAGAGCAATGTACTCAGATTCCATTGTGGACAGCGAAATACAAGTTTGTTTCTTGCTACACCAAGAAACAGCTCCACCTCCAAGCATAAAAGTGTAGCCTGAGGTGGATTTTCGCTGATCTTTATCACCAGCCCAATCTGCGTCACTATAGCCCCTTAGCATTAAGTCCCCACCTTGGTAACAAAGAACAAAATCTTTTGTTCCTTGCAAATATCTCATAATTCTCTTGACAACCTCCCAATGGGCTCTTCCAGGGTTACTTTGGTAACGGCTCACCATGCCTACCGCATGGCAGATGTCTGGACGCGTACATAACATTGCGTACATCAGACTTCCCACTGCAGATGCATATGGAACCTTCTCCATTTGTCTTTTATCTTCTTCTGTTTTAGGACACTGCTCCAGGGATAAACGACATCCTTTTTCCATAGGTGTGGGCATGGGCTTGGATTGGTTCATTCGAAAACGCTCAAGTACCCTCTTAATGTAAGTCTCTTGAGACAAACCGAGAAGTTTCCTTGAACGGTCTCTAAGAATTTTGACTCCAAGCACATAATGTGCTTCACCCATGTCCTTCATCTCAAAATGAGAGGACAGCCACTCTTTCGTGGAGTCTATGGAAACTTTGTCATTTCCTGCTATAAGAATGTCGTCAACATACAAGGAGAGTATTACTATACTCTTCTTTGATTTCTTAAGATACACACAGTGGTCTTCCTCAATCATCTCAAATCCAAAAGAGATAATTGATTTATGGAATCTTACATTCCACTGCCTAGATGCTTGTTTGAGGCCATATATGGAACGTTTTAAGCGGCATACTTTGCGCTCTTGTCCCTTTACCTCAAAACCAACAGGTTGATCCATATAGATCTCTTCATCTAGTTCTCCATTGAGAAATGCTGTCTTAACATCCATTTGGAAAAGTTCCAAATCTAGTTGAGCGACTATAGCAAGGATAAGGCGAATTGATGCAATCCTCACCACTGGGGAGAATGTCTCATCATAATCTATACCCTCTTTTTGGGTATATCCTTTTGCCACAAGGCGTGCCTTATACTTGTCAATTGAACCATCTGCCTTGCGTTTGATTTTCAACACCCATTTGTTTCCAATCGTTTTACGCCCAGGTGGAAGGTCAACTAACTCCCAAACAGTATTCTTGTCCATAGAGCTTATTTCTTCCTTCATTGCAGTCATCCACTCATTCTTGGCTGATGAAGATAACGCCTCTTGATAAGAAGAGGGCTCATCTTTATCTGCAGGAATACAAATAAGGGCATTCCCTTCTATCTCAAAATGACGTTTAGGAATGTGTCCTCTATTACTCCTGCGTACTTGAAAATCTTGAGTTTCTAGTGGAACACTCCCACTAGATGGTGCACTCCCACTAGGTGGTGCACTCCCACTTAAAGGAAGTTCCCTTGCATTATCTTCAGCGACAATTGGAATAGGAATTGCTTCCCCTCCTTCGCTCGAAGATGTCAAATTTTCCTCATTATTCTCCAATTCATGGAGATCAAGATTTTTCTCAGTATCGCCAATTTTCGGGAATTCATTCTCTATGAAAACCACATCACGAGACTCTATTTCAGTTTTCCCTCCATCCGGATGTTCTCCATACATCACATAGCCTTTCGAGCTTTCGCAATATCTTATAAAGATATGTTTACTTGCTCTAGGACTCAATTTTCCATGCTTATGGGATGTATTATGAACGAAACCAGCTGAACCCCATGGGCGCAAATTCCCCAAATTGGGCTTTTCGCCATTCCAAAGTTCATAAGGTGTGGAAGAAACCGATTGAGAAGGCACACGATTAAGTATGTATGTCGCAGTCAATAATGCATCACCCCAAAAAGATATTGGAAGGTTTGCCTGCGCCATCATGGACCTAACCATATCTAGTAATGTTCTATTTCTTCTCTCAGCTACACCATTTTGTTGAGGTGTATAAGGAATAGAAAGTTGTCTGCGTATCCCCTTATCTTCACAAAAAACTTTGAATTGATCGGATAAGTACTCGCGTCCTCGGTCAGTGCGTAGAGCTTTTAGACTCTTTTCCTTTTGATTCTCAACCTCATTTACAAAGCGTTTGAAACAGTCCAAAGCTTCAGAACGGTGAGCGATCAAATACACATAACCATATCGCGTGTAGTCATCAATCAAAGTTAGAAAATAAGAGGCGCCATGACGTGCCTTTACACTCATAGGTCCGCAAATGTCAGAGTGAACCAACTCCAAAGGTTGAGTAGCTCGAATAGCCTTACCAAAAGGCTTTCTAATAGCTTTGCCAGCCAGACAAGACTCACAAGTAGGCAAGGAGACTTTAGCGAGCTGGCCTAGAAGACCTTCTCTAGCTAACCGAGTCATCCTATCTTGACCTATATGCCCTAGTCGTGCATGCCAAGTAAGAGAATCATCATTTCTATTGACAGCTATTAAAGAAGAAGAAGAAAATGAAGAGGAATAAGAATTTTGCAAATCTAAGCAAATAAAATCATTCCTCAAGGAACCATGGCCAATAATATTATCATCCACAATAATATCCAACTTGAAAGGAGATAAATAGAAACAATGTCGTTGAAATAACAGTGCAATAACTGAAACTAAATTATATCGCATTCCAGGTGCATGAAGAACCTCACGCAACAGCAACTTATGCCCAGTTTGCAATTGAAGTTGGTATGTACCAACTCCTAAAGCTTCTGCACGACTCCCTTCACCCACGTACACCCAATGGGTACGTCTTGGGAAGCGATGATAATCTACGAACCCTGCTCGATCTCTTGTCACATGTTTGGTTGCTCCTGAGTCTACAATCCAATCATTGGACGTATGAGCAACAAGTATATGAGAACATACACAAACACATACAGAGATAGGGCTAGAAAGTACCTTCTTCGGCTCAGTGCAATCACGAGCGAAATGTCCTTTCTTTTCACAGTTGTAGCACGTCACTTTTGACATGTTTCTTTCTTTCTTACCACCACGCTTTCCTCTGAAGCGCTTGGTAACCTTATCAGTTTTTGGCGCTAGTTTTGCAGCCTCTTTGTCCTTCTTGAGCTTACCCTTCCATTTAGACTTCTTAGTCTTATGGGAGCCCCCATGGGCCACAAGAGTAGTAGCTTGGTTCGCCTCTTGGCGCTCACCTTCAAGCTCAACATGACGCGAAATGTCAGAAAAATTCTTAATCTGATCATTGTGCGTCATGATTTGTTTCATGGCTCCCCATGAATCAGGCAAAGACCTAATCACAGCTTGAACTTGCTGTTCATCGGTAAGGACATTCCCAGCAGATTTCAAGTCTCGAATCATGCTAGACATCTTTCTAAGATGTTCGGTGATCGAGTGCTTGGGATCCTTACGGTACACCTCAAATTTCAAAACCAGGCTTCTAAGCCTAGTTGTAGATGTACCACCGAAAGCAAATTTCAACTGATCCCACATTTCCTTGGCAGTTTGGTAGCTTTCATACTCACCAATTAGATCATCATGCATGCTGCTTAACATAGTAAAGCGCGCACTTCGATCTTTCTTGAACCAAGTCTGATAAGTCTCCATATCACGACGATGTTGAGCCACAGTGGATCCTTCTTCCATAACAGGCTCAACCATTGAACTAGTCAATGGATCAAGGAGCTCCTGTTCATTTAGAAGATATTGGATCTTCCTATGCCAAATGTCATAGTTGGTTCCAACCAGTTTTTCACCCTTAGTCAAGTCAGCAACAACATTCTTGGCAGCCATTTCTACATGTGCAAGGTTTGACATTATTATTAAACACACATCTTTTAAATTTATTTCAGAAATTCAATTAACAAACATAATCTCTTCCTATAGATCGGGATCGAAAATTTGCAATGCTCGTAATCATCTCCCAATACTATAAGTTACAATCATGTTTATCAATTAATTTCGAAACAAATGTTCATTAAAGCGTTATCTAAACATGCTTTAATGCAATCCATAAGAAGCATTACCAAATTAATGCTACAAGTTCATCATGAAAGTTCAATAACGATGCAACATTAAACATTCATATTCAATATTATGACCTACTCACGGCATGCAATGTGAACAACCAAAAATTTTCACATATGGTATGCTTCAAAAATAAAACAACCCAGCTCATTTTGATGCATCATTTCTGTACTTGCTTTCCATCTTAATTTATTTTACCAGAAAAAAATAAATTTGCATTTATCTCATATATTTAAAAATAGAGATAAATATCATGAGAAATCTGAAAAATAGGGTCACCTGATCCCCAACTGTTTTCTTGAATTTTGATACTTAAATCTTATTCTTGGCTAATTCCACAAATAAAACAATACATTCTTTTAAGCCAAAAATATGATTTAAATAACAAAATATGAGACTTAAGTTCAAAATTCAAGCTCACAGTGAAGTTGATGATGATGGGCCAGACCCAAACTCTCTAGAGTTGTTGAAAACGGACCACCAGGTGGTCTCGAAGCGCCACTGCAGCTGCCGAATACCACCATGGCTCTCATCCTCTCGTCGTCCTGAGTTCAACGTTGGGTCTGGGATCTCCAAATGAGTTTCAACGCGCCGTCACGCGCCCCAACAATGGTGACTGCTCAATATCACCATTCATCATCTTCATGTACCCCATTTTTCCAGATTTTGTAGGTGTACGAACCCTATTTCATGACCTCATATCTTCCTCATCCGATGTCCAAAAAACACGTATGAGGTGTCGTTGGAAAGCCCTCGCAACAAGGATCAAAACCCCAGCAAGAATTAGCACAAAGACAACCTCTAGATGCATCAAAAAATGCTCGAAAAATCACTAAAAACTTCTGTTTTTTTTTTTTTTTTTTTTTTTTTTTTAGAAAAATGGGTTGATTATATCTCTTAATCCATACGTCCAAAATCAACGAAACTTTGTAGGAATGTTCTTCAATATAGCAGAAACATATTCCAATTGGTTTTACTCAAATAAAAAACACATTTCAATTTTGTCGAATTTGGAATTTCACTTTCAATGGAGTTTTTCTTTTCACAACATATTTGTGATTGACAAAACTCAAACATGGCAGCACTATAGGCGAACAAACAAGCCTATAGCTCTGATACCAATGTTAGAATTCCATCTTATCAAAAGGGTAAGGAATTATACCTCGCGGAATGCCCTAATGACCGATCGCCTCGTTTGTTACTAGCCTTCTTCGGTGCGCCTTCGTGTATGCCTTCTTTCTAGCACGAACCTCACAGCCTTCGTGTACGTCAGGAGCCTCGGAAGATCAAGGGTTGGCTACTAAGAGAGTTACCCCTATGATATCCGCTTCCTATGTCCCTAGGGCCTTGGTGATTGCCCAGGAGAGACCAAACTATTGAGAATGAACCTTCTTGGAGAGAGGAGGAGGAGGAGCACGAAAATGTACTCAGATGTTGTGTATCATCAAGTGTCATCTACCACTTCCTTATATAGTGGTTTGATGATAGGAAAGGATAGAGCTCACTCAACTCAAAATAGGAGATTTTGTTCTATCTTCTTTCCAACAACTTGATAACATCCTATCTATAGGATATAACAACCAAATCTTTTTGGTTATGATATAACAACCATATCATCTCTAACTAATTGAGATGAAGTCAGGGGTTGGTTATTATCTACCACCTTATGTGGGTGGATAAGTGATTTATTCAAATCAAATAAATCTAACAATTAGATTGGAAAAAATAGTAAAGTTCGTTGGAGTTAGATGAAACCAAGATAACAAAGATAAGTGTACCATACCAAATTGCCCGAAAGATTTATAGCATGCGATTTAATCAACTAGAAGAATTTGCATTTCTATGATAGTTAGGGTTTTTACTTTCTTTATGTTGGGATAAGTTGAAGAAGTAGATAATTGGGGTGTATTCATAAATAATACATTTTTCTTAAATTAATTTTCTATGCTTATTAGTCATTTCACTAAAGTCAAATTAGTCTTTTGATTTAAAAATCAAAATGGGGTGGTTTTATAAGTTTATGGGGTGTAAATAAAATTTTCCTTGGGTATTTATAGGGAAAATTTTCAAATTTTTGTCTTGAATAATCGCAGCCGTTGACTATTCATAAATTCATTTTTAAATTTTTTTTATGCAAAAAAGATAGGTTGAATAAATTTAGTATTCTGAATAAATTTGGTGTAAAAATTAGATTGGGTATTTATAGGGAAAAATTTCAAATTTTTGTCTTAAATAATCGCAGCCGTTGGATCAAAAAAGGAAAGCTAGGATTCTGCCACGTGTCCTGGCAACAGTAAAGGGCAAGAGTCAAGCCGAGATGCAGAAACTTGCCTTTTGCCCTTTCAATCTGTACAGTAAAAGGTAACTTTTGCAAGGGTGGAAATCCAAATTTTTGTAAGGGCAACATTTTCCTCTTTCTTCTTGCCCTTACCTCTTGCCCTTGCCTAAGGGGGGAAATGCTCTAACCCACATTCATTTACCCTTTTTCGGTAGCTCAAACAACAACAGTGCTGTTCATTTAGTAATCAACAAGTATATTACGTTATTGATGTAACAATCATATTCAAGAATTTCTCTTCCCCGAAACATAAGTCTTACCACCAAAGAAAACACTTTTAAAAAAAGAACAAAAAGGCGGAAATATTAGTTTACCTACGCGCCACAATTAAAAACGAAAAACCGGTCAAACCATTCTCAAAAAGTTTTTCAAATTAAAAAGAGAGAATTTTCGATTTTATTTCGCTGAATTTTCAAGCTGAACAAGAAAGCTCAGTTCTTCAACAAATTGAAAATTCGACCTCAAGAAAATGGCGGTGGCGGGCCTCTACCGCCGCGAGCTTCCGTCACCTCCGGCGATCGAATTTGCTTCTCCGGACGGAAAGGTACAAAATTCAGTTCAAAAACTTGTCTGTTGTGAAGTAGATTGAGAAGGTTTGGTGGGTTTTTTGAATTTGGATTCGGGTGATTTTTGCAGAAGCTATTTGTTGAAGCCCTCGAAAATGGAACAATGGAGGGGTTTTTCAAGCTCATTTCTTACTACCAAACGCAGTCGGAGCCGGCGTATTGTGGGCTGGCCACCCTCGCCGTCGTCCTCAACGCCCTCGCAATCGATCCCGGAAGAAAATGGAAAGGTAATTACTTTTCTTAGTTTTCTCAATTTCCTTTTTGTTTTGTTTTTTGAGGTAGAGACTTGTTTGTTTGAATGCATGATGTCTTGTGTTTTTGTGAGGTTTTAGGTCTCTGGAGATGGTTTGATGACTCAATGTTGCATTGCTTCCTACGTTGTTTTAGTTTCTTGAGCTAAATTAGGAACTGGGTTTCGGATGTATGATTCTGTGTATGTGTGTGAGGTTAGGCCCGTGGAGATGGTTTGATGACTCAATGCTGGATTGCTGTGAGCCTTTGGCAAAAGTCAAAGCTGAAGGCATCACATTTGGGAAAGTTGCGTGCTTGGCGCATTGCAATGGAGCTGAAGTGAACGCCTTTAGAACACAGGAAAGTTCGGTGGATGATTTTCGTAAACATGTCATTTCCTGCACTTCCTCGGAGGATTGCCATGTTATCACATCATATCACAGATCTGTGTTTAAGCAGGTTTGTAAGTAAGACTATTTTTTCTACCCAGTTATCTAGGATTGGATTTTTTCTTTGTAAACCTGCGTTTGAGTTCTATATGTGATTATAACTGACATGTTGCAATTTTCGGTTACAGACTGGAACTGGTCATTTTTCACCGATTGGGGGCTATCATGCTGGAAGAGATATGGTTCTTATTTTGGATGTTGCTCGATTTAAATATCCTCCTCACTGGGTTCCCCTTGCACTTCTTTGGCAGGGAATGGATACTATTGATGAAGCTACTGGACATCGTCGGGGGTAGGCCCTTCCATTTTAAGCTTCCATTTATAGAATTATAATATTATAAGGTTCACGAATCAGCTAGCCTTTTTTCTACTTTGTTTCCGTAGAGTTTTGTTGCATGAAGTGGAGAAGTATTTCTTGCTCACTTTATCCTTTCTGTTCTATCCTCCCTTTGTCCTTAGTTTTTGATATAGTTTATAATACAAGTGACTGTCTGTAGCCTGTGTTGCTGAATTCTACATTAGCTAGTCCTCATTCTGCATGCTGATCACTTCAAGTGATGCAAACTGATTACATTCTCAAATTTGTCTCTTTCAGGTACATGATAATTTCAAGGCTTAACAGAAGTCCATCTATCCTGTACACTGTGGTATTTTGCTTGTGCCCATCTGTTTTACGTAAACTTAGTCTGTGTGCTACTTCATGTGAAATTTCAGTATTAAACTTGTGTCTTTGTGGAAGAACTTATGTATAACCAAACATGGATGAATTTCACAGGCTTGAGCAAAATAACAACGAGAATTTGAACAATTTGTAGGGTGATTTGACGCAAAACCTTCCCTTTTGCAAAGTGAACTTCTTTGGTTTCTTATGATTTGACCTAGAGCCTAAGTGTTGTGATACTGAAATTGGGAAATGAGATGCTTACACTAGATCCACTAGAATGTTAAAGTAAATCCACATTAGTTGGTTCTATATGTAAGTGCTGAAGCCTGGAAAGTGTCAAAGGGTGGTACACTTTGTTTTCCTACACGAGGTTGCTCATTTTCTGTGGTCGACTGTTTATCCTTGGCAGTTGCACATTTTTGTTCTAATATTCTATTTTTACTTGCCAGTAAATGTTTACATCTTGATGTGAATACTAATTGTCCACAGAGTTGCAGGCATGAAGGGTGGAATAGTGTTGCAAAGTACTTAATAGAAGATGTACCTCTCCTACTGAAGTTAGAAGGTGTAAAAGATGTTCAGAGTGTAATCTCCACTGTATTCAGATCACCACCCGCCGACTTGCGAGGGTTCATTAAATGGGTTGCTGAAGTTCGGAGACAAGAGGATGGGAATCTGATAGTAAACCAAGAGGAAAAAGGAAGGCTAGCTATCAAGGTTTGTTGTAGCTTTTTTCCTATTCATGTTTCATGTATGCATTCTGTACTTCTGATTTTTCCTTTTGGTCCTCAAACAGGTAAAGTTTGAACTACACTTATTTTTCTCTTCCTTCTTCCTTTTGCCTCTTATGCTTATACAACGTAATAGATAGATGGGATTTCTGATTGAGTTTCTAATATTTGGGATTTCAGGAGGAGGTGTTGAAACAAGTAAGAGAAACGAAACTATTCAAACATGTCACTAAATGGTTGGCTTCTGAAAGTTCACTTTGTAATGAGATCATATCACTGGGTGGTAAAGATACATTGCCTGAAATCGCTGCAAATGTCTGTTGCCAAGGAGCTGAAATGTTGGCTGGGAAAGTCTATTCGTCAGATGAAACTTGTTGTAGAAAAACTGACGTGAAATTTTTGAAATGCAACGGTGAAAAGTCTGTAACGGTGGTGTCTGGGATGGTAACAACCAATGGCACTGAGCAAGCATATCAAATGCTTGTTCCCTCATGTCAAACAGATCCAAGCAGTTTGTGTTCTATTTCTCAAGGTAACTGCATTGGGATGCATCCATCAACAGGAGATGTTCTAACGGTACTTCTATTAGCTCTGCCTCCACGTACGTGGTCTGGCCTTAAAGAAGAAAAGCTATTGGCAGAAGTTAACAGTCTCATATCAACTGATTGTTTACCCGACTTGCTTCAAGGAGAGGTAAAATTCAATTTTTTTAGAGCTTAAATTCTACAACTCTTTACTTTTTCCATTGTTTGATCAGATTAGTACTCAAGACCTAATTTTTCCCAATCTATCTTTTAACATACTTATTTTAAGACACAAGCACACCCCTTCTCTTCAGTAACTCATGGATTGAATGTCCGTGGCAGGTTCTGTACTTGCGACGGCAAATCCACTTCCTCATGACTGATAGTGGAGCATCTTCTCTTTCATAATATGTGTTTTCTTCTGATGTTCTTAAAGCAAAAAAGCGAAAAACAAAAACAGTGATTTTAATGAGCAACCCTATTTTCACCATTTTAATGAAATTTTATTTTGTCATGTAAATGTGCTGGAAAAGATTATGATTTTTGCTTTTTAGTATGTAGATGCACTTGTAAAAGATGCAGGCTGTTATTCTAACATACAGTACGAAAATAGAACAAAAAGAGAACATTCCACAAAAAAAATATCAATTGGCATTAGTAGAAAATTAAGCATTGTTATTGTCCATGCATATACCGAAAGTCTATTTACACAAGCGATAATGGGGATTGGGACAATGAAAGCTAGAAAATTCGTATATTCTTTAGTTCGGAAAGATAGGCTCTGGTTTTTTCCCCCCCCCCCCCCCCCCCTCTTAATTTTTTTTGTTCCCCGTTGGCCTTTGGGGGCGAGGGCCTTTTCCCCCATTTTTTTTTATAAAAGAAACATATAATTTAGGGGCATAGTGTTACTATTAGAAAGGTTTGAGCCAATCAATTGTGTCATTGGTCCTCTAATTAATCAATCTTTCAACAAAATGATTGAAATTTTTTAAGTGTCAATAACTTTTCTCTTTTGATTGAACCAAAGATACAAGATTTCTCAGTAACAATTTTGTATTTTCTCCAAGATGAACAATAAGAAGAATGGAAAACTAGATGATTAGAGGACTTTTACATAGAAGTTCAATGAGAAGACTAGTGCAGGTCTTCGTCGTGGTTGTGCACCGAAGCTGATGGGCAGAATTGTCCCCCAGCTGATTTACCATCTTCATTTGGGGCCTAGTCTTTGCTTGAGAAAGATACTGGAACTTGCATCTGGACAAATGGCTGGGACCATGGCTAGAGAAAACCACAGGAAACTCAGATGGGGGAAACGCTGGAACCACACAACACAAATGCATCAACATGAGATTAGAGGGTTAATGTTTGATACTTATACATGTATCAAGGGAGAGAGAGAACTCTTGAACAACAAACGCAACCGAAAAACCATGCCTTCAATGATTCAGAAGCCTCTTTCTCTTCTCTTTTGTGTGATCCTCACTCTCTCCTTCACATTACCACAGATCAAAACCACATTGATATCTCCAAGAACACAAGCTGAAGCTCTCATCGCATGGAGGGAGTCTTTTGATTTTATTTCATCATTATCACTAGCCAAATCATGGTCCCGGACTAACCTCGACAACCCCTGCAACTGGACTGCAATTTCTTGCAGTGACCACTCCACCGGAGCCAAAAGAGTCTCCAAGATAGCCCTCTCCAACAGGAAGATCAGAGCAACATTACTTAAATTCAAGTTCATCGAATTTCCTAATCTCATCCACTTGAACCTTAGCAGCAACTATTTCTACGGGCCAATACCATCTGCCATTGGCAGCCTTTCCAGTCTCGCATTCTTGGACTTGGAGAATAACCATTTCGATGGTGCCATCCCTTATCAACTAACCAATCTTCAACAGGTACGGCTCTTGAACCTTGGAGGGAACAATCTAAACTCCTCTTCTAATTTGTCTAAATTTAGTGGCATGCCTTTGTTGAACTACCTTGATATTCACCATAATGAGATTCATTCAGAATTCCCAGAATTCATATCTGAATGCTGGAACTTGACGTTCCTGGACTTGTCTGGAAATTCTTTGGTTGGCCATCTACCAGAACTGTTAGTGACCAATCTAAAAAAACTTGAATATCTCAATCTCAATGGTAACCAACTCCGAGGACCGTTGCCATCAAAATTCTTCAACCTTAAACACCTTTATTTAGCGAACAACAGCTTCACTGGCCCAATTCCTGAAGACATAGGTCTGATGTCTGGTCTTCAACTTCTTGAGCTCTCCAATAATTTTCTTGAAGGAAGAATTCCATCCTCAATTGGCCAACTCAGAGAGCTCCGGTACCTTAATCTTGGAACAAACTCCTTTAACTCTTCAATCCCTTCTGAGCTCGGTCTTTGTAACAACCTCACCACCTTGGTCCTGGCCTCCAATAGCTTGAGTGGGTATATTCCACCACAAATTGGCCAGTTGAAAAACCTCAATTTCCTTAGGTTGTCCAATAACAATTTGACAGGCGTCATACCATCTGAGCTTGAAAACTTAACAGGATTGATTGTCCTTGATCTGACGCAATTCTCTCTCAGGAGCAATACCTTTTAACAAATTAATAGGATTGACGTACCTTGATCTGAGCAGCAATTCTCTCTCAGGAGCAATACCTTCAAACTTGGACAAGCTCAACAGATTACAATTTCTCAATGTCTCACATAACCATCTCTCAGGGGAAATCCCATCAGCACTTTCCCACATTTTGGTCTAGAAACTTATGACTTTTCTGACAACAACTTGAGAGGTCCAATCCCACATGGCATGTTTGAGAAGGCACCAAAAGCCTTTGATGGAAACAGTGACTTGACCAGAATTTGGCTACTTGGCCGGAATTCCTCCAGCAGAAATTCCACCAACAGAAATTCCTCCAGCAGAAAGAAATCCAACTTAAGTCTTATAATTGCATCTATTCTTGGTGGCGTATGGTTGTTCTTGCTCCCACTATTGCGCTCTATCTTATGTTTCGAAAGAAATCCATGCTTCGCCCTGTGGAAATGCAAAGTTCTCAGAACTTTGAGAGGTTTGAATCAATAATATTGCAAGAGGAAGTAAAATTTACTTTTGCAGAAGTTGTGAAAGCCGTAGACAACTTTCATGATGAATACTGTATTGGAAAAGGAGGCTTTGGAATGGTTTACAAAGCAGAGTTGCCATCAGGCCAAGTTGTAGCTGTAAAGAGGTTTAATATGTTAGACTCTAATGACATTCCAGCTATCAATCTTCAAAGTTTTGAGAACGAAATCCGAACTTTGACAAATATCCGACACCGGAACATAATAAGGCTGTACGGGTTCTGCTCAAGGAGAGGTTGCACGTTCTTGCTTTATGAATATTTAGAGAGAGGCAGCCTGGGGAAAGCATTGTATGGGGTCGAAGGGGTTACTAAACTTGGCTGGGCTACAAGGATCAAAATTGTGCAAGGACTAGCTAATGCGCTTTCCTACTTGCACCATGACTGCTCTCCACCCATCGTGCACCGTGATGTAACTGTCAACAATGTATTGCTGGAGCAGGATTTTGAGCCCCGACTCTCGGATTTTGGAACAGCAAAACTATTGAGTATCAATTCATCCAACTGGACACATATTGTTGGCTCCTTTGGCTACATGGCACCAGGTAAAGTACTGATTTTATTGTGTGCATTTTTGGCTGATTGTTTAGTGACCAAGAGATATGTTTTGAGGCTGCTTGTTTTGCTTTCTTGATCTGCAGAGCTTGCTTTCACTATGAGGGTAACGGATAAGTGTGATGTATACAGCTTCGGAGTGGTTGTGCTGGAAATTCTGATGGGAAAGCACCCAGGTGATATGCTACAATCTCAACTATTGGAATCGTCAAGATCATTGCCAGACAATGGAGAATTGCTATTGAAAGATGTACTAGACCAAAGGCTGGAGCCTCCAACCTTTGGACTCGCAAATTTAGTGGTGCTTATAATGAGTCTAGCCATGGCCTGCATACGTACGCGTCCTCGTTCTCGACCAACCATGCTTTTTGTGGCGCAAAGACTATCAGCTCATACCCCGCCAAGCCTTTCTGAACCATTTGGTATGCTAACCATCAAAGAGTTAATGGGGCTGGGGCTACATCAAAACATAATGTCTCCAACGGGCCTTAAGTGATGTTGACTCTTGGACATCCAAGGAGCACTTGGGTTCTGTACTAATGGGCTTTAGATCGCACAAATAAACGGGCCCCTCATGCATTAACATATATATATTGCAAATCCACTAATGTTATACATTTCTGTACATGTAGGATTGTAAGGAAATTTAGTGGTAAATAATTACGACTATATATTTACTTTTGGATGACTATTAGTACTTAATTTTTCGGTAAGTTCACCCACGCACACGTATAGTTCTTGTGTTTGAGTACAATGTTCATAGTGTGTATGATTGGACTTGGAAAACTTATTTAGGGGAGTCGTTCATATGTGCGTGGATAATTTCAGACTGCGATTATGTGTGGATTTTTTTTTTTTTATTTTTTTTTTTTTAATTTTTTTTTTTTTTTTTTTTTTTTTTTTTTTTTTAATATTTTTTTTTATTTTTTTTTTTTTTTTATTTTTTTTTTTAAATAATTATAATTTTTTTTTTTTTTTTTTAATAAAAATTTTTTTTTTAAATAATGTGATTTTTTATTCTCCAAATCATGATTGGATATATACATTTTAGTTAGAGGTGTAAATGAGCCGAGCTGAGCCGAGCACCAAGATGTTCAGGCTCGGCTCGCATAAAATTTCTGAAGCTCAAGCTCGATTAGTTCAAGCTCGCATAAACTTCATGGATGAAAGCTCAAGCCCGGCTCTATAAAAAAAATTGTGAGCTTGAGCTTAGCTCGGCTCGGCTCATTTGCGATGCGAGCTCAAACAAACCAAAATTTTGATTGAGCTCTCGGCTCAACTCATTGGGCTCATTGTAAAAATAGTAATTAAAATAAACAATTGGCAATTGAAAATAAGTACAAATTACAACAAAAATTAAACTTCACAATAACAAATCTTAAAATTTTTTTTTTTTTTTAGGGCTGGAACCCAATGGGAGACTAGGCCCTCACGCCATTGTCCAAAATAAAGAAAACAAACATTATAGTTCTAAGCATAAATCTAAAATACAAAACACTAGATCGGCATAAATCAACTTTAAGTTGCAGGTGTTTTAATGGGCTGGACTCTTATTTTAATTTAAGAATTATAATATTAGAATATGAATCTATTTAGCAGATAATATTATTAATTTATATATATTAAATTCGAGCTCAGCTTTATGAACGAGTCGAGCGAGCCAAGCTTGACCTAACTCAAATATGAACTTCTCATGAGGTTTATAAGCTTAACTCATGTCATTTTTGTAACAAATGAGTTTGACCGAGCCAATAACCCGAACTGAGCCCAAACAGCTCGAGCCAATTGACCGTCCTAATTTTAATCACAAAAAAGACCCATGCCTAGTGAGTAGAGTACATACCACATGAATACCGATAGACTAGTTCCTAGTTGATTGGAAATAATGGAAAAGGCTGGATTTGTAAAGATGAATATGGGCCCTTCCAAGTTCAGTAGGACTTCTGCTTTTTAAAAAGGCCGTTGGCGGTTGTAGGATCCTTTAAAAGATCTGCAGGCAATTTAATTTCCAGATGCTTGATACGTCATATTAGAAGGAAATGCATGTGCGATTAATTTGCAACCATTTGTTGGGTTTCATCAAAACTAGTGGCACTCTTGAAAACCAATCACGGACACCCAAACTTTGCAGTGTGGGGCAATTGAGGGAGACCCCACAACTTTCTGGAAAAAACTGTACAGTAGGAACAAAAAATTGGTACACTTAACTACCTCACTTTTCTAACCTTTCGACTCACTTTTCTAATCTTTCGTATAAAACACGAACATTTGGATTTTTTCTTCTTGCTGTTGGCGATCGGATGGTTGGACGGTTACTGATTTGATTTCAACCAAAGAAAAAAGGTGGATTGCATAGCAAATGCAAAACTCAGATAAAGGTACAAATCCAATCATATCCTTGCCACCTCCAGTAGAGGTTACAATCCCATAAATGAGAGTTTTTAGATGGTACTATCTCATTCACCAAACATTTAATTTTGTTTATTACAATGAAACTTCCTTATGCGATTCAAAAGCAATATCTAACCACCAAAAATTCTTATACAATATTTAATTTTATATTATCAAACTGTGAATAAGACGATAATTTCCAACCTTACTAAGTTAAACCATTTGACCTATAATTCCTAAAATGATTAGACGGCTTACTGTATTTGATTTTGGTATGCAAATCTTGCTTTTTCTAGATGATCCCAATTATGATTTTGTTTACTGCCACGTGGCATGTCCTCATGTCTTCTCCTGCCTATATACATAAAAGTTCCACACCTACAAAAGCAGCACTGACAACAAAGTATCTTCTGATTAGAGAGAATGGAGGGAAGCGAAAGCAGTTGCCACCCATTGTTGAAAGGAGGAAGGAGGGAAACCAAGTTCAGCCATGGCTTCTCTTCATCTCAACTCCAATCACTGGCTGCCGTCTCTGAAGCTCTGTTACCTCCCCTGCCATTGGAGAACACCACGAGCACCAACAACGACAAGGACAGCCCAGATGACCAACCCCCCCATTTTTCCAATTCCAAAAGGACTTTTGGGTTTCATGATTCAATACCAGATGAGGTAAAAATCCAATCTTGGGTTGTTTTGCTTTATTGAAATTCACATGAAAGTTCTTATATTTTTTTAATTCATCATGATATGCTTTTCAGCTTGTTCTGTTGTCCATTCCTAATGACACTTATAGGTAAGGGGCTTGTAGTTCGGTTAGTTAAGAGCGTTCATCGCTATATACCAGGTTTCTGTTTTATTTTCTCCACTTTCTTGCCGTACTTTGTATCAAAACAGAAAAAATATTGGGTTTCAGTCTCCTATACCAAATGAGGTGAATCCATTTGGGTTCTTTTGGTTCATTGAAATTCGTAAGAAAGTTCTGGTCTTTTTTGAATTCATGAAGTACTCAACTCTTTTCAAATTTAACTGGTTCAACGGTATAAAACACAGGTTGCAGAATTGATTGTGAAGAGGGCTCTACCAGAAGTTGTGGATGGAATGAAGATATTTCTGACGTTTATTTCATTCAGATTGGGCACCTTATTACTCTGTGGCCGTCGGTCCTTGGATTCGAAATGGCCGTTCATTCATAAATTCTCTGATATTTCATTGGAGAAAAGAGAAGAAATTCTCAAGGTTTGGTCAAGGCAAAAGCTTGTGATCACACTTAGATTGATGTTCTTCGTGGTCAAAATCTTCAGCTTCTACACCTTCTTCTCCAGGGTAATTATTTTCTCAACCTCCGTATACAAGTCATGTCAGAATTTTCTTTTGGAAAAGTCAATAGTTTATATTATCTGTTACTTTCTTTCATTTCCCATGGCTTTGGATTATGATAAGGAAAAGCAAAGAGACAAGATTTTCAACTTCTGTACTGTGAACTTTGCTTGCTGGATCCTACTGTTTTGCTCCGCTGTGTTTTTTGTATCTTTTCATTGATTAACATCTAGTGATATTAATGTGATCCCATGTGGGATGATAAAAATGTTGAAAGTTATTGGTTGTTTATTTTCTGCATTAAAATTCAGTCCCTTTTTTTTAACTCGGAGGGCGGACTTAACCATGTTTAATTGTTTTTGTTGTGGTGTGACAAGAATTCGGGAGAGAAACTTAGCTACGACGGGAATGATACTTTGGCAGTATTCCAAGTCAGTCACACAATGTCATTACATTGTAGCATTTTCATATAGCGTTGCGTGATTGACTTGGTAGACATGCACTTTGGCATTCCCGCTGCATTGAGTTTCTCTACTCCTTCAGTAAGGTCATGCTTCTCATCGATTAGATTGGTAGACTGCATCTCAGCTGTCCATATTCGTTTTTGCGATGAACAAACACGATTTGACAAAGACTATATCTGTAATTGATGGACAGTATTGAACCAATTAACAAAATCATACATATCTGACAGAAAGGTAGAAAATAGATAAAAAAAAAATAAAATTATGCATTAGGAATTGAGGTGTTTTCTTCTTTCCGTGGCTCTTTGCAGATTGATGAAAATTCAAGAAACCCGGCCTGGAAAGCAATTGGATACCAAGTAAACTCAAGGGAAAAGTTGATTAAGACCCCCAAGGAGAGACCTCTTGAAAAGGGAATCATAGAGACAACGAATGAAAGTGATTCCACCCTTGTTCAATCTCTCCATAAGAGAGGCCTTGAGGTTTCAGAGGATACAAATCACAACATCCACAAGATCAAATGTGATGTTGTTATTGTTGGTTCAGGCTGTGGTGGAGGAGTTGCAGCGGCAGTCCTTGCGCAGTCCGGGAAGAAGGTGATTGTTCTGGAGAAGGGGAACTATTTTGTGCCCGAAGACTACTCTTCTCTAGAAGGCCCTTCAATGAAGGAGCTATACGAATCAGGAGGAATATTATCATCAGCTAATGGAATGGTGATGATTTTAGCTGGATCAACAGTTGGGGGAGGCTCTGCTGTGAACTGGTCTGCATCTATCAAAACACCAAATGCTGTCCTAAAGGAGTGGTCTGTGGATCATAAGATTCCACTTTATTCAAGCTCCGATTACCTATCTGCTATGGAAATTGTGTGCAAGAGGATTGGTGTCACGGATTTTTGCACGGAGGAAGGCTTTCAGAATCAAATCTTACGAAAAGGGTGCGAAAATCTTGGCCTAAAAGTTGATTCGGTTCCTAGGAACTCCTCGGGAAATCATTACTGCGGCTCTTGCAATTATGGTTGTCCAACCGGAGAAAAACAAGGGACTGATTCTACTTGGCTAGTTGATGCTGTGAAATGTGGAGCTGTGATTTTAACAGGATGCAAAGCTGAAAAGTTCATATTGGAGAATCACAATCAAGGTGTAAGGAATAGATGCCTTGGGGTGCAAGCAACATCTTTGAGTAAGAACATAGAAAAGAAACTGCAAATTGAGGCCAAGGTAACCATTTCAGCCTGTGGAGCTCTCTTAACTCCTCCCTTAATGATCTCGAGTGGACTCAAGAATCAGAATATTGGCAAGAACCTTCACCTCCATCCTGTTCTGCTGGCTTGGGGATACTTCCCGGAACAAGAATCCGAATTCACAGGCAAAGTTTATGAAGGAGGGATCATTACCTCAATTCATAAAGTAGATTCAGAAACAGCTAATGTCCGAGCAATCATAGAAACTCCAGCACTAGGGCCGGCCACATTCGCTACATTGTTTCCATGGATCTCAAGGCTTGACACCAAGGACAGAATGGAGAAGTATGCAAGAACAGCTCACCTGTTTGCACTGGTCAGAGATCAGAGTTCAGGAGTGGTGAAGAAAGCGGGGAGGATTCACTACACCGTGGGCCAATTCGACAAAGAAAATCTTCAATTCGGGCTTAGGAAGGCCTTGAGGATCTTGATTGCTGCAGGAGCTGTTGAGGTGGGTACATACAGAAGTGACGGGCAGAGGATCACCTGCAAAGGGCGAAAGGAGGAGGAGTTAGAAGAGTTTTTGGACAGTGTTGTGGCTGCTGCCGGGCCGAAATCAAGGGAGGACAAGTGGACAACTTACTCTTCTGCACATCAGATGGGAAGTTGCCGAATGGGGGCAAATGAGGAGGAAGGAGGAGTTGATGAAAATGGTGAAAGTTGGGAGGCAAAAGGGTTGTTTGTTTGTGATGGAAGTTTGCTTCCAACTGCAGTTGGTGTTAATCCCATGATTACAATCCAATCCACAGCTTATTGCATTGCCAAGAAGATAGCCGAGTCCTTGAAAAAAGATAAATTCATAGAAGATTGCCGAGTCCTTGAAAAAAGATAAATTCATAGCTGTTAATTAAATTTTTCTTGTTCTTTGGCTTATAATTATAGAAATCAGACGAGAAATTCTGCAATTCTCGGGAAAATAATCGTTCAGTTGAGCATGGTGACAAATTTGTGAATGCTGATTTTGCACTGGTTATTACGCGGAAAAAATTTTCGATACATCTCGACAGTCGTAACAAATTTGATAAGATTGATCATAATAAGTATTGAAACACTCCAAAAATTTTGTGTAAAGCTGCATTATTGAAGATTCTTTGGTTGACAACAGATACAGCCTCAAAACTTCTCTTCAAACAATTAATCTTGCTCCAACTATGCAGATTGTATGTAATCCCCATACAGAGGACACCAAACAGAGCAAAAAAAAAGTCAACTCTTGTGTGATTAAAAAGAGAATCAAGGGATCTATCTCTTCAGTGCTTTAACCGCTTTCGCAGCTGCATCATCCAGATCATCTGCTGTGATTAATGCCATTCCACTTTCCTGTACATGAATTAAACACATAGTTATGTCGCTATTTACCATCACATAACCTTTTCCACGATCCCATTTTTCTTTTCATGTATTAGGATCCTTAATAAAATCAGTACCTTGAGAATTCTCTTTCCTTCGTCAACGTTGGTGCCTTCAAGACGGACAACCACTGGCACTTCTAGTTTAACCTTGAAAATCAATGAACAAAAGTTAATTTTTCCAATAAACCAGAAAGGTTATACAATTAGTTCAAAGCTTCTGCTACTGAAGAAAAAAAACAACATGCATCTCTAGGCAGTTACTAAGTACTCAATATCCTCAAGCATATCTAGAATTGGTATTTCATTTGACAAAGTAATTCAAAACCGTTATAAAAGTATCTTACATGTTTAGCGGCATTGACAATTCCACTAGCAATCACATCACATTTCATTATTCCGCCGAAGATATTCACCAAAATGGCTTTCACCTTCTCATCAGAAGTCAAAATCTTAAAGGCCTCAACAACCTGTTTCGAATGATTTTACATTAGTAAACTATAAATTCTTCAACAGAAAAATTAAATGTGATGAACAATATGCCAACATGCCAAAAGAGATAAGTCAACCTTCTCACAAACTATCATCCAAAAGCAGAGTCAGATTGACAGAGGCTATAAATAGATTGATCTCAAAGAAAAGAAAATAAAACTAGAGAAAAGAGTTGATCACCACTACAAGCTGGAAGTACTAAGGTTAGACAAGTAGTTAATTCAAATCCTGTAATTATATCATACCTGGTTTTCAGAAGCATTTCCGCCAACATCCAAAAAGTTGGCAGGGGTGCCCCCATGTAATTTGATTATATCCATTGTAGACATAGCTAATCCTGCACCATTCACCATACAACCAATTTCTCCATCTAAGCCAATGTAATTCAGATCTGCTTTGGCAGCAGCCACCTGTCAGAAGGTAAATCACAAAAAACAAGTAAAACACAACAAAATACTGTGATCCACAATGCAGAATTATCTACAGAAGCAGTCAACATAACCACACCTCTCGTGGATCCTCCTGTGTGGGATCACGTAGAGCAAATATTTCTTTCTGACGATAAGCAGCATTGTCATCAAAGTTCAGCTTGGCATCAGCAGCTACCAGCTGGTTATCAGAAGTCTCTGCAAGTGGATTGATCTGGCCAACCAACCAAAGTCAGACATGGTGAAACGGGAGAGTTGGACATGAAAAGCTTAAACAGCACCCTTACTGAAACCTAGAAGTTTATACTCACTTCCAGCAGTGTGCAGTCAGTCTCACTGAACAGCTTATATAATTTCTTCACTTGATCAATAGAGCTATTTCTATCAGCACCTTTGGGAGCCAAGCCATCAACAACCTTTGCAGCATCTTCATCTGTAATTCCAGTGAAAACATCAATAGGTACCTGTCAATAAACAAACCACAAAATGAAATGCAAATGGTTAAATCATAAAAGATACAGGAACTATCAGTGGCCAAAACATCAAAATCAAGAACAAGTACCTTTATTATCTGATCCGGAAATTTCTCAGCAAGGTCTTCAATGCTGGTTCCTCCCTTTGCACAGGCAATTATAAGCTGAAAAGGGGATAACATGTATTCATCTTTAGTTTAGCAAGCTCAATTGTGATAAGAATGGGTTACTTGAGCCAGACGCAAGATATTGAAATCAGTTTGAGGACATACTGGACCACAAGTTTTACGATCCAGAGTAATAGCAAAGTACATCTCATTGACGAGTGACAACTTTTGGCACAAATAAACCTGTACAAGCAAAAGAAAGAAACCAACACCTTAGTAAAGATTGTAGTGCTGGTGTGTGCCTTCAAGAAAGTTTGAGGCTTGGGACTTCTTAGCACCAAGTGTCATCTAATATGGAACTAAAATTGAATTGGAATCCTCAGCAACGAGGACTTGAAGCTTTGCTATGAAGTGAAAGTTTGGGAACTAACATGGACTGCTATGAGTTAATATGGATGTACAACACATAACAAATTTGTAACCAACCTTGCTGACAATTTTTCCCTGAGGACCTGTTTGCTTGGTAACAAGAATCTGTCCAAGCATCTTGCCTGCAAGAGGAGTATACAACATTGAAATTAAGAAGAGCACCAAAAGGACAAAGCAGTAACACATCCTGAACACACTAAATGACCAAAAAGCTATCAAAAGAAAATAGTGTAAACTAGCATGCATGCATTGCTAGATGCCCTATTAAGAGTGCTCATGAGATGTAACAAAATAGAGTGTGCCAGTTATTTCTACAAAAGCTCATATGCTGGTATTTCCTGTCCTGAATAAAAGATTCTGAAAATGAAGGTTCTTAGTACCAGCGATATCTTCAACTTGGCTAGTCGGAACAATGTGGACACCACCCTTGAGACCATTTTTGAACGTTCCTAATCCTCTTCCGCCAGCCAAAACCTGGCTTTTAACCACCAACTGCAAAAAAAACCTAGTTAGAAATACTCCATTTCCATAATTAACCCAGTTTGATTTTTGAAATAAGATATCATGAAGCTTCTCGTTATACCAGATTGAAGCAGAACAATAACAGCAACCAAACATAGTGATAATCTTATTGCCAAAAAAAATCCCCAATATGATAACTGATAACACTAGGTTTTCTGATTATTACCTCACTTTCCTTGGGGAAAGCATCCTGAATTGCCTTCTTTACTTCATCAATGGACCCAACAGCGACACCTTTCGGAACATTGACTCCATATTTGCTCATCAAATCAGCCCCCTGGTTTCAACCATAAACCGATATGCATTCACCACCGAAATCCAAACAACCATTCCCATTCTCACCACACAATTGAATTCAACACCAAACAGCCATTTTCACAACAACAACAGATATCATTCTCATTATACATGCTATGCAATTCAAACATGAAACTTTTCACTGATCAGTGCTGTTAACCCTACACAACTCTATCAACGAAATAAACAACTGAATCAAAAAACCGAAAATATAAAATTAGCAATCTTCTTTATTTTCCACAATTTCTGGAGGAATTGAACAGAACCAGATCAGCTATACGTATGTATATCTACAAGATTGGATTTGATCGGTAAGCGTAATCGGAACCTGGTATTCGTGGATGTTGAGGCGGCGGAGCTGCTGCTGCTGCCATTTTCCGGCGATGGAGAGCGAGCGGGAGGTCAGCTGCTTCAGTAATCCTCTCACCATTGCTTTCGGAACTCCGCCGTAACAACCGCCGTAGAGAGAGAAAACGCCGCCGAGAAGAGGAGAGAGAGAGAGAGAGAGAGAGAGAGCGAGGACTGCGTTCGCCGGAAGCGGAGGCGATTTTTGGGTCTACTGCGAATTGGCGAAAAGTGGATCCCTAGTGAATTTTCTTCTTCCTCTTTTTTTTTTTTCTTTAAGAAATAATAATAATTATTTTGACCCGTATTTTCTGAATTATTTTCTTTTTATTTTGTTTCTAATTTTAGAAGTGGCTCAGCTTGTAGTTGTATAGATGAGCCCCACTTGATCAATGCGGCCCATGTGGGTAACTTTAAGCCCAATTTAAGCCCGCAACTAATAGTACGCAAAGCGAAAATGTGAAAAGAGTTCTCTCGGATAAATGGTAGTAACACATTTACATGTTATTGACACTTATGTGTAAAATGATAAAAGAGTTTAGAATGACTTTTAGTCATATCTTGCAATGTTCAGCAGGTGCAACAACTTAAAGATGACCTACAAAAGGATATGGCTAGGACTTCCCTATGCTATTCGGGTACTGAAGAATCTGAAATCATGCATTCTGCTGGACTTGCACGCTATGTGTGTGAAGGGTGTGCTGTTACCTCCGCCTGCTGAGGCTGTGTTTAAGCGTGATGCATCGTTCCATCGCTACTCCATTTTCAACTACTGCGTAAATCAGAAAACAGAAAAAGAAACACACCACCATGTTTACGTAATCGAATTATTCATTAAGATTCTTGAGGTGAGGATAGGGGATTGTGGACCTGTTGCCAGGAGGATAGTGGCAAGGAAGAACCAAGTGATCGTATCAAGCTTTGCCATGTTTGTTTGTGACCTGTGCTGAAGTTTGTTTTGGTGTGAATTTCATTGCCTGCTGATAGTGCATATTTCTGGGGTACTGCATGGAGATGGAAAGTCAATGGAAAACGAAATTGGTACGTATTTATTTGCTACTAGAATCTACTGCTAATGTACATGGCATCTATAGAGCATTTTGACTCAGAAAACACGTATATTTGCGCCAATAGGCTATACGAGTAGAGGATGTGCTAAAATGGCGTCGTCATTTATCATAGCGCACAATATACAGTACGATTCGTGCGTGGTTCTGATACGGATGTGTATCATATATGTATCATGCATCTAAAATTGGTAGGGAGTTGTAGTTGGTGTACTCTAAGGAAAGTCTTCACTCACTCTAAACTTTGATGTTCCAACCAGTACAAAAAGAGGAGAAATTACACTCGAGTACGTACACGATGGACGAAAAGGACTCTGAACGTTATAGTTGAAGATTGCTCATGTATAATAGATGATCGCCCCAAATACCAGGATAAAACTGCCGTCACAAGACTCATGTGAGCCAGAGAAAAGGACTAAAAGTTGAAGGAATCATAGCATACCATTGTCTGTGTCTGAACTAAACATCTCTTACTCCCCTTCATCTATAAGTTAACAACCATAGCCCACCAGAAAACTAGCTTACTTTGGGCTTAAATCCTACAGATTCCCCAACCATTGTGCCTTCTCTGCTCTTCTCTTGCATGCTTCGTTGACCTTTTCACCTTTAGTATGCCCCCTGACTGTGCAAACAGAGACCCCTCACCCAATTCGTCACATATTTTAACTGCAACAATGTCAACGAACATATATTCTGCAATAATCAATATCAAGTACGAGATTTCCATGAGCTAAGAGGAGAATAAAATGTGCTCCCAAGACAGATAGTCGCATCACATCTAACAGAGAAACGGAATGCCAAACCAAATTAGAACAGTATTATGCAGCACATATCGTATAAGAACGTCACGGAACAAAGTGCATAGGCATATCCTATGGTGGATCACTTATCATTTATCCTGGGATATGTATATGGACCTGCAGTATATAGCTTTGTCATTCTTTGACTAAAATATAGCTTTTCTAATTTTTCATGTACTGTCATTCTGTACGTTCTAGGGCTTTTAATTGGGTGCCTTCACCATTGTGCAACTTAAAAACTTGAATGGACTGATAAAGCAATTACAGTCAACAGATTCCAAATCTTTCCCTACTCCTTCTTTTTGTGTAGATTTAGCATCTTCTTGCATTATAACTGACTTTAAAGGAGTGAGCACCATCAGATTTGGATTTTGAATGAAAGAAATAGTGGAAAATAAAATATCAGCATAGCTAAAGAAAGGTCTTGCTTTTGCCTGCATATCACGCATATGATATCAAGCACAAATGGCAATAAATTGTTAGCTAATTGGCACGCATTCAAGATCAATATCCAGTAATAATCAGCTTTTTACCTGCAAAGAGAATCTACTCCTCCTCATGCTCCATGGCACCAAATTTTAAGTTAACCAATGCTCTCACCAGCAATAATCGGAAGCCTAGATGGCGAAAAAAAAAACATCAAAACAATATACTAAAGGCACCAAAGCATAGCTCATAATCAAGTATAAAGAGGCAAAAGAAAGATATATCTCAAGATTTTACTACCCGAATGCCACTAGTAAGGTAAAGATAACTCCTTGACATCAATCCAAGAGGGCCTCTTTGCATTGTAGTAGAAATGAGCTATCATGGCAACCAACTCTTCCGCTGTCCGAATCCCTACACAAACAAAACAAACTCAACATCATGGGAAGACATTAAACCTGCAATAATAACTAACATCAAGCCACGAAAATAACCACGAAACCGAACCTTTCTCTCTGTACAAAATCCTGTTTCCTCGTAGGAACAAAATCTGAGGACATTCTCTAACTTTCAGAGCATACGCCAAATCCCTCTCAATGTTAATGTCAATCTTAACCGACTGTCAAAAACAAAAAACACACAAATTTGAAGGTAAAGTTACTATCTTTAACCACATTTCAATCCATAAACCAATTTGAAACTTGGATAACAAGCATATACCCTAGGAGGCAACCGATCTTTAGCATCTCGAAACACCTTCACCGCCTTTTCGAGCTCTTTCAACGCCTCCCAATTAACAGCAGCTCGATTATACCTCTCGAAAACAAGCACAAGAAGTGGACTTGGGTGAAATGCAAAGCTTTCCCACTCCAAACAATTGATCTCCTTCACCCAATTGTCTTCAACCTCGCCTTCCCAATCGATTTCAACCCCATTTTCGCCTACCACGTTCCGAATCGGGTGGTTCTCAAAGTACTCCGAAGCCCTAATTCCCCACCCAACATCAGCATCCAACGGCCAATCCTTGCTCTCTTCTTCAACCACCATGTTCTTCTCCTCACCAAAACCCTCATCTTCGTCATCATCGCTGACGTCATCTCTCCTCTTCATTACTTCATCTTTCTCCCCAACGATTTCCGGGTTCTGCTCCCTTATCGACGCAAACGTCCGGTCAAGGGACTGCCGGACGTAATCCTCCACCGCCGCCGCTTCGCTTCTCCGGCCTCGGCGGGGCTTTCTCGGGATCGTCGTCGGGAACGCCTCCGGTTCTGCTTCGCCTTTGTCTTCAGAAGGCTCAATCTTCCGGCCACGAGATTTCGGTTTCGGATTCGACCCGGATTTGTTTGCGGATTCCGAATCGGGTTTTCTGGAGATAGCGAAGCAAGGAAGAGAGTTGAGACTCCGGCGAAGGTGGATAGGGGCCGCAGTGTGTAGTATCGGCGGGAGACAAATTTGAAGGCGGAGCATTTTTTTGTGGTGGTTTTTCACTAAGCAGACCAAGTGTTTGTGAAAATGCCTCACTGAATTCAACTGTCAAGAGAAAACCCGCGCTTTGCTTCACCCTTTTATTTCCCTCGTTTTTCATTTTGCGCTTTTCTGCTCCATACGACACGCCGTTAATGCAAGACATGCAAATGGAGTTACTGATACTCTAACAAGCTCTTTTTTTTTTACTGATTTCGCCTTTCACATCGAAGTATTTTTTTAAAAAATGTCTCTAAATTTGAAGTACTAATATCCATTGATGTCGAAACTTAAATTATCACTTAAAACAAATGGAAAATACTTGGACTCATTTGATACAACTCATAGTATTATAATGAAGCATCAGGCTTAAACATTATCTTTATACATGTATACGACAAACTTATAGCTCACAAAGTTGGAATGAGTTGAATTAGAGCCACATCAATAGAGTGTTAGTTTGATCAAAGGTACGGCCAGTTTGGATGCATTAGTTTGATCAAAGGTAGGGTCAATTTTTTTTTTGATAACTAGGTAGGGTCAATTTTGATGCAGATTTAAGCAACTCTTCTATGACGTTGACTTATAAATTTATAATCCAAACAAATGAAGGCGTACATACAACCGAGAACTGGTGAGCTCGAATGTATTCAAATTCAACTATATATCATAAACAAAAATATATTAGTTTTTGTTATGTGTGAATGTGTTACAAATGAGTTTTTTTTTATCAAAACTATAAAAAAAATTGACTACCAATTTAAAAAATGTCATTTTACAGATTCTTAAGTGTGCATTTAAGAATTGTGAACGTGTTACAGATTCTTAAGTCTGCATCCAAAAGTCATGTCACAACAACATGTTATATTTGTATTGTAAAATTCTACTTTAAGGTTGATGATGTACATTTAAATTACTTCCAAGTGACATCTCACATGATAATGTCTTAATGATAGTGTTTCATAGCTTATGTTATTTGGATGTTGATGTTACTTATTTTAGTTGTAGCATCAACATCACTTATATCGGTGATAACAGTTGGTTTTGTGTAAGGCCAATTTCATTGTTGTTGATAGATGGCTACAATGGATTGAAGATGATGTTTGCCTGAACTACAATGGAGCAATTGAGTGCTTCTTTGTAAGATTCAAAACAAAGTAGACACTCATAAAGTTTGTCAATGCAAACTTTGTAAGGCTTTAATTTGAAAATGTGAAGCACATGAGATGAAAAGAACAATACTAATACTACACGAGAATGTTGTGACAACATAGAGGCCCCATCTATATCAATCGATTACTATAAACAACTAAACATTGCATTGCTAACAAAATTTCAAACTGTTTCAAATTGAAAATTCATACACATTCATAATGCATGCCTACCTAAGCCTGCGAGTACATAATTACATTATTACATTTGGAATTTTTGCTCCCCTACAACAAAAAATAAAAAATTTCTAATTTCCATTTTTGGAAGCAAATGCCAATAATTTAACCCCTCTGTACTCCACGCGCTGCCACAAAGCTTCTTCCTTGCCTTCACAACTGTAAAACGCGAGCGAGCTCTGTTGGGTTTACAATGCCAGCCAGGTGGGCCCCCTCCGCCTTCAGCAAATCAGCCACCTCCACGTATCTCTCCAAGTTTTCGAACTTCGGCTTGGCTCTCAATTCCGGCTCGGCTTCACATTTCTTCTTTTTATTGTCGTCGCCGCTGCCGCTGCCGCCACCGCCTGCCACGGGCATCGGAGGGGATTCGGCCCGTGACGGGTCCCACATCTGGCCGAGAAGGGTACCCTTGGTGAGGAATTCGTGGGCCAAATAGCCAGCCAGGAGCTGACCGGATGGACCGGTAAAGGTCGGCTCGACCGGCGGCTTGGGCGAGCCGAGCTGAGGTGGAGCCAGCTTGAGCTTCTTGGTTGCTGACTGGTGGAGCGCGTCGAGGCCACTCTCCTTCTCCTTGCGCTTGTTGCTGTTATTTGACGCATTGGTCGTCGAAATCCGACGAGGTGGCAAACGCATCGTTTTGGTATTCATGATGGCTCTCTGGGTGCATGCCACGTGTGCCGCAGCAGTTCATGAAACCCACAAATCCAACCAAGAAGGGAAAAGATAAAAAACTTGAAGTAAATAACCAAAACGTCCAAATCTGGGGGGATAAAACCGTAAAAACTCACAGTAAAAAAAGAAACTGAACCTAAGGTGATTAAAAAAAGAGAAAAATCCGGACCCACCGAAAAGAGCAAAAATTAAAATTTGAAAATAAAAAAAAATTGAAAAAGATTAGGAGGCCTGGGAAGAGGCCGTACAGAAAGAAACCGGAATCTGGAGAGAGAAATTTCTGTTTGGTTGCCAGAAAAGTGAGCAGAAAGTTGGATAGAGGGAGAGAAAAAAGGGATGTGGAAGATGGGAAAAAAAGTTGGGGTGAAGGAATGGGAGAAGAGGTTGGCCTCTCAGTATTTATAGATGCGGAGTTGAATGATTGCCCTTGGTTTACTCTAGAAACTACAAGAATGCCAAGTATTGTGGAAAGACATATACACCCCTCTGGATTCTATTGGGGGTTAGCTAGTCAAAAACAAGGTTGATTTCTATTTAGCCACAATCAATGTGGTTTTGCGTGCCACACAACAATGTTGGTTGATTGCGTATAAATTTCTTTCATCCCTCTGGATCCTAAGGATTTACTACTGTGGAAATGATTTACAAAACAAATAGGGTTTTTGAACGCATGTTCACATCCTGAAAAGGATTAATACTGCATTTGGTGGCTTCAAATTAAAAACATGCGCATAAATACTGAAAATGAAGCTCCTTTTCATTTCGGTAACTTAACACATAAACCAGGTGAATGTGGTTCAATACTTTTGAAGCACTAAGTGCACTTGAAGGTTTAGACTGTCTTGCTATTCACACAAAGTCACAAACCCATAGTTCCTCCTTTATACATTGGTGACTTGTTAAGGGCTAAGTCCAATTAGGAGAACGAGTAGGTTTCCTAGTATTAATTAAGAAGTTTCTCATATTACTTGCATTCCCAATGGGAAATTGAACTATACATATTTAGAAACAATAACAGATTTACGATCTACAAAATCAGTAAACAAGTAATGCTACCATAAATAGTGGATGGTTTGGATTCCCATGACAACACGGATAACTTTGTTTTGATATGAAAAATGTATTTGATTGTATACCATTATTTTTATCTGTACATTTTGTCACTTTATTTTCGTAGGCATGTATCGCTTTCTAATTGTACTTTTACTATCCATTTTTATACAACATGTTTTTAAATCTTATAAGTGGTGAATCTTGTGATAGAGGTGATCTTCCACTACCCGGTATCTGAGAAATTTCTAATGTCATGTCATTTCTAATGTCTTTCATGACATGGATTCCTATCTCGCTTTGTTTTCATTTTCATGACCATCGTCCATATGAGGTCTCTCCTCTTTGCCAAAAAGGGGAACTTGTTGAATTGGAGTACTACTAGTAGATAAGAAAAAGTCAAAACTTAATATATTCAAAGAATATATTCACATAAGTATACCTATTTTTAATTCTCATAGTTATATACTTGTGAACCTTGACAGTGAAGTCCTTTGCTTGGGGATTTATGTTGCTTTTTTAGAGATACGATATTGTTGATCGTCGCCTGAAAAATGCCATCTAGCTAGCTTCTTCAAATAATCAAACAACACTCTGCACAAGTTTGGATATTTGGCCTTTGTATGCCAAACCGAAGGTTGTGGTGGAACAAGTCAGCACCACTACATAATTGGATCAAGATTAATGACCATCAAAAACAGGATCAAAGTTCATCACTAAACTGTGTTAACCAAAAGAGTTCATCAATAATTCGGCAAAATTCAGCAACACGGCGAGCTCGTGAAGATTTCGTGCAGGTCAAACTCAAAACTATGAAGATCGGATTCCATTTGGGTTCCCAAGGTGGCCAAGTCATGGAGTGGAGTTAGGGAACAATATTCTGTCATCAATCCTCCTTTCCATTTCTTCTTAGCGAGGATTGGAACATGAGACTTTAAATAATATTCACAGTCAACTATTGATTTGTGAAGAGAAGTTAATATAGTTAGACCTTTCACAGTAAGTTGGAAAAAATGATGTCTAAATCTATTTTTGAATATCACACACTCATAATCGGCCAAAAAAATTGAATGTGATGTCTATGAGTTCAATTAATGAGCTCTATGTTGAAACTCGAGATTACGATGTCCATAAGCTATACGAGAATAAAAAAATAACCAATAATGTTGAATAAACATATTTTAGCGTAGCTTTCACCCTCTCAAACTCAGTAGAAGCAACTCTTATGCGAATTAAACTCAAGTAACGTGACAAATCCTAAAACCGAGTAACGCCAACGAAGCGGTATAATAAAACGCCTTCCACGTGGCCAACAAACCAGCCGCATCCACGGTGGTAAAAAAAGTAAAGTGCGAAGCTAACACGCGGGACCCAGCTAAAGAGAATTTTCCCAATTCCCGAGAAAAAACCCAACTTTGTTTTTTTCTTTTTCCCAATTGAATTTCTTAACCCCTAGAAAATCTTCAAGCTCACGCTTTGAATTTCATGCCCTGTCTTCACCCAAATCGCAAACTGAAGAAGCAAGCGCGCCAAAGAGACGAAAAAGGAAAGGTTCAGAGAATCAAGCAAAAAAAAAGCAATTGGTTGGTTTTTGATTGGCAAGTAAAAATCGGAGCAAATGAGTAATGCGATGCTGTTGTTGATGATGCCACGTGGGCTGTTGGGCTCTGCTTTTCTGCTTTGCCAAATCCAAAGGTGATTGCTTTTTGGAGTTTTTGATTGTGTATTTATAGAATTGAAGGTTTTGGGGAATTGGGTTGTCATTTTTTTTTTATGTAATTTTTGGCAGTTTAGATTGAATTTTGGGGGAGAAATTGGATGCTACTGTGGAAATTTGTGAATTGGGATTATGGGGTTTTATGTTTTGGTAGGTAATGTTATTTGTGAGTGATATAGTTGGAGTCTTGGCATTGGGTTTTGCTGAATTCTCATGATTATTGTTGAAATTTTTAATTTTTGAAGTTGGTTATGATTTGCAATTTTGTTTGCAGTTTTGGAATTAGTTAGTTCGTTGTTGTGAATCTAGTAATTATTTTGTTGATATTGTTGTCTGCACAAGTTTGAGGGTCAATGTCTGAGGTTCTCTGATTGAGCATTGTGGTTCTGAAGTAATTTTTGTGGTGGGTTTTGTGGTTGAAGATGTTTTAGCAAAGCGAATCATTATGAGGAGGAGGAGTAGAGGTGGAGAGGGGAGGAGGAGTAAACCTAAGCGGAACTTCGGGAAGTTAATGAAGTGTCTCTGCTCAGGAGAACAGTTAAGAGAACCAGATGAAATGGTTCCTTCAGAAAATTTATCTTTCCCAACCAAGGATCGTGCCACAAGTGAGTCTTCATCACAAGCGGGTGAGGTTAGGTCAAACACTGGCAATATAGAAGAGGCTGAATCATCTCTCCGTGAGAGTGGTGTTTTGAACTATGAGGTACGTTTGCTCTCAATAACTGAACTGAATTGTCACATGTTTATTCTTCCCACCTTTGTCATGGAATCCACTAGGGGTTTTGCCCGTCAAATGATGTGTGAGTAGTAGTCAGGCTGCCACAATGATAAGCTTAGTTCTTTGCCTTAGGAGCCTGTCTACGACAATGCGGACTTTGCATTGACAACCTCGATAGTTATTTCTGTATCTTGAAGCTACTAAGTTTGAATTTGCAGGAAGCAAGAGCGTTATTAGGACGATATGAATATCAAAAGGGAAACATAGAAGCTGCTTTACATGTATTTGAAGGAATTGATGTTACTGCATTGACTCCGAAGATAAAAATCACCCTTTCCAGAGGAGGCGAGCGTCGTAAGAGACGTTCTCAGAGTTTTTCCAACCCACCATTGTCCTTAAATGCTGTCACTTTACTTTTGGAAGCAATATTTCTCAAAGCAAAATCATTGGACGCTCTCGGGAGGTGTAAAGGTACTGCTAGTATGCTTATTTACATAATTTCATTCTTGCTTGTGGAAACTTGGATGTGAGACTGTACATTCCCATTTATCTTTGTGAGGTGGTTGACTTCTTCGTTATTTTATTCTACTGGTAAAAAGCTTGTGTATAAATGTGGTACAACTATAATTTGTTCTTTAAACCACCAAACAATTTCAATTTTTTGTGAATGTTCACCATGATATTGAGGTCTACTTTCAACGGGTTAAAATTTGTGAGCTTTACCTGATAATGAGACCACGTTGCATGGCTTATGCATATCTTTTACTATTCTGGCAGAAGCTGCTCAATCTTGCAAAGCTCTACTGGACATTGTTGAATCTTCATTTCCGGATGGCTTGCCTCAAAACTTTGGTGCTGAGTGTAAATTGCAGGAGATCATTAGCAAGGGTGTTGAGTTGCTCCCTGAACTCTGGAAACTTGCTGATTGTCCGCATGAAGCTATCTTGTCGTACCGACGAGCTCTACTCCATCATTGGAATCTTGGGGTCGAAAGTATGGCAAAGATTCAGAAGGATTTTGCTGTTTTTCTTCTGTATAGTGGATGTGAAACAAGCCCCCCAAATCTCCGCTTCCAAATGGAGAGTTCATTTATACCCAGAAACAGCTTAGAAGAGGCTATTCTTCTGCTAATGATACTACTTAGGAAAGCCTCTCTAAAAAGAATCCAGTGGGATCCATCAATTTTGGATCATCTGTCGTTTGCTCTATCTGTAGCAGGGGATACCAGGACTTTAGCTAATCAATTTGAGGAACTGCAACCTAGTTTTATTGATAGAAAAGAATTGTTTTACAAACTAGCTCTCTGTTACTATGGAGCTGGTGAGGATTCAGTTGCTTTAGATCTATTGACCAAGTTGCTGAGTAATACTGAAGATCCAAAGTGTTTTCTAGGTTTGTTGATGGCATCAAAGATCTGTGGGGAAAGCCCGAGTATTGCAGAAGAAGGGGTAGGTTTTGCCGTCAGAGCCCTTGAAAGTTTGGATGGTAAATGTGATCAACTGAAAAGTACTGCCACTTGTTTATTGGGCATATCACTTTCAGCTCATTCAAAATATGTGATAGCTGATCGAGAGAGGGTAACAAGACAGGCTGAGGCACTTCAGGCCCTGGAAACTGCTGGGAGAATGACAATAATGGGTGACCCAGTTATTCTTTTCCATCTCACTTTAGAATATGCTGAGCAGAGAAAGTTGGATGCTGCACTCGATTGTGCAAAGAAACTGCTGAAGCTGGAAGGTGGGTCTAATGTCAAAGGTTGGTTATTATTGAGCAGAATACTATCAGCTCAGAGACGATTTGAGGATGCTGAAACAATCATTGATGCTGCGTTGGATCAGACAGGGAAATGGGATCAAGGAGAACTACTGCGAACCAAAGCCAAACTTCAAGTTGCCCATGGTCTGTTCAAAAATGCCATTGCTACATACTCTGAGCTTCTCGCTATTGTTCAATTTCAGAATAAAAGCCTTGGTTATGGGAAGAAGTTTCTGAAGGTGCATTCTTTAATTACCAGTCTCATTTATGAAGTCAAAATTTGAGAGACATGTTGTCTCTTTTGTATCTCATTAATTCATTACAGCTGGGAATGGATGTCTCTTTCTGGGTTGATGGATTGCCTCACATACTGTTGATTCTCAAAATTCTTTCTGGAAATTGGTCTGATCTCATAAACTCATGACATCTGACCAAACAATAGTAATAGGAGATTGGTAGCTGGTTGGTATTCCGGATGTGAACTCCAAGAGAGAAGGAAAGCAATCAATGTATATGCTAAAGTATCCTCTCCATGTGAGAAAGTTCGATGGAGATTTTGTCTTCATTGAAAGGAATAGGAGAAGTAGGCTCCATGTGCTATATTGTTTGTTAGATTAAGTGGCTAGTGTTTGGTCATAATATTGTACCATTAAGAATTTACAACTTCATGCTATAAATGTTCATGATCATAACCCTGATAGAACCATTTATATACTACATACTTTCCTTTCGAGTCTAATGACAAGCATTAAGCATATTGAATAGAGTTGCGAACCATTTTATCAACACATTTTCTGATTTTCAGATAAATTTGTTTTGTGCAATGGTTGCTGAATTTCAGATAAATTTGTTCCACTGCGACTTATATTCTTATGTTTAATGAATGGCAGGGTGACAGAAACTCTTCTGGAAGGTTGGAATTGGAAATATGGCATGATCTGGCATATTTCTATATAAATCTTTCACAATTGCATGATGCAGAGATTTGTCTCTCCAAATCTAAAACCATAAGTTCATACTCCGCTACTAGATGCCATGCCACAGGTAAATTTCATACTCTGCTGTAGTTTTCCATTAGATCACTTACTCATCAAACACTCATGGAAGAAATATGAGATATTTTGTTGTTCGTGGTAGGAATTTTCTTGTTCATAGAAGAAACCTATGAAGGGAAAGTGTTGGAATAGGATTTAAGTTGGGCACAATAATTTATATGAATCTTGTATGTGTGGTTGTCAGAAACCTATGGATTAGACTTACTTGACAGTGACTTCGTGTTGTTCAGTTTATTCTTTCTTGTTACAGATTACCCTTAAGTTTCCTTCTAGGTTTGCTCAAGTAAGAACCTATTATATGAATCTATGTATGTTCGTGTTTGTGGAAACCTCTGCTGGTGTATTGATCTGACGATGTGGAACTTCATCGATTTTTCAGGTTTACTTTATCAAACTAAGGGCCTCTATAAAGAAGCTCTAATATCTTTTTTTGAAGCTTTGGATATTGATCCTTCCCATGTACCAAGCTTGATCTCTACAGCGGTTGTCCTCAGACAGCTTGGCAAGAATTTGCATCACACACACCCAGTTGTCCGGAGCTTTCTGATGAATGCATTAAGTCTTGACAGAACGAACCATTCTGCATGGTATAATCTTGGTCTACTTAACGAAGACCAGGGTACCCCATATTCTTCATCAGAGGCTGCTGAATGCTTCGAGGCTGCAGTCTTTTTGGAAGAGTCTGCTCCTGTTGAACCCTTCAGATAGCAACACATTGCATATCTGTAAGCCTTTCTTTGCTCTCAAAGTCAAAATTCTTACCCACATACGAAAAGAAGAACCTTTTTCAGACTTAGTGAAGTGACCATTTTCAGTCGCTGGAATACGGTCAGTATACAAGTATAGATACAACCAATCCCACTAGACAGTGATTAATACAAATTATAGTATAGAAACCATATATTGAAAGCCTTTGTAAGAATTTCTTTGTTTTGCATTAATGTAGTTGTAATTTTCTTCATTTCACAATATCAATTTTTCATATTTTTCTGATTCAAGGCTGTGTTGTCTGGAAAAACCTTGATAATTGGAATGCTTTATTGTTTTGCATTGCGAATTAATCATAGTTTCGTGAATCCATGAGAACAAGAAAACGAACTGAAAAATTGAATCTTCAATTTCTTTATTAAAGTTTTATGTACAAAGCAGAATTACGACAATTATTTCTGTACTAGTCGTAATAAACCCAGTTTCACAAAACGCCTATAAATCAATCAGTGAATAAACTAGTTGTAATCTACTAGTCCCTCAAGAACATTGGGGAGAGACAACTCCTTTGTAGGCAGGTTTAAAAATGCTGCATTCGGCTTTTCCATTGCGCATCTGAATGTTCTGCAGCACAACCCCCTGGCATGGCATGCTCTGGCTGCAATCCATAGTTATGGCATCGGCAGAAGCGCTCGTCCCTCGAATGTTCTGGAACAACACGTTCTTCACCTGAACCGCCGACTTCTGCAATACATAGCAAACCAAACGATGAAACAAATTTGTTAACTCTCCGATGGGGGATAAACACATAAACGAAGGGGTCTAACAGAAGTACATGATCAAATTACCTGTTGTTTGCAGTCTTTGGTTTTGTGGTCACAGTAGTTTTGGTCAATGATTGTGGGGTTGTTCACATTATTCATTTCCACATTTAAGAAATTGATGTTGTTTGCACTGCCTGATCCTCCTTGCCATGTCTTGATCCTTACTCCATTTTGGGTTCCATAAATCTTTGCTCTGTTCACCGTCACATCTGAATCATAGTCTTTTGAGTTGTCTTGCCCTAAGCTACCAATACTGATCACACACCGGCAAATCAAAAACAAAATAAACATTAGTTCACATTGGTATAACTGAGGATAATATGACCCATATTCTTATAGCACTCGGGATATATCTCTGGTTGCATGTAAGAGTTCAAATTTAAGAAGTACCTGATGGCTTGCACATTTTTGGATACACTTACAATAGAAATGCATTCATCACCTTCAACACAAAAATAAAGACACCAAAACGTTGGTAATTAACTTCATATAAAATGCGATTGGACAAAGATTATGTGTTTCCCAATAATTCAGAGACCATTTGAGATGAAAACGTTATTACACATAACATTGTTGTTTATAAATATTTACCTGTTCCTATAACAGAGTTAGAGATTGTGATGTTCTGTGTATTTGTGACATGTATTCCATCAGTGTTGGCAGTGGCGGAGCCAGGATTTTGGGACCAGGGGAGCGGACGGTGGAAGGAAAGGAAGGCAGCAGACGGTGGCAGGAAAGGAAGGCAGCAGCGGCGCCGGTGGAAATGGTAGTGGCGTCAGCTAGGTAGTATCCAAGGCGTCAGCGCGGATCGATTTTGGGAAATTGGAGGTTCTGTTCGTTGTTGCTCGCAGCTGGCTGATGAAGATGGGATGACATACTCAAAACGACAAGCTCCATTGAAATCAAAACGACACCGCCCCGGTCCAAACTATCATAAAAAATCATACAAAACATTGACAACGACATTCCCCCGGATCCAAAAAATTGCTTGAAATCCCATCTTCTTGTTCTTTTGATTAACGGTTTCATTTTTCACATCAAGAATTAAAGATCTAGATAAATGCGTTGTATAAAAATCAATACAAACTTACACGTTTCCAGCAACATTCATGAACTAGAACAATGAAAATTATGAAAATGGAGACAGTAAACCAACAACCAAAATTGCACTAGCACATTGCGGAGACGAATGAACTAGCCATATACAATCTGAAATCAACATTCTCTAATCCAATTTCTTTTTTTATCAAGACTCTAATCCAATTTCAACTCCATGATTTCTAGGATGTTCTGTTTCTTTCTCAGCAGGAGTAGCACCATTTTCATTCGTTGCTACGCATTGCAGGATTCATTGATGAGCTTATGGGATGTTGTTGTTGATTCAACATATGGCAGCAATTACTTGTGCATTTAGCATAACAGCTCTAACCCGAGGAACAAGGACACAAATTTTAAACGAAAGTACACAGCTTTATATCTCACAAATTCACTTGTTCATCCCAGATAATCATTCCCCCAAACGACAACAACTCCATGGTTTCAACAAAAATGAATGAAAGATATAGTGATGTGCAAGAGTGAAGATACTGACCACTAGTCAACATTGTTGTTTATTGGTTTGTTTTAAATAATTCTTTTTTTTTGGATTTTACAACATTTTCACAAAATTTGTGAAATCGAAACAAAATGCCCAAATTTAATATATGGGTTCGTGGAACAAGTATGGGGGGGGGGTCCTTTTTATAAGAGATAAATGAGAGGAAATTGAAAAACTCGGTTGGGTTTAAATTCGAAGACGAATAATGGATTAAACCCAGATACAGAAATACAGAATCCAAAAACAAAATTCAAACACCCATGAATAAGTAGTGAAGCTTGATTCAAATTGGGGCTGCTGCTGGTCGCGCCGTTTAAGGACGTCGTCCTCGCGTCTCAGAGAGTTCCCAGATTACTTCCGCCGCCGCTCTTCAATGGTGGTGTTCAGCATACTTTCGGCGGACATGGGAGCGGAACCTGAGAGATCCGCTCCCAGTCCATTGATTACCGGCGTGAAGGAAATTGAGGTTCCACCCCAAAACCAATTGGCAATGGGGGGAGTAGCCCAATCCTTTATGAACACATCACCCCCTTTCCGTTGGTCGATGGGATCTCACAATCCACCCCCTTAGGAGCCCGACGTCCTTGTCGGCACACTCGCACCACACGGAGAGTGGCTCTGATACCATGAAGGAAATTGAGGTTCCACCCCAAAACCAATTGGCAATGGGGGGAGTAGCCCAATCCTTTATGAACACATCACCCCCCCACATCGACCAACGGAGAGGGGGGGTGATGTGTTCATAAAGGATTGGGCTCTCCCCCCATTGCCAATTGGTTTTGGGGTGGAACCTCAATTTCCTTCATGGTATCAGAGCCACTCTCCGTGTGATGGAGTGTGCCGACGAGGATGTCGGGCTCTAGGGGGGTGGATTGTGAGATCCCACATCGACCAACGGAGAGGAGGGTGATGTGTTCATAAAGGATTGGGCTACTCCCCCCATTGCCAATTGGTTTTGGGTGGAACCTCAATTTCCTTCATGGTATCAGAGCCACTCTCCGTGTGGTGCGAGTGTGCCGATAATGACGTCGGGCTCCTGAAGGGGGTGGATTGTGAGATCCACATCGACCAACGGAGAGGGGGGTGATGTGTTCATAAAGGATTGGGCTTCTCCCCCCATTGCCTTGGGTGGAATTGTTTTGGGGTGGAATCTCAATTTCCTTCACGGCGGACATAGGGAGCGGTTGCTGACCACCGCGCTGTGGTGGCTCCGCCACTGAGTGTTGGGACTATCCTCTGGTGCAGTCACAGTAAGCTGGGAAGCTAAAATGTTTACGCTGTTTTGAAACCAGCAGGAACGACAGCTGAGCAGTACCCTCATGAAAGACAGCTGAGCAGTACCCTGATTAGCCAGCTGAGAAGTACCCTGATTGGACAAAATTAATTAATTCACTAGACCTTGCATAAGCCATTAAAGAACATACTTAACAACAAAAGAAGCAAGCAACGGAGAAGACAGAAATGTTTTAAGCACATCAGAAAATTACAATATTAAGATTCGGTTTACCGGAAAAAATAATAGCACTATTATCTAGTTATATACCTGCAGTCTTGCTGATAAATGAACCTCAGGAGATCCAACAGCTGTCCCATGTTTTATAATTTCGTAGTCTTGAGTTTCGATTACAGGTGGCCGGTGAAATGATTGTATAGCGGAGAGATGGGATACTGGTATACTCTCCTTGCTGCATTGTTCCCCTTCCAGTTGATGAGACACCCAAAGAAAAAACTTGAAGAAAAAACTAAGGGTCAAGGATTTGCGAAACTCCACCATACCACCAGGAGGGGCGGAGCTATTGGAGGGCTGAAGCCCGGGTTAAAATTTGAGGCTTCAAAAAATTATTAGTAGTAGTGGATGGCGGGTTTGGAAAGTTATCGGTCCGGTGTAGGCAAGGTTTCAAAATCTGTGCGTCTTTATTGTACCAATTTCTCTTTGTTCTTATCACTTGAAAGAGTCGAAGAGTGTGGCGGTGCAGCAGAGGGACTCGGGGAAGAAGAAGAGTGGACATTTTTGTCATTTATGTACTTTTGTTTTGTTCAGTCAAAACGTTGTGCTTCGCTTAAGTAAAGTAATGCAAATTCTATTGTTTTTAGGGTAAACATTATCAAGACGCTGTGCATTGTAAGTAATGCGAATTCTATTAATTACCCTCTTTTTCCTCATTCTTTTAATAATTACCCTAGTTACAATTTCTTCCATCCTTTTAATTACGGTCCATTTAATCACCCTCATTTTTCTTATGTCTTTTGATTATCCTAATCTCATAATACATTTATATATTGTCAGAAATATGTATAGAGATCATCTTTTATATTCTATACATTTATACACATATGTTTTATGAAGAATATCTTTTAACATTATTTTTCATAATCTACCGAAATTTTTATCAAAATTTTCATAAATTTGGACCATCTAAACCGAAACTTTAATCCTTGAGTGTAGGACACTTGAGGAAGAAGACGATGCAGTTTTCACCCAAAGAAAATGGCGTCGTTTGTACTAAGTTAAACGGCGTCATTTTCTTCTAACAAGTTTCAATTACAAGTATGCAATCCCGAGATCCCTAAATTTCGATTGATGGAAAGGTTGATTTGGTTTGATTTATGTTTATGTTTATTGTTAGATTGTTGAAATAGATTATTGTGTATGTTGAGTCATTTATTTGGAGTAGAGAGTTGTGGAGCCGAGCACTTTCCATGTGCATTTTCAGATTTTGATGTTATTCAGGTGATTTTTTGGTTGGCCTTTTGGTTGTTCGATTAGTTTATTGGTTATCTTTGTTGGGTTCTTGTTGTTTTGGTGCTTTGATGAAAGAGATAGAGCTTTGATCTTGTGGTTTCGTATTTTAATCTGAGTTCTTGTATTGCATATGTAATTCATGTTTAGATTTTGTTAACTTGTTATTTTGTAATGCATAACTATGTATATTTTGGGATAAGGCTCACTACGTCCCCCCCTTACTAGTTGCTTAAAAAAAAAAAATTATAAATTTAGTAGTTTATGCAAGCATAATAAATTCATGTACATATCTTCATTGTCGAAAAAATAAAATAAAATTTAAAGCTTGAATTTTAGCCCGGGTGAAGTTCAAATCCTAGCTCCGCCACTGACCAGGAGCATCATCTCCTTGATCAATACATCTGTTTGCAGAACTCGCAAAGCACCCTGCAACTTAAATGAAAAATCCTACTTGGTGTAAGAAAGTCCAAGAACTTCACTACTTTAGTACATACAGTGTTTCTTACTTTGGGAGTGAAGGTGGATGAGACCCCAGAAACAAATCTAAATGCCTCATATGATGCGTGAGCCGGATCAGCATAAACCTCTGAAACAAGAAAGAAAATTATGTGACTGAGATGCCTTAAGGAGGAGGAGAAAAATAACACTTACAGTTAGTAAATCTCCCTTGGAATTTACCTCCTTTGAACTTTGTTTGCTCAACGAATGACTTTGCCTACACCACATACTGCTTATAGTTATAACAAAGACTAATTTGACTTATGCAAAACAATAAATCGTATGGATAATGAAGTCTTAACAAAGGATAATAAATTCACAATCTAGTAATTTAGGCCCGAAAGGGTACGACCAATCCATCTGCATCTGCTCCTCCCTCTTCCATTCGTTGATTGAACTGCCGATGGTCGGGAGCGCAGAAACTAATTCTCATGCTCATGTGGTGGTTACAATTCAACCTACCCTTTTATCTTAATATCGATAAATCCCTCCACTTTCCCTCGTTATAGTATGATGAAAAAGCTCTCATGTCGTACCCCTATGGGAAACGAGAAACACTCTTTCAAGCCACAACCATTAGATGAAGAAGTTACTCCCTTCTATTAATTTAGTATGGAAGAGGACTACCCTACATCCCTTTGGCGCAAAGTGGTTGCCACTGTCTGCTCCAGTCGAAATCAAAATTTTTTTTTTCTCATGAATAGAAGAAAGAGGATATCTCCCGAAAAAACCAATAAATAATGGCAGAAGTGCTCTTTAACTCTAAAGTGTGAATGATAAGAAGTGCTTTTCTATTAGTAATTTAGCTGCTACTCCATAAGCAATCAATCACAATGTAGCAGTAACTTTTTGAAGGGCTGACAAACCCAAGGTTTCGGCAGAATTTCTTTTTTGGCATAGTTATCTAACCATATAAAACAATTGAATGGTATAATTACATGGCCGATTGAACCGTCCATATGTTTTGACATAGTTAAATAACCAAACGATCTCCGATTTGTTTGATTTTTTAATAGAATGATTTTTACTAAATAATTTAGAAGATGAACGGTTCTGATCATGATATAACATCATAAAATGGAAGAAACGAAAAACATACAGTAGAAGTTCCTACTCTATTTAGAGTAGGCAAGCTTTTTCCTTATTTAATTTAGTTTATTTGTTTAATTGGAAACTCAAAGTGAGATCTTTTGTGTTTAACAGCTTAGGAAAAGCCATGAAAACTATATTAGAATTTGTCAATCCCGGTTTACTCTTAATAAATCTCAATCTAACTCGATCATAATTATTAAATTGTAATTCAAGGTTAATTATGAAGAATTTTTATGATTCCAAGAAAAACTCAACCGTCAAATCCTATTAAGTGGTACCCAACCTATGATTAACAAACTAATTAGTGATACATCACAACACAAATCAAACACAAGTATGAAACATTAACACACTTTTAACCGCGAACAATGATTTTGAACCACAAGAATTTTGGACCAACATATTTATCTCATTGGTTATAGGAATTGATTATGTAAAAGCAAGAGCAGCTTTCCTCCCCGAGGATCAAAGAAGACCAAGAAAATCTCGATTCAGCATAAGCAAGGAGAGAGGCCTTTTCCGGGTAAGAGATGAATGAGGCATTACGAGGGCTCTTCCCATAACCATTGAGGTGTTCAGTAACAAGAAGCAAATATTGTCAAAATAGCCTAACTTTGAGAGACTTTATGCTCACAAATCCACAAAGCAAAGATGGATTAAACCATTCCTAATAATTTTCGCTCCCGCTTTCTTATCCTAGTTAAGTTGCCAAACATCTATATGAAAAGAAAAGTACTTAAATACCTAAAGAAAATTAATAATTACTTTGCTCCATACCTTGATGTGTGGCCATGAAGATTAACCTCAAGGATAGAGATATGTACCGTTCGTGTACTAATTTGTAGCCTAATACATTCTACACGTGGCTATCATATGTGGGATGACAAAATGTACAAACCAAGAAAAACCCAGGTGGGAAATCTCTTTTGCATCAATTGATTACATCATCTTTGGTGATGTAATGCAAAGGATAGATTTGGTTACTGAAAACAATGGTGTCTGCGTAAGATTATCTTTATAATTTGGAATTATTGCTGAGGCTTCAAATTTCTTCATATATTTCATTTTTTTCTTTATATTTTACACATGAATAGAGGGTGGGAAATTTTTTTTTGAATGCCAATAACAATTTCCTTTTGAAACTTCTTTGAAGATCATATCAGTTTTGCATAGTACGTACGTTCACGAAGGTGAAGGTAACATGAGAAGCTTGTTCACGAAGGTGAAGGTAACATGAGAAGCTTGTCCAGCTAGCTGGGAATTATTCACTACAAATCATTTTAGTTTTGCATAATACCGCGAATATATATTTATTTCCATATATATTTTCATTACATCGATGCCTCTTCTTTTTGTTAAATAGGATACAAAAAATATGGAGAACAATGACTTTGAGGTACGACTTGAGTCGTTTCCTTAAAGTGTTATTTGCCCCAACTCAAAAGACTTTGCTATAGGGTTCTTGGCAAATCACTCGCAGGATACAACAAAGTCGGACACTGCTAATAGTAAAATTTGAAGGGTCCCTTAGAACTTTCTATAAGAAAATTGTATGATTGTAGGATAAAAGAAATTGGAACTTAGTCTTTTGGTTATAGATCCGTATGCATCTCTTCAACTTGAATGAAAAAGTACAAGCAAAAGTCACGTATGTTAATCAAGCAATTGCAAACCAACTATGGCCGACAACTATGGTTCAAATGATGCATTGCTTACTACCTCTTGGTTTAAAGATACAACTCATTCTGAACCAATGTATAGGTTGAAAATGTTGAAACTAATTGGTTACGTGCTATATCGATGCATGTTCGGATTACAACGAAGTGCCAAATGTTTAGCCAAGATCAAAAAACAAACTTCAAAACTGAAAGGAGAAAAGAAGTACCAAAATTTGTGGGCAAATATGTTTTCTGTTCCGACCCCATGCCTTAATTAATACTCCACCAAGCCAGACAACATGACTTTGAACGCTTTTTTCCGGGAACACACTAATCAGAGGAAGACACGTGTGGGCCTGAAAGGAGGGCAGATAACCAAAAGTTTTTGTTTGATGATGTCATGAACAAACTCGATCTTGTATTGGTAGTTTAATTTAAACTTTCAATCCCTAGCTGATGCATGCATGTGCATGATAAAAATGTGTATTTTCATATTTAGTTTATTAAATGTTTTCGATACTGGATAATGTTGTGCTTGCATATGGTTTTACATGCATGACGCATGAGCTGCATTTCTATGTTTTACTTACATACCCCTACTTCGAATGCTTTACTCCAACCCCGAAAAGCCCGGTGGCTGTCTCCGCATTTGGACTGAATATATCAATCTACAGTGTTTGATATTACTCTACAGTTGTTTGATATTGATTAATCACAAATCAACAATATATCAAATACTATAAATAGATGCGTGTCGTATTAGACAATATTATTATTAACATATCAAATACTATAAATAGCTGCGTGTCGTATTAAACAATATCGTAATTCCTTTCCTAAAAGTAAAACTAACTCAAATTTTCTAGAGACAATTACATTTTGATACTACTAGAAAAGAAAAATACCCAAAAACTCGATTGAAATTTACATATTACAATATAGTGCTACTTTGACACCTATTGATTTTTAATTGGCTTGTACACTTTTAACAACAACCTTATATACAGGCGCTGGAACAGTTATATAAATTTCAAGGAACACTACCGATTTTGAAGGAACACTTACTCTTTTAACTTGAATTTGAAAGAACAGTTGCATAATGTAAAGGAATAGTTCCATAAATTTGAATAAACACTTACTAATTTGAAGGAACAATTTTCTACTAAACTTGAATTTGAAGGAACAAAATCGTTCAGGAATTTGAAAGAACAATTCCATAAATTTAAAGGAACACTTACTATTTTGAAAGAGCAATTTTCAACTAAACTTGAATTCTTGAATTTGAAAGAAAAATTCCTTAAATTTGAAGGACAGTCCATAAATTTGAAGGAACAGTTCCATACATTCTGGAATTGTGCCTTTACATTCTGAAACTGTTCCTTCAAATTATGGAACTGTTCCTTCAAATTTAAAGAACTGTTCGTTTAAATCAATTTTTTTCCAAATCAAGTATATGAGGCGTATGAGCCCCACGCACGTGGGCTGTGGTGGGCTTATTGGTTTTGATTTAGTATTAAATTGTAAGAAAAAAAAAATCAAGTAGTGTTTTTGGTAAAACGAATATCCACGTTGTAATTTTTAGTAAAAGCCCCAATTTTCTATTAGTTTATGAGGTCTGCTGCATGGAAGCAAAATTAAAGTCATAGAGTCCGGCCGAGAGATCTTTCCGTCTTAATATCTCTCAGTCCGAAGCCCATACCTCAAAGAGCCGCACCAGACGATAGTCCACAAAATCGCCTACAATTCCCTCCTCCACCATCGTCTATAAATACTCATACCACCTCACAACATATTCTCATCTTCTTCTTCATCACCTGAGAACACTTCAATCAAAATTAATCCCTACATTTCAAGCATTCCTCAAGTACCACCACCCATTTCGATTAAAGGAAGATCAAGCATCGATATGGCACTACAAAGAAAACAAGTATTGTGGTTTTGGGTCGTTGTTGTCCTTTTTAGTGCCACTTCATGTTTTGGTGCTAATTTCCAAGAGGCCAACTCAATTCATAGTCTTGTCGATCTTGACGAAGAGTCCGGCCTCAATTCTAGAGCTTTTCCTTCCTCTTTGAGCTCCATTGAGGATATCAAGTTCATGGAATTTATCCGACCTCAAGCTCAGCTCTTCAGCTCGAGGAAGCTCGAGAAATCGGTCAAGACGCTTAGCGTCGACGACTTTGGCGCTAAAGGAAATGGAGGCGATGACACACAGGTGCACATAATCTCACAAACTGTGAACCGATCTGATGTGATCAGTATTATATGATACCGAGGGTTTAATTTTCTTCTTTTTTATTTGGCTTGGCTTAGGCATTTGTGAAGGCATGGAAGGCAGCTTGTTCAGCCAATGGAGCAATAGTACTTGAAGTGCCAAAAAAGAGTTATCTTGTTGGGCCAATTCAATTCTCAGGCCCATGCAAATCTCAACTCACATTGCAGGTAAACTAATGGAGAGTGTTTGTAATTATAGGAAAGTTAATTATGCGTGATAATGTGGATTAATGCTTCTTTATTTGAAAACCTTCAGATTGCCGGCACCATAGAAGCGTCCGATGACCGTTCGATCTACAAGGACGCTGCCCATTGGCTCATCTTTGACAACGTCAAGAATTTCCAAGTTGTTGGTCCTGGAACCATCAATGGCAACGGTAACATCTGGTGGAAAAACTCATGCAAAATAAAACCCCAGGTACTATTGCCTCTAATCACTATTAAACTCAACATTATGATCAAGTAAATTAACTCACTAATTATGATCTTTCTTGTTGATTCGCAGGCCCCCACGGTATGTCTAGACTTTAATTCAAGTTTTTATGTGCACTTTTAGTTAATTAAGCACAATTAAGGTTGAAGTGTACTTAAAAATTGCAATGTGCAGGCTGTGACCTTCAACAGGTGCAATAACTTGGTGGTGAAGAATCTAAAGTTCCTAGACGCGCAGCAAATGCACGTTCGGTTTGAAAACAGCCTAAACGTTGTAGCTTCCCAGCTTACTGTAACTGCACCAGAGGATAGTCCCAACACGATGGAATTCATGTCACAAATACACAGAACATCACAATCTCCAAATCTGTTATAGGAACAGGTAAATATTTATAAACAACAATGTTATGTGTAATAACGTTTTCATCTCAAATGGTCCCTGAATTATTGGGAAACACATAATCTTTGTCCAATCGCATTTTATATGAAGTTAATTACCAATGTTTTGGTGTCTTTATTTTTGTGTTGAAGGTGATGACTGCATTTCTATTGTAAGTGGATCCAAAAATGTGCGAGCCACAGACATTACTTGTGGGCCAGGACACGGAATCAGGTACTTCTTAAATTTAAACTCTTAGATGCAACCAGAGATATATCATGTGTGCTATAAGAATATGGGTCATATTATGCTCAGTTATACCAATGTGAACTAATGTTTATTTTGATTTTGATTTGCCGGTGTGTGATCAGTATTGGTAGCTTAGGGCAAGAAAACGCAAAAGACTATGTTTCAGATGTGACGGTGAACAGAGCAAAGATTTCTGGAACCCAAAATGGAGTAAGGATCAAGACATGGCAAGGTGGATCAGGCAGTGCAAGCAACATCAATTTCTTAAATGTGGAAATGAATAATGTGAACAACCCCATAATCATTGGCCAAAACTACTGTGACCACAAAACCAAAGACTGCAAACAGCAGGTAATTTGATAATGTACTTGTGTTAGACCCCTTCGTTTATCTGTTTATCCCACATCGGAGAGTTAACAAATTTGTTTCATCGTTTGGTTTGCTATGTATTGCAGAAGTCGGCGGTTCAGGTGAAGAACGTGTTGTTCGAGAACATTCGAGGGACGAGTGCTTCTGCCGATGCCATAACTATGGATTGCAGCCAGAGCATGCCATGCCAGGGGGTTGTGCTGCAGAACATTCAGCTGCGCAATGGAAAAGCCGAATGCAGCAATGTTAAACCTGCCTACAAAGGAGTTGTCTCTCCCCAATGTTCTTGAGGGACTAGTAGATTACAACTAGTTTATTCACTGATTGATTTATAGGGGCTTTGTGAAATTGGGTTCGGGTATAATTACCAATTCATTACGACTAGTACATAAATAATTGTCGTAATTCTGCTTTGTACATAAAACTTTAGTAAAGAAATTGAAGATTCAATTTGTAAGTTCGTTTTCTTCTTCTCATGGATTCACGAAACTATAATTTATTCGCAATGCAAAACAATAAAGTATTCCAATTATCAATGTTTTTCCAGACAACACAGCCTTGAATCAGAAAAATATGAAAAATTGATATTGTGAATTGAAGAAAATTACAACCTACATTAATGCAAAACAAAGAAATTCTTACAAAGGCTTTCAATATATGGTTTCTATACTATAATTTGTATCAATCACTGCCTAGTGGGATTGGTTGTATCTATACTTGTATACTGACCGTATTCCAGCGATTGAAAATGGTCACTTCACCAAGTCTGAAAATGGTTCTTCTTTTCGTATGTGGGAAAGAATTTTGACTTTGAGAGCAAAGAAAGGTTTACAGATATGTAATGTGTTGCTATCTGAAGGGTTCAACAGGAGCAGACTCTTCCAAAAAGAATGCAGCCTCGAAGCATTCTGCAGCCTCTGATGAAGAATATGGGGTACCCTGGTCTTCGTTAAGTAGACCAAGATTATACCATGCAGAATGGTTCGTTCTGTCAAGACTTAATGCATTCATCAGAAAGCTCCGGACAACTGCGTGTGTGTGATGCGAATTCTTGCCAAGCTGTCTGAGGACACCCCTATGATAAGCTTATCATAGAGTTAATTCCGTAGAATGACAGCTGCACATGGGCTGCAGATGGGAGGGCTCTAGTTATTACTATACCTATACCAGATATTCAAATTTGTTTATTACAGAGCGAATCAGGTGTTTGTTGCCCATTGGGGTTTGAATTTCTTGGGATTGCTGGCTGCAGCTAAGTTGGGATAACATGTCAATCATGAAACACGTTCATCGAGGGTGCGGATCCTCTCTTTCAAGGTGTAAAGTTTTTCCCATATGATCGAAATATATTGAATTTAATCCTGATATTGAGTTATCGATATTTGAAAGAATTAAATTGATATTCTAATAAATTTTATTTATTTGCCTTAAATTTCCATTCATATCGAAATATTCTTTGAATTTTCCTTAGAAATATCTCTATACTTAATTATCAATATATCCACCAGTATTGAAATTTGAATTCTTGCTCTTTCATAAAACCTGTGCTCATCAATGCTTTCGATCATCATTACTAGAATTCATGCTTTCGTAGCACATGGCCAAAAGAGTGACACAAACCTCTCCCCTCTAAAAAAAACCTAGATCTAGATCTCTGCCGCCGGCCCCATGCTTAGGCTTGGGGGTCGGCCGGCAGCCCCACTCCTCATTTCCCACCTCCACCAAACCGATCTGGGACCAGGGGTCCTCCCTTGGTTCCCTCCCCCTCCTCTGGAAAGGGTGATTTTAGGACACCCCTATGATAAGCTTATCTAGCTACCACAATGATAAGCTTACGCCATCTTTAGCGATGGAATTTAGGGGTAGCTTAAACACTATTAGCCTTTTTTTTTTAGTTGCAAAAAACGATCTTTAGCAATGGAATGGCTAAAGGGTTAAAGGGCTACGAAACGGGCTAAAGGGCCAAAGGGGTGGCTACCCGTAGCCCTTTAGGTAGCCCCTTTTGCAGAGCTCACCCAAAATTGCTGCAGCCCAAACGCCCAATTTGTGTAGCTCAAATAAAAAAAAATATTCGTCACAAAAATTATTCATTGCCTCGATTCCTAAAATATATCTGAAATTAGAGTCATCGGAGCTTTTAAGAATTAACGGCGTACATAAATCTAAACTTTGTTCAAGATGCTTAAACTTTGTTCAAAATGGTTATTAGTAAATGATAATTGTTACTAACCACACCAAATACGAACCACATAATATATTAAAATTAATAAAATATTAAAAATGTTTGAAATTTGGACCTTCCTCACTAAAGATAGTAAAATTTAAACCTACCTTAAATTATAAATAATTATTATTTGGGGGGCTAAATTTTAGCCCAAGAGACATTAGCGAGTTTTTATCAAAAATATACAAAAATTGATCCCCAATTTCAAAAATATCACTTTTTTACAAAACTTTCAATTCTATACAAATTGTCACTTAAATTGACTTTAATCTCCTTAATCTAATTCAAAGTCAATTAAACTTAAAAACCAAAACCCTAAAATTTACCCATCCTGCACAAAGCTTCTCTCTGGTGAATTGCATGCCGCTTCTATTCTCAAGAACACACTTCAATTTCTTCCCTCTTCACAGGTAAATATATGCTATACTAAATTTTTAGACTTTTGTTTGTGTTTGTACTTGAATTTTGATTGCCAGCGGGCTTCTACTTTGGACCTGCGTGTAAATATAAAATGGAAGCAAGGTTACTTTCACCCGAACTCTAAAGCTTTTATGAGTCCTTGCACCAGCCAAAAACCAAGTAGAGAGTACTTATGTTATGGCTGAAAAGAGAGGCTCAGACACCAATTATGACAAAGAGGATACAAGCTACAGTATAAACTGATTGTATAGCAATGTAAAATGATAGCAGAGCATTATACCTTGCATGCGGTGTCAAATCCAAAACTTATCGGCACTTCTTTGCTTTTCAGATCACCATCAATGGTTCATCCAATTACATGTGTCTTAATGTTCTTATCCCTAAAGCTTATAAAGAGTAAGAGATATGCATCGAGAAGGTTACATATGTGTAAATACTAAAGCATTTCGAGCATAATCACCCAACTATGTAAGGAATTGCAGAAATTCACGGCTGAAGAATAGAAGATTAACTTATATATGTTGTTTTCTATTTAAAAGCAGTTTTGAATTAAAAGAAGGACATTTAAGTCAATTTAAGTGACAATTTGTATAGAATTGAAAGTTTTCTAAAAAAGTGACATATTTGAAATTGGGGGTCAATTTTTGTATATTTTTGATAAAAACTCACATTTAGCCCCAACCTCACTAAGGATGGCCTTAGTTCTTTGCCTTAGGAGCCTGTCTGCGACAATGCGGACTTGACAACCTCGATAGTTATTTCTGTATCTTGAATCTACTAAGTTTGAATTTGCAGGAAGCAAGAGCGTTATTAGGACGATATGAATATCAAAAGGGAAACATAGAAGCTGCTTTACATGTATTTGAAGGAATAGATGTTGCTGCATTGACTCCGAAGATAAAAATCACCCTTTCCACAGGAGGCGACCGTCGTAAGAGACGTTCTCAGAGTTTTTCCAACCCACCATTGTCCTTAAATGCTGTCACTTTACTTTTGAAGTAATATTTCTCAAAGCAAAATCATTGGACGCTCTCGGGAGGTGTAAAGGTACTGCTAGTATGCTTATTTACATAATTTCATTCTTGCTTGTGGAAACTTGGATGTGAGACTGTACATTCCCATTTATCTTTGTGAGGTGGTTGACTTCTTCGTTATTTTATTCTACTGGTAAAAAGCTTGTGTATAAATGTGGTACAACTATAATTGTTCTTTAAACCGCCAAACAATTTCAAATTTTTGTGACTGTTCACCATGATATTGAGGTCTACTTACAACGGTTAAAGTTTGTGAGCTTTACCTGATAATGAGACCACGTTGCATGGCTTATGCATATCTTTTACTATTCTTACAAAGCTCTACTGGACACTGTTGAATCTTCATTTCCGGATGGTTTGCCTCAAAACTTTGGTGCTGAGTGTAAATTGCAGGAGATCACTAGCAAGAGTGTTGAGTTGCTTCCTGAACTCTGAAAACTTGCTGATTGTCCGCATGAAGCTATCTTGTCGTACCGACGAGCTCTACTCCATCATTGGAATCTTGGGGTCGAAAGTATGGCAAAGATTCAGAAGGATTTTTCTGTTTTTCTTCTGTATAGTGGATGTGAAACAAGCCCCCAAATCACCGCTTCCAAATGGAGAATTCATTTATACCCAGAAACAGCTTAGAAGAGGCTATTCTTCTGCTAATGATACAACTTAGGAAAGCCTCTCTAAAAAGAATCCAGTGGGATCCATCAGTTTTGGATCATCTGCCTTTTGTTCTATCTGTAGCAGGGGATACCAGGACTTTAGCTAATCAATTTGAGGAACTGCAACCTAGTTTTATTGATAGAAAAGAATTGTTTTACAAACTAGCTCTCTGTTACTATGGAGCTGGTGAGGATTCAGTTGCTTTAGATCTATTGACCAAGTTGCTGAGTAATACTGAAGATCCAAAGTGTTTTCTAGGTTTGTTGATGGCATCAAAGATAAGTGGGGAAAGCCCGAGTATTGCAGAAGAAGGGGTAGGTTTTGCCGTCAGAGCCCTTGAAAGTTTAGATGGTAAATGTGATCAACTGAAAAGTACTGCCACTTGTTTATTGGGCATATCACTTTCAGCTCATTCAAATTATGTGATAGCTGATCGAGAGAGGGTAACAAGACAGGCTGAGGCACTTTAGGCCCTGGAAACTGCTGGGAGAATGACAATAATGGGTGACCCAGTTATTCTTTACCATCTCACTTTAGAATATGCTGAGCAGAGAAAGTTGGATGCTGCACTCGATTGTGCAAAGAAACTGCTGAAGCTGGAAGGTGGGTCTAATGTCAAAGGTTGGTTATTATTGAGCAGAATACCATCAGCTCAGAGACGATTTGAGGATGCTGAAACAATCATTGATGCTGGTTTGGATCAGACAGGGAAATAGGATCAAGGAGAACTACTGCGAACCAAAGCCAAACTTCAAGTTGCCTATGGTCGGTTCAAAAATGTCATTGCTACATACTCTGAGCTTCTCGCTATTGTTCAATTTCAGAATAAAAGCCTTGGTTATGGGAAGAAGTTTCTGAAGGTGCATTCTTTAATTACGGTTCTCTTTTATGAAGTCAAAATTTGAGAGACATGTTGTCTCTTTTGTATCTCATTAATTCATTACAGCTGGGAATGGATGTCTCTTTTGTTGTAAATCGATGTAAAGCTTAGAGTTTTCATATAATGTGTAATGTAGACAAACATATGTAGCTTTAATCCTTTGTATATTTGTTTGTAAACTTGTAAAGTTTGAATCTTTGTATTTGTTTATACTGAAAATGAAGAAATGAAACTTAAAGCTTAAAATAGCTCAAACGGCTGCTTGTTCTTTCATTCATAAAACTCAGTCACTTACAATTCTAGCTAGGGTAACTTTGAATTTATACAAAGTTCTATTACATCAAAGCCATACATTTGGCTCAATCTCAGACAACCTATACTAAGCAATGTAGGATCACTTCCGTATCAATGCAAGCTGGAAATCTTGTTTGCTTGTGCTGAGTCATGTGAACGTTGGCTAAGTCACTGGTCTTCAAGTTGACTGCAATTCAAACCTCAATCTTGAAATAACACTTAGCGCCAACTTTGCTTCACTGCCAAGCATAGCAGTTTTATTTCCAACACTCCTCTTAAAACTGCTGCCTTACTTCTCACCAGCAATAGCTTTAGTGTAGATATCAGCAATCTGATCATTGGTACTGCAATAGATCAGTTCCACTTCTTTGTCTTTAACAACATCTTTGATGAAGTGATGCTTGATAGCAATGTGCTTTGACTTTTTGTGAGAGACTGGATTCTTAGACATTGCAATTGCTGGCTGGCTATCACACATCAATGGTGTAGCACACATCTGTTTCAGATCAAAGTCTTCTAAAACCCTTCTTAGTTAAATAGCTTGTGAAGTGCAGACAGCTGCTGCTACATACTCAGCTTCAGCATAAGATTGTGCAACTGATTGTTGCTTCTTCGATTGCCAACAAATTGCTCCTGTTCCCAAACTGAACAGATATCCAGATGTGCTTCTGGAATCATCTTGACAGCCTCCCCAATCACTATTACAGAAACCAATCAACTGTGGTTTCACTCCCCTTTCATACATAACTCCAAACTCTAGAGTACCTTTCACATACCTGAGCACCCTCTTTGCCACTCCATAGTGAGTTTCACTAGGACCATGCATATATCTTGAAAGTATACCAGTAGCATACACAATGTCTGGTCTGGTTGTTGTCAGGTAATTTAGACTTCCTACTAAGCTTCTGTACTTCTTTTCATCAGCTGGTGCAGTTCCATCATCCCTCGAGAGCTTCTCACCCTCAGTCATAAGAGTTACTGTTGGATGACATTGTCCTAATCCAAACTTATCAAGCAATTCCTTTGCATACTTGCTCTGGGAGATGTGAATTCCATCTTCAGATTGCACAATGCTGATTCCCAGAAAATAGTGCAGGAGCCCTAAGTCACTCATTTCATATTTCTTCATCATTTCATCCTTGAATTCTGCAAGCATCTTCTCACTGCTACCTGTGTAGATAATGTCATCAACATATAATGAAATAATTAGTATTCCATCATTTCCTTCCTTCTTCACATACAGTGTAGCCTCATTTCTGCTTCTGTTAATTCCAGAACTGGTGAAATGCTTGTCAATCTCTCCATATCAAGCCCTGGGAGCTTGCTTGAGTCCATACAGTGCTTTCTTCAACTTATACACTTTATGTTCTTCATTTTCAACTTCAAATCCATGTGGTTGAGCCACATACACTTCTTCTGTCAATATTCCATTCAGAAAAACAGATTTGACATCTAACTGGTATAAAACCCAGTTATGCTGTGCAGCAATAGATATGAGCATTCTAACAGTGTCTAATCTTATCACTGGTGCAAATGTCTCATTATAATCCACTCCTGGTTGCTGTGAGTATCCCTTTGCCACTAATCTTGCTTTCTTCCTCTCAACTGAACCATCAAACTTCAACTTGGTTTTGAAGATCCACTTAACTCCAATTACTTCTTCGTCAGCTAGTCTCTCTACAAGTTCCCAAGTTTCATTCTTCTCAATAACAGCTATTTCTTCCTCTATAGCCTTCTGCCATTCAACATCCTTTGCAGCTTCTTCGAAATTTTTTGGTTCAGTGATGCAAAAATTGCATCTGGCATATACTTCATTCAAATTTCTGAACTTCCTTGGAGCATTTGGAGTTGATTCCATTGCTGAACTGGGAATCGATGTAGGAGTAGTAGTGATTTGCTGAGTTTGAACAAGTGTAACTGGTTCACAAGTTCCAGAACTTTCTCCTATCTCTTGAACTAGTTCTTCCACTTGTTCTTCATAGGTTGAGATGTAAATGTCCTTCTTTTGCCAATCCCAAGCTGCTGATTCATCAAAGATCACATCTCTGCTAGTGATAACCTTGTTCTTCTGTAGATCAAACAACCTGTACCCTTTAGTATGAGTTGCATAGCCAATAAACACACATCTCTCCCATTTTCCTTCAAGTTTATGTCTGTGTTCTTTTGGAACATGGACATAAGCAATCGATCCAAACACCTTCAAATGTGAAACAGATCGTTTCCTTCCACTCCAAGCTTCAGTATGTGTCATATTCTCAACTGCTTTTGTAGGACTTCCATTTAGCAAGTAAACTACAATGTTTACAGCTTCTCCCCAGAACTCATATGGAGATTCTTTTCATGCAGCATAGATCTTCCCATCTCAACTATGGTTCTGTTCTTCCTTTCTGAGACTCCATTATGCTCAGGGTATAAGCTGTAGTCAGCTGCTTCTCAATTCCTAGTTCTTCACAGAACTTTTGGAATTCTGTGGATGTATACTCTCCACCTTGATCACTTCTTAACTTTTTCAGTTTCAGACCACTTTGCTTTCAACCATTGATTTGAACTTCTTAAACACACAGAACACTTCTGATTTGTTTCTCAGAAGTAAACCCAGATCATTCTTGAGTAATCATCAATGAAGGTTTTTGGCAAAAAAAAATAAAAATAAATGAAGGTTAGGATATAACTATTTCTAGCATGTGTTTGTATCTTCATAGGATCACAAACATCAGAATGTACCAATTCCAGCTTCTGTGTAGCTCTCCAGGCATTTTCTTTTGGAAATGGCATTCTGTGTTGTTTGCCACTTACACATCCACTACATACTTCTGATCCTTGAGTAATCTGTGGTAGTCCATACACCATATCTTTGTCAAACAGATTCTTTAAACTTCCATAATTCAGGTGTCCAAGTCTCTGGTGCCATACTTTTGAAGAACCATTTATTTCCATCCTTAGTGCCACCTGTTTGGACATATATGAAGTATAATGGAAAGATTCTATTTTCTCTTTTCTTTACTTTAGCTATCAGCACAATTTTATCATTCTTGTTAGTGATTTCACAGTGACCATCTTTGAAGTAAACTTCATGACCATTCTCCATTAATTGTCCTACACTTAGCAAATTTTGGTCAATTGTTGGTACATACATCACTCCATTGATGTAACTTGTGCCTTTAGCTATTTCCAAAGCTAATCTGCCAATACCAGCTACATTACTCCACACTTTTATCCCTATCTTCACTTTGGTCTGCACACTTTCATCAAGTTCTACTAACATGTTCTTGTTCTTGGTCATGTGATTAGGGCAAGCACTATCCACATACCAAGCTTCTTCATCACTGATAGTAGCAGCATGACAAACATAGAATGCATTGGCATCTGCAACTGGGGCTTCCACATAATTAGCTCTCTGATATGGCAGTTTAACATGACAATCTTTGGCCATGTGGTTGAACTTATTGCACCTTCTGCACCTTGGCTTCCCTTTATATATACCAGCAATCTTCAATAGCATGACTTCTCTTGTCACAAACTTTACACTTCTGTCCATTATTGCTACTGACAAATTGTGCTAAGGTCTCCTCCTTGTGCTTTGGTTCACAGTGAGACTTCTGTTTGAACTTTTGGTCTTTCTTTTCTTTTGGCTTACTGTGATGATGACTCTTTCCTTTGTCTGCATTCCTGTTAACTGACATTGCAGAAAATGCAGTCTCCAAAGCATTCTCAGAGTGTCTTTGTTGCCTCTGATCATAAGCTTTAATCGAGCCTTTAACTTCTTCAAAGGTTAGTGTTGACAGATTCTTGGTTTCCTCTATAATATTAACAATAGGATCATATCTCTGAGGCAAGCTTATCAACAACTTCTCTACTGTCCTTTTCTCATTAGTTGTTTCACCATAGGATCTCATCTGGTTTACTATGTCAGTGAACCTTGTGAGATAGTTTTGGAGTTGTTCTTCATCCTTCATTCGAGCATACTCAAAGTATCTTATCAAAGATTGCAACTTTACATTCTGCAGCTAGTTTCACCTATGTATTCTTTCTCTAAAATATCCCAAGCATCTTTATGACGCAGCGGAACAATATAACAATAGGTTTAGGGATCCACACGTTCACCCTAAGCAATAAGAAGCCTGGAGTCCACCAGAAATTAGAGAAAACTCTCAAAGGTTGAATAAGATTGTTGATTGATAAGATAATCATCCTAAGGTAGCATTAGATGCCTTTTATACATGAGCAAACCCTGAAGCAAAGGGGAAAAACTAATAGAAAAGGAAAAATAATACAAACTACCAATCTTAGGAAAAGTAATAACTATTGTCCTAGTAAACGAAGGATTACTAGTAAATGAAGGACTTTCATGTTCAGGATTTCTATTGTCCTAGTAAACGAAGGATTACTAGTAAACGAAGGACTTTCATGTTCAGGATTTCCTCGTCTTGCGCGCATCCAACTGCTCCTCGAATCTCCTAGCTAAACGTTCTACGTCAGTCTCCTCCACTTCGGAAGAACTCGACCCCGAGTTGATGTCAGGATAAAGTACATCATCTTGAAAATACTCAAACAAATCCGCAACATTAAAAGTACTCAAAATCCCCATTGATGCAGGCAAATCAACCACATAAGCATTGTCACTTATCTTCTTCAGAATCTTGTATGGACCATACATGCGTGGTTTCAGCTTGTTGTAAGTACCCACAGGAAATCTCTCTTTCCTTAAGAACACCATAACTTCTTCTCCTTCATTGAAAACTTTAGCTCTCCTATGTTTGTCTGCCGCCACTTTGTACTTAGCATTGGTCTTCTCCAATCTATTTCGAACTTCTGCCTTGACCTCCATAACCTCCTTAGCCAAATGTTCAGCAGCAATACTAGCTCCTTGAGTTCTAGGAAGTTTGACGAGGTCCACAACATGATAAGGTACCGAAGTGTACACCAAAAAAGCGGTGACTTTCCTGTGGCGCTGTGTACGGCGCTGTTATAGGCGAATTCCACCTGCAGCAAAGCACTATCCCACTTCCTAGACTTGTCAGCACATATACTTCGAATCATATTACCAAGTGTTCTGTTGGTTACCTCTGTCTGTCCATCGGTTTGCGGATGAGCTGTGCTACTACGATTCAAGGTCGTGCCAAACAACTTCCATAAAGTAATCCAAAAGTGACTTAAGAACTTGGTGTCGCGATCTGAAGTAATAGATTTCGGCACTCCATGCAAACGCACAACCTCCTTGAAAAACAACTTGGCTATGTGAGTTGCATCCGAAGTTTTCCTACATGCAATAAAATGCGCCATCTTTGAAAACCTATCGACCACAACAAACACTGAATCAACCCCACTTTGAGTGCGGGGTAGTCCCAACACAAAATCCATAGATAAATCTTGCCAAATATCGTCAGGAATTGGTAAAGGCATGTAAAGACCTGTATTCTGCGCTTGTCCCTTCGACTCTTGACAAACCTGGCACTTGCGTACGATGTTGCCAGCATCTCTTTTCAATTGTGGCCAAAAGTATCGCTCCTCCAAACCCGCTATGGTTTTATCCCGGCCAAGGTGACCACTTAACCCACCTCCATGGATGTCCCGAATAAGCTTCTCTCTTAGGGATGTACTTGGAATACACAACCTGTTGCCTTTGAACAAATAACCTTCACTAACATGGTAATCTGAAACAAGTTGATTTTGAACACACTTCTCCCAAATCTGTTTGAAGTCACAATCAGTCTCATAAAGCTCCTTTAAAAGCTCGAACCCTACAATTTCCTGGGCCAAGGTGACAAGTAAGTCTGCTCTCCTACTTAGCGCGTCTGCAACTCGATTAAGGGCTCCATATTTATGCTTGATCACGAAAGGAAACTTTTGCAGAAAAGTCACCCATCGCACATGCATCTTATTCACGCTCCTTTGGCTATTAAGGAACTTCAAGGCTTGATGGTTTGTGTAGAGGACAAATTCTCTCTGAATTAAGTAATGCTCCCATTGCTTCAAAGCTCTAACAACCGCATAAAACTCCTGATCATAAGTGCTCCACTTTTGACGGGCCTCGCTTAGTTTCTCACTGAAAAACGCCACAGGTTTCTTCTCCTGAGACAACGCAGCTCCTACGCCAACTCCACTTGCATCACATTCGACCTCGAATATCTTCTCAAAGTTTGGAAGGGCTAAAACGGGTGCGGTGCTTAGCTTCTCTTTGATCATCGCAAAGCTCTTGCTTTGCGCTTCACCCCATTGAAACTTCCCTTGCTTAAGACATTCCGTAAGTGGGCTGTGATGGTACTAAAATCCCTTACAAAGTGCCTATAAAAGGTAGCAAGGCCATGGAAACTTCGTAGTTCACTTACAGTTTTCGGAATAGGCCATTCTCTGATTGCACGCACTTTGTCTTCATCCACGTGAATTCCTTCTTCACTGATAATATACCCCAGAAACAGTAGCTTGTTTGTAAAAAATATGCACTTCTTCAAGTTGACATAGAGTTGATTTTTGTGAAGAATTTCGAGAACCTGTCTCAAGTGTCCCAGATGCTCTTCCCGGGTCTTGCTATAGATTAATATATCATCAAAATAAACGACAACAAACGAACCAATAAAGGGATGCAAAACCTGGTTCATCAGCCGCATGAAAGTGCTCGGCGCATTTGATAGTCCGAATGGCATCACTAACCACTCATAAAGCCCTTCTTTGCTCTTAAATGCCGTTTTCCATTCATCCCCGGGTTTAATTCGAATTTGGTGATATCCACTCCGCAAATCAAGCTTTGAAAATACCTTGGAACCTTCGAGTTCATCAAGCATGTCATCCAGCCGTGGTATAGGAAACCTGTATTTGATGGTGATTTTGTTAATGGCACGACTGTCAACACACATACGCCACTGATTTTCTTTCTTTGGAACCAACAAGACAGGTACGGCACAAGGACTCATACTTTCATGAATAAATCCCTTCTTTAACAACTCCTCAATTTGTTCCTGTAGGATGGCGTTTTCTTTTGGACTCATTCGATAATGGGGCAGGTTAGGAAGGCTTGCTCCAGGAACCAAATCAATCTGGTGTTGAATGTCACGCATGGGAGGTAGTTGGTTAGGAAGCTCATCTGCAATCAAGTCTTCGAAATCCCTCAATATTCCTTGGACCTCTTTAGGAACGTTGCCAATTTGGCCTTCTGTCACCATAAGTCCCTTAAGCACAACAGGATACATAACTCCAACTTCTTTGATATCCTCTTCAAATTCGTGACTATTCCTAGAGATAGCTAGAAAATTTGAAGTCTCAATGTTAGGCTTCTCTAGCTTCCCACTTTCATCAATAGGTGCAAGAGCAATTTTGTGGGAACCCCACTCAAAGATAAACACGTTATCCCGCCCTTTATGAGTAGCATCAACATCGAACTGCCACGGTCTTCCTAGCAAAACATGACTAGCATCCATATCAATCACGTCACAAAAAACTTCCATGTTTGTAATGTTTTCCGATGGAGAGAGGAATTCTGCAAATTTCAGTCACTCGCACGGATGGTCCCTTCTTCACCCATCCTAATGAGTAAGGTGATGTGTGCTTCTCCGTAGGGAGCTTCAAGTATTCCACCAACTTTTGAGACACAAAATTCTCACAGCTACCACCATCTACAATCATTGTGCAAACCTTGTTACTCACTGAACACAGTGAACGAAAGATACGATTTCTCTGACCTTCATGTTTCGGTGCCAAGAGAGACCGATGTAGCACTAAATTCAGTACCTCATCCTCTTCGATAGGAGTGCGGGTCATCATGAGGTTCACAACATCTTTACCATCTTCGCAAGCAAATTCAGCCCCTTCAAGTCACTATCATAATTTCCTTCTCGGTACTCAGCTTCGTCGCCGTCTACTGTATTTTCTTCCTCCAGAATGACGTTAGCCTGCTTCCTCTTTGGGCATTCATTGGACTTGTGTCCTGGTTATCCACATCTGTAGCAGATATCACCAGTTGGTCTGGCATAGGGGCCAAGGTTTGGCCGCTGATTTCGGTTTTGATTCCTATCCCAATTTCGGCTAGATTCCCCTCTAAAATTCTGTCCCTTGTAATTGTTCCCAAAATTATGCTGACCTTCCTTCTTTTCTTGGTTAGGAGTAAAGGAATCTATTGGCTTCTTTTGGTAGCTATTGTTACTACCAAAACTTGTCCTCTTCTCCCGTTGCTCACGTTCCTTCTTGTCCTTCTCTAGTTGTTGCGCCTTCATTGCCATGTTATGAGCTTCTTGAACTTCAAAAAATGTCTGCAACCCAATTTTGTCTTGAATGGACGGGCTCAGTCCATTAATGTATCTTGACACTTGATGTCCTTGGGTTTCATTCAGAGTATTCCTTTCGGCTAAACGTAGAAACTCGTCAGTATAGTCCTCCACGGTCCGGCTTCCTTGGACACAATTGTTGTAGAGGCGGAATAGGTGCTGCTCATAATCAACAGGAAGGAATCGATCCATCATTAATTGCTTCATTCTACGCCACGTTCGGATTGGATTTTTCCCTTGTCTTTGCCGTGTTTTCAGCAGGTTATCCCACCAAACTGCTGCGCTTCCCTTCAAACGGAATGCTGCAATTTTGACTTGCTTCTCCTCTCGTATTGATGTCGCCTCGAAGAACCTCTCTGCCTCCGCCAACCAATCCAAAAAGTCTTCAATGGACAGATGTCCATTAAAGTAGGCAAGATCAGTTTTTATGCGATAATCTTCTTGATGATAATTCTGATTATCATGGGCTTGATTTCCACGAATCGGAAACTCCTCCTCCGAGTCTGATCCGATGTCCTCATTCAGTTGTTGACCTCCACCGCAATTTACTTCTCTTCTACGCTCCGGGGGCCGCTCATTGTTATTATTATTGTTGTTATTCAAAGCCAAATTCGCAAGGGTCTGTTGAATTTGACGCATAGTATTTCGCAAGTCCTCAAACTCCCTCCTGGAAATTGGTTCCCCACCAGGTTGGGTCCTATTATTTCCCTGATCTTCTGCCATCGAGCCAAGGCAATCCTGCTCTGATGCCAATTGACGCAACGGAACAATATAACAATAGGTTTAGGGATCCACACGTTCACCCTAAGCAATAAGAAGCCTGGAGTCCACCAGAAATTAGAGAAAACTCTCAAAGGTTGAATAAGATTGTTGATTGATAAGATAATCATCCTAAGGCAGCATTAGATGCCTTTTATACATGAGCAAACCCTGAAGCAAAGGGGAAAAACTAATAGAAAAGGAAAAATAATACAAACTACCAATCTAAGGAAAAGTAATAACTATTGTCCTAGTAAACGAAGGATTACTAGTAAATGAAGGACTTTCATGTTCAGGATTTCTATTGTCCTAGTAAACGAAGGATTACTAGTAAACGAAGGACTTTCATGTTCAGGATTTCCTCGTCTTGCGCGCATCCAGTTGCTCCTCGAATCTCCTAGCTAGACGTTCTACGTCACTTTAGCTCTTACTTCATTACTTATTCTAGGAAAGATTACAGAAGTCAAACCAGTTTGTATGAGATATAAGGCTCTAGAATCTTTCTTTATCATTTCTTCTACAGTTTTGTTAATAGCATCACCACTTTTATCAACTTCTCGGATTTTAATACCTTTATCAACATATTTCCTCAAGCCATAGGATATCAGTAAAGTTCTCATTTTTACCATCCAATAGTTATAGTCCTCACCATCAAACACAGGAGACGCAAGAGCTGAACCTCCTTCTACAGCACCTTTGCTTGAACTCGCCATTTCTGGGAAAACTGGACTTTGACAGCTTCAGAACTTGATGCAGATAAACCTAGGCTCTTGATACCATGTTGTAAATCAATGTAAAGCTTAGAGTTTTCATACACTGTGTAATGTAGACAAACATCTGTAGCTTTAATCCTTTGTATATTTGTTTGTAAACTTGTAAAGTTTGAATCTTTGTATTTGTTTGTACTGGAAATGAAGAAATGAAACTTAAAGCTTAAAATAGCTCAAACGGCTGCTTGTTCTTTCATTCATGAAACTCAGTCACTTACAATGCTAGCTAGGGTAACTTTGAATTTATACAAAGTTCTATTACATCAAAGCCATACATTTGGCTCAAGCTCAGACAACCTATACTAAGCAATGCAGGACCACTTCCGTATCAATGCAAGCTCGAAATCTTGTTTGCTTGTGCTGAGTCATGTGAACGTTGGCTGAGTCACTGGTCTTCAAGTTGACTGCAATTCAAACCTCAATCTTGAAATAACACTTAACGCCAACCTTCCTTCACTGCCAAGCATAGCAGTTTTATTTCCAACATATTTCTGGTTTGATGCATTGCCTCACATACTGTTGATTCTCAAAATTCTTTCTGGAAATTGGTCTGATCTCATAATTGTGTTATATATAGTACTCATGAAATCTGACCAAACAATAGTAATAGGAGATTGGTAGCTGGTTGGTATTCCGGATGTGAACTCCAAGAGAGAAGGAAAGCAATCAGTGTATGTGCTAAAGATCATCTCCATGTGAGAAAAGTTCGATGGAGATTTTGTCTTCACTGAAAGGAATAGGAGAAGTAGACTCCATGTGCTATATTGTTTGTTAGACTAAGCGGCTAGTGCTTGGTCATAATATTGTATCATCTCCATGTGAACGTTGGCTGAGTCACTGGTCTTCATTGCGAACCATTTTCTCAAGGCATTTTCTGATTTTCGGATAAATTTGTTTTGTGCAATGGTTGCTGATTTTCAGATAAATTTGTTCCACTGCGACTTGTATTCTTATGTTTAATGAATGGCAGGGTAACAGAAACTCTTCCGGAAGGTTGGAATTGGAAATATGGCATGATCTGGCATATTTCTATATAAATCTTTCACAATTGCAAGATGCAGAGATTTGTCTCTCCAAATCCAAAGCCATAAGTTCGTACTCCGCTACTAGATGCCATGCCACAGGTAAATTTCATACTCTGCTGTAGTTTTCCATGTTAGATCACTAGCTCATCAAACACTCATGGAAAATATATGAGATATTTTGTTGTTCGTGGTAGGAATTTTCTTGTTCATAGAAGAAACCTATGAAGGGAAAGTGTTGGAATAGGATTTAAGTTGGGCACAATAATTTATATGAATCTTGTATGTGTGGTTGTCAGAAACCTATGGATTAGACTTACTTGACAGTGACTTCGTGTTGTTCAGTTTATTCTTTCTTATTACATATTACCCTTAAGTTTCCTTCTAGGTTTGGTCAAGTAAGAACCTATTATATGAATCTATGTACGTTCGTGTTTGTGGAAACCTCTGCTGGTGTATTGATCTGACGATGTGGAACTTCATCGATTTTTCAGGTTTACTTTATCAAACTAAGGGCCTCTATAAAGAAGCTCTAATATCTTTTTTTGAAGCTTTGGATATTGATCCTTCCCATGTACCAAGCTTGATCTCTACAGCGGTTGTCCTCAGACAGCTTGGCAAGAATTCGCATCACACACACGCAGTTTTCCGGAGCTTTCTGATGAATGCATTAGGTCTTGACAGAACGAACCATTCTGCATGGTATAATCTTGGTCTACTTAACGAAGACCAGGGTACCCCATATTCTTCATCGGAGGCTGCTGAATGCTTCGAGGCTGCAGTCTTTTTGGAAGAGTCTGCTCCTGTTGAACCCTTCAGATAGCAACACATTACATATCTGTAAACCTTTCTTTGCTCTCAAAGTCAAATTCTTTCCCACATACGAAAAGAAGAACCATTTTCAGACTAGGTGAAGTGACCATTTTCAATCGCTGGAATACGGTCAGTATACAAGTATAGATACAACCAATCCCACTAGGCAGTGATTGATACAAATTATAGTATAGAAATCATATATTGAAGGCCTTTGTAAGAATTTCTTTGTTTTGCATTAATGTAGGTTGTAATTTTCTTCAATTCACAATATCAATTTTTTCTATTTTTCTGATTCAAGGCTGTGTTGTCTGGAAAAACATTGATAATTGGAATGCTTTATTGTTTTGCATTGCGAATTAATTATAGTTTCGTGAATCCATGAGAAGAAGAAAACGAACTTACAAATTGAATCTTCAATTTCTTTATTAAAGTTTTATGTACAAAGCAGAATTACGACAATTATTTATGTACTAGTCGTAATGAATTGGTAATTATACCCGAATCTTCACAAAGCCCCTATAAATCAATCAGTGAATAAACTAGTTGTAATCTACTAGTCCCTCAAGAACATTGGGGAGAGACAACTCCTTTGTAGGCAGGTTTAACATTGCTGCATTCGGCTTTTCCATTGCGCAGCTGAATGTTCTGCAGCACAACCCCCTGGCATGGCATGCTCTGGCTGCAATCCATAGTTATGGCATCGGCAGAAGCACTCGTCCCTCGAATGTTCTCGAACAACACGTTCTTCACCTGAACCGCCGACTTCTGCAATACATAGCAAACCAAACGATGAAACAAATTTGTTAACACTCCGATGTGGGATAAACAGATAAACGAAGGGGTCTAACACAAGTACATTATCAAATTACCTGCTGTTTGCAGTCTTTGGTTTTGTGGTCACAGTAGTTTTGGTCAATGATTATGGGGTTGTTCACATTATTCATTTCCACATTTAAGAAATTGATGTTGCTTGCACTGCCTGATCCACCTTGCCATGTCTTGATCCTTACTCCATTTTGGGTTCCAGAAATCTTTGCTCTGTTCACCGTCACATCTGAAACATAGTCTTTTGCGTTTTCTTGCCCTAAGCTACCAATACTGATCACACACCGGCAAATCAAAATCAAAATAAACATTAGTTCACATTGGTATAACTGAGCATAATATGGCCCATATTCTTATAGCACACATGATATATCTTTGGTTGCATCTAAGAGTTCAAATTTAAGAAGTACCTGATTCCGTGTCCTGGCCCACAAGTAATGTCTGTGGCTTGCACATTTTTGGATCCACTTACAATAGAAATGCAGTCATCACCTTCAACACAAAAATAAAGACACCAAAACATTGGTCATTAACTTCATATAAAATGCGATTGGACAAAGATTATGTGTTTCCCAATAATTCAGGGACCATTTGAGATGAAAACGTTATTACACATAACATTGTTGTTTATAAATATTTACCTGTTCCTATAACAGATTTGGAGATTGTGATGTTCTGTGTATTTGTGACATGAATTCCATCAGTGTTGGGACTATCCTCTGGTGCAGTTACAGTAAGCTGGGAAGCTACAACGTTTAGGCTGTTTTCAAACCGAACGTGCATTTGCTGCGCGTCTAGGAACTTTAGATTCTTCACCACCAAGTTATTGCACCTGTTGAAGGTCACAGCCTGCACGTTGCAATTTTTAAGTACACTTCAACCTTAATTGTGCTTAATTAACTAAAAGTGCACATAAAAACTTGAATTAAAGTCTAGACATACCGTGGGGGCCTGCTGACCGCAGGGGGCCTGCGAATCAACAAGAAAGATCATAATTAGTGAGTTAATTTACTTGATCATAATGTTGAGTTTAATAGTGATTAGAGGCAATAGTACCTGGGGTTTTATTTTGCATGAGTTTTTCCACCAGATGTTACCGTTGCCATTGATGGTTCCAGGACCAACAACTTGGAAATTCTTGACGTTGTCAAAGATGAGCCAATGGGCAGCGTCCTTGTAGATCGAACGGTCATCGGACGCTTTTATGGTGCCGGCAATCTGAAGGTTTTCAAATAAAGAAGCATTAATCCACACTATCACGCATAATTAACTTTCCTATAATTACAAACACTCTCCATTAGTTTACCTGCAATGTGAGTTGAGATTTGCATGGGCCTGAGAATTGAATTGGCCCAACAAGATAACTCTTTTTTGGCACTTCAAGTACTATTGCTCCATTGGCTGAACAAGCTGCCTTCCATGCCTTCACAAATGCCTAAGCCAAGCCAAATAAAAAAGAAGAAAATTAAACCCTCGGTATCATATAATACTGATCACATCAGACCGGTTCACAGTTTGTGAGATTATGTGCACCTGTGTGTCATCACCTCCATTTCCTTTAGCGCCAAAGTCGTCGACGCTAAGCGTCTTGACCGATTTCTCGAGCTTCCTCGAGCTGAAGAGCTGAGCTTGAGGTCGGATAAATTCCATGAACTTGATATCCTCAATGGAGCTCAAAGAAGAAGGAAAAGCTCTAGAATTGAGGCCGGACTCTTCGTCAAGATCGACAAGACTATGAATTGAGTTGGCCTCTTGGAAATTAGCACCAAAACATGAAGTGGCACTAAAAAGGACAACAACGACGCAAAACCACAATGCTTGTTTTCTTTGTAGTGCCATATCGATGCTTGATCTTCCTTTAATCAAAATGGGTGGTGGTACTTGAGGAATGCTTGAAATGTAGGGATTAATTGATTGAAGTGTTCTCAGGTGATGAAGAAGAAGATGAGAATATGTTGTGAGGTGGTATGAGTATTTATAGACGATGGTGGAGGAGGGAATTGGCGGCGATTTTGTGGACTATCGTCTGGTACGGCTCTTTGAGGTATGGGCTTCAGACTGAGAGATATTAAGACGGAAAGATCTCTCGGCCGGACTCTATGACTTTAATTTTGCTTCCATGCAGCAGACCTCATAAACTAATAGAAAATTGGGGCTTAGCAGTCCAAATGCAACACGCATCTATTTATAGTATTTGATATATTGTTGATTTGTGAATAATCAATATCAAACAACTGTAGAGTAATATCAAACACTGTAGATTGATATATTCAGTCCAAATGCGGAGACAGCCACCGGGCTTTTCGGGGTTGGAGTAAAGCATTCGAAGTAGGGGTATGTAAGTAAAACATAGAAATGCAGCTCATGCGTCATGCATGTAAAACCAACATTATCCAGTATCGAAAACATTTAATAAACTAAATATGAAAATACACATTTTTATCATGCACATGCATGCATCAGCTAGGGATTGAAGTTTAAATTAAACTACCAATACAAGATCGAGTTTGTTCATGACATCATCAAACAAAAACTTTTGGTTGTCTGCCCTCCTTTCAGGCCCACACGTGTCTTTCTCTGATTAGTGTTTTCCCGGAAAAAAGCGTTCAAAGTCATGTTGTCTGGCTTGGTGGAGTATTAATTAAGGCATGGGGTCGGAATAGAAAACATATTTGCCCACAAACTTTGGTACTTCTTTTCTCCTTTCAGTTTTGAAGTTTGTTTTTTGATCTTGGCTAAACATTTGGCACTTCGTTGTAATCCGAACATGCATCGATATAGCACGTAACCAATTAGTTGCAACATTTTCAACCAATACATTGGTTCAGAATGAGTTGTATCTTTAAACCAAGAGGTCGTAAGCAATGCATCATTTGAACCATAGTTGTCGGCCATAGTTGGTTTGCAATTGCTTGATTAACATGTGTGACTTTTGCCTATACTTTTTCATTCAAGTTGAAGAGGTACATACGGATCTATAACCAAAAGACCAAGTCTCCAATTTCTTTTATCCTACAATCATACAATTTTCTTATAAAAAGTTCTAAGGGACCCTTCAAATTTCACTATTAGCAGTGTCCGACTTTGTTGTATCCTGCAAGTGATTTGCCAAGAACCTGATAGCAAACTCTTTTGAGTTGGGGCAAATAACACTTTAAGGGAACACCTCAAGTCGTACCTCAAAGTCAGTGTTCTCCATATTTTTTGTATCCTATTTAACAAAAAGAAGAGGCATTGATGTAATGAAAATATATATGGAAAATAAATATATATTCGTGGTATTATGCAAAACTAAAATGATTTGTAGTGAATAATTCCCAGCTAGCTGTACAAGCTTCTCATGTTACCTTCACCTTCGTGAACGTACGTACTAAAACTGATATGATCTTCAAAGAAGTTTCAAAAGGAAATTGTTATTGGCATTCAAAAAAAATTTCCCACCCACTATTCATGTGTAAAATATAAAGAAAAAAATGAAATATATGAAGAAATTTGAAGCCTCAACAATAATTCCAAATTATAAAGATAATCATACGCAGACACCATTGTTTTCAGTAACCAAATCTATCCTTTGCATTACATCACCAAAGATGATGTAATCAATTGATGCAAAAGAGATTTCCCACCTGGGTTTTTCTTGGTTTGTACATTTTGTCATCCCACATATGATAGCCACGTGTAGAATGTATTAGGCTACAAATTAGTACACGAACGGTACGTATCTCTATCCTTGAGGTTAATCTTCATGGCCACACATCAAGGTATGGAGCAAAGTAATTATTAATTTTCTTTAGGTATTTAAGTACTTTTCTTTTCATATAGATATTTGGCAACTTAACTAGGATAAGAAAGCAGGAGCGAAAAGGGAATTTATATTCTCATCCAACAATTCTCTCCCCACACCCATCATTTATATGAATTATGTAATTACTTTTTTATCCTTTTGCGTAATTACACTTAAACTCTAAAAGATATAAAATAAAATAAAATATTTCTCACCACACCCAGCCTATCAAACAAAACCCTTTCAATTCTCAAACAACGTATTCTAAAAATAAAAAAAAGTGCCCGCACAACGTGATTATTCCATTCTACACAATCGACAAGCTTACTTAGAGAAAAATTAAGAATCTCTTGACGAATGGAAGGTAAAATCGAAAGAATCTCATCAGTTTGATTTAAAATTATTGGCATGGATTCGAATATGATAGTTGTGCAGGCCACCTTTTGGTGATGAGGTGGTGTCTCATGGAAAAATCCACCGCTTGGTGATGAGGGGGTATCTCATGTGATAAGTTTTTTGATTAGGGGCTTTTTTGGAACTAAAATGGGTGTAAGGAGAAAATTTAAGCTAGCTAAAATAAATGAGGGGTGTTTTGAGAAAATTGGGTGTATTGAGATAAAAAATGGGTGTGGATATAACCTCCCGAGCGAAAATTATTACGAATGGTTTAATCCATCTTTGCTTTGTGGATTTGTGAGCATAAAGTCTCTCAAAGTTAGGCTATTTTGACAAGATTTGCTTCTTGTTACTGAACACCTCAATGGTTATGGGAAAGAGCCCTCGTAACGCCTCATTCATCTCTTACCCGGAAAAGGCCTCTCTCCTTGCTTATGCTGAATCGAGATTTTCTTGGTCTTCTTTGATCCTCGGGGAGGAAAGCTTCTCTTGCTTTTACATAATCAATTCCTATAACCAATGAGATAAATATGTTGGTCCAAAATTCTTGTGGTTCAAAATCATATTACGCGGTTAAAAGTGTGTTAATGTTTCATACTTGTGTTTGATTTGTGTTGTGATGTATCACTAATTAGTTTGTTAATCATAAGTTGGGTACCACTTAATAGGATTTTGACGGTTGAGTTTTTCTTGTAATCATAAACATTCTTCATAATTAACCTTGAATTACAATTTAATAATTATGATTGAGTTAGATTGATATTTATTAAGAGTAAACCGAGATTGAAAAATTCTAAATATAGTTTTTATGGCTTTTCCTAAGCTGTTAAACACAAAAGATCTCACTTTGAGTTCCCAATTAAACAAATAAACTAAATTAAATAAGGAAAAAGCTTGCCTACTCTAAATAGAGTAGGAGCTTCTACTGTATGTTTTTCGTTTCTTTCATTTTATGATGTTATATCATAATCAGAACCGTCCATCTTCTAAATTATTTAGTGAAGATCATTCTCTCAAAAAATCAAACAAATCGGAGATCGTTTGGTTATTTAACTATGTCAAAACATATGGACGGTTCAATCGGCCATGTAATTATACCATTCAATTTTTTTATATGGTTAGATAACTACACCAAAAAAGAAATTCTGCCGAAACCTTGGGTTTGTCGGCCCTTCAAAAAGTTACTGCTACAATGTGATTGATTGCTTATGGAGTAGTAGCTAATTATATGGATGAATATGTAAGGATCAGAGAAAGCACTCCGATAGAATGTTTGAAACACTTTGTCAAAGCAGTGGTCAAAATTTTTTCCGACGAATACTTGAGAGTTCCAAACGAGAATGATCTTGCTCGACTACTAGAACAAGGAGAGAAACGTGGGTTTCTTGGAATGTTGGGAAACATTGATTGTATGCATTGGCCATGGAAGAAATTGTCCAGTTGCTTGGAAAGGGATGTTTGCCACAAGCGTAAAACAACGGTAATTCTTGCAGCTGTGGCTTCTTATGATCTTTGGATTTGGCATGCATTTTTTGGATGACCCGGATCTTGTAATGAACATATATATGGAAATAAATATATATTCGTGGTATTATGCAAAACTAAAATGATTTGTAGTGAATAATTCTCAGCTAGCTGGACAAGCTTCTCATGTTACCTTCACCTTCGTGAAGGTACGTACTATGCAAAACTGAAATGATCTGCAAAGAAGTTTCAAAAGGAAATTGTTATTGGCATTCAAATAAAAATTCCCACCCTATAATGTGTAAAATATAAAGAAAAAAATGAAATATATGAAGAAATTTGAAGCATCAGCAATAATTCCAAATTATAAAGATAATCATACGCAGACACCATTGTCTTCAGTAACCAAATCTATCCTTTGCATTACATCATCAAAGATGATGTAATCAATTGATGCAAAAGAGATTTCCCACCTGGGTTTTTCTTGGTTTGTACATTTTGTCATCCTACATATGAATCTGATAGCTACGTTTAGAATGTATTAGGCTACAAATTAGTACACAAAGATGGAGGGTCGTCTTCAGCTGAAAAAGTGAGTGGAAATGATGTTTTTCATGTTGGAGGGAGAAGAAGACGGTGATCAGAGCAATGTGGTTGGTGTTGGTTTTGTGCCTGGACCGCTGGTTTCTCTGAACAGATTGAGAAAGACAAGGTATACTTTTTCTTTTAAATTTTTACTTTTTTCATTTAAACTGAATTTGGGTTTGTTTTACTTTTAAATTTTGATTAATTTATGGGATTTTGAGTTGAATGAACATGTTGTTATGGGTTTTTTGGGGTTTTGTTGAATCGCTTGTGCTGTGTTTGGTGTGTGAGAAAATGCTGGAAATGTGCTGGAAATGAAAAGGAAAATAGGAGTTTTTGTTGAACCCAAATCTTCTACTGAAATCTGAATTGTAAAGATTGCAACATTTGTTTGCTCTGAGTTCAGCTTTAGTTCATTTTTTAAACTCAAAACATCAAAACAACACCTTGCTTTTCTAGTTTACTGATCACATTTTGTCATCTGTGTAATCTCATGTTCAAGTGGGGGATGCTAATGTTGTACGCAGCTGAATTCAGATCAAACCATTTAGTTTTCATATCCCAATTAGGTGAAGATTATGTTGGGTTTATTCCTCATGACATCCAAGATTCCAAGTACAACCTTTTAGCTTAGTCAGTTCTTGTGGAATTTCCAATCAAATTATTTGAAGCCTACTTGTGCTTAATAGGATGATGAAAGCTTAAGGAGGTGGAAAGAGAAGCTGCTTGGTTGCTTGGATGACGATTTACATGGTTTGCCTTCCTGTCTCATTCATACAAGTTCTTTATTCGACACCTACTCGGTTTGGTTTTTGAACACAGTAGTCTTATTTTGCTAAGAATATTTCCTTTCATTAGACCGAATGGAACCTGAAGTCAAATTCAACTCCATTGGAATCATCTCCGATGACTCTGGAGAAATCAGTACTCCTTTGCCCGTTGATGGAAATCAGATTGACAGTGTCTTGTTTACACTCCAAGAGGGTTCTGAATATCGGCTGAATCTAAAATTTAGTGTTCTGCACAACATTGTTTCTGGCCTCACTTACACCAACACAGTATGGAAAGGAGGACTCCAAGATACATGATAATGCATTAATTTTCTTCGTTAGTTCTATTAAAAGGGAGATAGCCGAAAGTTTATGGAAACTTTTTCGTTAAAATTTTGAATGCAGTAACATACTTGTCACTGAAATCTGTTAACTTTTTTAGGTTAAGTGGTGGAAAGTCTACAAGATTATCTAATTCTCATTCTGCACAAGTTTTCTTTTTCATTCAACTCTGTGAAGCAGAAAGAAAGAAGGATCTGTCCTTCTACTTTCTGTATATCTTGTTTAAGTTCATATTCTATACGCTGTTATACCAACTGTTTTCCTTCTTTTATGCGCCAGTTGATCAGAGCAAAGGAATGCTGGGCACCTTTGCTCCTAATAGAGAGCCATATGTGCATTCCTTGGAAGAAGAGACCACTCCATCTGGGGTGCTTGCAAGGTGTTCAACATGATAGAAAAGAATTGTTTTACAAACTAGCTCTCTGTTACTATGGAGCTGGTGAGGATCCAGTTGCTTTAGATCTATTGACCAAGTTGCTGAGTAATACTGAAGATCCAAAGTGTTTTCTAGGTTTGTTGATGGCATGAAAGATATGTGGGGAAAGCCCGAGTCATGCAGAAGAAGGGTAGGTTTTGCCGTCTGAGCCCTTGAAAGTTTGGACGGTAAATGTGATCAACTGAAAAGTACTGCCACTTGTTTATTGGGCATATCACTTTCAGCTCATTCTAAATATGTGATAGCTGATCGAGAGAGGGTAACAAGACAGGCTGGGGCACTTCAGGCCCTGGAAACTGCTGGGAGAATGACAATAATGGGTGCCCCAGTTATTCCTTACCATCTCACTTTAGAATACGCTGAGCAGAGAAAGTTGGATGCTGCACTCGATTGTGCAAAGAAACTGCTGAAGCTGGAAGGTGGGTCTAATGTCAAAGGTTGGTTATTATTGAGCAGAATACTATCAGCTCAGAGACGATTTGAGGATGCTGAAACAATCATTGATGCTGCTTTGGATCAGACAGGGAAATGGGATCAAGGAGAACTACTGCGAACCAAAGCCAAACTTCAAGTTGCCCATGGTCGGTTCAAAAATGCCATTGCTACATACTCTGAGCTTCCCGCTATTGTTCAATTTCAGAATAAAAGCCTTGGTTATGGGAAGAAGTTTCTGAAGGTGCATTCTTTAATTACCGTTCTCATTTATGAAGTCAAAATTTGAGACATGTCTCTTTTTTATCTCATTAATTCATTACAGCTGGGAATGGATGTCTCTTTCTGGTTTGATGCATCGCCTCACATACTGTTGATTCTCAAAATTCTTTCTGGAAATTGGTCTGATCTCATAATTGTGTTATAGTACTCATGACATCTGACCAAACAATAGTAATAGGAGATTGGTAGCTGGTTGGTATTCCAAATGTGAACTCCAAGAGAGAAGGAAAGCAAACAATGTATATGCTAAAGTATCATCTCCATGTGAGAAAGTTCGATGGAGATTTTGCCTTCATTGAAAGGAATAGGAGAAGTAGACTTCATGTGCTATATTGTTTGTTAGACTAAGCGGCTAGTGTTTGGTCATAATATTGTACCATTAAGAATTCACAACTTCATGTTATAAATGTTCATGATCATAGCCCTGATAGAACCATTTATAATGCATATACTTTCCTTTCGAGTCTAATGACAAGCATTCAGCATATTGAATAGAGTTGCGAACCATTTTCTCAACACAGTTTCTAACTTTCATTTTTGAGTGGTTTCTTTGTTCTCAAAGAAAGACAAAACTTCCCTTCCTTTCTCTTCTTTCTTTTCCTCCGACGAATTGCGTTTTGCCAAAGATTTTTTTAAAAAAGATTATTCATTGGATAAATAATTTTAAAATAAAAAAATATATAAATTAAAGGCGCATACACAGGAAGGGGGCCCCACTTATTAAAGATTGTTGAGGACAAACAACAAGTAAACAAATTACTTGTATTTAAACTCTAATAATAGATAACAACACACAATAACACTCAAAAGAACAATCTTTTTACAGGCACTCTTATCTCACCACTATTGACTACAAGACTAACATAATAAGAAGAACAAATATATTTATATATGAATTGTGAGTATGAAGGGTTACTGTTCTGACGAAAACACCCTTCAACTTTTGCAAGAGTTTTATCCCTGGGGACCTGAAAGGACGATCTTGCCCTCCCTTTAAAACTCTCGCTTTTTTTTACCCTGGGGAAGTCTTCTGAACGTTTCTAGAGCTTTCACCGCCTCTCTCAAATTTTTTCTTTCGTTATCGATCTTACTCCTTCCGGTCTTCCATTCTTTCACAATTTTTTTTTCTTTCTATTCTCCATCTTTGCTTAATCAGAAAGCCATCTCACTCCCTCCGTCTTCGCGCAGGCCACCGTGAGAGACGACGAAGACGACGGCGCGCAGCCACTGAGTAAATCGGAAAGGAACGGGTTGCGGAAGCGAAAGCTGACCAAGCTTCGTGAAATCGCGGAAGAAGAGTCGGAGGAAGACGAGAAGAAGAAGAGCAGCAAGAAGAAGCTTTCAACGAAGTTTTGTGAGTTTTTTTTATGTGAATTATCTTTGTTATTTAGTGGTTATTTTCGTGCGAAATAGTGTTCTGTTTTGAGGGTTTATCGGTGTTCATTTCTTGCTTGGGCTAGCTGATTTGCTGTTTCGTTTTGGTCGCTTAAAGAATTTCGACAAGCCCCTCAATGGTTTCTGAAATTCAACACGCTTCAAGCTTCGAATGCGCGTATCGATTTGGTAACTCCCTTTTAACTTCACCTATTTCTTTTTCATTCTTTTTTTTGTTTGGGCGGAATTTAAATTTATTAAAAGGTTAATTCCTCTGGTAGTAGAGTAAAGCATGAGATTGATACTTTCTGTTGTCTCTGGAGTTATTTGCTAATTAGGTTGTTAATTGGGATTGATTATGTGAGGTTTGTGGTTTTTTAAAGTAAGCTTTTATACTGAATTACTTCAAGTTGTATGAGGGAATTAGTTATTAAATATTGATTTCGTTGAAAGTGAGAATTGTCATCAACAGGTTGTTTACTTGCATCGTAATCTTTGATAGAAGATTGGAGGTTTGCTCATCTCTACTTGACTGTATATAACCTCAACCTCTTTTCAGAATATATAGTCTACTTGGATGTTGGATGATGTATACAGTGTCTCATATGTCTATTTAATTAATAGGTAGTTGTATACATTGTTTAATATGTCCTCCAGCTGTATTTGCTCAACCCAAACTACTTTGTTCAGCATAAATACTTGAATGTATATTTATCCAGGAGAAGATGGCGAAGCTTGAACAACAGCTTCACAATTTGTCTGGGCATGTACATTTAGTAATTAGCTTTGAGCTAATTGCAGAAATTTGCATATTCATATTGAAATCTTAGTTGATTATTAAGGTTGAGTTGAGGATTTAGATGGTGTCCACAGCATGCTGAATGAGTGTGATGATCATGTTGATCTTATAATGGACGATATGATGCTGCATCAGCTAGGAGTAGCTAGATTTATCTGATATACAAGTTAAAAGCTTAGCATTTATTTTGATCGGTAGCTAAATTTACCACCTTTGAAATACTATGTAGTTATCTTTTGGTGATTTGTAGGCATACTTGAGAATGGACGTAGTCAAAATATATGGTCGAGGTTGCTATTGTTTTGAAAATGCCGCGCAAACTAAACAAAGGTATGTATGTATAGCTCGAGAACCATGTTCTTATTTTGATAATTTTAATGGTTCTATTTTCCAATTGAATTGTTTTTATGCTTCTAAATTTCTTGAGCTGTAAGGAATGCTGAATTATACTTTCATTACCTCTTTCTTAAAACTAGAACATTGGTATAGCTCAAAGGCATCTATCTGCATCAAGAATATTTCTCTGGGTTAACATTGACTCATTATAATTTGCCCAAGACAAACAGGAAACCTTCTTTCATACCTTTGATTGTTTTTGATTCTGGGTTTTGCGCGTGTTAGTTATTGTGTTATGTGTTTGCTTGCTTTACTTCGGTTTTGCAGTTAGTTTATTAGTTTTGTTTCCAATTAAATTGTTATTTGTGTATGTTGCTAGAACATAGTTTATTTGCTGTTATCTGCTATAATTAATTGCTGAATTACATTCACTATCCATGATCCATTATTTTAACAACTTTCAATAAATTTTATGTTGTTTTTATACCCGCAGCGTAGTGCGGGCATCTTTGCTAGTCTTCTTATTATTCTCCCTCAGATGCACTCTATATGTACATTATGTCTTCTATGAATGGGTTACTCACACGTTGAAACCCTTACTAGCAGAAGTACTTGCGCGATGCAGCGGGGTATGTTTTAGTAAAATTCATGTAACATTTTTCAACATTGTTCATGATATAGCAGCAAATTTTGTTTGTTATGATACATACATAGATTACAATATTCCTTATGAACTTTATTGTAGCAAAAAAATGTTGGTTGTAAAATGTATGTTGCGTTGAACGATTTTCTAAAGAGTGAACCGTGTGCTTGGAACTGCCTCCTTTTGGTGTTTTCTTCCAGTGATGTCCTCTCAGCTGGAGTTGCCTTGCATAAAAATAATAGTATGTACATGATAGATAATTTTATATATCTTTCCAATATGATAATTCATAAATTTATTTTTAGCATAATTGATATGAGAGTGAAAGAACTGATAAGCAACCATAAAATCTATAAGACCTACTAAATCCTTTGAAGAAAGAATATATGAGAAAAAATAAAATTATTTGTATAGCAATAAGTAAAGAGCATATTATATTATAAATTAATGTAAAATTATTAAGCGATAAGTAGCCATTGAATTGAGAATGAAAAGTTCCAAAATTTTCTAATCAGCAGATGGAGGAGTTTCTAATCAGCAGGATGTAGGAGAACAAATAAGGCTAATTATATAGTAGTAGGTAATTCTGCAATGTTTTATAACAGAGATATAGCAATTGATATTGTAATTCAAATGTTTTTTGTAGTTGAGAAGGGAATGCATACCTAACTTTTGCAGAAGTGCGCATATGTTCAGCTGTTGGTACTTCTGGATCAGTTTCTTGCAGTAGAATCATCACTGAAATATATATGACATATGTTAAACTAAATAATAATGTCTAAGGTTTTAATTGAAGTATACATTAATTTGAATATATAGATTAGGTATGTTGTAAGCACTCAACTCTTTTTTTCATCTTAATAGGAGAAATCAAAACCAATAATGAGAACCAAAAATACAAAAACAATTCAGCTACATCATTTTTTTTCATCTTACACATTTGACTTTGTTTAGAAGGAACCACTGATCTCAATGTTCAACATCACTAAGAGAAAAAAGTCTTCCCTGATAAGACAGAAAATAATAAAAAATAACATACAAACTGATACAGTTTCACAACCCACCATAAATAATAACGAAACTTTAAGTGAATTAATAAACCCAAACTCAAATCATAAAGAGAAATAAATCAACATACCTTCAAGTACTAAATCGCGAAACACCACCACATGACACTTGCATATATAATCGCTGGAGAAAGAAACATATAACAAAAGCCAATTTTGAATCAATGGACAACAGAAAATAGCGGAAGCAATTTACATTTTGAAAACTCGAAAAATTGGCTTGCAAGATAGATACAAAATATAACGAAAAAACAACAAACCGACACCCATTACGAACAAATGAAAATTAGTCAGAAAAACGAAAGCAAAAGAGAAAGACAAACCCATAAATAACAACCAAACTTCCAAGTGAATTTAACAAACCCAAACTCAAAACCATAAAGAGAAATTAGTTAACATACCTTCAAGCACTAAATCGTGAAACACGAACAGGGGATATTGACACTCCCTTGTATAGTCGCTGAAGAAAGAAACCTATAACAACAGCCAATTTTAAATCAATGCACAACAAAAAATAGCGAAACTAATTTACATTTTGAAAACCCCAAAAATTTGCTTGCAAGAGAGAAGCAAAATATATCAAACGAAACAACAAACCCACACCCAATACGAATAAATGAAAATCAGTCCAAAAACGAAAGTAAAAAAAGAAGACAGAACATACCTCTATAATCTTCAATGAAACGAACGAATACGTTTATTGAATTGTTATAGGCTTCTACCATCAACAGCCCAAATTGAGCCACATAGAAAGCAAAAGAGTAGATGAGTCAAGTTCAGAGAGGTGGAAAACACCAACAGAAACCTGGTAAAAATTGTAAGTCACCTAAATGAACCTCTTTCCATAATCGGGGAACCCAACCATTTAACAGTCAATTCGTGAACCCCAAATTCCAATCCTGAATAGATGTATATGCAACTTTCTTGACAACATAATCCAGAAAAAGCATGGACACTTACTATTGGAACATACCTCTACAATTCTCCCTTTTGGAAGCCCACACCTTAAAGCAACATCTAATGTGAGGCAGCTACTCAGAAAAATCTCACTGCAATAAAACAAAGTTTCCTTTAGAACATGAAAAGAGAACTTCACTGGTAAAAAAAAAGATGAAAGAGTAGCATAGAACAATAGAAACATTTACTTGTGTCGTATTAGTGGGACAACAGCAAAGCCAAAATTCCACACATGCAAACAAACCTAGTGTGTTAGACTATAACAGAGACAAAACATAAAATAAATATAGCTAGAAGTCTCTCCATTGACAAATTGGGTGCTCCCATGATGATTGTTCTGTTTAATTGCCTAGAAACAAAGCCAAAAAAGAGATAAATAATGCAATTGTTAAACAAACCAGTAGAGAAACACATATGAATCAACCTAGAGTTTATGGATACCTGCTGTGATTAAATAACAACCAGCTCATTACCAATGGAATTCACGTAGGAATCTCTTCGTTATTACATAACCAAATTCATTATTGTTGTGGTCAAACAAACAAAAAGAAAAAGAAAAAGGAACAGGACACAGGACACATACAGATAGATGACTGTAAAATGTCTCTAATACCAAAACACTTACTACCAAAAATTAATTGAGCATTCAGTAAACAATGCAGTGAAAACAAATCTGACATCATGCAGGGCATCAATTTTACGGAAGGAAACTTACAGAGCAGCGGAGGAGTCAGCAAAACAACAAACACAACAGCGGACCTTAAATCAAAGCAGAGCAGGAAACACACAACAAACGTGGATCTGCAAAGAATCAGTAAAACATGTAGTTAACGAAGTGAAGTGATATCATGAGAAAAACTGTAAAAATTGAAGAACCCAACCAGAAAATTCACACAACATCGGCATCGTCTCCTCTTCCGCATCATCGCTGCTTTGCGACATCGGTTCAGTCCTCTCGGCCTTCTCCTTCTCTTTCTCCCCCTTCTTCGACGTCGCTCATGGCGGCCTGCGCGAACGTCCGGTTTCTCATTTTTCCCGAAGTAAAATTTCGAAAATTGGCGGTGATCGATTCAAAATGGTCTGCTTTGTTTCGGATCAGGAAGCTCTAAATAAACGATTTCTGGCGCGAGATTTGGATTAAGAGGAGGCCAACAACTCTAAATTCAAACCTAAATTGAGAGAGATGAATGAAAAGAAGAACAGGTTTAAGCGAAGATGGGGAACAGAACAACGAAGAAATGGGGAAGAAGGAATGGAAGGCGGCGGGCGAAACATCCAGAAACGGAAGAGAAAAATTAAAAATAGAGGAAGGAAGGTTTGAAGGCAGTGGAAGAACGTCTGGAAGCGTCCGCACCCAAATCAATGACCAAAAATACGCCACATAGAAAGCGAACACTGGAAACATCGAGTAGAGAGAAAGTTGAAGGGTATATTTTCATAATTTTAGGGAGGTGTATTCAATTGAGATTTGGAAGAATTTTAAATGGGATTAGAAATTTGGGTGTATTCAATTAGGAGTTTAGAAGAGTTTATAAAAATCCAGGTGTATTCAATTGAGATTTCAGAGGACTTTTTTTAAATCCATCTAAATCCTAGTGTATTCAATCGTGTGTTTTTAAAAATCCATCAAAGTTTAGGTGTATTCAAAATTTTGGTGATTTTAAAGGATTTCATAAATTGATGGATTTGGAGGGGTTTGAGTGGATTCATCTAGTGTAATTTGTTCTTGAACAAATCCCACCTCAACCCTTGATATTTTGATAGGATTTTTATTTTGCTCTCATTCCCTCTTCCTCTCCACCATCACCACCCTGCTGCCTCCCTGCCTTCAGGCACAATGACATCATCTCTAGTGTTTTTCACTCGGCAACAGAGGACATCATCAACAACGAGTCAGTGTTAATTCTAATCCACCGGTGATTATGGCGATGATGAGCGTTAATACGATACGGCCCCCGTTGTGGGCATCTCGAGGTCTCCAAAGCTCACCGCCGCTGGTGAGGCTTCGGCCGAATCGCCTTGGAATTTGTTGCTTGTCACGTGCGGAAACCTTGACGGAGATTGAGAGCTCTGCCCACGAAGACCATACCATATTGCTGTACTGTAAAATGTTAGCAGAAGGGGCTGCAATGCCCAATCAATATACTTTCCCTTTCATTCTTCGAGCTTGCGCGTACTTGTTTGCTTTGTCCGAAGGGAAACAAGCTCATGGGAATGCTTTGAAACTTGGGTTTGGTTCGGATGTTTATGTTAACAACAGTTTGATTCATTTGTATGCGTCTCGTTGGTTTTTGGACTTAGCACAGAAAGTGTTCGATGAAATGCCTGAGAGAAGCGTTGTGTCGTGGAATGTGATGATCGATTCGTATGTTCGGGTGGGGGAGTTTGAGACTGCATTGAATTGCGGGTGATTGTTAAGCTTGATGGGTATACAATGCACAGCGTTGTGAATGCTTGGGCTGGGTTGGGTGCTATGTATTTTAAAGGATTTCAAAGGATTTTAAAGAAGTTGAAACTCCTCAAAATTTGTTAAAATCCATGTTAAAATCCATTAAAATCCATCGTCAAATTTTTTTAAAATCAGTCAAACTCCTTTCAAATCCATAGAATTTGAAGTAGTTTTAACTCATTTAAAATCCTTTTAAATCCCAATGGAATACACCCCCCATACTGTAGCATATTCGAAAAGTTGAAGGGTATTATCGTGGTTTTACTGTAGCCAAAACAGTAACCATTACACCCCCTTACTGTAGCATATTCGAAAAGTTGAAGGGTATTATCGTGGTTTTACTGTAGCCAGAACAGTAACCATTGAAGACTCGCGTTTCATATATAGATAAATTTCTACATTGGATGGGTTACTACAAAGAAGAGGCATTATGCCTCTATTTATAAAGATGTTTGCCGCCTATGTTTGCCGACATAAGCAAAGAAACCAGCTAGCTCGCCGCCGCAGACAAAGAAAGCCGGTCGGCCACCGACTTACACAATTTGCAGTCACCGCCTCTTGGTGCTTCTACAAAGTTCTTGAAGGGTCATGCCAATCTATTTGGTTGGTGTCGATCTGTCTTTGCCGACTCGATGTAGTCACCGACTTGTCTTTATTTAAGCTGGTGTTGATCTTTAACAATTTTCAGATAAATTTGTTTCACTGCGACTTATATTCTTATTGTGTAATGAATGGCAGGGTAACAGAAACTCTTTCCGGAAGGTTGGAATTAGAAATATGGCATGATCTGGCATATTTCTATATAAATCTTTCACAATTGCAGGATGCAGAGATTTGTCTCTCCAAATCCAAAGCCATAAGTTCATACTCCGCTACTAGATGCCATGCCACAGGTAAATTTCATACTCTGCTGTAGTTTTCCAAGTTAGATCACTTGCTCATCAAACACTCATGGAAGAAATATGAGATATTTTGTTGTTCGTGGTAGGAATTTTCTTGTTCATAGAAGAAACCTATGAAGGGAAAGTGTTGGAATAGGATTTAAGTTGGGCACAATAATTTATATGAATCTTGCATGTGTGGTTATTAGAAACCTATGGATTAGACTTACTTGACAGTGACTTCGTGTTGTTCAGTTTATTCTTTCTTGTTACAGATTACCCTTAAGTTTCCTTCTAGGTTTGCTCAAGTAAGAACCTATTACATGAATCTATGTACGTTCGTGTTTGTGGAAACCTCTGCTGGTGTATTGATCTGACGATGTGGAACTACATCGATTTTTCAGGTTTACTTTATCAAACTAAGGGCCTCTATAAAGAAGCTCTAATATCTTTTTTTGAAGCTTTGGATATTGATCCTTCCCATGTACCAAGCTTGATCTCTACAACGGTTGTCCTCAGACAGCTTGGCAAGAATTCGCATCACGCACACCCAGTTGTCCGGAGCTTTCTGATGAATGCATTAAGTCTTGACAGAACGAACCATTCTACATGGTATAATCTTGGTCTACTTAACGAAGACCAGGGTACCCCATATTTTTCATCAGAGGCTGCTGAATGCTTCGAGGCTGCAGTCTTTTTGGAAGAGTCTGCTCCTGTTGAACCCTTCAGAAAGCAACACATTACATATCTGTAAACCTTTCTTTGCTCTCAAAGTCGAAAATTTTTCCCACATACGAAAAGAAGAACCATTTTCAGACTTGGTGAAGTGACCATTTTCAGTCGCTGGAATACGGTCAGTATACAAGTATAGATACAACTGTAGAAAAGAATATTGTGCCAGAATAGGACTTTCATTGATACAATCGGTTTACATATACAAGAGCTTTCCTTGCTCTACAAAAAAACCTATTAACTAGGATATCACAACTAAGGTAACAAACTAAAACAAATCCAAATACAATGTACTTTCCTAACTGTTCACGAAAACTTTTAACACCCCCTCAAGTTGGAGAGAGTATGTCAAGAACTCCCAACTTGTGTAGTAAAGTCGAGAACTTGTCCGTCCCAAGCGGTTTAGTGAAGAGATCGGTGAGTTGCTTAGAGGAGTTAACATGCCGAGAGGCTATAGTACCATCCATCACCTTATCTCGAATGAAGTGACAATCTATCTCAATATGCCGAGTATACTCAAGGAAAATTGGGTTCGCAGCAATATGCAATGCAGCCTGATTATCACAAAACATCACCGTCGGAGTCTTGTGCTGCAAATGTAGATCATCCATCAAAAACCGTAACCATGTAACTTCACATGACGTACCAGCCATTGACCTATATTCGGCTTCAGCCGAGAAACGAGAAACTGTTTTCTGTCGCTTCGTCCTCCACGAGAGCAGGGATGTATATTCGGCATCAGCCGAGAAACAAGAAACTGTTTTCTGTCGCTTCGTCCTCCACGAGAGCAGGGATGCTCCCATAAAAACACAATACCCTGTAGTGGACCATCGGGTAACGGGACAATCACCCCAATCCGAATCACAATAACAATAGGCAACCATGCGTAACTCATTCTTGGCCGAATAAAATAGACCCTGACCAGGGACATTCTTCAAGAATTTCACTACTCTTAAGGCAGCATCCATATGCGGCTGTCTTGACTGATGCATAAAACGGCTCAATACGTGTACTGAATAGGTGATGTCGAGTCTAATGATGGTCAAATAAATTAACCACCCCACCAACCTCCAATATTTAGCTGGATCCTTAAGAACATCTCCTTTATCAGAAAGCTTTTCTTCCTCTATATGAAAATCAACAGGGCGAGCATCAAGATAACCGCAATCCTTGATAATATCAAGAGCATATTTGCGTTGAGAAACATTTATGCCTTTCCTCGATCGGGAAACCTCAATGCCTAAGAAGTACTTCAACTCTCCAAGATCCTTAAGACGAAAACGAGTGTGAAGAAACTTCTTAAGCAAATCGATACCAACCATGTCATTGCCCATGATCAGAAAATCATCAACTTAAATCAACAAAGCAGTAAAAGATGTACCCTCCTTACGAGTGAACAAGGAATAATCGGCCTTGGACTGAGTAAAACCTACGGCTAAAATGGCTTCTGTGAACTTCGTAAATCATTGTCGGGATGTTTGTTTAAGTCCATACAATGACTTGTGAAGGTGACACACGATGTTATCCCCCTGTCGCTGCAAACCGAGAGGAGGTGTCATATATATTTCTTCGTCTAAATCCCCATGTAAGAAGGCATTATGCATATCTATTTGGTGAATAATCCAATCCTGACTGGCAGCAATGGCCAAAAGAGACCCGTCAGTGATCATTTTGGCAGTGGGGGAAAAGGTCTCATGATAATCAATACCTTCAGCCTGAGTGAAGCCCTTGGCCACTAATCGGGCTTTATAGCGCTCAACAAAGCCATTAGCATGTCGCTTAATCTTGTACACCCATTTGCAATAGATGGGACGTTTGCCAGGAGGAAGAGGCATCAAGGTCCAAGTACGGTTAAGGGAGAGGGCCGCAAATTCAGCATCCATGGCGGCTCTCCAATCAGGGTCACGGTTAGCCTCTGCAAAGAAGTAGGCTCGATGTCTCGACTCATTTGAGCGACAAATGTGAGATGTGCGGGTGAGTATCTATGATAAGAAATAAAGTTAGATAAGGGATACCATGTACCTTTTTGCGAACCGAACGACGATGATGACGAATGTGGGTGTGGAGGCAGTATCACCTGCGAGCAGACATAGTAGTTGAGACATACATTGGGAATGGGAACACATGTGGAACGCCGAAGGTTAGGTGTAGGAGCTAAAGAAGGGATGTCGGGGTCTATGGAAGGAGAAGCGGAGGTGGCAGACTCGGGTAAATGTTCAGAAGGCATAGCAGACTCGGGTGGAGCCGAGTCGAGTATAGGAGGTGAAGCAGGTGAGGAGGGCTCAAGGGAAGGCTGATTAGGGACATAGGATGGGGTAAGATCAGGGGTGATGGGGAGAGGCAGCGAAGGGAAAAGGGGTTCGGCCCTGGTATCCTTGGTAGGGTAGGTGGAAAACGGGAAAGTATTTTCATGAAATATAACATCCCTATTGGTAAAGATCTTATGATCGTCGAGATCATACAACTTATACGCCTTTTGACCGGGTGGATATCCAATAAAGACACATTTATGATCTCGAGGAGAAAATATGGAAGGAGGATTAACCGAGGTTGCGTATGCAAGGCAACCAAAAACACACATAGGAGTAAGAGGGCGGCTTGTTGTGGAGGATTTCATAAGGCATTTGTTTGGCGAGGATAGGTGCCCCCGGAATTTAATAGGGAGATGAAATTGAAAACATAGGGCATGAGCTACTTCTAGGATATGGGGACGCTTGCGTTCTACAACGCCATTTTGTTGCGGCGTGTAGACCCAAGAATTCTAGAAAAGGACGTTGTTATCCTTAAAGAATTCACGAAGTGAAAGAAATTCCCCACCATTATCACTACGAAAATGTTGTACTTTGGTATGAAATTGTGTTTCAACATAGGGAAAGAAATATTTGAGAACGGATTGTATTTCATGCTTGTGACGCATAAGAAAGACCCCTGTGAAGCGAGAATAATCATCAACAATAGTTAAGAAATAATGTGCTTCAGTCAATGACGCGGTTTGATCCGGACCCCAAATATCACAATGCAAAAGAGAAAAACAACTCGAAGTTGAAATTGAGCTATCAAAAGGTTGGCGAGTTTGCTTCGCCAAGGGACAAACATGACATTCTTGACTCGATGAAAACAAAATATCTAATGATTTGCTTCCAAGATGTTGGAGACGGGCTATAGAGGGGTGTCCTACCTAAGCGACGATGCCAGAGGTCAGCGGAAACGGTGACTGAATTGCAAGAAAAACGATGGTTCAAAAGGGTAGAGGCCAACGCCGTTAGGTAGTACAAGTCTCCTTGTCGCTTACCCACACCAATCGTCATCTTCGAAGCCAAGTCTTGAAAAATACACCAAGTAGGAAAAAATTTCATGGAACAATGTAAACTCTCACTAACTTTACGCACAAATAATATATCTACTTTGAAAGTAGGCACACATAACACATCTCGTAATTGAACACTAGTCGGCACACATAACACATCTTGTAATTTAAAGTGAGGGTCCCGATTGAGTCGATTTTGGCCGTCTCTCCGCTTGGTAGTGAGAGCGGCGGTAGAGAGTGATTCTTTACAATATTGGTCAATGAATCAATGGAGGAAGTGATGTGGTCCGTTGCTCCGCTGTCAATGGTCCATTGACACGGAGAAACTGATGACAAACCTTTGGAATAGCCTGCGGCAGAGGCGGAGTGGGCCTGCGGGGCGTTGGAGGATGTGGTGATGTTCTGTGACTTGAGTGCTGCCACAACTTGTTGGTACTGCTGTTCCGACAGATTGGGCATAGCTTGCTGAATATCTTGGAGTGTTGGAGTCGGTGTGGACTCCACATGATTAGCGGAAGAATTCCTGTTACGAGAAGAAGCACCGCCATTGCCACCAGATCGATTCTTGGGATGGAAGTTAGGGTTATGTCGCGGATGCCCCTCCGGATAGCCATTATTTTTCCAGCATGTTCTCTCTATGTGGTTCTCACCATTGCAATAATGACAACGCAGTGGGGGCATGTCGCTTCCCTAGGAATTGGCAGGAACTTGATTATGGTCATGTGATCTCTCCTGGGAACGGACGGCCATGGCTGCTGGCTGCTCAATAGCAGCACGACTAGAACCGATTTCTCTGTGCGTTTCTTCCGCCGCGATGGACGCATAGGCTTGGAGCACAGAAGGAAGTGGATTCATCAACAAGAGTTGTGCTCGAATGACATTGTAGCTATCGTTCAACCTCATAAGAAACTGCATTAATTTATTCTGCTCTTCATTAACGCCACAAGTACATGTGGTGTTGCTATATGATCCCAACTCGTCCCAAAGGCTCTTCAACTTGGTATAGTAACCATTGACGGAAAGCTATCCTTGGTCCAATGAAGCAATCTCACGTCAAAGTTGATAGATGCACGGGGCATTGCTCTGAGCAAAACGCTCATTTAAATCTGTCCACACTTCTTGGGAAGTCTTTGCATACAAGATACTTTGATGAATGTCTGGTTCAAGTGAGTTCCAAATCCAAGATAGAACCATGTCGTTGCATCGCTCCCATGTTGCAAACAGCTCTGGTTTCCTGGTAGCGGATGGTGCCTTGAGCGCACCGTTGATGTATCCTAATTTATTTTGGCGTTAAGAGAAACCTTAAATGCCCTGCTCCATGAGCTATAGTTGTGACTATTGAGACGAATGGACACGAATTGGAGTCTCAGATGGTCTGTATGATGAATGAAATATGGGTCAGCAATAGTGGTCTCACTAGTGCTAGGAGATGATTGATCATCGTTGGCCAGACTGATGAAGGTCAGAGATGCAAAAAAAATCTACCGGCCGGCGATGACAAAGAGAAAAAAACGGGAAATAGGTTTGGATCTAGACCTGCTCTGAGGCCATGTAGAAAAGAATATTGTGCCAGAATATGACTTTCATTGATACAATCGGTTTACATATACAAGAGCTTTCCTTGATCTACATGAAAACCTATTAACTAGGAGATCACAGCTAAGGTAACAAACTAAAACAAATCCAAATACAATATAATTTCCTAACTGTACACGAAGAGTTTTAACAGCAACCAATCCCACTAGACAGTGATTAATACAAATTATAGTATAGAAACCATATATCCATATTCAAGGAATAATGAGACAAAGACTCTTGGTTTTTTTTTTTAACATTAAACCCATCGCAATTTTTTTTAGTTGAAGAAGGCCCACGACTAGGATTCTACATCATCATCTTACCATATTTAGAGTTCATGTATTTTTTTTATTCCTATATTACCCCTAGTTGACTACATAATTTGATTACATCTGCATTTGGTTGTAATGTTAATCTCCTTTCAATTGACTATTTTGGTTAATGCATTTTTTTCATGCACCTTTTATCATCCATTAAATCATTTTTTTACATCAATTTGAATGTAAATTTAATAAAGGATGGTCTGGGCTCTTTTCGACAACAAGGTGGATTCAACTTTGATTATCGGTGGTCAATGCTATTTTTTTAGAAAGTAATTTGAATGCACCTACAGAAAGTAATTTCCAAAAAAACCACACCAGGTGGCTAATGTAATCTCAGGTGGTTTTAAGAAGAGACCAATCATTACAATTTTGAATTTAATAATGCTATTACTTTTGAGTTTATATGATTATATAAACCATATAAACTCAACAGTAATCTCAGGTGGTTAATAAGGCTCTTTTCCACCTACAGCCTTGAATGCTCACTATCAAGTTTTGATTTCTTAACGGCTGCAAAGGAAGACACCTGAGTGGAATACGAATGGAAAACAAAACGGCATATAAGTAAATATTATGAATTAATAGGCTAGTTGTATGTCCTATGTGGCAAAATTACTATAGTATGGGTATAATTCTACAAAAAAAAACTATACATGGGTATGCATCAAATAAGTGAAATTTTTTGGGGTTTATATTCCATTCACTCTATATTCAAGGCCTTTGTAAGAATTTCTTTGTTTTTATCAATTTTTTATTTTTTTTTCTGATTCAAGGCTGTGTTGTCTGGAAAAACCTTGATAATTGGACTGCTTTATTGTTTTGCATTGCGAATTAATTATAGTTTGGGAATCCATGAGAAGAAAAAAACGCACTTCAAAATTGAATCTTCAAATTCTTTATGAAAGTTTTATGTACAAAGCAGACTTACAACAATTATTTATGTACTAGTCGTAATGAATTGGTAATTATACCCAAACCCAATTTCACAAAGCCCCTATAAATCAATCAGTGAATAAACTAGTTGTAATCTACTAGTCCCTCAAGGACATTGAGGAGAGACAACTCCTTTGTAGGCAGGTTTAACATTGCTGCATTCAGCTTTTCCATTGCGCAGCTGAATGTTCTGCAGCACAACACCCTTGCATGGCATGCTTTGGCTGCAATCCATAGTTATGGCATCGGCAGAAGCGCTCGTCCCTCGAATGTTCTGGAACAACACGTTCTTCACCTGAACCGCCGACTTCTGCAATACATAGCAAACCAAACGATGAAACAAGTTTGTTAACTCTCCGATGTGGGATAAACAGATAAACGAAGGGGTCTAACACAAGTACATGATCAAATTACCTGTTGTTTGCAGTCTTTGGTTTTGCGGTCGCAGTAGTTTTGGTCAATGATTATGGGGTTGTTCACATTATTCATTTCCACATTTAAGAAATTGATGTTGTTTGCACTGCCTGATCCTCCTTGCCATGTCTTGATCCTTACTCCATTTTGGGTTCCAGAAATCTTTGCTCTGTTCACCGTCACATCTGAAACATAGTCTTTTGCGTTTTCTTGCCCTAAGCTACCAATACTGATCACACACCGGCAAATCAAAATCAAAATAAACATTAGTTCACATTGGTATAACTGAGGATAATATGACCCATATTCTTATAGCACACATGATATATCTCTGGTTGCATCTAAGAGTTCAAATTTAAGAAGTACCTGATTCCGTGACCTGGCCCACAAGTAATGTCTGTGGCTTGCACATTTTTGGATCCACTTACAATAGAAATGCAGTCATCACCTTCAACACAAAAACAAAGACACCAAAACTTTGGTAATTAACTTCATATAAAATGCGATTGGACAAAGATTATGTGTTTCCCAATAATTCAGAGACCATTTGAGATGAAAACTTTATTACACATAACATTGTTGTTTATAAATATTTACTTGTTCCTATAACAGATTTGGAGATTGTGATGTTTTGTGTATTTGTGACATGAATTCCATCAGTGTTGGGACTATCCTCTGGCGCAGTCACAGTAAGCTGGGGAAGCTACAACGTTTACGCTGTTTTCAAACCGAACGTGCATTTGCTGCGCGTCTAGGAACTTCAGATTCTTCACCACCAAGTTATTGCACCTGTTGAAGGTCACAGCCTGCACAACATTGCAATTTTTAAGTACACTTCAACATTAACCGTGCTTAATTAACTAAAATTGCATATAAAAACTTGAATTAAAGTCTAGACGCACCGTGGGGGCGTGCTGACCGCAGGGGGGCTGTGAATCAACAAGAAAGATCATAATTAGTGAGTTAATTTACTTGATCATAATGTTGAGTTTTAATGGTGATTAGAGACAATAGTACCTGAGGTTTTATTTTGCATGAGTTTTTCCACCAGATGTTACCGTTGCCATTGATGGTTCCAGGACCAACAACTTGGAAATTCTTGACGTTGTCAAAGATGAGCCAATGGGCAGCGTCCTTGTAGATCGAACGGTCATCAGACGCTTCTATGGTGCCGGCAATCTGAAGATTTTCAAATAAAGAAGCATTAATCCACATTATCACGCATATTTAACTCTCTTATAATTAGGAACACTCTCCATTAGTTTACCTGCAATGTGAGTTGAGATTTGCATGGCCCTGAGAATTGAATTGGCCCAACAAGATAACTCTTTTTTGGCACCACAAGTACGATTGCTCCATTGGCTGAACAAGCTGTCTTCCATGCCTTCACAAATGCCTAAGCCAAGCCAAATAAGAAAGAAGAAAATTAAACGCTCGGTATCATATAATAATGATCACATCAGACCAGTTCACAATTTGTGAGATTATGTGCACCTGTGTGTCATCGCCTCCATTTCCTTTAGCGCCAAAGTCGTTGGCGCTAAGCGTCTTGACCGATTTCTCGAGCTTCCCCGAGCTGAAGAGCTGAGCTTGAGGTCGGATAAATTCCATGAACTGGATACCCTCAATGAAGCTCAAAGGGGAAGGAAAAGCTCTAGAATTGTGGCCGGACTCTTCGTCAAGATCGACAAGACTATGAATTGAGTTGGCCTCTTGGAAATTAGTACCAAAACATGAAGTGGCACTAAAAAGGACAACAACGACGCAAAACCACAATACTTGTTTTCTTTGTAGTGCCAATCGATGCTTGATCTTCCTTTAATCGAAATGGGTGGTGGTACTTGTGGAATGCTTGAAATGTAGGGATTAATTGATTGAAGTGTTCTCAGGTGATGAAGAAGAAGATGAGAATATGTTGTGAGGTGGTATGAGTATTTATAGACGATGGTGGAGGAGGGAATTGGCGGCCATTTTGTGGACTGTCGTCTGGTACGGCTCTTTGAGGTATGGGCTTCGGGCTGAGAGATATTAAGACGGAATGATCTCTTGGCGGGACTATTGACTTTAATTTTGCTCCCATGCAGAAGACCTCATAAACTAATAGAAAATTGGGATTCTTACCAAAAATTATTATGTGGATAATAATATTACCAAAAACACTACTTGAATTTTTTCTTACAATTTAATATTATTGTTACAATTTAATACCAAATCAAAACCAATAAGTCCACCACAGCCCACGTGCATGGGGCTCACGTGCCCCGCATACTTGATTTAAAAAAAATTGATTTGAAAGAACAGCTCTTTCAATTTGAAGGAACAGTTTCAAATTTGAAGGAACTGTTCCATAATTTGAAGGAACATTTCCAGAATGTAAAGGAACTGTTCCTTCAAATTTAATGAACTGTTCCTTCAAATTTAAGGAACTATTCTTTCAAATTCAAGAATTCAAGTTTAGTTGAAAACTGCTCTTTCAAAATAGCAAGTGTTCCTACAAATTTAGAGAATTGTTCTTCCAAATTCTTGAACAATTTTGTTCCTTCAAATTTAAGTTTAGTAGAAAGCTGTTCCTTCAAATTAGTAAGTGTTCCTTCAAATTTATGGGACTGTTCCTTTACATTCTGGAACTGGTCCTTCAAATTCAAGTTAAAATAGTAAGTGTTCCTTGAAATTTATATAACTATTCCAGCGCGTGTATGTAAGGTTGTTATTAAAAGTGTACAAGCCAATTAAAAATCAACATGTGTCAAAGTAGCACTATATTGTAATGTTTAAATTTTAGTAGTGTTTTTGAGTATTTTACTTTTCTAGTAGTATCAAAATGTAATTGTTTCGTAGAAAATTTGAGTCAGTTTTACGTTTGGAAAAGGAATAACGATATTGTTTAATACGACATGTAAGTATTTATAGTATTTGATAAATTGTTGATTTGTGATTAATCTTTTGTCCATATATACAATGGTACAGTATTCATATTGACTAAAGATAGCCAGTAAGTAATATCAAACACTGTAGATTGACATATTCAGTACAAATGCGGAGACAGACACCGTGTTTTTCGGGCTTGGAGTAAAGCATTTGAAGTAGGGGTATGTAAGTAAATCATAGAAACGCAGCTCATGCAAGCACAACATTATCCAGTATCGAAAACAGTTTTTATCATGCACATGCATGCATCAGCCCTCCTTTCAGGCCCACACGTGTCTTTCTCTGATTAGTGTATTCCCGGAAAAAGGCGTTCAAAGTAATGTTGTCTGGCTGTGGTGGAGTATTAAGGCATGGGGTCGGAATAGAAAACATATTTGCCCACAAACTCTGGTACTTCTTTTCTCCTTTCAGTTTTGAAGTTTGTTTTTTGATCTTGGCTAAACATTTGGCACGTCTCCGAACATGCATCGATATAGCACGTAACCAATTAGTTACAACATTTTTCAGATTCCCGTTGTATCAAAAACTGTTGGAGATTTCAATTATATATATATATATATGTGTGGGGGTGGGGGAAGGGGCATCTAATAAATAGAAGCAAATCATTTGGCAATTGAATGAAAGGTTAGGTCCTTATTCAACCGATACATTGGTTCAAAATGAGTTGTATCTCCAAAACAAGAGGTACAACAGTTGAGTAAACAACACATAATTTGAACCAATAGTTGTCGGGCATAGTTGGTTTGCAATTGCTTGATTAACATGTGTGACTTTTGCTTATACCTTTTCATTCAAGTTGAAGAGGTGCATATGGATCTATAACCAAAAGACCAAGTCTCCTATTTCTTTTCTTCTACAATCATACAATTTCCTTATAGAAAGTTCTAAGGGACTCTTCGAATTTTGCTATTCACAGTGTCCGACTTTGTTGTATCCTAAAAGTGATTTGCCAAGAACCTGATAGCAAGTTATTTTGAGTCGGGGCAATTAACACTTTAAAGAAACAACTCAAGTCGTACCTCAAAATCATCGTTCTCCATATTTTTCATATCCTATTTAACAAAAAGAAGAAGCATCGATGTAATGAACATATATATGGAAATAAATATATATTCGTGGTATTATGCAAAACTAAAATGATTTGAAGTGAATAATGAAGGAAATTGAGGTTCAATCCCAAAACCAATTGGCAATGGGGGGAGTAGCTCAATCCTTTATCAATACTACCAAGGTCCATTCACTAGCTAATGTGGGACTTTCACACCACATTCTCAACAAATAATTCTCAGCTAGCCGGACGAGCCTCTCATGTTTCCTTCACCTTCGTGAATGTACGTACTATGCAAAACTGAAATGATCTGCAAAGAAGTTTCAAAAGAAAATTGTTATTGGCATTCAAAAAAAAATTCCCACACCCTCTATTCATGTGTAAAATGTAAAGAAAAAATGAAATATATGAAGAAATTTGAAGCATCAGCAATAATTCCAAATTATAAAGATAATCATACGCAGATACCATTGTTTTCAGTAACCAAATCTATCCTTTGCATTACATCACCAAAGATGATGTAATCAATTGATGCAAAAGAGATTTCCCACCTGGGTTTTTCTTGGTTTGTACATTTTGTCATCCCACATATGATACCTACGTGTAGAATGTATTAGGCTACAAATTAGTGCACAAATGGTACTTATTTCTATCCTTGAGGTTAATCTTCATGGCCACACATCAAGGTATGGAGCAAAGTAATTATTAATTTTGATTAGGTATTTAAGTACTTTTCTTATCATATAGATGTTTGGCAACTTAACTAGCTAGGATAAGAAAGCGGGAGCGACAATTATGAATTAGGAATGGTTTAATCCATCTTTGCTTGTGTGGATTTGTGAGCATAAAGTCTCTCAAAGTTAGGCTATTTTTACAATATTTGCTTCTTGTTACTGAACACCTCAATGGTTATGTTCTTACATAATCAAATTCCTATAACCAATGAGATAAATATGTTGGTCCAAAATTCTTGTGGTTCAAAATCATTGTTCACGGTTAAAAGTGTGTTAATGTTTCATACTTGTGTTTGATTTGAGTTGTGGTGTATCACTTATTAGTTTGTTAATCATAAGTTGGGTACCACTTAATAGGATTATGACGGTTGAGTTTTTCTTGTAATCATAAAAATTCTTCATAATTAACCTTGAATTACAGTTTAATAATTATGATCGAGTTAGATTGAGATTTATTAAGAGTAAACTGAGACTGACAAATTTTAAATATAGTTTTTATGGCTTTTCCTAAGCTATTAAACACAAAAGATCTCACTTTGAATTTCCAATTAAACAATAAATTAAATTAAATAAGGAAAAAGCTTGCCTACTCTATGTGTTTCGTTTCTTTCATTTTACGATGCTATATGATGATCAGAGCCGTTCATTTTCTAAATTATTTAGTAAAGATCATTCTCTAAAAAAAATCAAACAAATTGGAGATCGTTTGGTTATTAAACTATGTCAAACATATGGACGGTTCAATCGGCCATGTAATTATACCGTTCAATTGTTTTATACTGTTAAATAACTAAACGATCTCTGATTTAATTGATTTTTTGAGGAAATGATGCTTATTAGATAAGTTACAAGATGAACGGTTCCGATCATGATATAACATCATAAAATGAAAGAAACGAAAAAACATAGAGTAGGATTTAGAGTAGGCAAGCTTCATCCATTAAATTATTCTTAATTATCATGAGTTACAAATGAGTTTTTAAATATCTTGTAAGGTAAATTACATTTTAGGCCATAAGGCTTGAGTCATTCAAGTGACTATGATGCTCGTAAATAGAACTCAGATTGGTTGAGTTTTAATTGTATAGCACTCATGCTGTAAAGGGTCCCACATAAATAAACATCACCCTCATGAATTCAATGTATAAAACTCGAGCATATGACACTCAAATTTTTCGGATAACTGTGAAAGAGTGATGCTCATATATAACTATAATACTCAAATTTTCTGACCTATTGTGGAAAGGCTGACGAACATAAAAATAAGAAAATAAGTTAGAAAACTTATACATATCTGATCAAATAACATTTATCATTGCACATGAGATTCCGAGTTGAAATTACATTCCTTATTGCAGGTCGAATTGACGAACCGACTCCATTGGAATCATCTCCGATGACTCTGGAGAAATCAGTACTCCTTTGCCCGTTGATGGAAATAAGATTGACAGTGTCTTGTTTACACTCCAAGAGGGTTCTGAATATCGGCTGAAGCTAAAATTTAGTGTTCTGCACAACATTGTTTCTGGCCTCACTTACACCAATACAGTATGGAAACAAGGACTCCAAGATTCATGATACTGCATTAATTGTCTTCGTTAGTTGTATTAAAAGGGAGATAGCCGAAAGTTTGTGGAAACTTTTTCGTCAAAATTTAGAATGCAGTAACATACTTGTCACTGAAATGTGTTAACTTTTTTAGGTTAAGTGGTGGATACTCTACAATATTTGTTGAAGTCTAAGCTTGATCACAGCGTTTCTTGGAGATGAAGCTAATAGGCTTCAGTGAGGAAGTTCTAGATATTTCCCAGAAGAATGAAGCTTTGCGTTTTGGTTTAAATGAAGCTCTGCGTTTTGAGCATTGTTGAAGCAAGATTCCGTTTGAAATGAAGAGTTGTGATTGGTCAAGTGGTTAAGTGAAATCCTACGGCTACAATTTCTTTCTCAGCAAGTTTGCTTTAGAATTTCTCAAAAAACCTTTGAACATTCATACATGTTCTTACACTTCCAGTAATCGAAGTACAAATACAGTATCAATTCTATAGACTTTAACATGGCCTCAGAACCTGGTGTCCATAATTGGGGCGTAATCTATGAGAATTGGGTGGAATCCATGTCTAACATGGCTGGTTCTAGCTCGAGTGATACTAAAAGTCCAAATTTTGATGGTCGAAACTATGATTATCGGGCCATCAAGGTGGAGTCGTTTCTGGAAGCACATGATCTATGGACCATGGTTGAAGATGAAGTTCAAGAACCACCAAAGGTAGAAGAAGGAAAGGAGCTCACACCATCTCCGAAAACTATGATCAAGGAGAATCGCATGAAGGATGCAAAGGCCAGAAATCTCATTCAAACAGCAGTCGAAGACGATGAGGACAACCCACTGGACTCCCGACCCCCGTGAGCTCTCTCTTGTCACCGCCGACGCCCACGAGCTCTCTCTTGCAGCCAAAGACATGGGAAGCAGCAGTGACGGAGTGGAGCCTGCCCATTGGTCTGCCGAGTTGCGTGGGAATTGACACACGTGGTGAATGACACATGTGTGGAGAGGACAGAGAACAGAGAAGAAAAGGAGGACGGCCAAGACGAGGGCAAATCTACAAGCTTACATTAGAACTGCCCACACCTGCCCGAACAATTTGGTAAGGAATTGTTAGAAAAAAGCTTATTTTAGCCAATTTCCCTTTATTGTTTTGCATTACGAACTAATTATAGTTTGGTGAATCCACGAGAAGAGGAAAACAAACTTACAATTGAATCTTCAATTTCTTTATTAAAGTTTTATGTACAAAGCAGAATTACGACAATTATTTATGTACTAGTCGTAATGAATTGGTAATTATACCCAAACCCTATTTCACAAAGCCCCTATATATCAATCAGTGAATAAACTATTTGTAATCTACTAGTCCCTCAAGAACATTGGGGAGAGACAACTCCTTTGTAAGCAGGTTTAACATTGCTGCATTCGGCTTTTCCATTGCGCAGCTGAATGTTCTGCAACACAACCCCCTGGCATGGCATGCTCTGGCTGCAATCCATAGTTATGGCATCGGCAGAAGCGCTGGTCCCTCGAATGTTCTGGAACAACACGTTCTTCACCTGAACCGCCGACTTCTGCAATACATAGCAAACCAAACGATGAAACAAACTTGTCAACTCTCCGATGTGGGATAAACCGATAAAAGAAGGGGTCTAACACAAGTACATGATCAAATTACCTGTTGTTTGCAGTCTTTGGTTTTGTGGTCACAGTAGTTTTGGTCAATGATTATGGGGTTGTTCACGTTATTCATTTCCACATTTAAGAAATTGATGTTGTTTGCACTGCCTGATCCTCCTTGCCATGTCTTGATCCTTACTCCATTTTGGGTTCCAGAAATCTTTGCTCTGTTCACCGTCACATCTGAAACATAGTCTTTTGATTTGTCTTGCCCTAAGCTACCAATACTGATCACACACCGGCAAACCATAAGCAAAATAAACATTAGTTCGCATTGGTATTATTGAGGAAAATATGACTCATATTTTTATAGCATACGAGATATATCACTGTTTGAATCATGATAGAGTTCAAATTTAAAAAGTACCTGATTCCGTGTCCTGGCCCACAAGTAATGTCTGTGGCTTGCACATTTTTGGATCCACTTACAATAGAAATGCAGTCATCACCTTCAACACAAAAATAAAAACACCAAAACATTGGTTATTAACTTCATATAAAATACGATTGGACAAGGATTGTGTTTCCTAGTAATTCAGAGACCATTTGAGATGAAAACGTTATTACACATAGCATTGTTGTTTATAAATATTTACCTGTTCCTATAACAGATTTGGAGATTGTGATGTTCTGTGTGTTTGTCACATGAATTCCATCAGTGTTGGGACTATCCTCTGGTGCAGTCACAGTAAGCTGGGAAGCTACAACGTTTACGCTGTTTTCAAACCGAACGTGCATTTGCTGCGCGTCTAGGAACTTCAGATTCTTCACCACTAAGTTATTGCACCTGTTGAAGGTCACAGCCTGCACAACATTGCAATTTTTAAGTACACTTCAACCTTAACAGTGCTTAATTAAATAAAATTGCATATAAAAACTTGAATTAAAGTCTAGACGTACTGTGGGGGCGTGCTGACCGCAGGGGGGCTGTGAATCAACAAGAAAGATCATAATTAGTGAGTTAATTTACTTGATTATAATGTTGAGTTTAATGGTGATTTGAGACAATAGTACCTGAGGTTTTATTTTGCATGAGTTTTTCCACCAGATGTTACCGTTGCCATTGATGGTTCCAGGACCAACAACTTGGAAATTCTTGACGTTGTCAAAGATGAGCCAATGGGCAGCGTCCTTGTAGATCGAACGGTCATCGGACGCTTCTATGGTGCCGGCAATCTGAAGATTTTCAAATAAAGAAGCATTAATCCACATTATCACGCATATTTAACTCTCTTATAATTAGGAACACTCTCCATTAGTTTACCTGTAATGTGAGTTGAGATTTGCATGGCCCTGAGAATTGAATTGGCCCAACAAGATAACTCTTTTTTGGCACCACAAGTACGATTGCTCCATTGGCTGAACAAGCTGCCTTCCATGCCTTCACAAATGCCTAAGCCAAGCCAAATAAGAAAGAAGAAAATTAAACGCTCGGTATCATATAATATTGATCACATCAGACCGGTTCACAGTTTGTGAGATTATGTGCACCTGTGTGTCATCGCCTCCATTTCCTTTAGCGCCAAAGTCGTTGACGCTAAGTGTCTTGACCGATTTCTCGAGCTTCCCCGAGCTGAAGAGCTGAGCTTGAGGTCGGATAAATTCCATGAACTGGATACCCTCAATGGAGCTCAAAGGGGAAGGAAAAGCTCTAGAATTGTGGCCGGACTCTTCGTCAAGATCGACAAGACTATGAATTGAGTTGGCCTCTTGGAAATTAGCACCAAAACATGAAGTGGCACTAAAAAGGACAACAACGACGCAAAACCACAATACGTGTTTTCTTTGTAGTGCCATATCGATGCTTGATCTTCCTTTAATCGAAATGGGTGGTGGTATTTGAAGAATGCTTGAAATGTAGGGATTAATTAATTGAAGTGTTCTCAGGTGATGAAGAAGAAGATGAGAATATGTTGTGAGGTGGTATGAGTATTTATAGACGATGGTGGCGGAGGGAATTGGCGGTGATTTTGTGGACTGTACGGCTCTTTGAGGTATGGGCTTCGGATTGAGAGAGATTAAGACGGAATGATTTCTTGGCCGGACTATTGACTTTAATTGGTTGGCTAAAAAAAAAGACTATTGACTTTAATTGTGGTCCCATGCAGCAGACCTCATAAATCTAATAGAAAATTAGGACTCTTACTAAAAACTATTATGTGGATAATACTATTACCAAAAATACTACCTAAATTTTATTTCTTACTATTTAATATTATTGTTACAATTTAATACCAAATCAAAACCAATAAGCCCACCACAGCTCACGTGCATGGAGCTCAACACGTGTCCCCGCATACCTTTTTTTTTATCAATAGAATTATATTATAAAAGAGTTTGACAAAACCAAACAAAGGAGTACAAATCAGACATCGATCGAACAAGGAATGCCTATACTCCTAACAGGACCCATAACTTCACTACAACTAGGCAGCAGGAGCAAACCAACTCGCTAGAGAAAACATCAGTACAACCGGAAAAGATAAATTTGACCTATTAACTACAACTTTTGCAAGGACAACTTAATTACTAAACCAACTCGACAACTAAACCGGCAAAGCATGGTGAACCGGAATCCCGAAGCCCTTCAAGGAATTTGAATCTGACAACTGCACAAGCCGCCACTTGCTCGGATTAAGCAGACAAACCAGCTAAGCTTGGCAGAATGGAAACCTGAAACTGCACAAGCCGCCACTAAATCTCACCCACTGCACAAGTGGCCACTAGATCGGGTGAGATCTGAACCTGCTGAACCTAAAACCTGAAAAAACACCGGCCAAGCAAGGCAAAATCGAGATCTAATGGCCATCAAACATTCGGAAAACAGAAAATAACACCAGCCGCCACTAGATGGGAACCATCACAGCATACCAAATGAAATATAATGAGCTAACAATTATTGAAACTCAAAACTTTTATTATTCACCAGACAAATTAACCGATATCAACCACCAATCCTGCAAACACCAAGCACCGAAAAGGGAGGCGAACCTAACCGAAGCCGAAGCCACGCTGCAACAAAAGCATACCAAGAAAATCTTCATCAACATCAAAAGCCCACAGCACAGGGGTGCGCCAAAGCCAAGGAAACTCCCCAAAAACACCACACCCAAAACCCCAAGCGGATCCCAATTCAGATGAATCGAGATCCAAAAGGGGGGGAAGGTTGGTGGTGGTCGGCAGCATAAAACAAGACAGAGCGACGAAGGCAGCACCACAACGCCAATGGATCGAATCGATGAAGCATCCAGGAGTAGCGTGGCAGCAATGGCGTCGACGGCGGCTTTATTGAACAACCTGCACAAATAGGCAGCAAAGAACTAGGAAACTAAGGGGAATGATGGCCGGCCGACCCCAAGCCAAAGCAAGAGGCCGACGGGCGGCTGGGAAAACTTTTGGGTGTTTTTTTGGCGAGAGCGTAGGGTTTTGAGTGTAGCTAATCTATTGTCCCCGCATACTTGATTTTTAAAAAGTTGGTTTGAAAGTACAATTCTTTAAATTTGAAGGAATAGTTTCAAATTTGAAGGAACTGTTCCATAATTTGAAGGAACAATTCCAGAATGTAAGGGAACTATTTCTTTAAATTTGAAACTGTTCCTTCAAATTTAATGCATTGTTCTTTCAAATTCAAGAATTCAAGTTTAGTTGAAAACTGCCCTTTCAAAATAGTAAGTGTTCCTACAAATTTATAGAATTGTTCTTTCAAATTCTTGAACAATTTTATTCCTTCAAATTTAAGTTTAGTGAAAAACGGTTCCTGCAAATTTATGAAAATGTTCCTTTACATTATGGAACCATTCCTTCAAATTCAATTTAAAATAGTAAATGTTTCTTCAAATTTATATAATTGCCCCAGCGCGTATATGTAAGGTTGTTATTAAAGGTGTACATGCCAAATAAAAATCAACAGATGTCAAAGTAGCACTATATTATAATGTTTAAATTGTAGTAGAGTTTTTGGGTATTTTGCTTTTTTAGTAGTATCAAAATGTAATTATTTCTGGAAAATTTGAGTCAATTTTTCGTTAGGGAAAGGACTAACGATATTACTTAATACGACACGCAAGTATTTATAGTATTTGCTATGTTAATAACGATATTATTTAATACGACACGTAACTATTTGTAGTATTTGATATATTATTGATTTGTGATTCATCTTTTGTCCTTGTATACAATAGTATTCATATTGACTAAATATGGACAGTATGTAATATCAAACAGTGTAGAGTAATATCAAACACTGTAGATTGATATATTCAGTACAAATGCGGAGACCGGGTTTTCCGGGATTGGAGTAAAGCATTTGAAGTCGGGGCTATGTAAGTAAAACATAGAAATGCAGCCCATGCGTCATGCATGTAAAACCATATGCAAACACAACATTATCCACCATCGAACACATTTAATAAACTAAATATGAAATTACACATTTTGATCATGCACATGCATGCATCGGCTAGGGGATTGAAGTTTGAATTAAACTACCAATACAAGATCGAGTTTGTTCATGACATCGTCAAACAAAAACTTTTGGTTATCTGCCCTCCTTTCAAGCCCACACGTGTCTTTATCTGATTATGTTGTCTGGCTTGGTGGAGTATTAATTAAGGCATGGGGTCGGAATAGAAAACATATTTGCCCACAAACTATTTGGTACTTCTTTTCTCCTTTCAGTTTTCAAGTTTGTTTTTTTATCTTGGCTAAATATTTGACACTTAGTTGCAATCCGAACATGCATCGATATGGCACGCAGTTACAACATTTCCAGATTCCTGTTGTATCAAAAAGCGTTGGAGATTTCAAATATATATATATATATATATATATATATATATATATATATATATATATATGTAGTTACAAAATCAATTGACAAGAAGGGATGTTTCAGAGAGTAGAAAGAGTGTTAGGTCTAAACCTATATATATATATATATATAGTAAATAGAAGTGGTTTCTAGTAAATAGAAGCAAATCATGTGGCAATTGAATGAAAAGTTAGGTCCTTATTCAACTAATACATTGGTTCAGAATGAGTTGTATCTCTAAACCAAGAGATACAACAGTTGAGTAAGCAACACATCATTTGAAGCAATAGTTGTCGGCCATAGTTGGTTTGCAATTGCTTGATTAACATGTGTGACTTTTGCTTTTACATTTTCATCCAAGTTGAAGAGGTGCATACGGATCTATAAGCAAAAGATCAAGTCTCCAATTTCTTTTATCCTACAATCATACAATTTACTTATAGAAATTTCTAAGGGACTCTTTGAATTTTGCTATTCGCAGTGTCCGATATTGTTGTATCTTGAAAGTGATTTGCCAAGAACCTGATAGCGAATTCTTTAGAGTTGGGGCAAATAACACTTTAAGGAAACGACTCAAATCGTGCCTCAAAGTCATCGTTCTCCATAATTTTCATATCCTATTTACCAAAAAGAAGAAGCATCGATGTAATGAGCATATATATGGAAATAAATATATATTCATGGTATTATGCAAAACTAAAATGATTTGAAGTGAATAATTCCCAGCTAGCTCGACAAGCTTCTCATGTTGCTTTCACCTTCGTGAACGTACGTACTGTTGAAAATGTGGTGTTATAAAAATCTCACATTGGCTAGTGAAGGGACCTTGGTGGTATTCATAAAGGATTGGGTTACTCCTCCTTTGACAATTGGTTTTAGGGTGGAACCTCAATTTCCTTCATAGTATATATCAGAGTAAGGTTGCTCACGTGTTGACGTAACGGCCACACGTGCTCTGCGTCCCCAGTGTGTGTTGTTCACGCGTTGCTTGAGAGTCGTCACGCGTGAGGGGGCCTGTTGAGCATGTGGTGTGACAATAATATTTGGGGTGGAACCTCAATTTCGTTCACGTACTATGCAAAACCGAAAAGATTTGCAAAGAAGTTTCAAAAGGAAATTGTTATTGGCATTCAAAAAAATTCCCACCCTCTATTCATGTGTAAAATATAAAGAGAAATGAAACATATGAAGAAATTTGAAGCATCAGCAATAATTCCAAATTATAAAGATAATAAAAGATAATCATACGCAGACATCATTGTTTCAGTAACCAAACGTATCCTTTGCATTACATCACCAAAGATGGTTCAATTATGCAAAAGAGATTTCCCACCTGGGTTTTTCTTGGTTTGTACATTTTGTCATCCCACATATGATAGCTACGTGTAGAATGTATTAGGCTACAAATTAGTACGCAAATGGTACTTAATTCTATCCTTGAGGTTAGTCTTTATGGCCACACATCAAAGTACGGAGCAAAGTAATTATTTATTTTGATTAGGTATTTAAGTACTTTTCTTATCATATAGATGTTTGGCAACTTAACTAGGATAAGAAAGCGGGAGCGACAATTATGGAATATGAATGGTTTAATCCATCTTTGCGTTTGTGAGCATAAAGTCTCTCAAAGTTAGGCTATTTTGACAAGATTTGCTTCTTGTTACTGAACACCTCAAGGGTTATGTTCTTACATAATCAATTCCTATAACCAATGAGATAAATATGTTGGTCCAAAATTCTTGTGGTTCAAAATCATTGTTCACGGTTAAAAGTGTGTTAATGTTTCATACTTGTGTTTGATTTGAGTTGTGATGTATCACTAATTAGTTTGTTAATCATAAGTTGGGTACCACTTAATAGGATTTTGACGATTGAGTTTTTCTTGTAATCATAAAAATTCTTCATAATTAACCTTGAATTACAATTTAATAATTATGATCGAGTTAGATGGAGATTTATTAAGAGTAAACCGAGACTTCTAAATATAGTTTTATAGCTTTTCCTAAGGCCTTCCACAGTTGTTCAAGTGAGTTTGATGCCTATAAATAGAACTTAGGTAGCCTAAATTTGATGTCTATAATAATTTTGCTGCAATAGAAATCATAAGTATGGACATCACACTCATGATGTCTAAAAATGGACATCACACATAGAACTCATGGGTTTTATGACTTTTCCAAACGCCTTCCACAGTTGTTCAGGTGAGTTTGATGCTTATAAATAGAACTTAGGTAGCCTGAATTTGATGTCTATAATAATTTTGCTGCATTAGAACTCATAAGTATGGACATCACACTCATCATGTCCAAAAATGGACATCACAAATAGAACTCATGAGTTTTATGGTTTTTCCTAAGGCCTTCCATTGTTGTTCAGGTGAGTTTGATGCCTATAAATAGAACTCAGGTAGCCTACGTTTAATGTCTATAATAATTTTGCTGCAGTAAAACTCAGAAGTATGGACATCATTGTGATGTCCAAAAATGGATATCACAAATAGAACTCATGGGTTTCAACATCAAACTTTTCGGCCAACTGTGGAAGAGTGATGTTCAAAAATGGGTTTGAACATCACATTTTTGAACATCACATTTTTCGGCCTACTGTAGAAGGCCTAAGCTGTTAAACACAAAAGATCTCACTTTGAGTTTCCAATTAAACAAATAAACTAAATTAAATAAGGAAAAAGGCTTGCCTACTCTAAATAGAGTAGAAGCTCATACTCTATGTTTTTCTTTTATTCCATTTTACGATGTTATATCATGATCAGAACCGTTAATCTTCTAAATTATTTAGTAAAGATCATTCTCGAAAAAAAAATCAAACAAATCAGAGATCGTTTGGTTATTTAACTGTGTCAAACATATGGATGGGTCAATCGGCCATGTCATTATACCGTTCAATTATTTTATACTATTAAATAACTAAACGATATCTGATTTAATTGATTTTTTGAGGAAATAATGCTTATTAGATAAGTTACAAGATGAATAGTTTCGATCCTGATATAATATCGTAAAGTGAAATAAACGAAAAATATAGAGTAGGATTTAGAGTAGGCAAGCTTCATCCATTAAATAATGATAAATTATTGTGAGACTTACCAGGTACAAACATAGTAAGGATTGACAGACTGAGAAGGTAAATTACATTTTAGGCCATAAGGCTTGAGTTATGCAAGCGACTATGATGCTCATAAATAGAACTCAAATTGGTTGGGTTTTCATTGTATAGCACTCATGCTGTAAAGGGTCCCACGTAAATAAATATCATCTCATGAATTCAATGTATAAAATTTGAGCATATGACACTCAAATTTTTCGACTAACAGTGAAAGAGTGATGCTCATATATAACTATAACACTCAAATTTTCTAACGTATTGAGAAAAGTCTAACGAACATGAAAACAACAAAATAAGTTAGAAAACTTATAACATGGTTGATCAAATAACATTTATCATTGCACATGAGATTCCGAGTTGAAAATTACATTCCTTATTACAGTGGCGGAGCTACGTGAGACCCAGGGAGTGTCCAGGCCCCCACTGAATTTTAAATATGCTCTAATTTCTATGATAGCTTAGTAGGTTTGTTGCTCTAGTGGTTTGATTCATGTCCCCCTGAACTTGAAGTCAAAGGTTCAAACCTCTTTGCTTCCATTTTTTTTGTACATTTCTATCTATTTCTAAGTAATCTTTTAATCTACATTGTGTAAAATCTCTCATTTTCTTGTATTTTGCATGGCATGCATTATTTTTTAACATCTGTTGTAATTGATATGTTTAAATTAATTATTGTAGGATTGTTATAAAAAATTCTTACTTTTTTTATATCATAACTTTTGTTGTTTTGAAAATTTTTTAGCTAGGATAACAACTCTGCAATTTTTACCCCCTAACTAAAATTTCTGGCTCCGCCACTGCCTTATTATTGCAGGTCGAATTGACGAACTGACCCCAAATGTCTGCTTGTCATGTTCGAAACTATTGAAAAATTGCCAATTGGTCCTTTGTTGTTCCTTTGTTTGTTGTTGAGGCGAGGGTCTACCTTAAATACAGTATACTTCGTATGCCGCTCCAGGTGAATACTGACACAACAGTGAACAGACAGTATAGCTGCACAGAAAACGACAAGAACAACAGACGAACAAACATCCTAAAGTGTATATACGCTACTTTATACGTATTTTTAGTCACCCTATAAATTATTAATCGTGTTTTGTTGTCCGACATTCTTGCCCCGACAAATTACGAAGGGTTTTGTGCCGTGTTTTTTTGCTCAGTGATGGAGGGCGTGAAGAGAGGAAATGACGCAGGGTCGTCTTCAGCTGAAAAAGTGAGTGAAAATGATGTTCTTCATGTTGGAGGAGAAGAAGACGGTGATCAGAGCAATGTGGTTGGTGTTGGTTTTGTGCCTGGACCGCTGGTTTCTCTCAAGGAACAGATTGAGAAAGACAAGGTATACTTTTAATGTTTTTCATTTAAACTGAATTTGGGTCTGTTTCACTTTTAAATTTTGATTAATTTATGGGATATTGAGTTGATTGGATATGTTGTTATGGGTTTTTTGGTGTTTTGTTGAATCGCTTGGGTTGTGTTTGCTGTGTGAGAAAATGCTGGAAATGTGCTGGAAATGAAAAGGAAAATAGGAGTTTTTTTTTAACCCAAATCTTCTACTGAAATCTTGTTTGCTGTGAGTTCAGCTCTAGTTCATTTCAAAACATCAAACCAACACCTTGCGTTTCTAGTTTACTCATCACATTTTGTCATCTGTATAATCTCATGTTCAAGTGGGGGATGCTAATGTTGTATGCAGCTGAATTCAGATCAAACCATTTAGTTTTCATATCCCAATTAGGTGAAGATTATGTTGGGTTTATTCCTTTCGACATCCAAGATTCCAAATGCAACCTTTTAGCTTAGTCAGTTTTTGTGGAATTTCCAATCAAGTTATTTGAAGTCCACTTGTGCTTAATAGGATGATGAAAGCCTAAGGAGGTGGAAAGAGAAGCTGCTTGGTTGCTTGGATGACGATTTACATGGTTTGCCTTCGTGTCTCATTCATACTTAAGTTCTCTATTTGACACCTGCTTGGTATGGTTTTTGAACACAGTAGTCTTATTTTGCTAAGAATATTTCCTTTCATTAGATCAAATGGAACCTGAAGTCAAATTCCACTCCATTGGAATCATCTCCGATGACTTTGGAGAAATCAGTACTCCTTTGCCTGTTGATGGAAATCAGATTGACAGTGTCTTGTTTACACTCCAAGAGGGTTCTGAATATCGGCTCAAGCTAAAATTTAGTGTTCTGCACAACATTGTTTCTGGCCTGACTTACACCAACACAGTATGGAAAGGAGGACTCCAAGGTACATGATACTGCATTAATTGTCTTCGTTAGTTGTATTAAAAGGGAGATAGCCGAAAGTTTATGGAAACTTTTTCGTCAAAATTTTCAAGGCAGTAACATACTTGTCACTGAAATCTGTTCACTTTTTTAGGTTAAGTGGTGGAAAGTCTACAAAATTATCTAATGCTCATTCTGCACAAGTTTTCTACTTCATTCAACTCTCTGAAGCAGAAAGAAAGAAGGATTGGTCCTTCTACTTTCTGTATATCTTGTTTAAGTTCATATTCTATATGCTGTTATACCAACTGTTTTCCCTCTTTTATGTGCCAGTTGATCAGAGCAAAGGAATGCTGGGCACCTTTGCCCCTAATAGAGAGCCATATGTGCACTCCTTGGAAGAAGAGACCACTCCATCTGGGGTGCTTGCAAGGGGGATTTACTCAGCAAAGCTTAAGGTGCGTGCGTGACACTTTGTTTACGTGTCCATTGAGCAGAATGTATTTGGTACAGAACCCAATTTTAGACAATAGTGTATGCATAATATGATACCTCTTTCCTGCTGTTATATCTCGACTATCAACTACGGGGTTAATTCACATTTCAATCAGTAGGGTAAAATGTGGCTATTGTGAGATCTCTACTATTTACAATGTTAGCATATCTCGTCGTTGCTTGATTTTGCGTAACCGCCTTTTATGTTTTCAAAACTCCCTTATCCTAACATTTTTTTTTTCCATTTCTGTAGTCATTACATAATGGGACAGTAATTGGTAGACTTTAGTTCTTTATACACAAAATATGCTGATTTCTCTTCTTGGTTTCCATCTTTTACAGTTCGAAGATGATGACCGGAGAAGCCACTTGGAACTTAAATACTCCTTCGAGATCCAAAAGGGCTGTTAGCTAGCCAAACTATTCCTGGAAGATCCTGCATTCTTCGATTTGTCTTCATTTCTATCCCCATATCTTCTTTTTACCAATGAACCACAGATCGTTATAATAACAGTTGAACTTTGCCTTGGGGGTGTGATGCAATGCAGAATTGGATTCTCATTTACTCCTGTCCTAGATTTTATGAAATCACATGCAAATCAAACCCGAGCGTGTTTGTGTCTCTAGTCTTGCACTTCAGTTTTTGAGTGACATCACATCAATTTAAGAGTCTTAGATAAGTTAAAAGTCTTGGAGATACAAAAGATTTATTGATAGCAACTTCATTAATCTGGCCCCAGTCATCGTTCATCAAAAGAATTTCCAAGAATTACATACAAACTATACAAGAACACATCAAGTTTCAGTGGAATCTTCAACATGAATTGTATTTCTATGAATCTTGATGTACCCGGTACGGTAGTTTAACTGCCCTGATATCCTTTAAAAGCTATGCAGCCTATACTAATCCGGTACACAAAATAGACTGGCAGGTTAACAATGGTGCTTGCGAAGCTACCAGAAGATAGTAATCTACAGCTTGACAGAGTTTGAGAGGGTTGAGTGGCAAGCAAATCAGATCCAGCATCGGTGTTTTCCGGTTGCAAAATTGACTGAAGCCAAGGCTACTGGCCAAGTTAGATTTCTGCTAACAACAAAATCATCAAGCATTTTGAAAATCCAGACTCCAGACTTTGCTTGATACAACAAGGGTACCTTTCAGCTGGCTAAGGTTTTACAGCAGATGAGTGAGACATAGGTGCATGATGCATGTGCCTCCAAGGATCGCAGATATTGGCAAGAGACCTCAATGGTTTGATGCCCACACTTGATGGGACAAACCTGAAGGATCATGGAAAACCGCATTTTATATAGTAAATAAGTCATTTCAATTTAGTACGGTTATGAAGAAGAAAGAAATACCTCTTAATCTACAAATAATGCAAAAGAAGATCTGTTGAAGAATTCTTCAACCTACAGCTCTGTCCTAAATGAACATCACCAAAAAGGTATCTGCGCAATCAAGTTAAGCAATTTCTTCATAAGTAAACGAAGGGGATAGGGGTGAAAGGAAAAATATATACATTAGACACAGATTGTTCAGATTTCAGAAAGAACAAACCTGTATTCACAGTATTCAGCCCATGCACATCGAGCTTTTCCATAATCCCAATAACAGTCCTCATCCCTCAGAGGTCCACGCTTGGCTGTTGCAAATTTCATATGTTAGAAACACTGCTCAAATGAGGAGGAGATTGAAGCGAAGAGAACAAGAAACATTCACCTTTAGTAACAAACTTTGACGTTGCATCTGGATGGATATCATGCCACATTTGAAGCCACAACTCTCTCATTAGAACTGGGGATCTAACAATGTTCCTATGGTTCGCTACATTAAGATTGTGTCACCAACGATGATTGTAAAAAAGAATATAGAAAAACAACAAAAGAGTTTGCGACACTAAATTCTGATGTGCTACATCTTTTCAAATCTTTTATAAATTTAGTATGTTTAATAGTTCCTTCACATAGATATTTCCGAACACATCAAATGTTTGTCAAAACGAGTAATTGATATCTATCTGAAACAGGCCATGGTGCTTAGCTTCAAAAGATAAGTTCCACACCTTTATCTAACTCCCAGACTGCTGTCCTTTTTCCAGGTATACTTTCCGCATCTTCATAATAAGTTATGTACTTAACCCTTGGCGACCTTGTCATATTGGGCAAAATATCTTCTTCATGATGATGTTCCACGTTCAACTCCACTTGTAGATCAGTACCATCATGCTCTGACTGCGATATGGAGTTCAAAAGAAAAATATCAAACTTATTGGAAAAGAAAGCCACTTTCTTGATGAAGAAACAGGTCGAACTGATTGATGAAGACCCTCCTCTTTTTCTAAAGGGCCAGGTTATATCAGTGATTTAAGACGAAGTAAAGGGATAAATACATAAATGAGAACCAATACCTGTGGAGCCCTAGTTACGTTGACCTTTGGCCCAAGCCAATTCTTGCACCAAGAAAGAGAATGGTAGGGTACCTGTTAAATGATGTGTTTACATGCTGAGAACTCTATTCCTATCTCCAAGCATTAGACAAAAATAAAATGCCGAAGCAGGAGAATCTACACATTCTATGCATGTAATATCTTGTAACTCACAGTCTCATCCCCACTTGAAGCTCCTGGATTTCCTTCAACAAGATTTCCCGACCTACAGGAAATTATGAAATTATCTACTACAGATGTTCCAAACAGGACTATAAAACTCTGAACATGCTGATTGCAGAAACATAAATTTGACAATAACTAGGTTATCAGTGACACACGACATGATAAGACTGCAGTGAGAAGTGAAAACTATTTCTCTCAAAAAAAAAAAGTGAAAACTATTATCTCTTTGCTAGCTTGCATTAAGTCAACACCTCATGGTTTCTTACCATATAGGCCCATAAGGAATAGAAAAGACCTACCAAGCTAAGAAAAACCAGATTTCATAACAGTGTTGAAGTAACTATATTCAAGTGACCTGTGTGGGCATGCGCAGACTCACAGTGACACATGCACTGGGTATATTGATGCAGTACGGAAATAGGAGGAAGCTTACCTTGAGAACAAGGAACCTTCAATCTCATAAATCACATCCGTGATGATCCAATTATCGGGGTAGGGCTTCCCACTCGGTGCAAAATAGTAACCAACCTGTTTTTCCATTGCCAACATACCAAAACTATCATTCACCACAACACCGTTACCAGCAAAATGTAGAACAGGCACCAAGAAATCCCTAGTCATAAGAAAGAGATATCTTAGGATGAATAATCTAATAGCTGTTTATTGCAGCAAATGTGATTGGCAAGTGCAGCATAGAGAAATTACCAGCAATAACAGTAAAAGTAACTGAACTTGGGATAGATGTTTATATAGAGTAAACAGTAAATACACTAGTTTATTCCAAACGCCACTTGACAACAACAAAGTAAACTTTAGCAGCAAGTACATTTTACAAGAAAATACCTTTAAGTAATCACAAACTAGAAATTCCACCCAAAAACCATTAATCAAATTCCACCCAAAAACCATTAATCAGAAGTTTAAAAGGATTGAATGAAAGAAAGCACACAAGGGTTACAATCCAAATTCACCCTTGTGAAAGGAAAAACAAAATAGTTGGGAGATTGCTTCAGCCCAGACAAAAAGGAAATATTCTATTCACCACAAGATTGAAAATATACCTCAGTCTTCAAGTCTGTTCCGTAGATACAAAATATATTTTTCAGAGGAGGTCTGTCCCATGGTGAAAGTGGATTTAAAACTGGATCATCATGGTATAACCTGAAATATATAGCACAGAAAACATAGTTCAGTTGCAAACAATATCATCTACGCTTTATAAAAGTTCAAAATGAGTAAAGAAGTAGGAGCATGAAGTTACAGGGCAGCGATTTAACATAAATTCTCCATACAAAACTGGGGAACTACAGTTGAGGCTCAAGACTACCTGATCTTGGATGTTTACCCTCTGAACACTAACACAGTTAACCTAAGAAACTATAACAACTATTAAAGAGTGTACGGAGTTTGTATGGATCACAAAGAAAATGAAATCTAGAAGTTGTAATGGACCAAGTCTCAACCAAGCAGACTACTTTACCCACTTTAATTGGTGCAAAACCTTTTTAATTCGTGCGAAACCCTTCTTCATGATTATATAAACACACTACTTTACTCACTTCTTTAATTGGTGCAAAACCCTTTTAATATCCGGGTCATAATCCTCTATTGTCTTGAAAAAGGTCCCATCTGATATTTCGCGTGCAGAGAAAGACAATTGGGTAGGGATCCCACATTCTATACTAGAAAAGTTAGCCTCGGCTACTTCAGTAACTGATGGATAGGCTGCAACTCCTGTCAATATAAAATGCCAAAGCACATATGAGTAACAACATTACAGCCTGAAAACTTGCATGAAGGTCAAAATCATACCACGGACAGAAGGAATTTCAATATTAATAATGTTTGTTGGCCATCCGGAGTAGTTAAGGTGAAATTCCCGCTCATCACAGTGAAACATGTGATGACCACTCTGGTCTCTAGCTCCTCCCGAAAAGTATTTCCAGTATATGCTATCTGCCCTACAGGACTTTGAAAATGGTAGCATCCATAGTGTAGAAGCAAATGAATTGATCATCAACCGAGCAGTCCCCTGATCACGACAAACAATAATAATATGCACATGTTAGAAATGTGCAGAAAGTTAAACTTTCTGGAGGGTTATCAGGTACGAATTTACCTCTGAAATAGGAAGACCAAATGTTAATCCAGAAAGTGTTCCTTTCACTGCCTCGGGGGTACCAAGAAGCGGAGCTCCTGGAATCAACTCGACAAAACAAACCAAATAAACAACATGCGCAATTGTAAGCAAACATAACTTTCAGGACAACGATTTTGAGTATAAACAAATCATACCAACTGCAAAATAGGCATGAATGTGTTCATCCAACCATTGGATATAATGCTTAGGTGCAATCTCCATCTTCAGCCACTCCAAAAAGTAACGAAACACATGATTCCCGAGCGAATGAGCAAAAACCAGCGAGGGACCTCCACGAAGCTTAAGTGCAGTTTCAAATGTCAATCTGCATAACACCATAAACAAACTGGCAAATGAGCATCAAATATGGCACTAACACTGCAGGTACATTAAGTTAAGCACGATTTCGACGTTCTTAAGTTATCATCAATAGCATTAAAAATACACAAATTTACAAACTTTAGTTTGTGAAAGTAGAGGTCTCGCTCCTCAAGCATAGATGGTGACAATCTCCAATCATAGGGCACAGCAACAATTGCATTTGCCTCGATACCGAATTCAATACACCATTTCACCCACTCTTTCCACACAGAAGAAAGAGGACCTGTTGGAAAATGACTCAGTAACAAAAAATTAACCAAACATTGCATAAAATTCACACAAATGCAACAACTTTTTTACCTGTTATGTAACCAGGATCAAGCTCAGTAATGGCGGAAAGTCCGCTATCGGGCCTGGACTTGCATTCCGGGTGATCCGATTGGGTATACGGGTCGAGCAGCATACATTTGAGCCAACAGTTCACAGCAGAGAGCATCTGAAAACGTCAAGAAAAATTCAAAATCAAAATTTGCAGAAACCGAAACCGAAAATCGAAAAACCGAAGAGAAGAGAAGAAGGCTACTTTGGTGGAGTCGAGCCAGACCAAATCGAGGGGGTTGAAATCGAGAGGCGAGTAAGGGCAGTCGAGGATCGACCAGGCGCGGAGCTGAGTGGAGGCCAGGCCGGGGATTATGATGCCGGAGAGTTTGGAGTAGTCGCCGCTCCAGTCGGCTGCGGCGGCGACGTGGAGGAGGAGGAGCGGGAGGAGGAGAACCGCCGTCAGGTGGTGGTGGTTGGACGACGGTGCTCGCATTTTTACGATTGGCGGTATTGGAGAAGATTATTTTTTTCTGTTGCGAGTGTCGACTGTCGTTTTATCACTGTATTGGTTGGTCGTTGAAAATTGTACTCTCTTTGGTTATTGGCCCCACGTCCCTTTCCAAATTCTCACACCTTTTACTTCCTAAACGACACTATACTTTTCCGTCTTTAATCCGAATAGTTCATTTTCTTAATCAACTTAAAACGGTATAAAAAGTAATTTTTATTGAAAATTTTCCAGTAATGGGAGACTTCTGGATGCATCTAGAATTGTTGAGATGATTTCTCACTTAAACCGTACTTTGATGTTAATGAGAATCAAACTCATAATTTTGTGAAGCGTACACAAGTACGTGCTCACTCTAATTAGTAGAATAACAACTAAGATGCTCATAATGACTTATTTTTTTAAGTTCTTTAGCTATTGTGCAACCTATTGTGCAACTTGTCGCACTATGACTCGTGTCGTGAAATGGTGCGAGGCACATTGCTCTATTCTCGATATTTTACAAAACAATAATGTTAGAATAATCATATTTTAATTTAAAAAGTAGTCATCCGAGCATTACTCTTTACCAATACACTTCACTTAAGATAAATTTGAGCGTATATATTTTGGAACATTAAGGAGATGGATGACGAAACGATGTCCAATTTATTTGTTAGTATCGTTACACCTTTTGGCAAGCAATAGCAACAAAGCCGTTTGCTGAGAGAGAGTTAAAAACGAAGAAACCAAAGCGCGCCAATTTCTTTACAAAACGACAAAGAGAAACCTCCAAAGCATCGATCTTCTTCACCACCTCAAAAATGGCTTCGTTTAAATTTTTCAATATTGGAGTTCACGGTGCTCTTTGGCCAATCGAAAACCAATTCCGATGGAATCTCCCGCCGCGTCTTCAAGATTCCGATTCAGAGACCTGCCGGAAATGGAGAACTCCACACAGTCCGACACCGCCTCCGACCAATCCTCCGTGTCCAGCGAGCCGGAAGACGAGCCCGACCTTCAATCCATGACCGGAAAGGTGGGTCCTTTTTGATTCGTTTCATTGTTTAATCATTTGGGTTCTGTTTGGTTTCCTAGAAAATGTAGGAAAAAGTGTTTTTATGAAGGTTTTTTTTTTTGTTGGTGGTGATTATAGGGAATTAATCATCTTTGTTCAGAGCTTCTCGAGCTAAAAGATGCATCAAGTGAGGAGTTTCACAAACACATCTTTTCGAATTATTCGGCTTTTGTTAGGTATAAAGTATGTTGATTTAGCACAATTAAAGTTACTATCTTTGATCATCTAAGTGAATGATTCATGAAAAGGAGAGAAATTTGAAGCCAATTTTACTTGACCATAGTGAAATTGAAGTGGAATGTGCAATTAATTAATTTTTGTAGGATTTTTGAGGAAGTAGGGGTTGTGAAAAGTGAGTTGATGCAACTGAAGAACCATGTAGATACCCAAAAGAGGCTTGTGAATGAACTTGGAGATGGGATATATTTGAAGGTTTTATCAAAGGAGACTATAGAAGACTCGGTTATTGAAGATTCTGAGTTTGATGAACCACTTGCCATCAGCAAGTTAGATGCTCATGCAAGTGATACTTTAGATACCTTGGACATTCTCTTGTCCGAGAACCGGATAGACGAAGCACTGACCATCCTTGAATTGGAGGACGAGAATTTCCAAAGGTTGCTTTTTGAAGAAGATTGTCCTGTGGACGAGTTGAGGTCATTTAGCTCTGCGATTTCTGAGAGGAAGGCCACGGTTACATTACAGTTGACGAAGGTGGCTGAAAATCCGAGAATATCTGCAGCAGAACTTCAGAAAGCACTGGTGGGACTCTGCAGATTAGGTGATAGCCATCTTGCAACGGAACTGTTGATCAAGTATTACCGTTCACGCATTGCATCTGGTATACATAATCGTCAGGCTTCAAAATCATTTTTACATAGGGTCTATATCAGGGAACTTTCAAAGCTTGTGTTCTCTATGATTTCTCAAGCAGCAAGAAGTTTTGTGATGTTATATGGGGAAACTTCTTCATATGCATCAGAACTTATCCAGTGGATCCGTCAAGAAACCAAAGCATTTGGTGTTTGTTTTCACAAATATGTTAAGTCTATCTCAGAGATAAGTGGTGGATTGTCCACAGCAGTGGAAGCAGTCCAGTTTGCAATGTCGTATTGTGCTTTGTTGGAACCACAGAGATTAGTTTTGCGGAGGTACATGACCAAGCAGATTCGCCCTTGCATGGAAGAGGTTCTACATAAACACCTAGATCATTTGAAGAAGGTCATTGATATCTTTACAGTGACTGATGCTTGGGTTTTGGGTAGATATCTAGTATCTGGAATTATGAATGAAGAGTGCTCATTTATGGTTGTAGGGCAACAACCAGAATATTGCTTGCTCACTAACAGCGGTAGGAAGTTTGTGACGCTTCTGCAGGTATGCATGAGTTTGTCTTTGTACTGATTTTGAGACAGAAATGCAGCAAAGCGGCATGATCATTTGATGCATACATCTGTAAAATATATAGTCTTTCTGTTGTGATTATTCTTACTTGTATTTTGTGTTCCCCTTCCAGTCTATCACTGTAGATGTCACCCCATTACTTTCCCTGCAAATTGAAGGACCAATTGTTAGTGGACTTATGAATCTATACAACAAGTATGTGGAGATCCTTGAGAGAGCCATCAACTGTGATACAACTGCTACAGAAAAAAGTAATTTAAGAATCCATTTAGCTGAGTCAGTACAACAGCAGGTTTCTATTCTAGCCAACCTGTCTGCACTCGAGTTACTTTTCTCGAGCATGGTTAGAAGTATCTTTAAGGATGTTAAGGAAATCAATTCTGAATCAAAAAAGGTCCAACCAAATGTGTATCCAGCGAAGGAACTTGAGAGCTGTATCTCGTCCATTCAAGAGGCTTCTTTTCGGCTCAGAGATCTTTTCTATGAGCAATTTATATGTAAGATTATGTCCTCAAAAGCTAGTGACGAAATCAGTCCAGAAACATGCATTGATGGCCAGGGGGAGTCTTCTATATCTCATGAAGTGATTCCCTCTCTTGCCTTTCAGGTATCTTTGTCAACATAATTTGAAGCTGTAGATGGTCTTTCATGTTGTTCAGTAGCTTTTAAATTTCCTCAGAGTTACTGCATCAGTCAATAATAGACTCCTCTTGGTTGACGATATCTGTAGTTTGGGAACTAGATTGTATGCTACTTATACGGTTTTTGATTTTGATGTCTCATATCAGCTACTGTTTTTAGAACTGAGGAAACTGGAAAAACTTTCTGAAGACAATATTTTTGAGGTTGATTGGTTAATGGAGCTACTGAGGGAGCTTCTAGAGACTGTCTTTGATTGGATTTCAAATAACAAGCAGATTTGGGATATAAATGGGGAGAATATGACAGTAGAAAATCCTCTCAATTTCAAGCAGGTTAGTGGTTCCTTTTTTCTTTCTTTTCCTTTATGCTGGAGAAGTGCTAGCATCCCTGGTAGTAATCCATATTTTGCTATTGTTTCTGGTAGCAGTTTGTTGTGGATGTGCAATTTCTGGTGGAAATATCAAAGTATGGCGGATACTTCTCCAACAACCCTTTGTTTCTGATAAATCTTATGAAATCAGCTTTACTTTCAGCTGGACTAGATCCAACAAGGTATTGCTTGAGATTTAGCTAATGTATGGTGTTTCTGAATCCTGTAATTGTGCTTGTTTTGCTGGAGGGTTCTATGTCCAGAAGTAATTCAAATATAGATGGTTCTATGTCCAACCTTTTGTGGACTGCAGTTCTGAGTGCAATCATATTTCACTTGCGTTAACTGAATAACTAAACATTAAGCTTGCAAATTTGGTGCCAATGCCTATCTGCCTTCTTTTAAGGACTCTAAGGCCAAGACTAGTATGTATTTAGTTTGGTTTTGGCTGAAACATTATGTTTCTTGAAGAAGTTGCAACCAAAAAATGAAAGAATGTGTTTTAGATACGATCCTTTGAACATTATGTTTCTTGACCCCTTCCATGCAGAGATATCAATGATGATGTATGGGCTATAAACTCTGCTGCTGAAACAATCCAAAAGCTGCTAGACAATGAGAAAACACAGTTGGCTAAGGATCAAGAGCCTGCTGGTGAACAAGAACCAAGGGAAGACCAATCCAAGTATGGAGCTGACTCTTCTCGTGGTGATTTCAGTTCTTCAGATGAGGATGTAACACCGACAGATGACTCAGAAGTTTCCTCCGATGCTAAATTAGAATCACTGAACGCAGAACCATGCAGGGACCAATCCAAGAATTCAGCCTACTCTTTGCAGGAAGATGTTAGAAGCGCTTTAGAAGATTGTGTTGAGCCAGAGCAGGATGAAGTAGCCACATATGATTCAGAAGTTGCTTTTAACACTGAATCAACATCTTCAAATACAGAAATGTGCATGCACCAATCCAAGGATGCTGCTGATTCTTTTCTGGAAGATGTTAGAAGTTCGTTAGAGGATGATGCAGTAGCTACATATGATCAAGAAGTTCCTTCTAAAGCTGAAACAGCATCAGTGCATGATGAACCAGCATCTGTTGTGGCCGATGCAGCAAGTCCTTCAGCGGATTATATGCAATCTGAGAAGCATCTGGCACCCATAGACAATGCAGAAGTTGCCTATAGTGCAGAAACTGCATCATCAGTTACACAATCTAGTTCCAAAGGAGGATATGCTAAAGTTCAAGAAGTGGATAGAAAATCTAGTGACACTGGTGCTACAAGTTTGCCAGGCACTTCCTCAGAATCTCAAGCTACTGGCTTTGATGATGTGTCCAACCAGGCGGTTGAGATAGCACAGGTCATTGAAGAACGTAATGCACCGTTGCCTGTAAATAACATCGGTGAGGCCGTAGAGGTGAAGGTCCTTGCTGAGGAGGGGAACGACAGTCTATCTGATGTCCCAAGTTTGTGATGAACAAGCTATAAGACGATGAAACTCTGGAACTTTTTTCATCTTTTGTGTGAGAATGGATTCTTTTTTCCAAGTGTAAAACAATAAACTAGAACGTCGTTTATGATTCTTACAATCGATAATTCAAGTGATTTAACTACATACATGATGAATTACAATCTTTATATTTGAAATCTCCGATCACATATCCATATTGGACTTATCAATTGAAGCTAAAAGGCAAAGGAGGACAAGTCTTGTAGGCAATTCATTGCGAGACGTGTCACGATACAACGGAGAAGTTTTGTAGATCAAGTTGGTTGTGTTATTCATGTTAGTAAATTAGTAATTCACACGTTGATGTAACCGTTATGTGTCATTTTAAATTAGTGAATTGGTATATCACGTGATGATGTGACCGTTAATTATTTAAATTTAGTCATCTCATAACATTATAAATTATTTGTTAAATTCATTACTATAATAATTATCTGTAAATCACGTGATGATGTGACCATTAACACGGAAGAATCTCCCCATTAGGATAAGTCATCATAAAAGGAAGAAAAAAAGGACATCCGGCGGGAGTCTAAAAATGAAAATACCAAAACTGGAAAAAGCGCGCGAGATGAAAAGGCAGCGACGCTAATCAAATCCATCACCCGCCCATTTCTTCCTTCGAAGAACCAATCGCACGTCCCCACGTGTCCTCACGACCCTCTATAAATACTCCCCTGACCGCCGAGACACCAAAACATTTCTCTTCTGTTAGCTCTGCAACTCCGTCGAAAGCTTCTTCAATGGCGGACTCCTCCAAGTGCGGCGGCGACGGCGACGGCGCGTCGAGGTCGAAGATTAACCCATGGGCTCTCCAATTCCAGAAGCTAGGGCTCGAGCTCAAGTGTCCCTCCTGGTTCGCTTCGCTTTCAATTTTCAACCTTTTTCGATTTTGGATCGACAGAGTGTAATCGGAATTAGGGTTTGTGTTTTTATCGTGTGGTTTTGTTGATTTCAGCTTGGAATTGCTCAATCGGCCGACTTTACTTCCGTGCAATCACGTTTTCTGCAGGTGGGTTTTGTTTGTTCATCTTCGTAATTTTTGGTGTTTTCTTGTTTTTGTGTATAAAGATTGTTAATTTGGTGTTGGTTTTTTAAATTAATGGCAGTTCATGCATACCGAATTCGACGCATTTCGGAGTCGAGTGCCTTGTGTGCAAGGCAAAAGTTGCTAATCGAGGTAATGTTGTTTGTGGCCCTTTTGATTAGGGTTTTATGATTGAAGATTGTAACTTTAATTTTTTGTTTGGATTATGAAATTAGTGTAATTTGGCTTGAAATTGTTATTATTGGTGGATTTTCTAGCTTGGAAATTGTTTAATTAAGGTAATTAATTTTCTTGCTGATGCAATGGTTTTGTGGATAGCAGATATCAGGCCTGTGCCATTCATGGAAAACATAGTTGGTATCTATAAAAGCTTGGAGGCTAATTTCTGTTCCAATTTGTTCCAGCCCATTTCTTCTGGTACAACCTTAGTATATGAATACACTTTGGATTTTGATTTGGAGTTTTTAGTTGAAAGTTAAGCTCTATAAGGATTGCAGTAGTTTAGCTTGTTGTGTGTTAATTACTGCAGATGTTAGAACAATTTTGGGGCAAAACCCGGTTTCACCTAATATCAGTTCTGCTGGGAAAATGACTGAAGAACCATTTGACCATGCCCATGGGGGTAAGTCAAACAGTGGGCAATCCATCTTTTCATCGAGCGGGGTCCCATGTAGTCTGAATCAATCTGTTGCACATGTAGTTGACAATAATGATGCAGTAAATAAGTATGGCTTGCCAATAGATGCTAACGGCAAAGAACAAGAGTTGGCTAGAAGGGGAGGAATCAGACATAATGGACTTGGGAATCCCAATTCATCAGTTCCAAGCTCTCAAGTAGGAGCTTGGGGACTTGGAGAGTGTGTGAAGATGGAAAGAGACATGATTCAGGTAGCGCAGACGTTGCCAGATAGTCCTCCTTCATTTGGTGATGCCAAATGTTCAGATAATGATAGCTGTGATCGACGCTGTGAGCAAGTAAGATTTCATAAGTTTCTGAGTTAACTATTGTCATTTTGTTGTTTCTGCAAGTTGCAAAAGTTTCTCATTGAGCCTTGGTATAATAGTCATGTCATTTGAGCTAATGTTTTGTTTTCACTGTAAGCTGAAAGTCCATAGAACAGTAGAAATTGTTGAATGCATATGCAGGAGTGTTTGTACACATGAAATTTTTCTTTTTTAATTCGAAATGGTGGTATTTAAGTTTAGTGTGTTGATGTTTTATGATGAAATTAATGTTCTTTTCTTCATGTGATGTTTTTTTTTTTCCTTTTCAGATTTCAGAAAATTCTTTGGTTCGGAGATCGATTAGTAAAACTGGTGATGTTAGAACAGGGCAGAAGAGACATGATAGTCCCTGCAACTGCAACTGATAGTCATTTGAGGGATGTCAAGAGACAAAAGAATATGAACCAGGCTCCAGTTTCAGGGACTTCTTCTGAGCTAGAACATATATTTGTGTCACCTTCTGATGAGTCATTCAGAAATAGAAGTATTTGTGCATTTTGCCAGTCTTCCACAATCTCAGAGGTAAGTTACTTGGGTATAAGTCATTGTGAATGCCTTTTGTGTACAAGGTAAAGTATAACTCAATTGAATTGATCTATGTTTCAGTTTACAGGGCCAATGTTGCATTATTCTAATGAGAAATCAGTAGTTGGTGAAGAAGCAAATGCTTCAAATGTCATTCATGTTCACAGAATCTGCATTGATTGGTACGTGCAAGAAGTAGATATGACATATGTTGTCTACCATAGTTTGGTCCTTCAAACTTGGAAGTATAGCTTTGAAATATAAATGGGGCCATTGGTTAACTTACATCTGATCCCACAGTAAAGATTTAGGTCAATAAACTCCACATTCAAGAAAGCGCTTGAATTTATATGCTTTTACCTGTTTGTTATTCTCTGTATTATATTCTACTAGATGAACATATTATGGATTTTGAATGCAGGGCGCCGCAAGTGTATTTTGTTGGGGAAAATGTTAAGCAATTGAAGTCAGAAGTGGCAAGGGGTGCAAAGTTAAAATGCAGCAAATGTGGGTTAAAAGGAGCAGCTCTGGGATGCTTTATGAAGTCGTGTCGAAGAAGCTATCATGTAACCTGTGCAATTGGAATCTCTAAATGCCGTTGGGATAAGGTATATCATATGCTTTTACTTGGATTTTGTGTTTTTGTCTTCAATGTATTTAATATGTCCTTTTGTTTAGTATCATCTTTTGTTTTTTGGCCAAAGTATGGGAGCCGTAAATAATAGTGGGTTTCCCTTTTACTTCTTACAGGAAGACTTTCTGCTACTCTGTCCATCTCACCGTTCCATTAAATTTCCCAGTGAGAAGTTGCCTCTTGTGAAATCAAATCCTGAGAAACCCAAGTAAGATATCAATCTCTTAACTGTTTTGATGCCCAAACGATTAGTTCATGTGCCTATAAACCTTATAAATTCTGAGCTCTTCAAGATGTTTTATTTACTCATAATTCTATACAGAGAGAAAGGGCTGGGCAATGTTTCAGTCTGTTAAATTGCATCTAGTTAATAGTTGTCTCTGATAATTAGTTTAATAATGCCAATTTTGCTGCCATTTTGTACACAGAATCTGTCCGCTGACCAACAGCTGGGTGGCTTCAAATGGAGATAAGGAATTGATTTTATGCCCATCTGGTTTGTCTGCTGAAGAGAAGGTTTGTTTATAAAGATTTTGTTTTTGTGACCTTTGTTCCATGTTACTATGGCATGATTGAAAGCAATTTTGAAGTAATTTTAAAGCATGGTAGAGCATACCTCTTAAAGGAATATCGATCTGTTCTTTTCTTGGCTAGCAAGGGTATTGCTGTGGTTACACTATGGTGTTTGCAATCTGTAAAGGCTTGATAAAATTTATAATATGAACATTGGTATAAGGTGGAATTGGGGCTACTGGTTTTCGAGCATACCCCAAGAGTAATCAATCTCCCATGTAATTTGCTTTTTATGTTGTCTGGGGACCAGGCTCTGCTGTATAATATCTTGGTTGCTGTAGCTGAAACTTACAAGTTTTATCTGAATGGTGCAGCTTCTTTTGACCAAGTTTGCCATGATGAGTGGTGCAAGTGTGGTTAAGCTCTGGAGGCCAGATGTTACACATGTGATTGCAGCCATGGATGACGATGGTGCATATGTCCGGACTCTTAAAACTTGCATGGCCATTGTGTCTGGAAGATGGATTCTGACAATTGACTGTAAGATATGCAATATTCTGCCTTGTTGCTTCAGTTGCATTTTGGACAGATGAATTTATTTTACTAGGTTTATAAAAATTTTAATTCATTTTTTCCCAACTGATGCCTTGCAGTTCTTCTGTCCCTTTTCTTGCTTTCTATTCATATGAATGCCTAATTTCACAAAAAATTGTGCAGGGGTGAAAGCATGCATGGAAACCATGCACCATGTGGATGAAGAACCTTATGAATTTAGTCTTGATAACTATGGGTATTGCAATGCCCCAAAAACTGGCAGGCTTCGGGGGTTAAACAATGTAAGTTCCTCCATTGAACGCTTGCACAAATGCATTCAGTCTGATTTACTTGAACTATTAGAATCATGTTGTTCCATTTTTCTTGAGAACCTGCGCTTTATATGTCTGTCCTTCAGTATCTACCCAATAACTCAATCTGTTTTCTCAAAGTATCATGTCATAATACGAGGCAATTATTTAGTCAACATGTTGAGGACATGTTTATATACAGATGTTAATAAGAAATAAATGTTTATATACAGATGTTAATAAGAAATAAGCATGTTAAGGCAGACAGTCAGATCGTTTGAATGAACCTGAATCATGTCAACTTTGAACATCTTATTGTTTAGTTTTACGCATAATTGGGCAACTTTCTAGTAACTCTATTTAATTTTAGTTGAATTATTTCCTTTGCAGGATCCAAAGCTCTTCCATGGTTTGAATTTCTATTTCGCTGGTGATTTTGAACTCGAAAGAAAGGAAGACCTTCAAGATATCATAATAGCTGCAGGAGGTACTTTTTCCAACAGCACCGAAGAAGTGCTGGTTTGGAGTTCTCAGGCAGCTTCAAGGACACTAGTTGTTTACAACCTTGACCCTCCAGAAGATTGCCAGTTGGGGGAAGAAGTTACAATTCTTTGGCAAAGGTCAAATGAGGCCCAGGATATAGCCGCAAGAATTGGATCCCAAATCATTGGTCATACGTGGCTCTTGGAATCCGTCTCCAGATGCGAGTTACAGCCTATTATATGTTGACAAAGCATGCAATGCAGTAATTTTTTTGTTGAAGTTAAGAATATAGATATATCATATAGCAAATAGAGTCAAGTAGGCTTATCTGTATGCTAGTTTAAAGTCTGCAATCTGTAATAGTGTGTAGGAGTATTGTGTTTGGAGTAAATCCGCAATGTAGATTCAGCTTGTTGCTAGGTTTATGTACTTGCGATCTCAATAAAATTGACTTTTTTTGGATGCCTTTCAGATGGATTTTTCTGCTTGCAATTAGCTTTTATTGTTGCTTTTTACACCAATAGAAGTTGCTATCTAAATGCAAGATATGGCAATATGAAAAAAGTAGGCGAACACAAGAAGCTTTTCATCAGCTTACAAGTAAAGCATTTGAAGCCTAGGTATTAGCTTTAAGAGCAGGTTTGCTTGGCAATGTTTCTATGGAGAAGTCTACTTTCGACTCTGTCGCGTCTGCATTGTAAACAAAATACTTGGCAACGAGCAGAAAGAAGAGCAAATTCAGAGTGCAAAGGACAGCCAAGAACAAGTAGTAGTTGTCGATACGAGAGATGTTTAGGTTGTCCAAAATCCAACCCCGGCCATGTTGCTTGGTGATCTTTGAAACTGTGGTAAGCAGTAAACTACTGAGGAAACTCCCAATTCCCAAGCTGGTGGTGTAATATGAGGTCCCAAGACTTTTCATGCCTTCTGGTGCTTGATCATAGAAGATCTCTATCTTGGCTGTTTCGACAAAGCCATCGGCAATCCCCAATAGAGCAAACTGAGGCAAGAGAATGAAAATTGTGAGGGGCAGTGTGTCCCTCTTCTCATACAGGTGGTGTTCTTTTATGACATTCAATTTCTTTCTTTCAGCCAACCAAGATGTGATCATGAGCAAGACATGTAACACAAGACCAATGCCTAGTCTTTGCAGCAAAGTGATCCCTCTCGGATTCTTTGTGTAGCGCCGGATCCATGGCACGAACCATCTGTCATAGATCGCGAGGCTTATCAGCATGAAGATTGTGATGAATGTTGTAAGACACGCCGGAGGGACCTCAAAATGCGGGCCTATGTGCCTGTCTAGTGTAGTGCCTTGTTTGATGAAAAGTGTTCCTCCTTGAGCCCATATCATGCTTGGCACAAATGTTGCTACCAGAAGTGGGACCAGTTTGATCATTTGCTTGGTTTCTTCGACTTGCGTCACCGGACATAGCATCCACGGCGAGGTAGGTCCGTTCTTCACAGCCGCTTTGTCAAAAAATCTGCAAGTAGTATGCAAGACTAGTTAGTGGTTATTTCCTCCTGACTACAACATATACCACATTGCTATGTAGCCTAATCCAATATTATTAATGATATTATTAGACGGTTTCTCTCTATAGGACATCCGTAGGTATGAGTACCATATTGTCGATATGTCTGGTAGAGAGAAAAGCAGATGACGAGTTTGATGCAATCTACCTCAATAAAGGGGAGTGGCCAATTCTGTACTTCCCAGCTTTGGAATACTCTTCCAAACCCAATTCATGAAGCTCTTTTTGGTCATCTGGGATTGACACCCTCCACTTTCTGATAGCAGCCACAAGTACATGAGCAATCCTACTAAAAGGACTCCCTGAAGGCAATCTGTGCCTGTAGAACTTGGTCCCCGACAAAAACACCAAAATAGACAAAGCGAGCCCAAGTGTTGGGAGGCTATAGCCAAGTGCCCACCCCACATTGTCTTGTATGTAAATCAAGAAGGTGTTGGCAAAAAGGGGGCCGAAGAAAACGCTGAACATCCACCAGTTGAAAAATGAGAGCTTTTGGGTCCTCTCTTTTGGCTCAGACTCATCAAACTGGTCTGCCCCCATGGTTGAGATGTTGGGCTTAGTCCCACCAGTTCCAATGGCAATTATGTAAAGTGCACCATAGAATAATCCAATTTGGAATGGGGAGGCTCTTTGCACACAGTCTTCTGGTTTTATTCCATTACCGCATGAGGGTGGTCTTAGGGCAGGTAATGAGACTGCTAGGGTTAGTAGCGACATGCCCTAGTTGTTGAACAAAGAGCAGAAATGCGAGTCATCTTGGATGAAGTAGAAAAAGATTATGGAATGGATGCTTGTTGTTATAGCCTTAAATTGGCAGACATGCTGGTGATATTGTGAATCTCCACACTGGAAATTGCCATGATCAATTTACTTAGAAGTTACTTGAAGTTATGAGTTGTAATTTGTACCAGAAGGTATATGGCAGAAGCAATGACAAAAGTCCAGTATCGACCAAGATAAGCATCTGCAATGTAAGCTCCCAAAAGGGGTGTGATCCAAATAGTCCCAAGCCAGTTGGTCACATTGTTTGCAGACTCAACTGTGCCTTCATGGAGCTTGGTTGTCAAATAAATCACCAAGTTGTTTGCAACCCCATAGTATGCCATCCTCTCGAACACTTCATACCCTAAAAAAGTATAGAAGACATGCATATCGATCTATGACAGTGATAGAAATGGAATGATATACGATATACACTTCATTACTGTGTATATATCTCTCATCATGTGACATTTTTACGTACCTACGATGAAGGAGCAAGCTCGCCATCTCCCTGTGTTAGATCTTAAAATTGGTCTACCTCTGAGATCCACCGTTCCATCTTGTGTGTGATCCTCTGTTCCAAAGGCAGAGCCTTTCTCTTCTACTTTCCCCATCATGAGTTTAATGAAATTCTGAATTGGAGAGTTGGAGTGGGGAGTTGAAGGTCTTGTGAATCAGCTCATTGGTTTTGAGTAAGTTTTGGATCACGGTTGTTATAGTGTGTTATTGATCAATAATCTTTCAACTTAGCCCCAACAATTTTTTTTTTTTTCCAAAGAACTTAGCCCCAACAATTGAAGATATCTATTTCCTTTCACTAATTTGGTTGGTTACATTATCTGCTTTTTAGTGGGGTATATAAAGAAGAAATAGATTGCACAATGACTTTTTTGAAGTGCAAATAATATTTTCCTTTTAGTGGTAACAAATTAGAACTCATACAACATGCTTTAGACCAAAAGCTCTATTAGCTTCAATACGTTAGTGAGACGTTGGTGACTAACAACCATTGATGAATATAGAACTCATACTAACGAGTCAATAAACGGTAGTCGTAACATGTGTGATATCCCGTAAGAATCTCTCAGACATATAGATAATTTCCTAAATTATTGGGCCATCTTATTGTTTATCCCTTATCCTCTAACAGAATACCGAAGAGATAGAAACAAACATCTATGATCTTTGTGTTAGTTACTAATATACTGGTGAACATATAAGCTTGGTTAAAGGCTTTGGGATACCGAATGCTTCAGAAAAGAAAAAAAAAAAAAAAAAACAAAACAAAACAAAACATATAAGGTTTATAAATCGAGCAATAATCGAATGGCCAGAGAGTGATGAGTGATGTCGACAAGCACCAGATAAATTGTAAACTGCAAACTATTGAAGGATTTAGAATCTGATAGCCTAGTTTAAAGTCTGCAATCAGAGATGGTGTGTAGAAGTAGTATTGTGTTTGGATTGGAGTAAATTTTATAGTTGCTTTTTACACCAGTAAAAGCTGCATTCAAAATGCAACAAGAAACTCTTCATCAGCTTACAAGTAAAGCATTTGAAGCTATGGAATGCGCTTGAGCTGAAGTTTTGTTTGGCAATGTTTCCATGGAGAAGTCTCCTTTCGATTCTGTCACGTCTGCATTGTAAACAAAATACTTGGCGACGATCAGAAAGAAGAGCAAATTGAGAGTGCTCAAGACAGCCAAGAACAAGTAGTAGTTGTCGAAACGAGAGATGTTTAGGTTGTCTAATATCCAACCCCTGCCATGTTGCTTGGTGATCGTTGAAACCGTGGTAAGAAGAAAACTACTGAGAAAACTCCCAATTCCCAAGCTGGTAGTGAAATATGAAGTCCCAAGGCTTTTCATGCCTTCTGGTGCTTGGTCGTAGAACAACTCTATCTTGGCTGTTTCAACAAAGGAATCTGCAATTCCTAATAAAGCAAACTGAGGGAAGAGAATGAATATTGTGAGGGGCAATGTATCTTTTTTACCAAACAGTTGGTGTTCTTTTATGACATTCAGTCTCCTTCTTTCAGCTAACCAAGCTGTGATCATGATCATGACATGTAACACAAGACCGATGCCTAGTCTTTGCAACAATGTGATCCCTCTCGGGTTCTTTGTGTAGCGCCGGATCCATGGCACAAAGAATCGGTCATAGACCACGAGGCTTATGAGCATGAAGATTGTTATGAAGGCCGAGAGACAAGCCGGAGGGATCTCAAAATGAGGCCCTATGTGTCTGTCTAGTGTAGTGCCTTGTTTGATGAAAAGTGTCCCTCCTTGTGCTAACATCATGCTTGGTACAAATGTTGCTACCAGAACTGGTACCATTTTGATCATTTGCTTGGTTTCTTCTACTTGCGTCACCGGACATAGCATCCACGGTGAGGCTGGTCCGCTCTTCACAGCCGCTTTGTCAAGAAAGCTGCAAGTAATGCAATGCTAGTTAGCTGATTTTATCTCTATATAGGAGGTCTGTTATCTATAAGTTCCTGTCAGATGTATGGTAGAGAGAAAAGGTGACAAGTTAGATGCAGTTAGATGGGGTTAATTACCTCAATAAAGGGGAGCGGTCAATTCTGTGCTTCCCAGCTTTGGAGTACTCTTCCAAACCCAATTCATGAAGCTCTTTTTGGTTATCTGGGATTGGCACCCTGCGCTTCCTTATAGCAGCCACAAGGACCTGAGCTATCCTACTAAAAGGACTTCCTGAGGGCAATTTGTGTCTATAAAACTTAGTCCCCAAAAGAAACACCAGAATGGAGATGGCAAGCCCTAGTGTTGGGAGGCCATAGCCAAGTGCCCACCCCACATTGTCTTGGATGTAAATCAAGAAAGTGTTGGAGAAGAGGGTGCCAAAGAAGATGCTGAACATCCACCAATTGAAAAAGGAGAGCTTTTGGGTCCTCTCTTTTGGCTCAAACTCATCAAATTGGTCTGCCCCCATGGTTGAGATGTTGGGCTTGGTTCCACCAGTTCCAATGGCAATTATGTACAATGCACCATAGAAGATTCCAATTTGAAATGGAGAGGCTCTTTGGACACAGTCATCTGTTTTGATTCCATTGCCACATGAGGGTGGTCTTAGGGCAGGTAATGAAACTGCTAGAGTTAGTAGTGACATGCCCTAGTTGATGAACAAAGAGAAGCATTGTGAGTCATCTTGGATGGGCTAGAAAATATTATGGATGGATGATGGTTATCATAGTGAATCTCCACATTAGAGACCGAAGATCAACTCACTTAATAGCTGTTCTACACATGTCAAGTAATTTGTTCTATGAGATTTGCTTATACGCTCATAACTTGGAGTAACTTCCAGCGATTTCGATTACAGTTAGAATTATTTGGTTCTACAATGGAATCCACATGCAGCAATGACTAAGAATTGGTTATGACCATGTGTATTTTACCTTAGCATTAGTCTCATCGACTAGAATATACTTCGGGACATGTGGCTCGTCATGCACGGTTGAACTACCAATTATATACCAGAAATATTCTCTTACAAGAAACATTTTCTTGGAAAACATTTTGTGTGTCTATACGCAAACATAAGTTCCAATAAAAATAAAGGTCCATTAACAATTTCTATCGTGATTAATAATATTTATCTTTACATTCAAGATCCAAGCAAGTTATACTCCCATGAATCCATCAAATTCAATCATGATTATGTATGTAGACATTTTTAAATTGTTGATTTGCGAGTTGAGTTTTAGAATTTGTACCCCAAGATATATGGCAGAAGCAATGACAAAAGTCCAGTATCGACCAAGATAAGCATCTGCAATATAAGCTCCCAAAAGCGGCGTCATCCAAACAGTTCCAACCCAGTTGGTCACATTGTTTGCCGACAGAACTGTGCCTTCATGGAGCTTCGTTGTCAAGTAAATCACTAAATTTGATGCAATCCCATAGTATGCCATCCTCTCAAACACTTCATACCCTACAAAACAAAAACAAAGAATCATGCATTTATTGATCAGTTAAAGTGATCGAAATGGATGATATGTGATATTATTCATATATTAAGTCTATCTCTCTTATCAAGTAACAATAGTACGTACCTACGATGAAGGAACATGCTCTCCATCTCCCAGTGTTCGACCTCAGAATTCGTTTACCTTTGAGGTCCACAGTTCCATCTTGTGTGTGATCCTCTGTTCCAAAAGCAGAGCCTTTCTCTTCAACTTTCCCCATCATGTGTATAATGATATTGTGAGTTTTGGGAGTTGTGGGAGTTGAAAGTCATGTGAATAAGCTCATAGCTTTTTATAAAATTTTGGGGGGAAGAATTGCTATTGTGTGATAAACCAAGAACATTTCAACTTTAGCTCCAACATTTTAAAATATATTTCCATTTCATTAATTTGGTCACAATATTTGTTTGTTTTCTTCCTTCTAGTGGGCAATACTTAAGTTTTATAACTCTTACAACATGTGTTACAATACTAAGTTTTATTATCGTTGGTACATCAGTGTGACAATGGTGGTTAACAAATGTTGATGGATACTCATACCAATCTATGAATAATTAGTAGTCAATCAAAATATAATGATATATTCCCGGTTACATGTAAAAATTGCATGTAGATATGGATTATCCCCTAGATTAGTGAGCCTTTCGTATTGTTTCTCCTTTTGTCCACTAACAAAAGACCAAAGAGATGAAACAAAGAATGCCGTCTACAGAATCTTTGTGTTATTCATATACTAATATTCTCTTCTGTGAATATATAAGGTTTATAATTCAGAGCAATAGTCGAACAATCAAAATGACCAAAGACGGATGAGTGATGTCGACAACTATTAAAAGCTCGTAACTACAAACCATACCGAAGTATTTGAATCGTCCTTTTTGACAGGCATCTAAGTTCTTTCTGATAATACCAATGCGATATCGAAATTAACCTAAAAGTTAAATGACAAAAAAACTAAGATATATAATGGTAACCATCATTTGCCATGTGTACTTTGTGCATAGAACTTGATGAAAATAACCTCTTGTTTCAGCTAGTGTGGAATTGTCATTTTCATTGAATCACATGGTTAGACAGCGCTCATGAATATTCCGAAGATTTTTAATTTTGTTATCAATGATTCTACATAATTTCGATATCGAAAATGAAACTATAATATTTTAAAATCTAAAAATAATATAGAGCACACAGTCTACGCACGTCATACCATGCATTATGATGTGAAACCATGTATATTTCAACTCCTATATGGCTTCGATATATAAACTTTTCATTGATAGTTTATAGCATGATTGAGCAAAAGTATAGTGACATTAATTTTTGACTAAGGGGACAAGTTGATTCCCTTGTTAAGCTAATCCAACCAAAAAGAATTCAGCGTGGAACAAGTTGTAGTAGTCTAAGGAAGTATCAATTTTCCGCTGGATTTGTGCCATATCTGCCATTCAAAGTGAAAACCCAATTTGCCAGGTACGTATATAAAGGACAGTAATTTTGCTTCCATGGTGAAGATTCTGAGGATTTTAGGGAGGCGTTTTGTAGGTTGGGCTATTTCTCGTCTAGATAAGGTTGCTCCACTCTTTACAGATGCTCTGTCATGTAGCCTGCAGAGCAAGTAAGGTGGGATATTCATCAAAGGTTAAGCCTTAGAAATTGAAAGATTTGATTGAAGAGTTGATGAGTCTTGTCTGATAACATGACAATACAATAGTTCCTTACAGCATGAATTCAAAGATGAGGATTTGCGTGATGAATAAGTTAAATTGATAATCTGATAACATAACATATCAGACTGTCTGACAAGAGAACATTTCAGTATAAATAAGGGAGATACGAATTTTGACGCCAAGAATTAAACATAATCATTGAGAAAAAGTACCTCAAAGGCGAAGTGTAGTCATTTCTGATTTCGCTTTTGCTTACATACTCTTCCAAAGTTCCAACTCATGGAGCTCATTGGGGTTATTTGGGACAGTCACTTTCCACTTCCTAGCTGCTGCCACAAGCACCTGCGCAACCTTAGTGATGGGGCTGCCAGAAGGCATGAACACCACCGCTGCAGCCATTAGCCCCACAGTTGGGATGCCATAGCCAAGACTCCAGCCAACATTGTCTCGAATGCAGACCACGAAAGTGTTCCAGAAAAGGTTACGAAAGAAGATGCAGAGCATCCACCAGTTGGAGGAGAGCTTGTGGGCCTTTTCTTTGGGCTCAAAGTCATCAAATTGGTCTGCCCCCGTGGTTGAAATGTAACTACAACAGTAGTTAATGTTAACGATTCCTTTAATCCCATGTAATCCATGTTTTAAGGCCCTTGGCTAAAAGTTAATTTCCTATGTTACAAACTTGCATTGAAAAAGTGGCGTCTACTCACTGTTCAGAGATTCCATCCACACCTTGCTGAAAACAGGCAAAAGGTTGCAATCGAATCGAACATCATAAATAGCAATAGCAAGCATCTAACCAAAAACGAGTAAATCACGAACTGTTCGAGCCGACTTGTAGCCCTAGCTGGCAGCGACAAAGGCCCTTAAAGAGTAGACAAATGCAGGCATGAGGGTCCTTGGCTGATCTTTGTTCGCTTAAGTTAAGGACAGTCGCTCACTTAAACATCAACACACGCACATGGACGACTATTTCTTTGGCCAAACCTCTTTGGTTAGTTTAAAAGATATTTCTGCTAGTCGTCGATATAGAGGTCGACTACTCTTGGGTTTCACTACCTACAATCAGTACAAAATGCTGCAGTGCAGTTGCTTGAATTGACCAAGCATAATAAACTCAAACCATCACATCACACAACAGAAAGCTAGCAAGAATCCAAGGTTGTCAACGGTCATAATTGAATTCAATAAGCAAGAATACTCCAGACAGTAACATCAAATGTCTAGCACATCGCCCCTGAATGAAACTAATGCAGGACAGCAATTATAACTATCATAAGCAACCACGACAATAAGCAAGTTCAATAGAAACAATATAGATCAAACAGAAAAGCAAGAGAAGGTGGAATGGAAAAGGGAAGAAGGGATTTCCAAAATTATCAAGCACACACATAATTTAAGCAACCTAGATATTAAATTCTGAAAATTCCAATAAGAATTAGTACTAGAATGTATTGGTGTAATTTCTAGCAGAACTACAACTGCCAACTACCACCAAGAATCAAGCAACCCCAACCAGTCTCGGGATTTAATGCAACTCTTCTCATGCCTAAACTGTTGGACTGGAGAAAAGATCACTTGCATAAGGATTCCTGTGAAAGCAATTTGATTATCTGTCCGATCTCCAATGTGTTACTGCCTGGACTGAGAACCACCATAGCCACCGGCAGCCTGTGAAGGGTCAGATCTCCATGAATAACCTGAACTACCATTTGTATCGCCGTAGCCACTCCCCATGTAGCTACCACGGGCCCCTTGTTGCTCTCCACCACTAGCAATACCACCAGAGTTGCTATTTGGGGTACTTCCACTTCGCCCACCAGAGGTCCCGTATCCACCAGGATATGAAGTGTAACTGCTGCCATAATTCCCATAACCATAAGCTTGATTTCCATAGCCAGAAGCCCCACTTGGGGATTGACCTCTTGGAGCAGAAGGAGCCCCACTGCCTCCGGGAGCACTCCAAGGAGCTGCAGCCCCATAACCAGAAGCACCATACCCAGCTGGAGTTTGGTTGCTCCAAGAACTTTTTAAACCACCAGGTGCCCCACTAAGATAACCAGCATTAGGGGCATTTGGATTTCCATATGATCCTGCAGGACCAAAACCAGTATTGGCACTTCCATAGCCGCCAAGACCGTAACTTCCATAGCCTCCATAACCAACTGCTGTACTTGCCCCGCCATAACCATAACCAGGTGCACCGTATCCCGAATATGGGAAACCACCTCCTGTAGTTTGAGGTTGCACATATCTACTTCCATCCATTCGGCCATCAAAAGCGTTTGTAGTGGCACCAGAGGTATTGTAACCCTGATATCCACCACTACGGCTCCCACCACCAGGATTTGCATCTTTAGGAAGGGCTCGCTTTACCTCTACAAGTTTGCCATCCAATTCATGGTAGTTCTTCTGCAGTACTTCGTCAACTGCATCTTCAGTATCAAATGTTATGAAACCAAAACCCCGAGGTCGTTGAGTATTCTGGTCATACATTATTACTACATCAGTGACAGTGCCATAACTTTCAAAGAACTGACGAAACCCCTCTTCTGACAGCGTGGAAGGCAACCCTCCAACAAATATTTTCTTGGTCTTAAAATTTCCTCCCCCTCCAGAGCTTCTGCTGCTATTAAAACTTCCGCTTCTATTGGATGTTTGCTGTTCTTCTCTTGATAACGCCTTTTTTGCCTCCACCTGTGTATCAAAGTGGAATCAAACGAATTTACAGAGAAAGCAAAGAAGCACATTGAAGAGCATATTCCTCAAATCTCAAACAAGCTAGAACTAAATCCTTTTGGGACTTCAAGATAAGAAGTTCAACTTGAAAAATCTTACAATTGAACACCATGAAAAAATAATCAATAAGTAATTTAAACTCCTTATGCATGCAATTTTACAAACTCCGGAACCTATTTTTATCAAACCACGCTTAGAAGCAATAAATTGACCATCTATTTAAATCAAGGGTAAGCCGGTGTTGCTACGCATCATAATTTTCAGGGAGATCACAGGCAGATTTTGGGACCTATATCATGTGCTTCCCTCGACCACGATTCGCATACAACATCACATAATGAGCACACTAATGAACAATAAAGAATGACGATGATGCTATCGCCCTAATGAACTTGTATTTCCTCAGTCAAAGACCAATCCAAACCCAATAATCCCATAAATGCAACTACTTCCACAACAAATCAGTAGAAACTCGAAAGATAAGCAATAAAGATAGAAACTTTCACAAAAGTTCAACAAAAAGATAAACAATCAAAACCCAAAAAACTCTTCTTTCCCCAATTTCAATACTTCTTTTCAGCTACAGATGCAAACCCAACTCAAAATCAACCAAACCCAGTTCACATTAAGTCATCAACCCATCAAAAACAGCCACATTGCCGAAAATTAACGAAAACCCAGCTCGCAATACACCATCAATCTGAACAAAAACCAATCAAAACCTCCAATTAACCAACACAGGCAACAAAAACTCACCACGCGGTCGTCGATGGTGTGCTTGTCGGAGATGACACGGTCGAGGACGGAGGGGTCGGAGAAGACGACGAAGCCGAAGCCCCGGGGGCGGCCGGTGGTCTTGTCGCGCATTATGACGGTCTGGGTGACGTCACCGTACTGGTTGAAGTAGTCGGCGAGCTTCTCCTCCGTCGTGTCCCACGCCAGACCTCCTACGAACAGCTTGCTCTCGTCGGAGTCCATCGGCGGCGGTGGTGCGATTCGGCGTCGTTTTGGGGTTACGGTTAGGGTTTCGGATTCACTTCTTCTTCTGCTGCTGCTGCTGCTGCTGCTGCTCTCTCTCTCTCTCAAGTAGTAGGGAGATTGAGGTGACCCGAGTGAGGGGGGAAAGATCTACTGGGCTAGGTTTTGTTTGAAAACGACGCCGAATTAAGCACGTGCAAACTGCAAGAAGATGCCCAATCAAAATGCCATAAGTGAAATAGTTTGTATCGTGTACAACGAACAAGATGGGGTGGTGGCGCAGTTGGCTAGCGCGTAGGTCTCATAGCTACTGAGTTATCCTGAGGTCGAGAGTTCGAGCCTCTCTCACCCCATTTACCTTTTTTTTCTCTTTAAATTTTCTATATGTATTTTTGTTGTTCATCTGATACATGTAGGTTTCAAGTTCTTTCAACACAAATCTCACTTCATAATGTTTGTACGACAAAGTGTTAGCAGGAATTAATACAAAATCTCTTAGTTATCTTTCAATTTACTAATAGTAGATTTCTATCTTAAGTGATGCTTAATAATCGAATTATCTCATAACATCCTAAAGCTAGTACCAATGGAGAACTTAACCACTCGGTTGTAATAACTTTCCCTTAATGTGAGCTCTCGGAAAAAAAACACCTTGTTATTCCTCTCTAGAAATTGAAGAAATTTAATTACAAAACATACGCAGTCAATTAAAACTAATTTTTTATCGATATAAAAGCAAAATTTGATATCAACTTTAGATTAAAAAAAAAAAAAGCAAATTGAATAGACACTTCCAAGTGCGCACAAACTTTGGAGGGAGAGAAGGTGACATATTTAGAACATCAACATCCCACTAGTGTGCATAAACAAATATAAACATTAGGACTGTTGTTTCAAACCTTGCCCAAATTCCTCTAACTTGCAAACGGCATGCTAAAACCATTGGCTCTACGTCCATGGGACCACCGGGGATAAAGGGCCCCACAATCCACCCATTCTTCCACAGATTAACGGTTCAGATGAGTCAAGCAAAGTCTACAAACAACTTAGAAAAATTCCAATTTCCAGGCTGTGGCCACACTCACTCATGAATCCCTAACGGTCACATTTTCCCTTTCCCCAAAATTTAAAGAGCCCAAGAAGCCGCTCTACTGTAGGGTCCCCCACCAAAAAAGCCCCAAATCCTTGAAAATTTATGACCGTTTTGTCCCTTTTCCCCCCACTTTACCTTCCTCAAAGTTTCCAAATTCTTCACCACCCCTCAACAACGGCCAAAATGGAATTGAACCCATGAAAACCCACAACTCAAATCACCCTTCTTTACCAGAAAGATTCAATCTTTGAGAGATAAGAGGAAGATTTCGATCATGGGTTGCTTTCTTGCATGTTTTGGTTCTTCCAAAGAGAAGAAGCGCCGGAGTCACAAGTACCGGGTTCAGCACCGGGACCATGTAAGTCGAATTTGATTTCCCAAGCTTGGTTAGTGATTGTGTTTCAATCTGTTTGGTTGCTGAGAAAATTGTAGGGAAAAAGAAAGTAAAGTTTTGAACTTTGATTGCTTGTTGTTTCCTGTTTTGGGGTTTGATGCTGTAAAGAGGATTGTCAGTTCTGAGTACCCTAATTTTGTGTTGAATTAGGTTGACTTTGGTGGGTTTTCTTTCTTTTAGTTGCTGTATTGAGGAAAAGATGCAAAGTTTGAAGATGTTTTGTAATTTTTTTTTTGCAGAGGTTTACAAATGCAAGTTTCCAGCCTGTTGTGGAATCAGCTGTGTCTTCTGTGCCGGAGGTTCAGGAGAAGCCTATTAGCCCAGCATTGGAAGAAGTCCGGTGAGTGATCGAATTTTATGGGTTTTTTCAGTTCAATTGCTTAGTTTTTCGCTGAATTTTATTTGTTATATGTAAGTGCACTTGTTTGCTTTTGTATTAGAGTTATGGTGCTTTTAGTATTGAAGTTATGAGTTATGGTCTGTAGGGATAAGCCAGTGGAGCAACTGAGCTGCAATACTCGAAAGAAAGTAACTTTTGATTCTAATATCAAAACCTACGAGCATGTTTCAACCAGCGAGAGCGCGGATCCTTTGTTGGCTAGTGAAGAGAGTTGGAAGAAGGAGGAGGGGAAGATTCTGGAAAAGCCATCCCAATCCAAGTCTTCCTCTGAAGATAGTTCGATCACTTCGAGCTCAGGGTCATCATACCCTCCTAATCATAGGTACCAGAACTGCAGGGATAGCGATGATGAGGATGAACCGTTAGACTACGAGGACAGTGATCTGGATGATGAAGATGAGGATGATTTTGATGACGAGGATGGGGAGCTAGAGTATGGAGATGAAGTTGTGGAATCTAATAGAGGGGTTTCTACATCTCAAGGGACTACTCAGGATTTTGATAGTCCATTGCCGATAAAACCAGGTGGGTTGAACCAGAGCGCACGCGATAGGAGTGGTTATGTTCATTCCGTGCTGAACCCTGTTGAAAATCTTACACAATGGAAAGCTGCCAAAGCCAGAGGGACACCACTGACGAAGCCTCAGAAAGAGAATTTTACACTGCATCAAGAACCACGGATTTCGTTCAGTTCAGAACCAAGTTTGAGCTTCAAATCAAAAGCTGATAAAGACAAAAGGCACACAAAGAATCTTAACCAAGAAATGGCTGTTGATGCTAGTCTCTCAAACTGGTTGGGTTCAACAGAGCATACACATGTCAACAGCACTAGTACAACTATTTTGGATGCTATCACACCGGAGAGAAATATGTCCCCTGGATCAAACTCAATGAGAAGCCCAGAAGATAGACCAATTCTAGGTGCACTAACTGTTGAGGAAATCAGACAGTTTTCAGCTACATCTTCGCCAAGGAAGTCCCCGAGTAGAAGCCCTGATGAGATGCCGATAATAGGGACAGTCGGAACCTACTGGAATCACACAGCTCCTCCTCCTGCCAAGGGTTCCTCTGGTGCCGCTTCTTACAAAGGAATACCAAACACAACCAGCAAATACAGAGAGGTATATGTGAAGTAAAGTAACATTTGTGACACTCTTTCTTTCGATTCAGTTGTGATGGTCCTGATGAAAGGTAATGGGTTTGCAGGATAAAAGAGTGAACTGGCATTCTACCCCATTTGAGACAAGGTTGGAAAGAGCTTTGAATAGAGGTAGTGCTGCTGAAGATTGCTCTACTCATGCTCCTAGTGTCTTGTGAGATTGTTTTTTTAAGAAACCAAGACTGATTTGTGATTGCTATTCTCTGTTAATGGTGTCTATTTTTTGATTCTTTGTGAATGATGACTTTGTTTTGTTTCTGTGTGTTGTAAAATTTGATGGTGTAATTAAATAGCTTTGTTTTAATTCTTGGTCCAGATTTCTTCCTCCAATGTTGAACAATCATGTTCTCTTCACGTATACCCAGAAATATATATTCTCCAAGCAAGCACATTTGAAAAGAGAATAGAGACAATGTTTTTAATCACAACTGAAAGTGATGATAAAGTTCATTTCAAACAGCTAAAATACAGTATATGCACTCCTATGATGCCGAGGGTTCGAGTTAACAATCATTGGTTTGGGTCCGAGGGTCTCCTTATCGATCAAGTTTGGGTGTCACCGCGTTAGGCCGGATGGCCACTATCTAGGTCGCGTTTTATGGGTCACCAAGTCTGGTTCAAATGTCACTAGCGGGAATTGAGGTCACTAGGTCGTCATTAACAAGAGGTTCCATATAATTTCAATGATTGTCAAATTAGATCATGTGTATGCGAAATGTGGCAGTTTGAGAATTGCAAGGGACCGCTGGAGATCTATATATCAATACTAACTAGGCTTTTAAAGTTTACTTGGAAGACAAGCATATAGTACAGGGATCAAATTTAAACCACATCAGAGAATTATCGGTTTCCCATACAAAATGCTTGATGAAGAAGTTGATTAAACTTTCAAGTTTTCAACAACTATGTACGTACATATATATGCTTAGGAAAAAAAAACATACCTGTACACATAGCCAACGCTGTAGGTTAATCACAACTTACACGGTTCTTTGATTGTTTAAAAATCATTCACCAACCTTATCAAACCCAGCTGCTTTTGGTCTTTTACTAATAATGCCTTATGAGTGATTTAACCACATCTATCAATTTTATTTTTACACCCATAAACTGGAGAAGAATTATTGAGGAAAATTCTATTGGGCCAGCCCCCAAAAACTCTGAGACGATTTAAGTGCGTCGCTAAGTGATATGCTGTGACCAACAATCCTAGCTTCGTGGCCAAGCACCCCTCCGAAGCAACGCACAACAAGCAATACACTTCTGTCTTTATGAACAGATAAGTCCCTAAGAGCGTCTCCGACAACACTAAAGAGACTGAATCCACATTCTCAATGATTACTTTTGATTATGTAAATGATGAATGAGGATGCTGATGGTGGTGTGCAGAGTGTTCTTTCTGGGGCCCATGGCATAGATATATATGGCCGTCAATAAAACCATGAATAAGTAATACATCAAGGCTCCTCTTTATATGAATCTAAACATCTGGGACAAATCACTTCGTATTGTAGCTCATTGTGATGGGATCATTTGCCTAGCTGTAAATGACTCGAGAAGGACAATTTTGTGGAATCCAGCCGTTCAAGAATTCAAGGTTCTTCCCTCAGGAGACATATCTTCCTGATCGGCCCTCTGTATGGTGGGAGTACAGTCCAGCACTAGATCGTCTTGTAAGAGCAATGGGATTTGGCTATGATCCTATATCTAAATGTTACAAAGTTGTCAACTTTAAATTTTTCGGCTCGGAAATTTCATGGTGATGGAAAATATGTGGTTATATATCCACTGTTAGTACAAGTGTACACCTTGAGAACTGATCAAGACTTACTCTTTAGAAACAGAAACTACTTACCTTTGGCCTTAACGTTTCGAGACACACTTCACGGGGATGGGTTATTGGTGAGCAACAAAAGGAATTTGTTGATCTCTTTCAAACTCATTGTGCTCGGGAGGAACAGATTAGGAACGTGATTCTTTCGTTTGACATGAGTCGTGAGGTATTTCATAATGTACTGTTACCAGATAAGCTGAATGAGATCAACAATATGGAATTGCGCCTCACATGCGTCTAATGGTGTGGAATGAAACCACTGCTCTTTTGTGCTTCCGTGGTAATGCCCCTCCTGAAATTGACATTAGATCCTTCGGAATGTGGCTGATGGATGGTCCTGGTGGTGCTAAGGGTGGCTGGATGAAACATTTGACTTTGGAGTTGCCTTACATTTTGCCTCTCGAACGCTGGGTGGAATCACTGGCATTGTGGAAAAGCGATGGGGTTCTTATGATTGCCCACAATGGATGCTTAGTCTGCTATAACCTCCGTACCAGCAACCTTAACGATCTTCCCATTCAAATTGGTCGAGCATATGATAAGTGCTTTTCCAACTGATGATTGTAAAGTAGATCGCACACCTTTTATCTATGTCAGTATTATGGTATAGCTTACGAGAGACAACACGCTTAAGGGCTTAGAAAATCCGGAAATAGAATATCCTGCTGTTACTTGTACAAGACTTTGATCATACAACATGTACTATCAATGAGGATATTATGTATTTTTCCTGCTATCTTGGAGGCTGGGATGTCTTTTATAGCAAACTCTATTTGTTATTGCAGATCTGATCTCTGGAATTATACAAAATTTCTAAATATTCTCTGAAGTCTCATTCCCTTCAATAAACAGCATGACATAACGATACTTCCCCAGGACACCAGTTCTACATGATGAATCAAAGGGTATCAATATATAGTACGATTGGCACATGAAACTCCTATCTTATCACTTGAAACATTACGTGCAGATCAGTGAGAATTGTAAAACTACATACAGAAGGATGTCTGATAAATCATTTAACATCGATTGTAAGTTGTATTGTATCACAAGCACAACCAAATTATTTAATACGATTTGATAGCATCATGTATCCCTACAGTATATAGTTAATATTAGGGTTCTTACAGTTTGTGTTCCAGAAACAATCGATGGGAAAAATTCCGGTAGCTGTGTTATTGAAGCAGATAATCACTTCAAACAGATACTCTGGTCCTCCTGCACCTGCAATCTTGCACCGGAGAAGTGGTCTTTTATTTGTACATTGTCGAAGTGCAGCTTCAAGGCGAAGTCTGGGATAGGAAAAGCCTGGTATAATGTTATAACCAGATTTGACTTGAAAGCACAATTGGGCATTGTATGTGCTCATCAAATTGGCGACAACGTTGAAGTATTGTGTCTGAGAATATTTTGGTTGGGTGCAAACTCCATGACCATTGTACTCATATTCCCAGAACTGCTCATCTGACCAAGAAGTGTAGCTTGGCCACATCATTTTCAGAGATGTCACCAACTGTTGGTTTTCAGGTCGCATCATCTAGTATAGCAAAGACAAGAAAATTATAAGAGACCTATAAATGTATTTGTTGAGTGTTTTAAGACAGAAAGTGCACTATATCTCAATTGATCATATACGTCACCTCAGCTTGGCTATATCTGGTGCCCTTGCAATCAGAAGTAGCATATGGATTGGTAACGTTGCTAGGCCACAGTCCGTGCAGGGTGAACCTTGGTGGCAGAGTTCGGGTGTGGCAGGGATTGAATAGGCAGAAAACGTAGGGAGGCTGCTGGACAAGCTGCAAATAGTCATAAGGGTCCCCAACAACATTTTTGATGGAAAGAGCCACCAGAAAACAAAAGCAAATTTCATGAGGTTGCTCATTTTTGGATTTTAGCAGGGAAAATGATTAAGAAGGAGAGAAAGGAGTTTCAAACTTCAAGACTATACTACTTGTTTGGGTTGATATTTAACTTGGAATCCAGAGGAGTTAGGAGGGATTATATACTGACAATTAGGTAATGTGAACTTAGAAACTATCTTGGCATAGAGGAGAAGCCTGCGACCTACCAATCTGCAAGGCTGCTATAGCTGTTGAAAATTTTCACACTCCATCGAACTTCCCGATCAAGCTTTCTGTTGAAAGATTGATCAATTAGAATACCAATAAGGCAATTGATCAGCTCAAACCTTGCTAATAACACTATCCCTATTACACATGTTTCTTTTCTAAGTACCCTAGCATTTGCCTCTTCAAGCCGTGATGCTATACATGGTAGTAACCGTATAGTGGACAGCAGGATAAAAAAAGAGCCATTTTGATACTGCTGAGAGTTGTAGATGGGGTAGTTTGTAGATTGGTACTCTAGCTAATTCATCAGTTTTTCAACAAATTATTCGATCAGAAAGTTCAATTGAGTGTGCAAGCTTTTTCCTAAATTTGTGTTGATACTCTAATAGAGTATATGTCACAGCCAAATGGGGTTCCTCATTTAGACAGTAATTGATGATGAGTTCAGAGGTCTTACATAGGATAAAGATATGACATTAACTACAGAATTTACTTGTCAGAAGCGTCCAATGACAGTGTAGTGTTATTTGCAAAAGACCAGATACTACCAATCAAACTGCATTAAAATTCATTCAAATGAAAATCTTTTGAAATCTGAATCGAATGCATCCCCACTTTATAAGTTGTACAAATTCTCACTTGTCCCCGAATCCATATGCCAATAAAAAGTAAAATCAGCTTTCAATTATATACCACAAAATGGACTCAAATGGACCCGGCCCGTTTAATACACAACCCAAATGCTTCCTGAATATAATTCCAAATTCAATCACTTCAAACAGACGAGACTCCAGAATCCAGGTTCTGGTCTCTTGTATTCGGACGGCACATCATCTTTGCCGGGGAATAAGATCAACTGGTCCCTTTTGTTACTTACGATTTGGTACGTACTTTTACCATCAACCCCACTTGCCTTTGTCTATTGTTTAATGGAATTGTTTCAGTAGGGTTTGCATATTTGAATGTCCTGCAATTTACTAATACTCTTGGACCGATATCTGATAACATTTTAAAGATGAGATAATTTCTTGATGAATTGAGCAATTTCAAAATGATATTGGGTTTTGTCTTTATGTTTGTGTGTAATAGAGTTATAGGGGAGGAATGGGATATAGGAGACGTTGACAGTACTTGATACAGAAGAAATGACAGAATCTTGCAAAATTGGTGAAGAATTGTTGAGGAAAATTCTATTAAGCCTGCCCCCAAAAACTTTGACGCGATTCAAGTGCGTTGCTAAGTGGTGGTATGCTCTGATCAACAATCCCAGCTTCGTAGCCAAGCACCTCTCCGATGCAGTGCACAACAAGCAGTCCACATGTGTCTTTATGAACCGATTAGTCCCGAAGAGCGTCCCCAGCAACACTAAAGACACTGAATCCGTATTCTCAGTGCTTACTTTTCACAATGTAGCTAATGATGATGATGCTGATGGTGTTGGTGGTGTGCACAGCTTTCTTTCCGGGGTCCAGGACATCAATGTTCCTCTTTCTATGAATCTAAAAGCCGGGGATAATTCACTTCAGATTGTAGCTCATTGTGACGGGATCATTTTTCTAGCTCTCGATGATTCGAGGAAGATGCTTTTGTGGAACCCGGCAATTCAGGAATTCAAGGTTCTTCCCCCAGAGACGTACCTCCCTGATTGGTACTCACCAGGAGGACAGGATTGTCCATATTTTCCACACCAAAGTCGGCTAAAAAATGCCATTGGATTTGGTTATGATCCTATATCCGAAGGTTACAAAGTTGTCAACATCAGATTTTCTGGTTCAGAAATGCATGGTAATAATAGATCTGTGGTTATATATCCTCTTTTAGCAGAAGTGTACACCTTGGGAACTGATTCATGGAGACAGGTCAAGGCATATTCTTTAGAAACAGAAACCACTTACCTTTGGCCTGAAGTTTTCGAGACATACTTCAAGGGGATGGGCTATTGGTTGGGAACTGAGCAACAAAAGGAATTCGTTGATATCTTTCAAACTTATTATTCCCAGGACACAGAGATTAGGCAAGTGATCATTTCATTTGATATGAGTCGTGAGGTATTTCACGATCTATTATTACCAGATGAGCTGAACGAGTTCAACGATTCTGAAATTCCTCCTCAGATGCGTCTTATGGTGTGGAATGAATCCATTGCTCTTTTAAGTTTCCATGGTAGGTCTACAGATCCTCCTGAGAGCTTCAATAGAGTGTTCGGCATGTGGCTTAGTGGTGGTAAGGGTGTCTGGACCAAATATTTGGCTGTCGAGTTGGATTTCAATTTTCCTTTGGAGCGCGGTATTAACCCCACGAAGCTGGCGTCACTGGCATTCTGGAAAAGCGATGAGGTTCTTATGATTGACGACAATGGATGCATAGTCTGCTATAACCTCCGTACTAAAAACCTTGAAGATCTTCCCATTCAAAGTGCTCAAAGGTATAATCCCTTGTTTATTATAAGAAGGTTTCCAACTGAATTTCAGAAAGAAAATCATAGACCTGTTATGTATGTGAGTAGTATGGTTTCGCTTAAGGGAGAGAATAAGCTTGACGGCTGAGAAAATCCGGCCAGTGAACAAGACTTAAATCACAACACATGTACTATCTTTCAAGCTGGAATTATATCTTTTATAAACATTAAATTGGTTCTGATCTTCAGTCATTGTTTCCAGCTGATGCATTTTTTGTATACTTTTGGGGATTATATTCTGGGCTAAAAACAGTTATAAATGAACGATGTTGTTTAATTATCAAGCAGATCAAACAGAAGTATTAGAAATGACATATAACTATTTCTATTACCTATTTGAAGGAAATTGAGGTTCCACCCCAAAACCAATTGGCAATGGAGGGAGTAGCCCAATCCTTTATGAATACCACCAAGGTCCCTTAACTAGCCAATGTGGGACTTTCATTACACCACATTCTCAACACGCCCCCTCACGCGTGGCGACTCTCAAGCCAACGCGTGAACAACACACTGTGGGGACGCGGAGCACGTGCGGCCGTTACGCCAACACCTGAGCCACCTTGCTCTGATACCATGAAGGAAATTGAGGTTCCACCCCAAAACCAATTGGCAATGGGGGGAGTAGCCCAATCCTTTATGAATACCACCAAGGTCCCTTAACTAGCCAATGTGGAACTTTCATTACACCACATTCTCAACACTATTTAGTGTCGATGACACCGCAGGCATATAGCTTCATAGATGTCTACGTACAGCACATACCATATGTCCGTGCTTTCATAATTTGTTGGTTTCACACAATTGATTGGATGTTGCCCAAGGGCATCGAAGCATATGACCACTTCCAGCAATGCTTCAACCTGTCCCGATTTCACATGAGCAAAATGCTTAATCGGGAAGTTCGATTGAGTGTAAAAGTCATCATGGTGTTGTAACTTGTAATTATACAGTGCTATGGGTGCCTTGAGCAATATAATATTGTGTGTTTTGAGTTGATTTGGCATAACGCTTTTATAATCAAGAAATTCATCAGAAGTGTATTGTCATTGACATTGTTTGTGTACCCAGAAAAGACATACCACCAATACGCTGAAGTTTACCCAGAAGTGTATGAATTGATGAATATGCTTATAAACGTTACAATGTACTAGTTTTGACAAAATTTTGAATTTTTTGATTTTGTCATAAAGTTACGACAAAATTTTGAATCTTTTGATTTTAGATTTTATCTTAAAGTTATGACAAAATTTAAATATTTTGATTCTTAAGATTATGAAAAAGTTTTTAATTTTTTGGTTTTGTCATAAAATTATGACAAATTTTGATTTTATCATGCGGTTATGACGAAATTTTGAATTGTTTTTTATTTTGTCATAACGTTACGACAAATATTTTGATTTTTTCATCACATTATGACAAAATTCTAAATTTTTTATTGATTTTTTTATAAGGTATGATAAAATTTTGATTTTTAATGATTTTGTAATAAGATCATCACAAAATTCTCATTTTTTATTTTGTCATAAAATTATAACAAAATTTAATTTTATCACAAGATTATCGTAACGTAAGGATGCTTTGATATTGTCCTCCACTGAGCAACAAGAGCAGTAAACAACAGAATTACTACGATTTTCATGTTTCCTCAACACTACACTATTTGATCAGTTAATCCCAATTGGTTATGGTGATATTCCAACTTGGTATCCAAAGGTATTGCGAAGGGATTATATATGCTCACAATAAGGCAATAAGGCATAATGTGAACTCAGAAACTAACTTGGTAGAGAGAAGCCTGTGATCCGCAATGTGCTAGCTGTTGAAAACTTTTACACTCAATCGAACTTCCCGATTACGCATTCTGTTCGAAGATTGATTACTTACAATAACAATGAAACCATTGATTAGTTCAAACCTTTCCTACCCCTAAATTATGTGTTTCTTTCTAAGTGCCCTAGCATTTGCCTTTTCAGGGCATCATGCTGTACATGGTAGTAGCCATATAGGGGATCACAGCAGGATCAAAACAGAGCCATTCTGCTCATGTGAGGCAGCATGATGTTATAAAGTAATCAAAAAATTCATCTGAAATAAAATTTTCTTGACATTGTTTGTTCATCTTGTAAATATATACCAACCTACACTGAACTTAATCAAGAGACAAAGGTACTAAATGATCAACAAGCTTGCAAATGTTACATTAATTAACATCTCCATTTAGTATAAAATTAGTATACGAAAGTGCACGTAGAGGTATGCTTGTATATGCTGGAACACCAATCACAGAATTGACTAGTTCAAAGCTTCCTAATAACAGTATACCCCTAAATTATATGTTCCTTTTGTAAGTAAACTTGGAATTCTTAGCATTTGCTTCTTCAAGCCATCATGCCATAAATGGTAGTAACCGTATAGTGGAGCACAGCAGGATCATTACAGAGCCATTTTGCTCATGTGAAGCTTAAGTCATCATGGTGTTGTAATCACATTGTGCTATGAGTACCTTGAGCAAATATAATTGTGTGCTTTAAGTTGATTTGGCATAGTACTATCACAAGTAATCAAGAAATTCATCTGAAGCATATCGTCATTGACATTGTTTGTGTATCTTGTAAAGACATCCCAACTTACGCTGAATTAAACCAAGAAACAAAATGTACTAGTACATAAACATGTAGATAGAGGTAAGCTTTTAGATGCTCCTGAGAGTTGAGCAGCCACTTGATAAGTGGCTGCTCAAGGAAATGCTAGGTCGTACATTGGTATTCTAGCTTTTTTTTTTGGACTGATGGTATTCTAGCTTAGTCATCAATCTAATTTGTTATTTCTAATTTATGTCAATTTCATGTGTGTTTGAACAAATTCGATAGTTGAATGAATTGTCTCAAATATCATAAAATTTTCACCACATATAGCACCAAAATTTCCAAATTTTTTATACAATTTTCGTATTTTTTTTCATAATTTTTTGGCAAAAAATCCTTGTCCGTTGGATGTGGAAACGGAAGCCCCAGATCATGCCACGTGGCTTGGTCAAAATGTCAAACTGCTATTGCACAGTAGCCCACCACTACCTCACTTGCCCATTAAGGCGCGTGTAGGCGCGTGTTCCACATGCGCCTGACAGAAAAAAAATGAAGAATGCAGTAATGCGCTGACGTCAGGGGAGGCAGGAGGCAAGCAAGCAGGCGGCTTTCCGCCTTTTTCCCTGCCTTTTGCCCGATCAAGCTGTACAGTGTCGGACAATTTGTGCACTAGTGGAAACAAGCTTTTCACCAAAGGCAATTTTTTGTCCTTTGAATTGCTTTTGCCCCTTGCCTGCCTACTGCTGGTGGAAATGCTCTAAGGATGAAAGATAGAATATAGGAAATAATTGCTTCAAGGCATGTAGGATCTATGGTGAATATGCAAATAAGTCTTGTGATTATAACAAAGATTGTTGATCAACTATTTGTTAGCCCGTGTTTTACATAATCGAAAGCTAACCAAACACACAAAATTGATAAACAAAAATGCTCAAGAATTCTAGAAATTAACGTTGCAACAATTAGTTTCTAGTAATTTTACTTCCCAAGAAAAACAATAAGGAATAGTGAAAGTTTTTCTATATATGAAAATCTACATAAAATATATCCTATATTTATAGAAAATCAGGTGTCCTTTCCAGTGGGTTGTGTCTTTCCAAGAGGAACCACTTCTTTCATGAGTTACAACTCTTGACTCTTCATGAACAATTGCAATACTTCATAGAACCATTTAATCAACTCATATGATCAAATGAATTGATGTAAGAGGCAACACTTATCCAAAAGGCATCATAAAAAGATACAACTTTCTCTTCTGATATAGCCAAAAGACATACACTTTTTGGTGGAAATCAAATATATTTTTCTGCCATTTTATATTATGAAAATATCTAACAAAGAATTAACTTGTCCAGAAGCCTCCAATGACACAGTAGAAGAAACCTACAGAACTAACTTGTCCATTGGAAGGAGAAGCCTCTGTTGAAATTTTGCATAAGATCAGATACTACCAAATCAAACAGCATTAAAATCCATAGAAATTAAAATTTGAGTAGAATATACCCTCACTTTTATAGATAATTTCTTATTTGTCCCCGATTCTATGCCAAAAAGGTAAAATACAAAGCATATGGACTTAAATGGACCCGGCCGGTTTAGTACACAACCCACATGCTTCCTCAATACCCAAGAATTAACATAACTTACGGGCCCGTTCGAGAGATAATTCTGAAACCCTTTTTTCTCAAAAATTGATTTCAAATTCAGTCACTCCAAACAGACAGACAAGACTCCCAGGATCTAGGTTCTTGTCTCTTGTATTCGGACGGCACATCATCTTTGCCGGAGAATAAGATCTACTGGTCCTTTTTGTTACATTACGATTTGGTACGTATTTTTACCATCAACCCCACTTGCCTTTTTTCTATTGTTTAATCGAATTGTTTCAGTAGGTTTGCATATTTGAATGTCCTGCAAATTACTAATACTCTTGGATTGATATATGATACATTTTATAGATATTTGAATGTCCTGCAAATTAGTAATACTTTTGGATTTATATGACAACATTTTAAAGATCTGAAAATTTCTTGACGAATTGAGCAATTTCAAATGATATTGGGTTTTGCCTTTTTGTTTGTGTGTGTAATAGAGTTATAGGGGAGGAAAGGGATATAGGAGACGTTGATAGTACTTGATATGGCAGAAATGACAGAATCTTGCAAAATTGGTGAAGAATTGTTGAGGAAAATTCTATTAAGCCTGCCCCCAAAAACTATGACGCGATTCAAGTGCGTTGCTAAGTGGTGGTATGCTCTGATCAACAATCCCAGCTTCGTATCCAAGCACCTCTCCGATGCAGCGCACAACAAGCAGTCCACTTGTGTCTTTATGAACCGATCAGTCCCGAAGAGCGTCCCCAACAGCAATGAAGACACTGAATCCGTATTCTCAGTGCTTACTTTTCATAATGTAGCTAATGATGATGATGGGTGTTGGTTGCGTGCACAGCTTTCTTTCCGGGGTCCAGGACATCAATGTTCCTCTTTCTATGAATCTAAAAGCCGGGGATAATTCACTTCAGATAGTAGCTCATTGTGACGGGATCATTTTTCTAGCTCTCGATGATTCGAGGAAGTTGCTTTTGTGGAACCCGGCAATTCAGGAATTCAAGGTTCTTCCCTCAGAAACGTACCTCCCTGATTGGTACTCACCAGGAGGGCAGGATTGTCCATACTGTCCACACCAAAGGCGGCTAAAAAATGCCATTGGATTTGGTTATGATCCTATATCCGAAGGTTACAAAGTTGTCAACATCAGATTTTCTGGTTCAGAAATGCATGGTTATAAATCTGTGGTTATATATCCTCTTTTAGCAGAAGTGTACACCTTGGGAACTGATTCATGGAGACAGGTCAAGGCTTATTCTTTAGAAACAGAAACCACTTACCTTTGGCCTGAAGTTTTCGAGACATACTTCAAGGGGATGTGTTATTGGTTGGGAACTGAGCAACCAAAGGAATTCGTTGATATCTTTCAAACATACATTTCCGACGACACAAAGATTAGGCAAGTGCTCATTTCATTTGATATGAGTCGTGAGGTATTTCATGATGTATTGTTACCAGATGAGCTGAACCAGTTCAACGATTTTGAAATGCCTCCTCAGATGCGTCTTATGGTGTGGAATGAATCTATTGCTCTTTTAAGCTTCCATGGTAGGCCTACAAATCCTCCAGAGAGCTTCAATAGATTGTTCGGAATATGGCTTGGTGGCAGTAAGGGTGTCTGGACCAAATACTTGGCCGTCGGGTTGGATTTCAATTTGCCTTTGGAGCGTGGTATTTACCCCACGGAGCTGGGGTCACTGGCATTGTGGAAAAGCGATGAGGTTCTTATGATTGACCACAATGGATGCTTAGTCTGCTATAACCTTCGTACTAAAAACCTTGAAGATCTTCCCATTCAAAGCGCTCAATGGTATAATCTCTTATTTATGATAAGAAGGTTTCCAATAACTGAATTTCAGAAAAAAAATCATAGACCTGTTATGTATGTGAGTAGTATGGTTTCGCTTAAGGGAGAGAACAAGCTTGACGGCTGAGAAAATCCGGCAGGTGAACAGGACGTTAATCACAACACATGTACTATCTTTTAAGCTGGAATTATCTTTCATAAAAATTGAATTGGTTCTGATCTTCAGTTATTGTTTCCAGCTGATGCATTTTTTGTATACTTCTGGGGACTATAGTCTGGGCTAAAAACCGTTATAAATGAACGATGTTGTTTAATTATCAAGCAGATCAAACACAAGTATTACAACCATCACACTACGTGCAGTTATTTCTGAATAGAAATGATATATCACTATTCCTATTGCCTATATAATGTTGATGACACCGTAGACATATAGCTTCATCGATGTCTACTTACTGCACATACCATATATCCGTGCTTTCACAATTTGTTGGTTTCACACAATTGATTGGATGTTGACCAAGGGCATCGAAGCAAATGACGACTTCCAGCAATGTTTCATCATCTCCCGATAAAATACACCGGAGTTGAGGAGCGGCCCCTTGGAGACTATTTTGAATTGCTGCAAACAGGGCAGTTTGGGGATACCTGTAGCCTGGTGTGATGTGGGATTCACAGAACATAATCACTATATTATAGCTATGCCACAAATGATAAGCAAGCTCAAAGTACTGCGTCTGCCCGAAGTTCCCATCCGCACACATGCCATGGACATTGTACTCATGCGTCCAGAAGTCAAATGTGTGCAAAATTGAGTTTGAAGCTTGGCCAAACGAAGGTGCGCAGAATCACATTCAAGGTTACTTGTCGAAACATCTTTACAAAATCACAACAAGAAATTATAAGAAACAACAAAAACTAATCTTCATGAGTGCAAAAAGTTAGTGAGTATGTCCCTACAGATGAGTAAAATGTACCTCAGCAACGCTAAATGGAGTACCAACGCAAGAAGTGATTGGACTTCTGTAGTTTTCGGGCCATATCCCGTGGACTGTAAAGGACAATGGCCGCAAGGTAGAGGCATCGCATGTCTTATCGCTACAGAAGGCACTGGAAGACATCTGCACAAACTGAAGATAATCATATTGTACAGCAGCTTCGATTGTCCTCCCCAGAGCAACAAGAGCAAGAAAGAACAGAATTACTACGGTTTTCATGTTTCCTCAACACTATACTACCTGATCAACTAATCCAAATTTTTTCTGATGATATTTTAACCTTTTGAAATCCAGAGGAGTACCAGAGGGGGATTATATACTAACAATTAGGCGTAGTGTGAACTCAGAAACAAACTTGGCAGACAGGATAAGCCTGCGCTTAGCAATGTGCTAGCTGTCGAAAACTTTTCCACTCAATCGAACTACCCGATCAAGCATTTTGTTGAAAGATTGACAACCAATGAAACAATCGATTAGTTCAATCAAACCTTTTCTAATAACACTAGATTCCTATATTACATGTTTCTTTTCTAAGTACCCTAGCATTTGCCTCTTCAAGCTATCATGCTATACATGGTAATAACCATAACCGTATAGTATGGAGCACAGCAAGATCAAAACAGAGCCATTTTGCTCATGTGAAGTTTAAGTCGTCATGGTGTTGTAACATGTAATCATACAGTGCTATGGATGCCTTGATATTCTGTGCTTTGATTTGATTTGGCATAATGCTATCATAATCAAGAAATTCATCTGAAGCCTATTGTCATTAGGGGTGGGAAAACCCGGCCCAAAACCCGGAGCCCGGCTCGAACCCGGCTCGAAATACTCTAAAGGGCCGATCCTAAATTGCAAACCCGGCCCAAAACTAAAAAAGCCCGGCCCAGCCCGAAAAAGTCGGGCCCAAAATCGGGCCCAATTGTTCAAAACCCGGCCTGGCCCGGACCGAAATAACCCGAAAAAATATATATATAAACATTTTACAGGTTTCAGTTTCTTATTGGCTTAAAAAAGAGTTGCACTCTTGCTAAAATAGAATCTACACACCAAATCACTTCTGAAAACGGACGGTTATGATCAATCCTTGAGAGATCGGACGGCTGTGAGCAACTGTGAGCAAACTCGGGATTCAGATCCGATCCGCCGCCTTCCTCCTCCATAGTCGCCGTCATCATCGTTCGTTATCTTCGAGATTGTCGCATCGTCGTCTTCTTGCCGGTCGTCTCCTCGTCGTCGCCTCGCCTAGTCCAGCTTCGCATCGTCGTTGTCTCCTCCGGCTTCGAGTCATCGCGGTGTCGTCAACTTCGAGATCGTCGCGTCGTCGCCTTCCAACGTTGTCACCGTCGTCCTGCGTTGCTAGATCTCCGTCGTCGCCATCGTCGGCAGCATCCATGCGAATTTCTGGCTTCGGAATTTGTCGGGTTTCTGGGTTTTGGAATTTTTCGGGTTTTACTCGGCCCGACCCGAACCCGACCCGAAATTTTGGGCTCAGAACCCGACCCGGCCCGATCTCTATGGGCTTGTGAACGGGCCTGATTTTGCAAAGCCCGATGCCTTCTGGGCTTTTTTCGATCCCTCCCAAAACCCGGCCCGGTCCGATCCCAGCCCTAATTGTCATTGACATTGTTTGCGTATCTTGTAAAGACATACCAACTTGGGCTGAAGTTTACCCACAAGCGAGTGTATGAAATGATGAATACGCTTATAAATGTTACAATGTACTAGTTTATACAAAATGTTGAATCTTTTGATTTTGTCGTAAAGCTATGACAAAATTTTGAATCTTTAGATCTCATGAGGTTATGACAAAATTCTAAAATTTATTTTTTTTCATGAGGTTAACTATGACAAAATTCTAAATTTTTTTTGTTTTGTCATAAAATTATGACAATGACAAAATTTAATTTTATCATAAGGTTATCATATTGTACAGCTGCTTCGATTGTCCTCCACAGAGCAACAAGAGCAGTAAACAACAGAATTACTACGATTTTCATGTTTCCTCAACACTATACTACTTGATCAGTTAATCCCAATTGGTTCTGGTGATATTCCAACTTGGTATCCAAAGGCATTACGAAGGGGTTATATATACTTACAATAAGGCATAATGTGAACTCAGAAACTAACTTGGCAGAGAGGAGAAGCCTGCGATTAGCAATGTGCTAGCTGTTGAAAACTTTTACACTCAATCGAACTTCCCGATCAAGCATTTTGTGGGAAGATTCATTAATTAAAATACCAATGAAACAATTGATTAGTTCAAACCTTTCCAATAACATCAAATGTCTCTTTACTAAGTACCATAGCACTTGCCTCTTGAAGCCATCGTGCTATACGTGGTAGTAACCGCGTAGTGGATGACAGCAGGACAAAAACCAGAGCCATTTTTGCTCATGTGAAGCGTCGTGATGTTATCCCAAATAATCAAGAAATTCATCTGAAACAGGATTGTTCTTAACAGTCTTTGTGTATCTTGTAAAACCATACCAATTTACACTAAATTTAATCAAGAGACGAGTGCACCAATGATCAACAGATAGGGGTAAGTTCGCGGCATGTTTAACATGAATTGCTTGATTACCATTCTCTTGTTTTGTGCGATAAATTCTTAAGCCAAATGAGCTCAAAGCACAGCGCACAACTCCTCAAGGTTTGAATTAATCAAATAACTTCTTACTCTTTCAACAAATTGATTGATGAGAACACCATTCACAGAATTGATTAGTTCAAACCTTTTTAATAAGACTATACCCCTGAATTATGTGTTTTTTTTCTAAGTACCCTAGCATTTGTCTTTTCGGGCCATCATGCTATACACGGTAGTAGCCGTATAGTGGATCACAGCAGGATCAAAACAGAGCCATTCTGCTCATGTGAGGCATCATGACGTTATAAACTAATCAAAAAATTCATCTGAAATAAAAAAAATCTTGACATTGTTTGTGCATCATGTAAATACATACCTACCTACACTGAAATTAATCAAGAGACAAATGTACTAAATGATCAACAAGCTTACAAATGTTACATTGAACTAAAACATCTCCATCAAGTACATAATTAGAGTACGAAAAGTGCAGATAGAGGTATGCTTGTATATACTGGAACACCAATCACACAATTGACTAGTTCAAACCTTTCTAATAACAGTATACCCCTAAATTATATGTTCTTTTATAAGTAAGTTTGGAATTCTTAGCATTTGCTTCTTCAAGCCGTTATGCCAAACATGGTAGTAACCGTATAGTGGAGCACAGAAGGATCAAAACAGAGCCATTTCGTTCATTGAAGCTTAAGTCATTATGGTGTTGTAGTCACATTGTGCTATAGGTACCTTGAGCAATATAACTGTGTGCTTTTAGTTGATTTGGCATCATACTAACACAAGTAATCAGGAAATTGATCTGAAGCATATTGTGATTGACATTGTTTGTGTATCTTGTAAGGACATACCAACTAGCGCTGAATTAAACCAAGAAACATGTGTATGAATTGATTAAAACGCTTATAAACGTTACGATGTACTAGTACAAAAAGATGTAGATAAAGGTAAGCTTTTAATGCTCCTGAGAGTTGAGTGGCCACTTGATAAGTGGCTGCTCAAGGAAATGCTAGGTTGTACATTGGTACTCTAGCTTATTCATCAATCTTTCAACAAATTGCTCGCTCAGAAAGTTCGATTGACAGTAGAAAATCGAAAGAAGCTGGGCTTTGATAAGGTTGATGAATTAGGTTTGGCTACTTGCAAATTCAATCAACTTCCTCGTCAAGCATTTGGTATGTGAAACCGATTGGTAATCTTTAATGTGGTTGCTGAAAGTTTGATCCTTACATGCTTGTATTGCAAGTAAACTTGAAAAAACCTAGCTACCAGCTAGCAGTAATCTCCATCTCCATTAATGTGGTTCAATGGCCACATGATTGAGTACTGAAATCACCTTGTAACCCAAAAGAATTAACTTGTCCATTAGAAAGAGAAGCCTTTGTTGGAAGCTTGCAAAAGATCAGATACTACCAAATCAAACCGCATTAAAATCCATAGAAAGTAAAATTTGAATTGAATATACACTCACTTTTATTGACAATTTCTTATTTGTCCCCGATTCTATGCTAACAAGGTAAAATACAAAGCATATGGACTTAAATGGACCCGGCCGGTTTAGTACATAGCCCAAATGCTTCCTCAACACCCAAGAATTTACATAACTTACAGGCCCGTTCGAGAGATAATTCTGATACCCTTTTTTCTCAAAAATTGATTCCAAATTCAATCACTCCAAACAGACGAGACTCCCAGAATCTAGGTTCTTGTCTCTTGTATTCGGCGGCACATCATCTTTGCCGGAGAATAAGATCTACTGGTCCCTTTTGTTACATTACGATTTGGTACGTATTTTTACCATCAACCCCACTTGCCTTTTTTCTATTGTTTAATCGAATTGTTTCTGTAGGGTTTGCATATTTGAATGTGCTGCAATTTAGTAAAACTTCTGGATTGATATATGACAAGATTTTAAAGATATGAGAATTTCTTGATGAATTGAGCAATTTCAAATGTGATAGAGTTATAGGGGAGGAAAGGGATATAGGAGACGTTGATAGTACTTGATATAGCAGGAATGACAGAATCTTGCAAAATTGGTGAAGAATTATTGAGGAAAATTCTATTAGGCCTGCCCCCGAAAACTTTGACGCGATTCAAGTGCGTTGCTAATTGGTGGTATGCTCTGATCAACGATCCCAGCTTCGTCGCCAAGCACCTCTCCTATGCAGTGCAGAACAAGCAGTCCACATGTGTCTTTATGAAGCGATTAGTCCCGAAAAATGTCCTCGACAACACTAAAGACACTGAATCCGTATTATCAGTGCTTACTTTTCACAATGTAGCTAATGATGATGATGCTGATGGTGTTGGTGGTTTGCACAGCTTTCTTTCCGGGGTCCAGGACATCCATGTTCCTCTTTCTATGAATCTAAAAGCAGGGGACGATTCACTTCGTATTGCAGCTCATTGTGATGGGATCATTCTTCTAACTCTAGATGATTCGAGGAAGATGCTTTTGTGGAACCCGGCAATTCAGGAATTCAAGGTTCTTCCCTTGGAGACGTACCTCCCTGATTGGTACTCACCAGGAAGGCAGGATTGTCCATACTGTCCACCCCAAAGTCGGCTAAAACACGCTATTGGATTTGGTTATGATCCTATATCCAAGGGTTACAAAGTTGTCAACATCAGATTTTCTGGTTCAGAAATGCATGGTTATAATAAATATGTGGTTATATATCCTCTTTTAGTGGAAGTGTATACCTTAAGAACTGATTCATGGAGAGAGGTCAAGGCTTTTTCGTTAGAAACAGAGACTACTTACCTTTGGCCTGAAGTTTTCGAGACATACTTCAAGGGGATGGGTTATTGGTTGGGAACTGAGCAACAAAAGGAATTCGTTGATATCTTTCAAACTGATTACCCTGAGGATTCAAAGATCAGGAAAACGATCATTTCTTTTGACATGTATCGTGAGGAATTTCATGATCTACTGTTACCAGATGAGCTGAACGAGTTCAACAATTTTGAAATGCCTCCTCAGATGCGTCTTATGGTGTGGAATGAATCCATTGCTCTTTTATGCTTCCATGTTAGTACTCCAAATCCTCCTCTAGGTTTTGATAGATCCTTGGGAATGTGGCTGATGGATGGTCCTGGTGGTGGTAAGGGTGTCTGGACAAAATACTTGGCTGTCGAGTTGGATTTCGATTTTCCAATGGAGCGTAGTATTCACCCTACGCAGCTGGAGTCACTGGCATTGTGGAAGAGCGATGAGGTTCTTATGATTGCCGACAATGGATACTTAGTCTGCTATAACCTTCGTGCTAAAAACCTTAAAGATCTTCCCATTCAAAGTGCTCAAAGTTATAATCCCTGGTTTATGATAAGAGGGTTTCCAACTAAATTTCATAAAAAAAATCATAGACCTGTTATGTATGTGAGTAGTATGGTTTCACTTATGGGACACAACATGCTGGAGGGCTGAGAAAATCTGGAATAAGACTTATCTACTGTCATCTGTACAGTAGTTTGATCAACATGTGTACTATCAATAAGTTGTTGTCCAGAGAATGTCTATTATGGAAACTCCTTTTATCTTTTCCGTCTTACACAGTTTATCGTTCATAGTACTGCACATTGGCGTTGTACTTTAGTCTCAGAACTCCATGTGTGCATAGTTAACTCGAAGCTTGTCCAATCGATGGTTGGCAGAATCACTTTCAACCTCACCTGTCGATTCATCTTTTAAAAAAACACACACATAACAAGAATTATAAGATGAACCAAACTTTAATACTCAATCGAAGTTCTTAATCAAGCATTTTGTTGAAATATTGATCAGTTAAAATACCAATGAAACAATCTATTAGGTCAAACCATTGTATTAACATGTTCCTTTTACAAGTAAACTTGGAACCCTAGCACTTGCTTCTTCAAGCCATCAACCGTATAATATGAACACATCTGATCACATCAGGATCAAAAGCAGCGCCTTTTTTCTCATATGAAGCTTAAGACATGGAAGAAAGTTAGATTGAGAGGCCCACAGCATGCTACTATATCACAATTTTTTTGTCCTATACAGCTTCTAGTTGTAGTTTGAATTCATATGTAATACAACGAATGAGCAATTTGATGTACATCATTTGAATACTTGTAAATTGCAAATCATCAATTGAAAGTAATTTTTGATCCATTAGATTTTGTTGACAGTTTTAGACCCTTACATATATACACTAAAACTGTCGTTGACCTATAACGACGACATAAATGTACTAATTTTGTCGTTGAAAATGTATAAAGACGACAGAAACTGACTATTTATGTCGTTATATGTATGTGTTTAACGACAGTTTTAGTAAATATCCATCGTCTAATACACTATAAGACGACGGAGAAACACTCTGTCGTGGTTTCATGTTAAAGCACGTCAGGCTACACAACGACAGATTTTTACCCCCAAAAGACGACGGATTTTCTCCGTCGTCTAAAGCCATTTTTGGCGTAGTGATAAATGAATTGGTTAAACTTTGTTGCCTTTTATGAATACGAAAGTACCTGGTGCAATGTAACCGTATGAACTGACGGGAACTGTCCAGTTAGACTCATCCTCTATCAGCAACCTTGCTGTACCGAAATCTGAGACTTTTGGCTCAAAGTCTGAATCCAGCAATATGTTGTTTCCTGTTATGTAGCGGTGCACAATTCTTGGGGAGCAGTCATGGTGCAGGTAACAAAGTACGTTTCCCACTCCTCTGATGATCTTTAACTGGATTTCCCAGCTCGAAATGTGTCCCTCCTTCTCCTCCTGAATCGCCTTGTTCAAGCTGCCCCTTTCAACATACTCATACACGAAATACACAGAGCCATTGTAGAAGCTGAATCCGTACAGTTTGATAATGTTTCAGTGGCGGATCTCAGTAAGTGAATGCATTTCAGCCATGAAGTTCTTCATCTGGTGTTCCTTCGGGCCTTCGCTTTCGTCAAAGGGGAGAAAACGCTTCACAGCAAAGACGTCACCTGTCGGCAGCATTGCTTTGTATACACTTCCTTGTCCACCGCTTCCAATGCAGTAATTGTCACTGAAGTTGTCTGTGGCAATAACTATGTCTCTGAACTCAACTGTCTTCATGTAATTCCATACCAGAAATCTGGCTTTTCCTCCTATGTTGTCCATTTCATGTCGATTAGCCCTTGAATCATGGCTCCACCAGAAAATGTAAATCCCAAGAAAAGTTAATAGAAAGACTACTGCAGCAACTGATGTAACTAATGCTATGATCAAGTTCCTTCTGTTGTTTTTGTTCCGGCTTCTTGGCGAAGATCTTCCATTGCAGGGCCTAAGTCCTTGAGCACTCTCACCACACAGACCGGGATTTCCTGCCATTGACTGAGCAGGAGCATCCCGAAATGCCTGATTCTCATCGGGGAGAGGACCTTCAAGACTATTATATGACACATCAACATCTCGAAGACTTATGAGAGACTGAAGGGAATTCGGTATTGAACCAGAGAGATGGTTGTGAGAGATATATTTCCTGTAATTGAATTTTGACTAAGGTCTAAAAGAAACTGCAATGCAACTAGATTTCCTAGCTGAGATGGCATTGTGCCATTTAGTCTGTTCATACTCAACTTCAAGTATGTAAGTTCCAGGCAGTTCCCGAGTTCTGTTGGTATCGGCCCACTTAGGCTGTTTGCTGACAAATCCAACTCCGTCAGCTGTTTCAATGCTCCAATTTCTGCCGGTATCCCAGCGGAAAGCTGATTGCTACTTAGGTTTATTTTGAGCAGAAGTGAAGATGGATCTAAAAGCTCAGCGGGGATCCTCCCAAGTAGTTGATTATCAGAAAGGTCCAAATTTTGCAGATTTGGCAGTTTCCTTAAACCTGGTGGGATGTTACCTGATATCATGTTGGAAGGTATGCGAAAATCCGAGAGGTTTGTACAGTCTTCCAGTTGGGTGACAACACACAATGGAGTAGGTTATATCCCAAATCAATAAACTCCAGATTGGGGTATGCACCAAATGCATCTGTGATACTTCCATTGAGAAGGTTCTGCTCCAGCATGACTCTGTTCAGCCCTGTACAGTTCCTTTAGACTTTCTGGAATAGGTCCAACTAGTTTGTTATAGTTGGCTGCTATGTATACAAGGTTCCCACCATTACAAATTCCAAAGGGAAGATTTCCGGAGAAATGATTCGTGGAAAAACTCACATTTCTCAAAAGAGGGGGGCCAAAATCTTCAGGAATGGTTCCTGATAAGTTGTTCAATGAGACAGAGAATATGGTAAGCTTGTGCAAGCCAGTTATGGACGAAGGTAGAGGTCCATCCAATTTGTTGCTGCTTAAGTCAAGTTCTTCTAAGTTTTCCATCTTTCCGATTTCACGAGGAAAGCTTCCAGTGAGCTGGTTTTCAAAGAGGCCAAAGTTTCTGAGCTGCGATAAATTTCCAATGGTTGAAGGGATGGAACCAGTGAAAAGATTTTTGGACAACTGAAGCTCTGATAACTTTGACATGTTTCCTATTTCAGGAGGCAAGGGACCAAAAAACTAGTTTTCATAAAGATAGAGAAGATTGAGATTTTGGAGTGACCCAATCTCTTGAGAAACGACTCCAGACAGTTTGTTCTTTGGAAGTAACAAAGAAACAATTTTGGTCCAATTGGATAAAAGGTATGAATGGAGCTCACCATATAAATGATTGTCTGCAATTACCAGCTCTTTGATTCTTGTTAAAGAGGCCATAGAAAGTGGCAAGGAACCGGTAAGGTTGTTTGTGGATAGATCAAGAGAAGTAAGGTTGACACAAGAACGAAGTTCATTGGGGATGCTGGAATTCAGGCCTGCACTGTTAAGCTTCAAAGTCTGAAGCATTTGCAGCTTTCCTATTGAGGATGGAATTGGTCCCTGGAACAAGTTTTCTTGTAGTTCAAGCAACTTGAGGTTTGACAACAACCCAATTTCCTCTGGTATAGTACCATTCAACTTGTTTTTTCCCAACCTCAGGTGTCTAAGTTTTGTAAGATTCTTGATATCTGAAGGAATTAGTCCCTCAAAAGGAATTTTCGGTCAGGTTCAAGTACTCAAGGTTTCGAAGACCTGCCAGTAGTTGTAACGTACCTGACCTGTGATCAGATTTACAGACAAATCTAGAAATACTAGCTTTGGACATTCTGAGACAAAAGAGGGAACCTCCAGCAAATTGTTATTGTAGAGCCAAAGGTCTGTTAAAGATGGCATCCCCTTAAACCGAACTGGGTCGGGATCCTCTAAATAGTTTGCTCCCAAACTGAGATTCCAGACATTTTGTAGATTGCTAACCTGATGTGAGATTGGACCTGTGAATGAATTGTTGTAGAGAAGAAGAACTTGGAGCTCTGAGAGGTTCCCAATTTCGGGGGGAATCGAATATGTGAAGTTGTTACTAGCCAGATCAAGTACAGTGAGTGCTGTTGCATTGCCAATTCCAGCTGGGATTTCTCCAACAAGAATGTTGTAGCTGAGACTGAGGGAAGACAGATTAGGAAATGCAGAGAAGTCGAACCCGTTGAGTGTTCCATCAAGGCCCGAATCCACCAGGTTGATTTCAACAATGCTGCCTGCTTTGTTGCACTGAATTCCAGTCCATCTACAAGGGACGCTGCTGCCGTTGTTTGTGGGAGTCCATGATGTTAGGGAAGAAGTGATTAAGCTTCGTTTCCAGTTTAGCAGAGCTTCTGCTTCTGTTTGTGCATGAATTGCTTCAAGAAAACAGAACAGAATACGCAAACAAAGCAAAAGTCTCTCCAATTTCTTCATGCTCTTGGATGGAAACAGAGCAAACTAATGAAATCAGAAAGTTTTGTTTCAAGTTCCCTGGAGAAAATTTTGAAGAGAAGAACAATGGCATTGCCATGCAGAAAATGCATAGAGGGGTTATTTCAGTTGACTGTTGAATAATATTGTATGTCGTGAGTGTTCTTGCTTTGACCCTTTGCTATATTCCAGAGGTGGGGTGAGGATGCTTGAAAACCCAATGTATATGTATTGTGACTGTACTCCTAGGTCCTGAAAATAGAAGTTTCGGATTCGTAGTTCTACTTATATAAAAGATAGAGATGCTTATTTCTTAGTGAAGACTCTCTCTCAAATTGACTTGTACGTTACAGTAGAGTACCTATTTTAAGTAGAGCACAGAAGGAACATTAACTTTAACGAATTATGTCTTTATTAGGCTGCCATTTTTGAGAAAATTAGAAAGTCTTTATAATTGGCATCACTAAGTCTCCAAAGCAGCCTATTTTGACTATAAAACAGAAGGAACCTTGAAAAAGATGCAGAAGATGGTTGAAAACTTAACTATGCAGCCCATCATTAAGAACAATGTAAAGATGAAATGACCCTGCATTCCCCCAAATTCGATTCCCCCCCACTCCCAACATCACATCGCCTTAAAGACAGGAAAAAAAAAAAAAAAAACTTTAGCATTAATAAAAAAGAAAGAACACCAAACTGAAAATCGAAGAGAATAGATAGATTCCTATAATCTTGATCTTGAACAACCTTCTTGGAAAAAAGGCCTTACCTCTAACTACATGATTAGGCCACCCATGCGTACTTTACATGAACAGTTGATAAATTAAGACGCCTAATGAAATAGGGGGAAATTGTACATCATCCCTAAACATGCTTCATACAAGTGAACTTCAAAAAGCCTAGCATTCTCCAGCTCATGTTGCTTCTTCAAGCCATGCCCGTATTGATTCCGGGCTTGACCTTTTATTAATGCTGCAAAAGAGGAACAGTACAACATCAGACGATTTCATCACGTTTTTATCTTTTCCTTCCCAAATGAACATGGTATTAGAACTTGTAACTATAAAGAAAACTCACTGGATCATAGCCAGATCATCTACAGAATCCAACTTTTTCTCAGAAATCCATTCTGGTGCCAGCTCCAGCAACAAGTTTAACTGCTCCAGAACTTCCTCTGCAAAATGAACAGAATAAGATTTAGGATCACCAATACCCTTTATACAAATGTTATCTGCTTATATTTAACGACTTACTTCTGTCACTAATATCAAAGTTTGTCCACAGTATCTTGTGTACAAGCTCCTGTTTGGTGATAACAGAACGATTCAAAGACTGAAATAGGAAATGAATCTTGTTGAAGAACTTAGGCAGACTGGAAATCAACTGTCGACGCCTCTTGGCTTCTGAGATGGCTGGATCTTGTTCCTCTATTGCCTTCCTCTCCTTTTCCCTAATCTGCAGAAAGATGTATAACTCTCAAATTACAGTTCATTATTTTCATGTCCAGGTAGCAGATGTAAAGACATGGTCCCAGTAACTTTGAAAACACATCTACGCACAATTAGATGCAGCTGTGTTGAACTCATAGGGCGACTACGAACATAGAGGGGGATGGATGCAATGTTTGTTTAAATACGCTATACTAGTTTAGCAGAAGTCAGTTTTCAGAATGCTTTCTGGCCATGTATGCACTTCATGCTCAATACATGATGCCATAGCTTACGCTGGAGGTTTATGGTAAGATGTAAATCAGTATTGATAGAGTCCTAGATATAGACACATGTTCCCAAAAGAAGAATAATCGAGAATTCCTGATAGACGTACCGACTGCAAAAGATCCTCAGAAAGAATATCAAAATCATTATCGACTGGTGTGCCATCCACATCCGGACCTTCATCCTCAACATTTTTATTCTTCACAGGAGTGTCAAATCTCAATGACCTTGATCGTGGAGGACGCCTAGACAACTTGTTCACTGAGCTCGTCGTAGATTCATCATTAGGGGTCATATAGCATCGCTTTGGAGGCTGCAATGCAGGTGTTGCAGCCATCAACCTGATTGGAGTTAAAGCAAGCTTAGCTGGAGTGGACTGAATATCATCGCTTTCAGTGGGTGAACCGTCATCATTTCCTATTGGGTCTATGCCTTTCACTGGAGTGGCAGGCACTTTGCCATTCATGGCAGCACAAGTACTCCTACCCTCTACAGAAAAAACTGTATCAAGGTTTGACTTTGAAATTTCATCACTCTGAAGGCAGCTACTTGACACTGCAGGCTGCTCAACTGCGCGTACATCAGTTAACACTCTGGGAGCTGATGACAAGGGAAACATGGACTTATTTGATTGCCTATCTTCCTTCCTATGATTGAATGGTATGGGTAGAGTTTCTTCTGGAATCACAAAATCCTGAAAGCAAATTAAGCAATTTTAGACCACAGCTATTCAAAAACTGATACAGTTCAAAGGTAGAAGTCCCAAGTACAGGACAATAATAGGAGAATCATTTAAGTTTATATTCGTAAAGCCTCGTGCTTTTCATCTTGGACAACTTGACAAGTTATACATTTGCATCAAGCCCTAACTTAATCTAATCTAATCAATTTATATAGCACATCAGAACACTGTACAAATTAAACCATATTAGTAATGCTACATCAGAAACTGAGTACTGGGCATACCTCGGGATGGGATTTTGAAATATCTGCAAGCCTTTTACGGAAGGCCTTCCTCAAATGCATACTACCACCAACTTCGGGTTTCGATTTGCCTTCACTCTCTAACGCATCAGCATTGATGGTGACATGAAGATCCGGCTTCAAACAACTGGTTCTCTCATCCTTAACCAGCACTTTCTTTATCTCAATCACCTCAGGTAAAACAAACTTCAGCTGAGCCAAGTGGCCGTATGTAAACCTCCTAAAAACCCGAGATAAAACAACATTCCATCATTTTCCATCATAAGCCTAATTTCAATTCTTCACTAACAAAATAACAAATTCAATTTCCTCACCAAAACCCTGTTGATAAGAAAGATTACCTGTCTGTCAAAGACTCGATTTGGGGGCAAATATTGGAAAAACTCGGCTTCAGACCCCGTAATCGCAACAATCGAATCGAAGTATCCAACCCATTGAAAAAATCACCCAGCATTTCATACCTGCACAAATAAATATCCAAAAACAACCCAGAAATATAATGAATCAAATTCCTCCAAATATCTCAGAAAAACAAATCATACACATTACAAACATCCCAAATTCGCAAAACCCTTACTTTTCCGGTAGCTTCTCAGATCGGCCGACCCGAGCTTTCTTCGGTTTTTCATCCAGCCACGAATCGATCTGGTCCGTCCGCTGCTTCTGGGTCGACTCGGTGAAGCTTTTGGAGGCGGCTCTTCTGATATCGGCGATGGAAAGCGCAACGTTAGCGTTCCGGCCACGGCGAGAGAACGATTCGGACTTCTGTGGGGTTTTGGTGCTCAGTGATTCATCGTCCAAAGCTTGGAGCTTTGAATTTGGGACTTTCTGTTCTTTACTTCTTGGCGTTCGGGATTTGAGGCTCTGCGGAGAGCTCATTGCGGAGATCGAAGAAATGGCGGGACTCAGAATCGATTCCAAAAGGTGAGGTTTTTAGGGTTGTAGATTCACAGTGGGGGAGGAGGAGAAGAAGAAACATTCGGGCGTTTGGGGTTTTTTTTCTGTATTTATTATGGTGGGGATCTCTGTGGCGGGAAAGGTGAGGTCGCACTGGGGTGAGCCGTTGCTTCCCGCCAAATATGCCCGTTGGCTCCCGCGTTTTCTGTGGGCTAGTGGAGCACTGGCTGGGTATTGGAGTACTTTCTCGGCCCAACTAAAAAAGTAGGAGGACAAATATTCTTGGGAAATTGGCTAAACTAAGCCCCTTCTCCAAATTTTTACCAAAATATGCGGTCAGCCATTTTAGTTCTTAAGCTAAGCTGCCCTTTCATGTATTTGCATAACTGCCCTTTTCTTTATTTGCATAAGTGCCCTTTCTTTAAAATTCCCCCCCCCCCCCCTCCTTCCCCCTCCGGGGCGCGGCAAAGAAAAAGATGGGTTCAATTGATGTTTGATGTTTGATATATAGAAATACATTGCTGGGTAATTCACTGTTGAAGTTTGATGTATGATGGTTGATCATACACGGTTAATTGATATTTGATGTTTTGATGCTATTGTCTAGTCCAAGAATAAGATGACTTTCTACAAGTAATTAAATTGAGAATTTAATCACTATTAGCACTAATTTGCCAAACGAAATTCCTTGGTGACATGTTTTCCGGATGTAGGTTCGTGAAGTAGATAAAACTGAGAATTAAATAGAGGAAAGGTAGATAGTGTTGCGAAATCTGTAGGTGCAGATGGGCAGTTTGTTGGGCAATTTGCAAAGCTGGCTGGTTGCTATGTTGTGGGTAGTGCAGGAAGCAAGGAAAAGGTAAATTTGGTGACTGCTTGAAGAACTGATTCCGAGAAGCAATTCAACATAGCAAAGATCAAGACATGTTGGAGGAGGTGGCATTCACGAAGGAACCTTCTATAGTCGATTTCAACTAAGTTAAAATATGTGTACAAGTAAAATATATATTTCATTGAACTTTGATGTAGGCATATGTGTATTCACAAATATGGATTATTAAACATTAAAGGATGCACGTATGAGAGATTTATAATCAACGTAGTGTTGTTCTAGTTCATTTCTGCATGTTATCATCTAGTGCCATTATAGTACGCGTTAGTGCAATTATAGTGTCATAGTACGCGTATAGTGCAGCTATAGTACAACTATAGTGTAATTATAGTAGACACTTTTAAGTCATGGTACTAGTAGCACACGTATAGTTCCATAGTACAAGTATAGTGCAGCTATAGTGCCAGTATAGTATAAGTATAGTGCATGTATAGTGCCATTATAGTACAAGTAGACACTTTTAAGTCGTCGTACCATTATCACATGTATAGTTTCATAGTACAAGTATAGTGCAATTACAATACACGTATAGTGCAGCAATAGTGTAATTATAGTACACAGACACTTTTATGTCATGGTGCCAGTAGCACACGTATAGTTACATAGTACAAGTATAATGCGATTATAGTGCCATTATAATGTAGGTATATTGCATTATAGTACAACAATAGCACATGTATTATAGTGCATTTGTAGTGTATTATAGTATAACAATAGCACATGTATAGTGTCAAAGAATAAGTATAGTGCATTTATAGTACAGAGTGCCAATGAACGTTCCTTTAGAGCCTCTATTTGTAGGGACTATGGGGGCACTATGAGGGTACTAGTTATAAAATTTCGAAATTTGCACAGGGGACTACAGGGCCACTATGAGGATACTATATTTTTTCTAGGATGATACCCATAGTCTCATGCATAGTATATTGCAACTTCGTCTGAGGACGTTCCAGAAGCAGCCTCCTCTTTTTCTAAGCTCGGTTGTTGACCCACATGTATCATAATTTCTCGAATTTATAACATTATAAATCTACAAATCTATGATTTTTTTTGACACCCAAAATTCAATGTAATTGGAATTATATATGTGAATTGAAAAAGGTAGGCATTGATTTCAAGATGACACTTTCAAGTCATGGTATTAGTAGTACACGTATAGTTTCATCGTATAAGTATAATGCAACTATAGTGCCATTATAGGACAATTATAATGCAACTATAGTGCTATTATAGTATAAGTAGACACTTTTAAGTCGTGGTACGGTAGCACAGGTATAGTCTCATAGTACAAGTATAGTGTTGCTATAGTGCCATTATAGTACACGTATAGTGCAGCCATAGTACAACATAGTACCATTATAGTACAAATAGACACTTTTAAGTCATGGTACCAGTAGCACACGTATAGTGCAGCCATAGTACAACATAGTGCCATTACAGTACAAATAGACACTTTTAAGTCATCGTACCAATAGCACACGTATAGTTTCATAGTGCAACTATAGTGCAATTATAATACACGTATAGTGTACCTATAGTGTAATTATAGTAGACACATTTAAATCATGGTACCAGTAGCACACGCATAGTTTCATAGTACAAGTATAGTGCAATTATAGTACACGTATAGTGTAGCTATATTGTAATTATAGTAGACACTTTTAAGTCATGGTACCAGTAGCACACGTATAGTTTCATAGTACAAGTATAGTGCAGCTATGGTGCTATTATAATACAAGTAGTTATATGACCATTATTGTATAAGTATAGTGCATCTATAGTGCCATTATAGTACAAGTAGACACTTTTAAGTCGTAGCACCAGTAGCATCGTATAATTTCATAGTACAAGTATAGTGTAGCTATAATGCCATTATAGTACACGTATAGTGCAGCTATAGTGCTATTATAGTACGCATCTAGTGCAGGTATAGTGACATTGTAGCATACTTATAGTGGCACAAGTAGAACACACTTGTAATTACGTAGTACAAGTGTGTGCCTTTGTAATACGCAGTTTAAAATCAACCTAATACGGAGTTTAAAATCAACCGGATTCAAAATAACAAGCTTGTCTTCCAATCATCCAAAAACAAGAATAATATTTACATATCATATCCAATTAATATCCATTACAAACTACGTCCCATTGATATCCACTAACTTGCCAACATTAAAAACAAACCGTTTGATCACACAAAAAGTTCCAATAGATTCAAGTTATGAAAAGACTCAGGTCCCAACTGCTTCTCGAGCATTTGAAGGATTGCCACCTTTTTAACAAAGTTAACTCAATCAATAGGTGAAGATGGAGAAAAAATGGTACAAACTAGTATTCCATGGTAATGAGTAAAAACATGAAACAATATCTAAAAAGTACAACATAAGACTTGATATATCCAAAAAATACACAACTTTCTTGTAATATCTAAAAAGTCCAAATTATCTAGGTGTCAAAATTAGATTGGTCAGTTTTGATTTAACGGCGTTAAGCCAACCAATCACCCATGTTTGCAATCGGTTCATCACCCATATTTGCAATCAGTTCTTAAGTTCCATAAAATTTGACTCCTGCTCTGTCCTCTCAAAGAACTGCATCGCCCTCGAAATCAAGCTCGTCTGCTAGTAGAGCCGCGGCGACAAGGACATCGGAAAAGTCGTCGTCCCCGTCAAGGAGCTCTTCGACTCCGCCGCCGCCGACGCCGCTTATGAAGTTCGTCTCTTACTAGGTCAGAAAACAATCCGGGGAAGCCCAAAGGTGAGCTCAGTTTCTCGTACAAATTCGATGCTGCCGTTCGCCATAAACATCTTCACAAACTCCACAACGCCGATCGTCGCCAACCCCACCAGCTCGCCGGATTGCTGGTAGATGCTCCTCACCTCCGCCAAGATCTCACCTTTCACATCGAAGCCGATCGGGAGCGGAAGCGGGGTGCCGAAGACGATGCTGTCGACGGCGTAGTTGAGCTCGTCCTGGTCCAGCAACGGCGAATTCGAATGGCGGCGGTAGTAATCGAACTGAACTCCAGCGTGGACGAGGTCCATTCCGTCTTCTCGATTCGTGTCCTTCACCTTGAGATCGACGAGCTCGCGCTCTCTTAGGAATTGGTAGTCCGGGCCGGTGTAGTTTCCGTTTTGATGTTCGGCAGCCATTTTCGGCGGAGGGCGGTTGTGGAAAGCAGCTAGTTTGTTACTCTGGGATTAGTTATCAGTTTTAGTGAATTGCAGAGTTAGTCCGCGCCGGAGTGGAGGAGAGGAAGAAGGGGCGGAGGTCGTCGTCGGTGTCGTCGAGATCGGCGGTGTTGAGATTGATGCAGGAGCAGCATTCCAGTGAGGCGAAGAACACGGTGGCGACGTTGGTGCCCACACACGAAAGCAGGGTCATGCAGTTGTTGGTCTCCATTGTCGGATCGGGGTTGCTTGGACAGTTCAGATTGATCGATGAGTAAATGTGTGTCTTCTTGAGTGAAGGGGCAAATGGCGAGTTTTTGGAATCGGAATCAATCTGGTGGGTGAATGTTGTGGACTCTTTTTTTATGTTGAACTGGTTGGTTTTGTCCGTTATGGTGGGTCTATTGTTTGGTGGAGAGGAGAAACAGAAAATGTCAAAATGACTTTTTTTTTTTTTTAATTTTATTTTACTTTGATGTAGTTTAGTGAACCATCTCTAGTAAAAGTGAATTAACTACTTGGTTGAATGATATGATCTGCAGAGATAGGTAGATAGGTGACTGTCTCTTTAGAGACAGGTGACTGCCCCTGCAAAGACAATTGACTGTCTCTGGAGAGACAATTGATTGTCTCTGCTGAGACAGGTGACTGTCTCTGTAGAGTGACTATCTCTGCAGAGACACATAACTGTCTCTATAGAGACACTTGATTGTCTCTGTAGAGACATTTTACTGTCTCAAGGGAGACACATAACTGTCACTATAGAGACATTTGACGTCTCTGTATGTCTCTATAGATACACTTGACTGTCTCTGCAGAGACAGGTGACTGTCTCTGTAGAGTGATTGTCTATGTGTAGACACATAACTGTCTATGTGGAGACACATAACTGTCACTATAGAGACATTTGACTGTCTTTGTATGTCTCTATAGAAATACTTGACTGTCTCTGTAGAGTGACTATCTATGCGTAGACACATAACTGTCTATGTGGAGACACATAACTGTCTCTATAGAGACACTTGACTGTCTCTGTATGTCTCTATAAAGACACTTGACTATCTCTGTAGAGTCACTTGATTGTCTCTGTAGAGACAATGCATGTGAAACTTGCGAAACTTTTTTTGTGAAAAACATACTCAATATGGATCTTAAAATGTAGATCTCACTTTTATAAATAAATTGGTGAAAACGAATTTTCGTTATGATTTCTATATCAAAAGTTATAATTAATTTAGAAAAACAAAAAAATTGAAAAAAAAAAAAAGGAAATAGGAGAGAGAGAGAGAGAGAGATGATTTCCGTTAAAGAGAGTTAGTTACTTTTGCTGAGTTGGCATTGGTTTTGGACTATATGGATATTTAACATCTTTTATGTATTTTTTAGATATTTAGGGTGTTATTTTGGACCCCTAAGATATCAGCCGTGGCTTTTTTTTTTTAAAAATTTTCCTTGGCCCCCCGCTTTCCAAGACCTAATTTTGCTGTATATTCCAATGCATTGAGTTCTATACAAATCCTTGCAAGCAGCAGTGGAGCTCAAAGCAGTTGCACCACAATGGTCTGATTTGCACACAGCACAATTTGCCTGCAATTCCATACATTGTCGACAAAAACTGAATATAAGAAAATGCAACACATGCTACAGTTTACTTTCTTTTGTCCAAGGGAAGATAAAGACAGACCAAACTAAGAAGTAGAGAACAAAATGTTAGTGAGAAATAAAAGAAATGCTTTTCAAGAGACAAGAAATCCTTGAAATAGCAAATATTCATGCAAACCAATGGGATAAAGATAGGAATATTTGCCAAAGAAATCAGCTTCTCTATAGATAGAAATTATGGTTTCATCCATTAGCATCACTTTGACAATTAAATGACTCACCTATCCATCCAATATACATATACATGACTTATGTGCATAGTACCATATCGTAAGCATGTGGAACATGTAAGATAGTGAACCTTGTATCTTCGATAGCGTGCTTCGTTATTGCCGAAGTATTTTTTGATAAACAAATCTGTCAGAAACCCGGCGAGACCATCCAGCAGCCACTCTGACAACAAGTTCAGCAACTGTATCAGAGTAAATGGATTTTCCCAGATATTTATACACATTCAATACCAATGATCTAAATGCCTTATACAAGCCCCCAAACTCCACTATCTTACCATCATTAGGTGCCTCAGGAGTGATATAGACACCAAACCATTGTCTTGCAAGGGCAAACGCAAGTTTAATCCTCGTATCAATGGTCTGTCGTGAAAATTTATATGCTCATCAGCTCAACAAGAAGCATGAGAGATGGAAGATGTAGCCAATTCCCCTAAGACTTTAAATAACCATCAACCAAAGCTCAAGATCACCCAATAGAAAGGAACAAAGTTCTTACCGAAATTGGAATATAAGCATGTCTACTGTTTACAGGCCCAACTGTGAAACCACTGAATCCTGCCATGGCCCCATGAACAGCACTCTAAGCAAGAAGAGTGCTGTTTATGTTATCTGATGCATTACTCGGGATAGCTCGAATCATATACGTTGGATCTGCAGATCAAAGAGACATGAACGTGCATGAGGATATACATATTGAAAATAGCATTGCCCAGTAACTTTCTACAAAAATCATTTTGGGAACATAAGATCTTTACTGCTTAGCACATCTATATAAGCTTCATGCAAGTAAAGGAAAAAAAAAAAGAGCTTTGTCAAAAATAAAAGAAACCAATACAATAATACAGGTACTGAAAATGTAAAATACTTTTATGATGTTCCTACAAAGAAGATGCAATTACAGGATGGGAAAAAAGTGCATTCTGAATTTTGGCTAGAATCTAAATCTTGGATTGGTTATCAGCTTCAACAACTTAGTCTTTATAATGGGGGTAAAATCAAAGCTTTCTGAGATCAGAAACATAATCATATAGGTTATCTCCAAAGTCACAATATACCTATATATTTCATATTCATGGACATCTTCCGAACTTTAGTGAAATGATCCTGTAATAAAAGCATATAACTGAATTAGTACTTATTGGGCAATCCACGAAAGTATCTATAGCACCAAAAAAAACAACCCACAGTTTACGTTGAATGAAAATAAATATCTCAAAGTTCTCCCTTTTGTAGTCATCAAGAAAAATGAAAGTACAACAAAATGATATATCATTTTGTATGAAGATATGGGAAAAGGATATGACATTTTGTGCTACACCTTACTCTTTTGGCTTAGCCATAGGCAAACATCGAGGAGTAGCTTGTTTCCTGATGCATCTTTCCCATCAACTGCATGCATATCTCGAGCAACATATTCCTGCCCTGCTCCTTCTGCTAATACAATAACCACACTCTTCAACAAATTCAAAAAGCCCACCTTTGCCTTCTAAATAGAATGGAGATTCTGGAATCAAGCAACAATCCTGTTAAAACTTTTTTAGTTCTTCGTTCAACCGACAACAAATAAACTATGAAGCACATCCTTCACGTCAACTCACTAATTTGGATTACCGCTTTATACTGGTTTTGCTCATATGGTTTCAACAATTCTACAATTATGCTTTCCTAATACAATCAATGAATGTACTTCTAATTAGCTATCATACTAGTAAACCAACATATTTACGAGGATACAGATAATTCTCTTATCGTCATCAACAGCTTTGGATTTCCATGACATATAATATTCAAATATCCTACATCATTTCAACGATCATATCGATCATAAATGGGTTCATGTTCTGGGGAAAGGGATTAACTTCTTACCACATCTCGACTTGCGAAAGTAGCATATAATATTCAAATATCCAACAAAGCTAAATACAAGGATGGTGATCACCACCTCCATCAGCTCCGTCCCGTTCCCAATCGAAACCAAAACCTGCTTCCAAAACAAAACATCCACAGTCATCAATCCCAACTCCCACAACAAAACCCACCATTAAAATCGGCCAAATCACAGAAAAGCCAATTACTTTATTAGTGATAATCTAATAATAATAGTAATTACCTTCTTAGCAGTAGCAGCAGAAGCCATTGCGGTGGTGGAGAATCTAGAGATGGAGAAGAAAATGGAGTTTTGGGGAAAGTTTGGAGATATAAAATGGAGGAGGGGTTAAGTGAGAGCGTAGTAGAAGTGCCATTTGGCCACCTCAGGGTTTTTGCCTCGTTTCCAGAACTCGAGAGAAGAAAGCTTCGTGGTGCAGATAGACATGGAGGATTTTGCAGTTTGGTGTTTGGACCTCATGGACTCTAAAGACCCGAAATTTCCGGGCTTGCGCAAGATCTTGTCGTAGACGGCGGAATTGAGGGAGAAACTGGGCTGCTACAAGGCTTAGTCACAGAGGCGTAGTGCGGAAGACTCAACTTTGGCGGCGGAGGAGGATGAGAAGATGGAGGAGAGCGGAATTGGAGCCAAAGACAGATCTGCAGGTAAGGATGCTTAGGTTGGAACCGGCCGGTGTTACGCACACATTTTGATAGAGATTTGGGGAAAAGGGCTAAGTGTAGCCAATTTCCCCAATATTCTTTCAGTTCTTGTTCTTGTTTATTTATTTCTTGTTATTTGTTCTCGTCACATGAATGCCCAATTCGGTTAATCCATATTCATTAAGACTAGAGAAAAAGAGAAAGAAAGAGAAAAGAAAAGAAACCAAAAAAAAGAAACCCCTCTCCCCCCCCCAAGATAATATATATAGTACACTCCACCCCACGAATGCTCAATCTATTCTAAGTAAAACCCAACCCCGAGTTTCCAAGAGCAGAGGGGACCTGTAAAAGGTAACGAAAAAACAAAAAAAAAAACGGTGGTAAGGTGGCAACAACCACACCACACAAGTTTTAAAAAAACAAAAAAAAAAAAAAAAAAAAAATAAAGATCAAGAGGGTGACGTCAGCAAGAACCGCCGACAAGGAAGGGGTAATCCAAAAAAGAATACAACTCCCAAGATCAGCTACACGTTTTTATTTTTTATTTTTTTTATTATGCTGTCTTAGAACCTGCATATAGTTCAGTTTGTCTACAAGATTGATATAGGCAAACCTATCCAATCACCAAAGTATCTTTCAGCCAAAATTAATCAGTCAGGGAACTGTCAATCTTGGTGCTAGTATACAGAGTGAGAGCTTCGGGTTGTGTATTTTAATAGTGCAGGTGTCGATGATGTATGTAGTTTTTGATAAGTGGTAGTGAGGAGGGGAAGAGAATAAAACATAGCAGGGGAGGGGGCTTCTGAATCGTTGATGTTATAGTTTTGGGTTGCATTTGTTATTTCCCTCTTTGTAGCAGAGAGGTTTGCAAAATTGTTGTCATCGGTGATTTAGCATGCATAATCCCAAGTTTGTGAAATGATCTGTGTAGGAACTAACATCCGAAATTTGGCCAGCCTCAATGAATCTTAATATCAAGTACTTCCGTACGAAGTTTCTGCTGACTAAGCTCAAGTCTATTTTTATTCAATGCTTTAATTGAACCTAGGTGTACCCGACCTTATTTCCTTTGTACACTACGAGGTTTTAAATGAGGCTTCAGGATGTTGCGTTTTATTTACTTTCATTGTATCCTTTTGTTTGACGGTTTGTCAAACTTTTTTATTCAATAATTGCATTAAAAAAAAAAAAAGAGTTTATGTTGAACATATAAAAAGTGCTACTAGTTTCCCTTTTCTCTACTATTGTTGTATCCCCAACCCCATTAACTTGTTGATGGTTAGCATACCAAATGGTTCCGAAAGGCTTGGCATGGTATGAGCTGATAGTTTTTGCGCCACAAAAAGCATGGTTGGTCGAGAACCAGGACGCACGCGTATGCAGGCCATGGCTAGACTCATTACAAGCACCACTGCCTTTGTAATTCCACTAGTTGGAGGCTCCAGCCTTTGGTCTAACACATCTTTCACTAGCAACTCCCCATTGTCAGGTAATGATCTTGACGATTCCAATAGTTGAGAGTGTAGCATATCACCTGGGTGCTTTCCCATCAAAACTTCCAGTGCGACCACTCCGAAACTGTATACATCACACTTATCTGTGACCCGCATATTCAATGCAAGCTCTGCAGATCAAGAAGGCAAAATATGCAACCTTAAAACATATCTCTTGGTCACTAAAAGATCAGCCAATAATGCTCAATAAAATTGGTACTTTACCTGGTGCCATGTAGCCAAATGAACCAACAATGCCGGTCCAGTTGGATGAATCGATACTCAACAGTCTTGCTGTTCCAAAATCTGAAAGTCGGGGCTCGAAATCTGACTCGAGCAATACATTGTTGACAGTTACATCACGGTGCACAATAGGTGGAGAGCAGTCATGGTGCAAGTAAGAAAGTGCATGAGCTAGTCCGCGCACAATTCTGACCCTTGTGACCCAGCCAAGTTCAGTAACCCCTTCAACCCCATACAATGCTTTCCCAAGGCTGCCTCTTTCAAAATATTCATATAGCAAGAACATGCAACCCCTTCTTGAACAGAACCCATACAGCTTTATGATGTTCCGATGTCGGATATTTGTTAATGTTCTTATTTCATTCTCAAAACTTTGAAGATTGATAGCTGGAACGTCAATAGAGTCTGACATATTAAGCATCTTAACAGCTACAACTTGGCTTGATGGCAACTCTGCTTTGTAAACCCTTCCAAAGCCTCCTTTTCCAATACAGTACTTTTCATGAAAGTCCTCTATGGCCTTGACAACTTCCCCAAAAGTAAATTTTACTTCCTCTTGCAATATCAACGACTCAATGTTGTAAAACTTCTGAGAACTTCTGATTTCACTTGGAAGGAGCTTGGAATCCTTACTAGCCATACGATTCAGAGCAATGGCAGTGGCAATCACTAACAAACCACAAACAGGGAAGAGCACCCCAATCAGAAGGTTGTTGCTAGAATGTTTGCCAGAGGCATCGAACGTAGTACGCCTGCTCAAGCCAGAATTTCCAACAAATGCATTTGGTTGTGCCTCCCAGAAAATGCCATAAGTTGGGATTGGACCTGTCAAATTGTTATAAGAAAAGTCATAGCTCGTCAGACCAAGCATGTCAGACAATGCTGATGGGATCTCCCCTGAGAGATGGTTGTGTGAGATATTGAGAACCTCCAATTCTGCTAGCTTGTGCAAGTTTGAAGGTATTGCTCCAGAGAGTAAATTGCTGCTAAGATCCAAGTAGGATTTCAAGTACAAGTTGCCAATATCTGATGGTATTTGACCTGATAAACTGTTATGGCTGATGTTGAAGCTTGTTAAACTGTAAAATGTCTGCATCTGCAACGGTATTCCCCCTGTCAAATAGTTATGAGACAAATCTAGATACTGTAGAAAAGATAATCCGGTCAGACTCGGTGGGAACACACCTGTCAGTTGGTTTCTACTCAAGCTTAGAACCACCAATCGTGCTACCTGCCCAACCTCAAGAAGGCCACAAGTCCCCAGCTCACTTGGTATGTTCCCTGTTAAATGGTTATCAGACAAATCTAATTGCTGGAGGTTAGACAAATTGCCTAGACTCCGTGGGATCACTCCAGTTAAGTTGTTCCTGCTCAGGCTTAGAATCTGCAATTGTGTCAACTGCCCAATTTCTGGAGGAATATAACCTGAAATTCTGTTGGAATTCATTCTCATTTCAGTCAACTTTTGCGATTCCCCCCATTGCGGTGAGAGGTGACCGCAAAACTGGTTGTCGTTCAGAGCTAGGAATTCAAGACCAGGATGAACACCAAATGCGCTCGTAATGTTCCCGTTGAACTGATTCCCATCAAATTGAACTCTAGTTAATGCTGAACAGTTTCTCAAGCACTGAGGCAATGGCCCTGTGAATTTGTTATTGTTCACTGTGAACTCTTCCAGAGCAAATCCGCTGCACAACTCCGGTGGCAACTCTCCAGAGAAGCGGTTGTTGGAAAAGCTAACATATTTCAAACCAGGACTGTGTTTCCCAAAATCTCTTGGCACGACTCCAGAAAGCTGGTTGCTTGAAAGATCCAAATCTGTCAAATCTTGCAAGTTTCCAATCCCTGAAGGAATGGAGCCATAGAAGCTATTATTGAAAAGGTAAAGCAAATTGAGTTTTGTCAACAACCCAATTGTTGCTGGAAAACTCCCGCTGAAGTTATTGTCTTGAAGCCTCAAAGAGACCAACTCAGTCCAATTGGAGACCAGAGAAGGCAAGAGTTCACCGGTAAACGAATTACCGGACAAACCCAAGCTCACCAAGTTTTTCAAATTGGACAGTGACAAAGGAAGTTCCCCATTGAGTTGATTGGAAGAAAAATCCAAGTAGGTAAGATTAGTGCAAAAACCAAGCTCAAATGGAATTGAAGAGTTCAATGAATTCTCCGTAAGATCCAAGTACTCTAACTTCTTCAATTGGCCTATTGAAGTTGGAATTTGCCCATCCAGTGAATTGGCGAACAAATCAATTCTTTCAAGCCCAGAGATCAACCCAATATCCTCAGGAATCGGACCGCTGAAGTGGTTCCCTTCTAACACAAGGTGTTTAAGATTGGGAAACTTTGTTGGCAAAGTTCCTTCGAATTGGTTAATGGTGAGATTCAAAGACTCAAGCTTTACCAGATTGGTGAAAACAGCTTCTGGTATTTGACCAGTGAAAGCATTATAAGACAAATCCAGAAAAGTCAAGTTCTTGCACTTTTCATACACAAATGCTGGGAATCCAGAATCCAAACTATTCCAGGAAAGATCAAGGTATTGCAACATGGGCATGCTTGAAAACTTGGACCAATCTGGAGTTGTCAAGAAATTTAAACCCAGACGCAAAGAGTGTACCTTTTGGAGGTTGGTGAGCTGAAAAGGAATTGTTCCACTGAGGCGGTTGTTGAAGAAACTCAGATACTCTAGCTCAGTCAACATTCCTATCTCCACAGGGATTTCTTGGGTGAAGAAGTTGTTTCCCAAGTCCAAAGTTGTGAGCTTGGAGAGGCTGCCAATGCCAGATGGTACAGTTCCTGTCAAATTATTGTTATTGAGGTTGAAGTGGGTGACATTGAGAAAGGGGGTGAAGTTGAAGTCGGTTAGTGTTGCCGTGATGTTCAAGTTGGAGAGGTCTATTTGCGAAACCGTCTTGGTTTTGTGGTCACAGACAATGGCTGTCCAGTTGCAGAGGTTGTGCAGGTTGGTGGGGGACCATGAGTTGAGAAAAGGTGGTGAAGAACCAAAGGTGTTCTTCCAGCTTATCAGAGCTTCTGCCTGTGTTCTTGGCGATGAGCCGGCCTTCAATGGAAGCAAGGAAAGCAAGAAAATATGAAGGAGAATAAGAAAAGGTGGAGGCTTCTGAAATTCTTTCATGGTGTTGGCCAGCTGATGTTAAGTTCCTGCTTAACAGAGCTTCTGCTTTTTGTTAATGGAGAATAATTCACCTTTTATTTGAGTATAAGAAGAGCGTTCATCTTTGACTTAAAAAAAAAAAAAAAAAAACTGTCAAGCAGGCAAGTCAACCGAGTCAACCAAGTCCATGTCTTTAGTATTGAGCTACCTGATGGTTTAGTCAACATATTGAAAGCTTGTGTTTGGCCAATATTTGGCCAATATGGTATAAAGTTCTTTCGTAAGAAATAGTATTATTGTATTGTCTCTGCATAGGGTTGAGTACTAAATCCACTTAGAAGTTCATAGAGTCCATGAATCATGAAAGCCGGTCATGTAGTCAATATGAGAAGCTTCTTAGCAATGGACTGCCGTGAAGTTGCTCATTCAATCAGCGTGCACTGGTTTAGTCAAAATATTGAAAGCTTCTGAAATTCTTTCATGGTATCAAAATTCATAATGCGGGCTCTGTTCTTCTTCAGTGGGAAGGTCAAACTTTTACTTTTTGTTTCATTACTGTCATTTGTTGATTTTGATTACTTATTGATGTATATTGAAAATGTTGCTCATAATGCTGCTTAGGAGATTGATTGCTTGTATCTTCTACGCTGTAGAACTTCTATACGAGATGCTAAACTGAATAGAGGCTGCGTTTGGTGCTCTATTAAGTTTGTAAGCATATTGAACACACTTTTTAGTAGCTTTTGTCTAGAATATAACATCTTTTGGTTAAGAATTCTAGCACCCAGCAGTCATGTTGTCTTTGAATCCATAATTAACATCATAGGCTTGTGATCATTCTTCTCGTATTTCAGCTGGTAGTGTTTCCTTTCAATTTTTTTTTTCTCAACTTTCTTTGCTAAATGTTGGTCAGCAGTAAGCCCACTATTGTTTGACCCCACCCCGGTTTGCGGCCCTCCTTTTTTTTCTCTTTATTTATCTCGCCCCCCCGCCCCCCCCCTCCCATTTAAAAAAAAATTATCATTTTTTTACCTAAGTAATAAAAGTTGGCTGAATTTTAAATTTTGTTAAAAATTGAATTCCGAAGTAAAGTGATCTATGAGTGTTGACCCTAATTTCCACGTAAGGAAACCTTACTTTCTTGAATGCGCGGGCGTGCCACCAATAGCACCGCTACGGTCTATTGGACTTGTGAACGAGTGATTGCGCGTCTTTGACCTCTCACCAAACGATTGTGCTAGACAGGGGACATGCAAAGAGTAAGTCTAGACAAAGGTTCTTTTTTGCCTTTGGGCGATAAAGGACTTTATTAAAATTTATAAGTGCTACAACGATAGTCAAGGATGAAATCCTTATTGAATTGACGAACAAAGCAATAGAAATAAAGATAAATACAACCGGGATGCGCGTCGGCTGCGGATGAAGGAGAACTAGATCGGCCTAGTCCCTGCGTCGTTGTGAAAGCGCGATACTCGTGATCGGCTGCGTCCGGAAGCGATACTCGTGATCGTCCCTTGGAAGTTCGGTGCTCGTGACCGTCTTCTGCGTCGGTGCCTTGCGGCGAAATCTGGTTGCCTTGCGGCGAAATCTGGTGCCTTGCGGCTAAATCTTTTTAGGGATTTGTGTTTGAGGGATCGGGGATCCTTTCCTTGATGCAGGACCCTTGCTTATATAGTGAACACTTCGTGGACCGGGCTCTGACTTGGGCGGCAAGCAATCTTTCTCCTAGTTGAAGAAGTCTTCTTCCTTCTGCCGAAATCCTCCCTAAGTTGGGTTTCTTGAGAATCCTCCTTGATTTGAACTCGATCTCCTTCGGCCCATGGGAAATACTTTCCCAATCTCTTACCAAAACCCTAGCTGCCGAAATCAAGCCGATCTCCTTCCAAACATGGGATTCTTTCATCATCAATCCGCCTTCTACTGGGCTTTGGCCATTAGAAGGCCCTACATTAATTACTGCACTCAGGCCCAATAATGTACTTGGTCCAATTGGCACAAATCGGGCCCAAACAATGCCCCCTAAGTTACATCGGTTCGGCCAGAGGCCCAGAACCGATGGGACTTAAACTGTTCGCCTACTGCCAGTGTGTAACTCGCGCGTTGCTCGCGTGTGATTCGCGCACTTTCCTCCAAAATCGGCTGCATGGGCGACACCTCAGCCCATGTCTCTTGGATAACTGTGCCTGATTTAGTGGGAGAGTGGGAAAACTCTTCCACTTTTACATGATTACTCGGTTCTTCCGAGACAAAAAGCACTTTTTCCATACTTCTCGCCCGTTTGACGTTTCGCCTTCACGTCGCATTAATTGTCACTGCGCCAAAATCCTCTTTAAATATCTTCCTTTTCAGAAATTTGTCCTTACTGCTTTCAAACCTTCAAAGATTTCTTCCGCTCTCATAATCAAAAGAACTCCCTTCTTCTTCTCAACAAAAACCTTCCCAGAAAAACCTGCCTCTCGACAATGTCTTCCATTCCAGCTTCGTTCACCTCTCTGCCGGAGTCACCACCCTTTACCAGTTCCCCAGGGGAATCCGTTCCTTTGATGTCTCTCACACCGACGCCGACACCATGCACAAATATCACAACACCCGGAGGGAAATTCTGATTCGTGACGGCACCGTCGTTGACGAAGATCGGCTCGTTGAGCTCCCTAACGGTGAATGGTCACTGGGCCCATCCTTCACCGGGCCGATACCTGAATCTCTCCGTCCATTCTGCGACTGGCCGGCGCAAGCAGAATACGGCTATCTCCAACGCTCCCTCTCCTTTGGCGACTGGTCGGTTTCCCTTCCTGGGTGGCCTAACTCTTACGACGAATGGCAATCCTGGATCGTTCGCCTTGAGCCCATCTTCGGTAACAGATGGAAAACTTCTGGCATCTGGGATCTTATCCAGATGTCTAAAAATAAAATCGTGAAGGACGATGGTCTGGTGGCGGGCTCTCTCTGCTTCTGGAATTCGGCGACCGACACCCTCGACCTTCCGGTGGGTCCCATGTCCATCACTCTTCTGGACATGGCCGCTATCTTCGGCCTTCGGCCACACGGCATCGATATCCGGGCCAACATGCGGGTTGAACTTGAGGACGGTTCGGAAGAAGTTCCTTTCGATCCATCTAGCATCGTCGTTCGTAATTGGACGACGTTGAAATATTCTGGGATGAGGCCGATTCTGCCGGCCGACGAGATGCCATCCTTGGGCGTCAAATATACCGGCCCAATGGAGTTCGAATACGAAGCACCAGGAGACCATGAGCACATGAGTTTCCTGCTCTACTTCATCTCCAAGTTTCTTCTCTGCTGCAGCCAGAAGAAACCGACGAAAGAATGGATTCCCTTGGCGCGGATGCTGCACAACGGTGACAACTTAGCGCTGGGGCAACTAGTGCTGGCCTATTTGTATCGCGGCCTGCATACCATGACCTCCACCAACCCCATCAAGTGGGTCTGCACTGGGCCAGCTTGGATGTTCCAGACTTGGCTGCGAGTCTACTTCCCCCAATTCAGCCCTGTCAGCGATCCCAGTCGGATCAATCCCAACACTGCAATGGGACTCGGTCTCTCCCACCTCTGCCGTCAGTCAAGCGCTCAAGAATGCTTGGCCTATTTTTCCACGCTCACCCATCTCCCTCACGATCGGTGGATGGTAACTGTAAAACGCCACTACCCATTCTTCACCCCCAGCACCATCTTCTGCGGTGCGGAGCCAGCCGACAGCAAGGAGGCAAAGGTCTGGCGGCAGATTAGAGCCAGCTGCATTTCTACCAGGGATCTCCCCTGGGGAATCCAAAATCGCGGCCACGTCACCTACCACAGTGGGGTTGAGGTATACTCCCCCAATCTTTTTGCACGCCAGTTTGGGTTAGTGCAATGCCTTGCCGCGCCCTTCTTCCACAGCCTCAACTTCTTGTCGTCCTGGCGTCGGCTGGACAAGGATGACGACGAATTTTCTGCCACTAAAGCTTTGTCTAAGGTGGCCAAGGCGAGCAGGAAGCTAAAACGGTCAGTGCGCCTTCCTGAAGGTTTTGTGGTAAGCTCGTCGGCCACAAGGGAGTTCTCTACTTGGTGGAACCCCAAGGCTGCATATATCTTTGCTCGGAAGTGGGACAGAGCGTATACGCGAATCTTCAAAGACTGTCGCTTTCCTCTACCGATCATGGACGATGCGGACAAAGACTCCTACTTGATGAAGGAGGCTAGGATGAGTAAGTCTTCCACTGTACTAAATGTTTGCTTTCTTTCCTCTTTAAGTGGTTTCTGTACTCATATCCTTGTGTTCCTTTGCAGATTTTGGCCCTGATGGACACCCCCCTTCTCCCACTACAACAGAAAGCTCTCAGCCGGTTCTCAAGGGGAGCGTCCCCTACTGCTGCTGAAGAAGAAACATTTGAGGAGGTGGTGTTTGATATCCCTCCTCTGGCCACAATTTTGCCGGATGAAGCGCCTGTTGGAGATGCTCCTGCTGCGGCAACGGCGGAGGCTCCTGGCTCCTCCTGCTCCGGTGCGGCCTGGCATGCGCAGGAAGTATTACTTCCCTGTTTCTTGCTTCTACCAGAATTAGAACATCTTCTGATACTAACATATCTTGTACATCTTTGGTCAGGGAAAGTTGTGGCCAACAGGAGGTGGCCAGGCCTTAGGAGAAGGCGTGCCTCTGATGGGGAGGATGAAGCTGGTCCTTCCAAACGGCCGTGTTCGACGGATGCTGAATCCCCACCAGTCGTCGTTGTGGACGATGATGATGAGGTGAGTATTCCAAATTTTCACTTTCTCTTCTCTTCTTCCAGTATCTTGATGAACTCTTGTAACCTTCTTTTACTTACATTCACAGGATGAAACTGGAAGTGGTGGAGACGGAAAACAAGAGGGTGACCATGAAGTGGAAGATGGAACTGAAGAAGAAGAAGGCCACGAAGAGGCCGCTGGTCAGCCCTGGGTACCGTCCAACTCTTCTCCTTCTGCTGAGGTTAGTTCTTAATTATTTTAATAGAAAATCTACCTCCTCTCTTTATTCCTGTTTCTGAGAAAAACTGGGTGATAGTTTCAGTTTGTGGATGTGGTTGATGAACCAATGGTGGAGGAAGTAGCCACTGAGGAGGCTGGAAACGCTGAAACCACCCAACCGTTTGAGGCCGAAAAGGTGATCTATCTTCCTACCCCTATTCGCACATTTCCTCTGGAATTTGAACACCTTCAGCTAAACTTCTTTTATCCAGGTTGTTGGTGTGGATCCTCCTGAAGATGTGGCCTTGCCAACTGGTGCAGCTCCCCAAGCGGCTATGGATGCAGATCTACCTGTGTCTTCTGCTGCTCAGGTACTAACTTTCGTTGTTTCAATCTGTTGTGGCCATATGACATGCTGGAAATTGGTTGAGTTTAACCCTTGGTTCTATCTTTGACAGGTTGAGATCCCAGCTGGCCCATCTGCTTCTTCCTTCGCCAGCCTGTTGGCGAATTTGCAGCCGTCATCTTCTACTACTCCTGCGCCCCTATCCCCTTCTGCTGCGAACGAGCTAAGATATCTTCAGGGGTGGGCGCGTTCTGGCATGATTGATGAAGCTTCACTCGGAGAGTCTGCGGCCAGTCCTGGAGCAGCTGTCTGACCGACACCTTATTGACGCTACCTTCGCCACGTGCTTTCAGGAGTGTATTGCCACCTCTTTCCATGGCCTAGAAAGGACTGCTTGTCTCTTCCAGGATGTGGAACATGATCGTGCAGAACTTTCGGCTCTTCAGAACAACAGGTCTCTCCTGGCGCAGAAAATCCAGCAAGGTCAGGACTTGGAGGCGCGTCTGGCTGCAAAACAAGAAGAGATCAACGCCCTAGAGCAACAATTGGCGGCTAAACGTCGTGAGTACGACTTGCTTGTGGCGGAGAAATCTCAGCAACTGTCCGATGCCTGTGCATTGAAATCATCCATCTCTGATCAAGAAGCCAGGCGAGACCGTTTTGAGTACAAGGAGTGGAAGTTGTGGCAAGCCCAGCAGCAGAATGAAGTCAACCGTCTCTTCCTTATTAGCTTAATCGACCAAATCAAATTGTAAAAGAAATATGAACTTGTACTTTTAAGCATCTTAATGAACAACTTTTGCAACCACTGTTCTGGCTTTTATATTGATCATTACTTTGTACAACTTTGCATCTTCCTTACGCCACTGAATGGCCTCGAAACTTCAATCATTCGTTCATCGGATCGGCCGGAGGCCCGGAGCCGATGAACGATTGCTTTGGCCAATGCATTGGCCTTTTACACTTGAAAATTCCTATCTAAACATGCGTTTCTGCCACTAAATGGCTGAACTTTTGAACTTTTCTACAAGGTTGGGGGCCACTAACTGGCCATTCTACTTGAAGTCTTTCCTGGTTCACTCGTTTCCGTCGGCGACCCCCGTAGTGATAGAGATTCCCGTAGCGTCCCATAGAGTCGGGTAGAATTTTTTAAGCCATTTGCCGTTGATGGGTAGTTCATGGAGGTCTCCGTCGCGATCTTTTAACCTGTACGCGCCTTTCCCCAGCACTTTGTGAACTACAAACGGTCCTTCCCATGTTGGGCTCCACTTTCCATACCCTGGAACATGTGATCCGAGTGGTAGCAATACTCTCCAAACTAGTTCTCCCTCTTGGAATGCTTTATCCCGGACTCTCTTATTGTATGCTCGCGCTACTGCGTGCTTCCCGGCCATCGTTCGGTTCAGAGCTTCCATCCGGATGTCGTCTAGGTCTTCCACTTCTTGCATCATCGCCTCCGTGTACTCGTCGGTATATAAACCATGCTGCCGCGCGAGTCTCAACGACCTTACGTTGATTTCCATTGGAAGAACTGCGTCGTGGCCGAATACTAGAGCATAGGGCGATGTTCCAGTCGCGGTTCTCTTGGAAGTTCGATATGCCCAAAGTACCTCAGACAACTTTTCATGCCATTCTCTCGGGTTGTCTTCCAGGTGTTTCTTCACCATGTTGATGATTACTTTATTGCTGGCCTCGGCTTGGCCATTTGCTTGTGGGAAATACGGGGTGGATTGCAACATCTTGATTTTATACGCATCGCCCAGGCGTTGTACTTCGTCTGACACGAACGAAGTTCCATTGTCTGTAGTGATAGTCTCTGGACACCGAATCGGTGGATGATGTTGCTTTTGAGAAAATGGACGACCTCCTCTGAGGCGATGCTCTTGAGAGGTGCGGCTTCCACCCATTTGGTGAAGTAGTCAGTTGCTATGATAATGAATGTATGTCTCTTGGAAGAGGGTGGTGAAATCTTCCCAACAAAATCAATCGCCCATCCTCTGAATGGCCACGGCTTCACCACCGGATTTAACGGTACCGCTGGTGCTTGCTGTACGTTGCCATGCTTCTGGCAGGCCTCGCATCCTTTGGCATACCGCAAACAATCGGGCACTATAGTTGGCCAATGGTAACCATATCTCCTGAGTAACCAGCGCATCTTTTTCCCTGCTTGGTGTGCTCCGCACGTCCCTTCGTGCACTTCAGCCATCACCCTCATTTGTTCGTTCTTCCCTAAACAGCGTAGAAGAATTTCATCACCTGTCCTTCTGAATAGCTCGTCGTTCCAAAGGACGTAGTTGGTGGCAACTGCTCTAAGTTTACGGTCGGTGGGAATACCGGGATTGGATAAGTAGTTTATTATTGGCGTTCGCCAATCGTCTTCTTCTAGTTCGGTAGACATAATTTCCAGGTCCATTCCTCTATCCAATATTGATGGTAACGCCTTGCGTCGGATCAAGATGATGCGTTCGTCTTCCTCATCGAGTAGCTGGATTCCGGTTGCAACCTGGGCCATTTCGTTGGCCGCCCAATTCTCATCTCGGGGAATGTATTCTGCCCCCACGTCCTCGAAGTCTTCGATGAGGTTCCTGGCTGCCACAAAGTAGGCTGCCATGTTCGGGTCTCTGCACTTGTATTCACCAAGGATCTGCTTGATTACTAGCTGGGAATCGCCTTTGACTTCAACATGCTTAACTCCCATCTCTAATAGCATCTCGAGGCCGATGATGAGAGCTTCGTATTCTGCCCGATTGTTTGTGCTCTCAAAATCTAATTGGAAAGAGAATGCATGCCTTACTCCGTGTGGGTCAATGAGGACGACTCCCGCCCCAGCGGCCTGGTCAGTGCGCGATCCATCGAAGTACAGTTGCCATGGAGTGAAAGATATGGTCGCGATTTTCGAATTTTGCCCCCTAGGGGTAACCTCAAGTTGGTTGATCTGCTGTCGCATCGCCTTGTTCCATATCGGCCACTTTTCCTCCCAATATTCGCGCTTATCCAGCGGTGTTCTCCCTGTTCCGAACTGCAAGCCGTGAGGAGTTATTTCTACTTGCGCCACGTCTGCTTCGGCTGTTTCGTCTACCTCTATCTCCAACGATGGGTGATCTGCCAGGAAATCGGCCACTGCCTGGCCTTTGACTGACTTCTGTGGAACATACTTCAGCGAAAATTCTGAAAGTCCTAGCATCCATTTCCCTAGTCGGCCCCTCAAGACAGGCCTTGATAACATGTATTTTATCAAGTCTGTCTTGGATATAACTAGGACATCGTTTGGAAGTAAGTAGTGTCGTAGTTTGACGGCGGCAAAATACAGAGCTAAGCAGTGTTTCTCGATTGGTGTGTAGCGTATCTCCACTGGGGTGAGTCGGCGACTGAGGTAGTAGATGGCTTGCTCTTTTGCTTGTTCGTTATCTTGAGCAAGTAAGACGCCGATTGATGCTTCTGCAGCCGATACATATAACTTGAGTGGGATACCCTTCCGCGGCGGCATCAATGCCGGAGGATTGGTGAGGTATTGCTTGATGGCGACAAACGCCTGTTGATGTTCTGTCTCCCACCTGAATTCCTCGTCTGCTTTGAGCTTTAACAACGTGGAGAAAGGTTGGAGCTTTCCCGCCGAGTTGGGCACAAAACGCCGAAGGAAATTGATTTTTCCTAAAAAGCTTTGGAGCTGTTTCTTGTTCTTCGGTGGTGGGGCCTCGATGATGGCCTTTGCTCGGTTTTGGCTGATCTCAATGCCTCTGTGGTGTATCAGGAAGCCTAAGAAACTTCCTGCTTGCACTCCGAACGCACACTTCTTGGGGTTCATCTTCAAACCATGCCGTTTCATTCTCTCAAATGCTTGCCGCAGATCGGCTATATGAGAATCTTTCTGTTTGGACTTGATGACTACATCGTCGATGTAGACTTCGAGATTGTGCCCGATCATGTCATGGAAGATATGGTTCATTGCCCTTTGGTATGTTGCACCTGCATTTTTCAATCCAAACGGCATCACTACGTACTCAAAGGCGCCTGTGTGGCCAGGGCAACGGAAAGCCGTTTTGTGCGTGTCTTCTTCGGCGAGTAGTATCTGATTGTAACCGGCGTTTCCGTCCATGAATGACATGATCTGGTGTTTGGCCGCCCCGTCTATTAACATATCAGCCATAGGCATCGGGTACTCATCTTTTGGGGTAGCCTCGTTGAGATTCCTGTAATCGATGCAAACTCGGACGGCCCCTGTGTCTTTTTTAGCCACTGGAACGATACTGGACAACCATTCCACGTATCTGGCTGGTCGGATGAATCCGGCTGTGTGTAACCGCTCTATTTCTTCCTTGACTTTGAACTCCGTCTCCCTTGTCATTCTCCGCGGTGCCTGCTGCACAGGCCGATATCCTTCTTTGATAGGTAGACGATGTTCTACTAGCCGTCTGTCGAGTCCTGGCATTTCAGAATAATGCCATGCAAAACAAGTGCGGTACTCTTGAAGAACCTCGATGATTTGTGAACGCAAAGGTTCACCCAATAAACCACTGATGAATGTTGGCCGCGGGTCTTCTGGTGTACCCAGGTTGATTTCTTCAAGCGGATCCCGCACTTCGGGAGGTGAATCTTCGAGTTCTCTTGGCTCGAATTCTAAGTCTTCTTCAGTTGCTTCCAGAATCTCATCTTCTGGCCAGTCTGATTCATGTATAAATTCTGCCATATTGATAGCCATTGATTGGCCTATGACCTTCTTTTCGCTCCAATACCTCAGCAGTCGGGTGATGAGAGACCTTATGACTGCTGAGTGGTTCGCCACTTCGGGTGGCGTGTTATCCATGGGTTCTTTGTCGTTTGAGCAAGAATGGCCGATCAAGGTCATCCTCACTCCCCAACAATCCTGTGGCGATGAGTCTGCGGGCCGTCTCCCCTATGGGGCGGCCGTTCTGGTCAAACTCTGACACGATGAAAGGTTTAGTATTGTCATCCAAGTAGTAATGTGCATCGACGTGGTCGGCTGATGGTAAGAATGGCCGTGCATCGGCCGCTACCAACTCCCAACGTTCCTGAATTTCGTCCCAGATGGCGAGCTGTTGATGGAGAGTGGAAGGTACGCACAAATTCTGGTGGATCCAATCTCTTCCCAACAATGCGGAATATGAAGATTTGGTGTCGACCACAAAGAAAGCCACAGTGATGGTTTTGCTGCCGATGGTCACGTCCAGGGTGATGATGCCCTCCGTAGCGGTTATGCCCCCTGCGAAGTTGGACACCGTGTATTCCGTCTTGTACAGGTCCTTGGCGGTCTTTCCGAGGCGTTTGAGCTGCTTGGATGGTAGGATGTTGACCGCCGCCCCGCCGTCTACCATGACCTTGGCAAATGGGACCCCTTGGATATGAGCGAGGACATAAAGTGGCCGCAAGTGATCGGCCATATCCCTTGTTGGAATGTCGAAAAGCTGATTGCCTGTTGGGGGAAACTGAATGATCTCGAAGCTGGTATTGGGCCCCTGGTCCTTGTCAGCGATCCGAATGACTGGTTCTTCTTCTGGAAACACTTCTTCTACATGGTTGACCACCTGCGAATTCGTGTTCCTGTGGACAGACGATAGCAAATGTACCATGTTTACCTGGAAAGGCCCTAGTGTGAAGGGTTCTTCATCACTCTCGGTTTCTGACCAATCTCTGTCGTCTATCGCTTTTTGACCTTTGGACATGACATGGATTGGGCCTGGCCCCTTGCTTTCGTTGATTGGTTCGGAATTATCCTCCATGGGCGCATCGCTCGTCTGAGTAGTGGAAGATCCTGCCTCTTTGTCGTGGTTGCCAGCACGGAGCTCCTGGAATGTGTCGTTTTCATCTTCGTCCACTGGTTCTGGCTGAATGACTTCCTTCCCTTTGCTTGTGGAAATCGTTACGGTTTCTCTGACTAGCCTCGACCTTACCGACGGTTCCTGGATGACGATTCCGGGAGCTTTACCTGCTGCTGACCTTCGTTTCCATTGAAACAATTCTACTGCATTGACCGGTTGGTCAAGTGTTGATGTGTTTTCCATCGCATCCGACGCATGCCCCTTTTCTGGTGTCGGATTTTCCGCCATTCTTTTGGCTATGGCGTACTGTCGCTGGAGTCTTCTGCGCTGGGAACTAGTCACCTTTCCTGCTGGCTTCCCATTCTTTCCAACGAAATACCATTGGCCGTCTTTAATGACTGTCGGCCGTATTTCTTCCAAAGTTGGATCTCTTCTGGGTCTCTTGACCATCGGCGGTGGAGTTTTGGCCGTGTCGGCCACATCTTTGGGCAGTTTTTCCTTAGGTCTCCAGACCTTTCTTTCTCCCAGACGTTCCTTACCCGGCGACGAACTGCATGGTCTTTCTCTCTTCATGCCCCCAAGCCTGTGGAAGATAGCTTTCTTGGGGGATGAGTCCCTTATTGGCCTGCCTGGTGATCTGGCCCCTGGTCTTGCTGACGTCTCTTTGCGAGGACTCTTCTGCAGTTCTCCTAACCTCTTGAACACATTGCTTTTTGGTGGAGGATTTCTCGGACTATGTGGCCCATAGTGTTTTGGAGACGACTTGAGTGCTTCCTTCGTGCGTTCTTCCTCCTCTTTCACAATTTGTTCATCCAGAACAGTGGCCGATTCGGGGAACTCTAAATCACATTTGCATTTACATCGGCTACAGAGGACCACTCCAGCCACAATCGAGGCTTTCGGTCTTGATGTTTCCACCATTCGGGAGGTTTCTCTTTGCATTGTATCGCGTGCATTATTGTAGCCGACATCAATGGTAAGTCGCCGTTGAGTCTTTCCAACACCCTGCACTCCCACGTGATTGACCGGAAACGGCTGTGAATCAACTTTCATGACCGGTTTGTCCCACATGACCTTCCCTTGAGCGATCTGCTCCATGACATATTCCCTGAAACCGTTGCAGTTGTTGGTCGAATGGCTCCAGGAATTGTGGAATTTACAATATGCCTTGCCCTTTAAGTCTTCTGGTTTAGGCAAGTTGATTCCATCTTTGTATTCGAACGCTCCGGATGCTAGCAGCTCGTCGAACATCTGATCACTGTGGGAGATATCGAACGGATACTCCTTTGGTGCGTAGGGTTTGTTGTAAGCCATGCCCCCAGTTGGTGCTGCAGGTCGCTGATTTCGGTTGGCCCTCACCATAGATTTCAAAACTATAGGCTTCTTGATAGGAACCATCTCGGCAGCGGCCACCTCAAAGTATGGCGTTTCTTCCTCAGTGTAGCTCTCGAGCTCCAACTGGCTCACTTTAGCTGTGGGCGGCTTGATAAGATTGCTGCGACTCGAAGCTTTCTCTTCTGCAAGCATCTTCTCATACCTCGTGCCTCTATGCACAATATCTTGCAAATCAAGGAATTCGACTTCGCTGAAGTGAGTCTTCAGCGGGTATCGCAATGCTTTCTTCGCCATATCGATGGCGTATTGCTCCTCCATGGGCATGCGACACTTCATCCGTAGTTTCCTGAATCGCGCAATGAAGTCTTCGGTGGATTCGGTCTCCTTCTGTTTGCACTCAGAAAGATCTGTGATGGTGACTTCTTGCTCCACTCGGTAAAACTGTTTGTGGAATTCTTCTTCCATCATGTCCCATGAGGTGATAGATCCTGGCTCCAGATTGGAGTACCATGTAAACGCTGATCCGGATAGTGAGCTTCCGAATAAACGTAACTTCAAATTTTCATATGGACCTTCCAGGAGCAAGCATTGGCTGGTGAATCGGCCAATGTGTTCCACGGTTGAAGCCCTTTTCTCTTCCCTGAGAACAGTGAAAAAGATGGGACTTTAAACCCTTTAGGGAACTCCAAAGCATCTATATAATCAGGGTACGGTTTGCGATACTTTGGTCGGCCACCGGTTGGCCTTGGTTTCCCTGTTGTTGTGTAGAACTCGTTTTCTACTTTCTGCATGCGTTCTTCCCACACCCTTGCTTGTTGTGCAGCTCTTTCGTCGACTCGTCTCTTGACTTCGTCCTCAAGGTTAATGTGGGAGACGGCTCCATCAGATGTGGAAGATTTCGATGCAGACATCTGTGGTGGATCGATCTTTGGGCCATTGCTGCTGGCCCCTTTGGTGTTCCACTTATCCCAATCAGGTGTCTGCTCCAGCCGTTTAACTGGATGGTACGGCATCTTTCCTGACTGAGTCTCGATAAGTGGTTTGACAGGCGTTTGATGGTCGTAGGTGACCTCATGTTGAAGAGTATGCCTTGTCGCCGATGAGCTTCCTGTGGCCCCTAATTTGTTCTGGGCCGATGAAAGTATACCGAATGATGGTTTAGCCATCGAGCCGAACGTGAGGTTGGGCATGGCTTCTTTATCGCCGACCTTTGTTTTCCCATTATCGGTATTGGGAGGTGGGCGATCTTCGCCTACTTGGGAAGCAGCGGCCATTCCTTTAGCTTTCTCCAGCTGTTGTGCAAGTCGGTCAGAAACCTTGCTTTCCATCTCTGTGAATCCTTCCTTCATGGATCTCTCAAAGTCCTTCTTGTTCCCTGAGAGAGATAGCAATAGCAGCTCGATGGATCGGTTCTGATTCTCGATGTTTTTCTGACTCTCCATGAAGAGAGCTTGCGCAGCTTCGGCTTGGTTTGTACTGTACTGCAACGTCTGGTTCAAGCTTTGTCTGAAGTCGTCTTGTGTCTGGGCCATATTGCTGATGGCCGTCATCAACTCGTCGCGCGTGGCCGATGATGGTGATGCAGGAGATCGACTTCGGGATCTTCCAGAAGCATTGGATCCAGCGGGGGTATGCTCCTGATTCGCCATGGAGGAGGCGTAGCACTTTGATCCCACCGGGCGTGCCAATTATGTTGACCCTAATTTCCACGTAAGGAAACCTTACTTTCTTGAATGCGCGGGCGTGCCACCAATAGCACCGCTACGGTCTATTGGACTTGTGAACGAGTGATTGCGCGTCTTTGACCTCTCACCAAACGATTGTGCTAGACAGGGGACATGCAAAGAGTAAGTCTAGACAAAGGTTCTTTTTTGCCTTTGGGCGATAAAGGACTTTATTAAAATTTATAAGTGCTACAACGATAGTCAAGGATGAAATCCTTATTGAATTGACGAACAAAGCAATAGAAATAAAGATAAATACAACCGGGATGCGCGTCGGCTGCGGATGAAGGAGAACTAGATCGGCCTAGTCCCTGCGTCGTTGTGAAAGCGCGATACTCGTGATCGGCTGCGTCCGGAAGCGATACTCGTGATCGTCCCTTGGAAGTTCGGTGCTCGTGATCGTCTTCTGCGTCGGTGCCTTGCGGCGAAATCTGGTTGCCTTGCGGCTAAATCTTTTTAGGGATTTGTGTTTGAGGGATCGGGGATCCTTTCCTTGATGCAGGACCCTTGCTTATATAGTGAACACTTCGTGGACCGGGCTCTGACTTGGGCGGCAAGCAATCTTTCTCCTAGTTGAAGAAGTCTTCTTCCTTCTGCCGAAATCCTCCCTAAGTTGGGTTTCTTGAGAATCCTCCTTGATTTGAACTCGATCTCCTTCGGCCCATGGGAAATACTTTCCCAATCTCTTACCAAAACCCTAGCTGCCGAAATCAAGCCGATCTCCTTCCAAACATGGGATTCTTTCATCATCAATCCGCCTTCTCTGGGCTTTGGCCATTAGAAGGCCCTACATTAATTACTGCACTCAGGCCCAATAATGTACTTGGTCCAATTGGCACAAATCGGGCCCAAACAAGGGGGGGAAAAAAAAAAAAAAAAAGAAGATGTTTTTTATTTATATTATCATAACCCCCCCTACTGTTTTTTTGCGGGGGCTGGGGGGGTGAGAAAAAGAGGGGGGGAGGGAAATCCCGTTGGGTGGGGTTTCTCGGGGGCCTATGTTTTTTGTTTGCTCTTTTTTTGGGTGGGGGGGGGTGGGGGGGGGGGGGGGTGGGGAGGGTGGGAAGGACAAAAAAAATTCTCTATTTTTTTGTTGTGTTTGTCTTCTTTAAATTTTGGCGGTGTGTATTTTTGGGGGGGGATTTTCTAAGCGTTTTTTTTTTTTTCTAAAGTTGTTTTTTTGAGATTTGGAATGATTTGAAAGAGCGATTCTCTCAAGCAAATAGTGTGCATCTCTTCCACGTTGAACAAGAGATGCATGGCTGTGCTCAGGGAAATAAGAATATTGGTGCTTACTTCACCAAACTGAAAGCTCTGTGGGATGAGCGCGATGTCGGGCTTCTGTGGGGTTTTGGTGCTCAGTGATTCATCGTCCAATGCTTGGAGCTTTGAATTTGGGGCTTTCTTTTCTTTACTTCTGGGCGTTCTAGATTTGAGCCACTGCCTAGAGCTCACTGCGGAGATCGAAGAAATGGCGGGACTCGGAATCGATTCCAAAAGGTGAGATTTTCAGGGTTGCAGATTCACAGCGGAGGAGGAGGAGGAGAAACATTTGGGTGTTTTGGGGGTTTTTCTGTATTTATGGGGATCTCTGTGGCGGGAAAGGTGAGGTGGCACTGGGGTGAGCCATTGCTTCCCACCAAATAGGCTCGTTGGCTCCCGCGTTTTCTGTGGGCTAGTGGAGCACTTGTTGGCTATTGGGGTACTTTTCTCGGCCTTCTTTAGGCCCAACTCAAAAGTAGATTAACCAACCACTCCAAACTTATATAAAGTTTTGCGGAAAAATATGAAGTCCTGTATAAATCCCCGTAGATGGAAAGCGTCAAGTTATGCGAGTATAGATGTTCTACATGGACATCATGAATTTATTCTTTGTCAAGGTATAGTTATTCCCCATATCAAACAAGTCGTATAGTTATTCCCCATATCAAATCAATTTCCAACAAGTTCGACCCCATGCCCTCCATGTCTAGACCCCATTCCGTGCCTTGGCGCCCTCCATATACTTCATCTTCGATGTTATTACGATAATGAGGTTTGCAGGGATCGATGTTTTCATCCAGGGGCGAAGGGAAGGATGCAGTGAGGGGCTAGGCCCCATTGGATTTGCAAGTAGAGAAAAATTTAGTATATATTGCGCATATTCAAGAATTCATTTCTCAATATAACTCTCTAAAATTTTTGGTGAAAGAAAAATATAACATGTGAAACAACTTGACACATTTTCACTCTCTTTGCAAATATTTCTATATTCTTCTGTAATTTTTATTTTCTCTTAGTGTTTTAGTGTTATGCACTTTCACTTAATAGTCTACATCTTCAATTTTCAATTGCTTTCTCTCCATGTTTGATTTGTACATCTAAAATTTTGTGAGAATTGGTTCAATCTTGAAGCGTTAAATGAACAAATGAGTTAGAGAAATAGCTCCAAGTGGAATTTTGGTAACTTTGGTATATAATATGAGTTCAAACATTTTTATACCTTAATAAAGGACCCTACAAGAAAATGTTCTGGCTACGCCACTGTTTTCACTCATCTTTTTTTACCAAGAAAGTCCTTAGAGATGGGTTATCTTTGGTGGGATGTGTAAAAGACAGAATTCTATTTTTTGGAGATGGGTATCTTTGTCGGGAGATTTTGCGTTTGGTTGCTCTGCTTTCCTTGCAAAGCTACCAATCCTCTATGGCTACATCATATATGAGAAAACCAATTCACCAAATCTTCTTAGTTGTCTTACCATTTTGATAATGCTGGTGCCCCAATAAGTTTGATGTGCATATCTTTGGAGTTGTGGCACTAGACATCATGATGGAAGGGAACTTTTGGCTTCCGTGATCGGTCTGCAGTTGAATGATCATTCAACAGTGATGTATGATAACAATCAATGTGCAGTACATGCTTGTAGCTCTCATGAACAACTCATGTTACAAATAATTAACACATACTCACATAATTCAAACCGGATTGATGTGGATTGGATTAGTTTTCAATCCCAACGAAAAGCAATAGTTTGAAATGAAAACTTTCCCAGAAAATGTTAGAACCTTTTGTTAAACATTTACTCATTAAAAGGATGTTAGAACTTTCCCGGAAAATGTTAGAACTTTTTTCGGGTTTGAAATTGCGTGCAAAGTACAAAAAGAGAGACAGGCGGCCTGCCAATAACGAACTTATTGCATTTGGTCAACCCCTTCTTGTTTCTCTTGCATAATATTGAGTGGTACATGCCTAACTGAAGAACCACATCCTTTGCAGTCTTTCTTCAGTTCCAGAACAGGTTTAGGTTCCACCAATTTTTTTATCTTGCTACAGTAACTTTTGCTACAGTATTTTTGCTACAGTGATTTTTTGTTGCCTTGCAATTTGGTCTGGTTTTAAACCAGTTCTGAACTGAAGAAAAATGGCATCCTTTGTGGAGTTAAGTCCTTTTCATATTAGAAAAGGCACGAATTGCCATTTATTCTTGATTTTTCTATGGTATGAATGACTTATGTTAAAGCACATGGGATAATATATAGTATATATACGAGTTTACATAAATATCTACTCCCAATCTGCTGGATTATCAACCAACTTTTTGAATTCATACCGTAGACAAAGGACCCGGAAACCAACTTTTTGTATGTCAGTTTGAGAAATCACAATAAGCACACAAAATAGGATAATACGCTTGGCTTGCCATTGTTTCACTCACTCCATTTGCAATTTCACAATTTCCTAGACTGACAGCTAGGGTACCTAACCAATTCCAGCTGGTTTACTTATTTCGTTTTAATGTTTTCCACCATTCAATCAAACTGTGGTTTGGTAGTTCAGAAGTTCATCTTTCTGGTTAGTTAGGCCCAAAAAAAGGCCTTAACTCTAAGTACATGATTAGGCAGGCCAGAAAAAAGGCCTTAACTCTAACTACATGATTAGGCCACCCATGCGTCCTTTACATGAACAGTTAATAAATTAAAATGATTTCTAAGACGCCTAATGAAATAGGGGGAAATTGTACAGCATCCCTAAACATGCTTCATACAAGTAACTTCAAAAAGCCTAGCATTCTCCAGCTCATGTTGCTTCTTCAATCCGTGCCCGTATTGATTCCGGGCTTGACTTTTTATTAATGCTGCAAAAGAGAAACAGAATGACCTCAGACGATTTTATCAAGTTTTTATATTTTCGGTTAAAAGACGAAAGTACTTCCATTACGAACATGGTATTTAAACTTGTAACTATAAAGAAAACTCACTGGATCATAGCCAGATGATCTAGAGATTCCAACTTTTTCCCAGAAATCCATTCTGGTGCCAGCTCTAGCAACAAGTTTAACTGCTCCAGAACTTCCTCTGCAAAATGAACAGAATAAGATTTAGGATCACCAATACCCTTCATAGAAATATTATCTGCTTATATTTAACTACTTACTTCTGTCACTAATATCAAAGTTTGTCCACAGTATCTTGTGTACAAGCTCCTGTTTGGTGATAACAGAACGATTCAAAGACTGAAATAGGAAATGAATCTTGTTGAAGAACTTAGGCAGACTGGAAATCAACTGTCAACGCCTCTTGGCTTGTGAGATGGCTGGATCTTGTTCCTCTATTGCCTTCCTCTCCTTTTCCCTAATCTGCAGAAAGATGTATAACTCTCAAATTACAGTTCATTATTTTCATGTCCAGGTAGCAAATGTAAAGACATGGTCCCAGTAACTTTGCAAACACATCTAAGCACAATTAGATGCAGCTGTGTTGAACTCAAAGGGCGACTACGAACATAGAGGGGGATGGATGCAATGTTTGTTTAAATACGCTATACTAGTTTAGCAGAAGTCAGTTGTCAGAATGCTTTCTGGCCATGTATGCACTTCATGCTCAATACATGATGACATAGCTTACGCTGGTGGGTTACGGTAAGATGTAATCAGTATTGATAGAGTTCTAGATATAGACACATGTTCCCAAAAGAAGAGTAATCAAGAATTCATGATAGACATACCGACTGCAAAAGATCTTCAGAGAGAATATCAAAATCATTATCAATTGGTGTGCCATCCACATTTGGACCTTCATCCTCGACATTTTTATTCTTCACAGGAGTGTCAAATTTCAATGACCATGTTCGTGGAGGATGCCTAGCCAACTTGTTCACGGAGCTAGTCGTAGATTCATCATTAGGGGTCATATAGCATCGCTTTGGCGGCTGCAATGCAGGTGTTGCAGCCATCAACCTGATTGGAGTTAAAGCAAGCTTAGCTGGAGTGGACTGAATATCGTCACTTTCAGTGGGCGAACCATCATCATTTCCTATTGGGTCTATGCCTTTCACTGGAGTGGCAGGCACTTTGCCATTCATGGAAGCACAAGTACTCCTCCCCTCTACAGCAAAAACTATACCGAGGTTTGACTTTGAAATTTCATCACTCTGAAGGCAGCTACTTGACACTGCAGGCTGCTCAACTGCGCGTACATCAGTCAATACTCTGGGAGCTGATGACAAGGGAAGCTTGAACTTATTTGATTGCCTATCTTCCTTCCTATGATTGAATGGTATGGGTAGAGTTTCTTCTGGAATCTCAAAATCCTGAAAGCAAATTAAGCAATTTTAGACCACAGCTATTCAAAACGTGATAGGAGAACCATCTAAGTTTATATCCGTAAAGCCTCGTGCTGTTCATCTAGGACAACTTGACAAGTTATACACTTGCATCAAGCCCTAACTTAATCTAATGTTATACATTTGCATCAAGCCCTAACTTAATCTAATCTAATCAATTTACACAGCAGGTCAGAACACTGTACAAATTAAACCATATCAGAAACTGAGTACTGGGCATACCTCAGGATGGGATTTTGAAATATCTGCAAGCCTTTTACCGAAGGCCTTCCTCAAATGCATACTACCACCAACTTCGGGTTTCGATTTGCCTTCACTCTCTAACGCATCAGCATTGATGGTGACATGGAGATCCGGTTTCAAACAACTGGTTCTCTCATCCTTAATCAGCACTTTCTTTATCTCAATCACCTCAGGTAAAACAAACTTCAGCTGAGCCAAATGGCCATATGTAAACCTCCTAAAACCCGAGATTAAACAACATTCCATCATTTTCCATCATAAGCCTGATTTCAATTCTTCACTAACAAAATAACAAATTCGATTTCCTCACCAAAACCCAATTGATAAGAAAGATTACCTGTCTGTCAGAGACTCGATTTGGGGGCAAATATTGGAAAAACTCGGCTTTAGACCCCGTAATCGCAACAATCGAATCGAAGTATCCAACCCATTGAAAAAATCACCCAGCATTTCATACCTGCACAAATAAAAATCCAAAAACAACCCAGAAATATGATGAATCAAATTCCTCCAAATATCTCAGAAAAACAAATCATACACATTACAAACATCCCAAATTCGCAAAACCCTTACTTTTCCGGTAGCTTCTCGGATCGCCCGACCCGAGCTTTCTTCGGCTTTTCATCCAGCCAAGAATCGATCTGGTCCGTCCGCTGCTTCTGGGTCGACTCGGCGAAGCTTTTGGAGGCGGCTCTTCGGACATCGGCGATGGAGAGCGCAACGTTAGCGTTCCGGCCACGGCGAGAGAATGATTCGGACTTCTGTGGGGTTTTGGTGCTCAGTGATTCATCGTCCAAAGCTTGGAGCTTTGAATTTGGGGATTTCGTTTCTTTACTTCTGGGCGTTCTGGATTTGAGGCTCTGCGGAGAGCTCATTGCGGAGATCGAAGAAATGGCGGGACTCAGCATCGATTCCAAAAGGTGAGATTTTTAGGGTTGCAGATTCACAGTGGAGGAGGAGGAGGAGGAGAAGAAGAAACATTCGGGCATTTGGGGTTTTTTTTTCTGTATTTATGGGGGGATCTCTGTGGCCGGAAAGGTGAGGTGGCACTGGGGTGAGCCGTTGCTTCCCGCCAAATAGGCCCGTTGGCTCCCGCGTTTTCTGTGGACTGTGGAGCACTGGTTCGTAATTGGGGTACTTTTCTCGGCCCAACAAAAAAGTAGAAGGACAAATCTTCTATTCCAGTTCTTGTTCTTTGTTTATTTATTTATTTCTTCTTCTTTGTTGTTGTCCAAGCCCGAATGTTCAATCTTTTCCAGGTAAGTCACACGTAGCAAGTGAAATAGAATACAATAACTCCCAAGGTCAGCTAAACTTTATTTTTTTTATTTTTTTATTTTTTTATAATGCTGTCTCAGGACCTGCATGTAGTTCAATTTGTCTACAACATTGATATAGGCAAACCTATATAATCACCAAAGTTAGTATCTTCCAGCCAAAATTAGTCAGTCAGGAGTCAAGTGTTTCCCTTTAAAGGTAGCCCATAAATAAGTTTTTGCATTTCCACTCAATGGAAGAATCTGGAAAAATATCAAAATGTTGTTTCTTCAGGGAACTGGTAATCTTGGTGCTAGTATATAGATTGAGAGCTTCGGGTTGTGTTCATTTTAATAGTGCAGGTGTCGATGATGTTGTTTTTCATAAGTGGTGAGGAGGGGAGTAGAATTGAACATAGCAGGGGAGAAGGCTCTTCTGAATCATTGATGTCATGGTTTTGGGTTGCATTTGTTATTTCCCTCTTTGTAGCAGAGAGGTTTGCAAATTGTTGTCATCGGAGTTTTAGCATGCATAATCCCAAGTTTGTGAAATGCTCTGCGTAGGAACTAGCATCCAAAATTTGGCCAGCCTCTGTGAATCTTAATCTCAAGTACTTACGTATGAAGTTGTTAGTTCAATTAAGAATTACTAAGGGGCCGTTTGGTAATGTTTTCGCAGGATATTTCCGTAGTTGTATCTGGAGAAGGAAAATGATAAAATAAGTGTTTAGCCAAGATAGACACACGGTGATTGCTGCAAAATGGTCTCATATTTCATTCAACAAGTTTACAGCATTTTAAACTTAACCAAATAACAAGTCTACTTCAACTCAAACACTAACTAGTTGAGCTGATTTCTAGGAACAACAAAATAGAGAAACAAATTCGGTTGGGGAATTATCTCATCCACAACCCTACTAACTAGCTGACAAACTTTGACTAAACCTAGCCGACGTTTACATTTATTCAAACTTCCAACATAAATTTATGTTGAACATATAAAAAGTGCTACTAGTTTTCCTTTTCTCTACTATTGTTGTATCCCCAACCCCATTAACTTGTTGATGGTTAGCATACCAAATGGTTCCGAAAGGCTTGGCATGGTATGAGCTGACAATTTTTGTGCTATAAATAGCATACTTGGTCGAGAACCAGGATGCGTACGTATGCAGGCCATGGCCAGACTCATTACAAGCACCACAGCCTTTGCGAGTTCTCTGGTTGGAGGCTCCAGCCTTTGGTCTAACACATCTTTCAATAGCAATTCTTCATTGACAGGCAGTGATCTTGACGATTCCAATAGTTGAGAGTGTAGCATATCACCTGGGTGCCTTCCCATCAGAACTTCCAGTGCGACCACTCCGAAGCTGTATACATCACACTTATCCGTGACCCGCATAGTCAGTGCAAGCTCTGCGGATCAAAAAAGTAAAATATGCAGCCTCGAACATATCTCTTGGTCACTAAAAGATCAGTAAAAAATGCTTAATAAAATTGGTACTTTACCTGGTGCCATGTAGCCAAATGAACCAACAATGCTGGTCCAGTTGGATGAATCGATACTCAAAAGTCTTGCCGTTCCAAAATCTGAAAGCCGAGGCTCGAAATCTGACTCAAGCAATACATTGTTGACCGTTACATCACGGTGCACAATAGGTGGAGAGCAGTCATGGTGCAAGTAAGAAAGTGCATGAGCTAGTCCGCGCACAATTCTGACCCTTGTGACCCAGCCAAGTTCAGTAACCCCTTCAACCCCATACAATGCTTTCCTGAGGCTGCCTCTTTCAAAATATTCATATAGCAAGAACATGCAACCCCTTCTTGAACAGAACCCATACAACTTTATGATGTTCCGGTGTCGGATATTTGTCAATGTTCGGATTTCATTCTCAAAGCTTTGAAGATTGATAGCTGGAACGTCAATAGAGTCTGACATATTAAGCCTCTTAACAGCTACAACTTGGCCTGATGGCAACTCTGCTTTGTAAACCCTTCCAAACCCTCCTTTTCCAATGCAGTACTTTTCATGGAAGTCCTCTATGGCCTTGACAACTTCCCCAAAAGTAAATTTTACCTCCTTTTGCAATATCAACGACTCCAAGTTGTCATACTTCCGAGAACTTCTAATTTCACTTGGAAGGGGCTTGGAATTCTTACTAAACATACGATTCAGAGCAATGGCTGTGGCAATCACTAACAAACAACAAACAGGTAAGACCACGCCAATCAGAAGTTTGTTGCTAGAATGTCTACCAGAGGCATTGCACGTAGTAAGCTCATTTGTATCTCTGCTCAAGCCAGAATTTCCAACAAATGCATTTGGTTGTGCCTTTCCGAAAATGCCACAAGTTGGGATTGGACCTGTCAAATTGTTATAAGAAAAGTCATAGCTCTTTAGACCAAGCATGTCGGACAATGCTGATGGGATTTCCCCTGAGAGATGGTTGTGTGAGATATTGAGAACCTCTAATTCTGCTAGCTTGTGCAAGTTTGAAGGTATTGCTCCGGAGAGTAAATTGCTGCTAAGATCCAAGTAGGATATGAAGAATAAGTTGCCAATTTCTGATGGTATTGGACCTGAAAAATTGTTATGGCTGATGTTATAGCTTTTGAAACTGTACAATGTCTCTCTCTGCAACGGTATTTCCCCTGACAAATGATTACGAGACAAATCTAGATCCTTTAGAAGAATAAGTCTGGCCATACTCTCTGGGAACACACCTGTCAAGTGGTTTCTACTCAAGTTTAGAACCTGCAATTGTGCTACCTGCCCAATCTCAGGAAGGCCAAAAGTCCCCAGCTCACTTGGTATGTTCCCTGTTAAATGGTTATCAGACAAATCTAATTGCTGGAGGTTAGTCAAATTGCCTAGACTCTGTGGGATCACTCCAGTTAAGTTGTTCCTGCTCAGGCTTAGAACCTGCAATTGTGTCAACTGCCCAATTTCTGGAGGAATATACCCTGAAATTCTGTTGGAATTCATTCTCATTTCAGTCAACTTTTGCGATTCCCCCCATTGCGGTGAGAGGTGACCGCAAAACTGGTTGTCGTTCAGAGCTAGGAATTCAAGACCAGGATGAACACCAAATGCGCTCGTAATGTTCCCGTTGAACTGGTTTCCATCAAATTGAGCGCTAGTTAATGCTGAACAGTTTCTCAAGCACTGAGGCAATGGGCCTGTGAACTTGTTATTGTTCACTGTGAACTCTTCCAGAGCAAATCCGCTGCACAACTCCGGTGGCAACTCTCCAGAGAAAAGGTTGTTGGAAAAGCTAACATATTTCAAACCAGGACTGTGCTTCCCAAAATCTCTTGGCACGACTCCAGAAAGCTGGTTGCTTGAAAGATCCAAATCTATCAAATTTTGCAAGTTTCCAATCTCTGAGGGAACTGAGCCAGAGAAGTTATTATTGGAAAGGTAAAGGAAATCGAGTTTCGTCAGCAACCCAATTTCAGCTGGGATTGAAGAGTTCAATGAATTCTGGCTAAGATCCAAGTACTCTAACTTCTTCAATTGGCCTATTGAAGTTGGAATTTGCCCATCCAGTGAATTGGCGGACAAATCAATTCTTTCAAGCCCAGAGATCAACCCAATATCCTCAGGAATCGGACCGCTGAAGTGGTTCTCTGCTAACTCAAGGTGTTTAAGATTGGGAAACTTTGTTGGCAAAGTTCCTTCGAATTGGTTATGGGTGAGATTCAAAGACTCAAGCTTTACCAGATTGGTGAAAACAGCTTCTGGTATTTGACCAGTGAAAACATTATAAGACAAATCCAGGTGTTTAAGATTCGAAAGCTTGGAAATGTTTGTTGGCAAAGTTCCTTCGAATTGGTTATGGGTGAGATTCAAAGACTCAAGCTTTACCAGATTGGTGAAAACAGCTTCTAGTATTTGACCAGTGAAAGCATTTTGAGACAAATCCAGAAAAGTCAAGTTCTTGCACTTTTCATACACAAATGCTGGGAATCCAGAATTCAAACCATTCCAGGAAAGATCAAGGTATTGCAACATGGGCATGCTTGAAAACTTGGACCAATCTGGAGTTGTCAGGTGATTTCGACCCAGAAGCAGAGAGTGTACCTTTTGGAGATTGGTGAGCTGATAAGGAATTGTTCCTTTGAGATTGTTGGTAAAGAAGCTCAAGTATTCAAGTTGGGTTAATTTTGCAATCTCCACAGGGATTTCTCGCCTGAAGTGGTTGTTTCCCAAGTCCAAAGTTGTGAGCTTGGAGAGGTTTCCAATGGCAGATGGGATTGGGCCGTTAAAACCGTTGGCATTGAGGTTGAAGTGGGTGACATTGAGAAATGGGGTGAAGTTGAAGTCGGTTAGTTTTGCCGTGATGTTCAAGTTGGAGAGGTCTATTTGCGAAACCGTCTTGGTTTTGTGGTCACAGACAATGGCAGTCCAGTTGCAGAGGTTGTGTAGGTTGGTGGGGGACCATGAGTTGAGAGAAGATGATGAAGACCAAAAGGTGTTTTTCCAGCTTATCAGAGCTTCTGCCTGTGTTCTTGGCGATGAGCCGGCCTTCAATGGAAGCAAGGCAAGCAAGAAAATATGAAGGAGAAGAAGAAAAGGTGGAGGCTTCTGAAATTCTTTCATGGTGTTGGCCAGCTGATGTTAAGTTCCTGCTTAACAGAGCTTCTGCTTTTATATTCACCTTTTATTTGAGTATAAGAAGAACACTCATCTTTGACTAAAAAATAAATAAATAAATAAACTGCCATGCCTTTATTTGAAAACAAATTTCTGCAGCATCATTGGCGCAGATGGGACCTGATCCTGGAAAAAATGAGCAACTGGTGATTGTAGATTATGCGTACTCGGATTGAATATTAAGAGGAAAACGAGTCAAGCGGGCAAGTCAACCAAGTCCATGTAAGATATCAAAAGAGAATGCATATAAGATGTGGAGGAGGATGGTTTGAATTTGCGTACTCGGATTGAATATTACATATACTACAAGAGGAAAACGAGTCAAGCGGGCAAGTCAACCAAGTCCGGCCTTTATGCAGCATCATTGGCGCAGATGGGACCTGATCCTGGAAAAATGAGCAACTGATGATTGTAGATTTTGCGTACTCGGGCTGCAAGAGGAAAACGGGTCAAGCAGGCAAGTCAACCAAGTCAACCAAGTCCATGTCTTTAGTATTGAGCTGCCTGATGGTTTACTCAAAATATTGAAAGCTTGTGTTTGGCCAATATGGTGTAAAGTTCTTTCGTAAGAAATAGTATCATTGTATTGTGTCTGCATTGAGTACGAAGTCGTAACATAGAAGTTCATAGAGGCCATGAATCGTGAAAGCTGGTCATGTAGTCAACATGGGAAACTTCTTAGCAATTGACTGTCGTGAAGTTGCTCAATCAATCAGCGTGCACTGTGTATCAAAGTTCATAATGCTGGCTCTGTTCTTCTTCTGTCGGTATCGTCAGTGGGAAAGTCAAACTTTTACTTTTTGTTTCATTACTGTCATTTGTTGAATTTGATTACTTATTGATGTATATTGAAAATGTTGCTCATAATGCTGATTGCTTGTATCATCGACGCTGTAGAACTTCTATTCTATACGAGATGCTAAACTGAAAAGAGGCTGCGTTTGGTGCTCTATTAAGTTTGTAAGCATATTTAACACACTGTTTAGTAACTTTTGTCTAGAATATAACATCTTTTGGTTAAGAATTCTAGCACCCAGCACGTGTCTTTGAATCCATAATTAACATCTTAGGCTTGTGATCATTCTTCTCGTATTTCAGCTGGTAGTGTTTCCTTTCAATTTTTTTTTTTCTCAACTTTCTTTGCTAAATGTTGGTCAGCAGTAAGTCCACTAATTGTTTGACAACTATACTGGGGTTATCAAATTGGACGGTACCAATAGAAATTAGAGCTGGGCACGGTCCGGGATTGGGCTAGTCCCGATCCCGGTTAGATGAAACAATCTAGGACCGGTCCGGTACAGACACTAGTCCCGATTTATACCGGACGAACCGGTTTGGAACCATGTTGTCCCGGTTCATAAAAGCTACCAATTCTGTCCAGAATCAATTAACTAGATTTTCACAAAGTCAGAGAAATCAAAAGTTCATCAAGAATCATCATAATGAAATGAAATTCTAAAGTTCATCAAATCCTTCAAATACACTAATACAGTCACATTCCATCATCATCTTCTTGTTCTTTCACGCCTCAATATGAGAAGAACTTAATCTAGACACGAAGGCAAAGCATACCGACCAGCAAATCAACTTAACTTAATCGACATAATCAATATCATATTCAATACCAATGTCTCCTTTTCTAAACAACCCATCGCTTTCAGTTTCCCATCCCTCCATCACTTTCTTCACTAACCCATCGCTTCACAAGCCACCCATGGACTCTCATACCAAAGCTCCGCTGCCGCCACGCGCATCTTTGGCCGAAAATCAGGACGAACAGAGATGATTGGTTTGGGAATTTAGGATTCCGCTTCAATTGGAGTTGGTGGAGACTTGTTTCAATTGATAAGCAGGATCCAGGATAGAATTTAGGGATTTAGGGTTTCTGAAATTGAACTTGAAATTGAAATTGGAGAATTTCGATTTGGACATTGATTGGTTTGGGATTCATGGTTTTGTCGCGAATTTGGGTGGAAATGGTGTGCAAAGGGTTTCAGATGATTAGGCGTTTGGAGCAGGAGGAGAAGGCTTTTGGAGGAGAAGGAAGAAAGAGAGATCAGAAAGGTTCGGCAAACGAGAAAGAAAAGAAGAAAGAACGGTTGACTAACTTTTTTATCCAGTGTGGTCACGTGTACCAAATATTGTACACTTGACAAAAGGAGCCGATATGTATACACATGTGTATACTGCTATAGTTTCGGGACAAACGGTCCGGTTCGGAACTAAAATGTGTGAAACCGGTACCATCTCGGTATAAACCGATTCGGGACCGGAACCGGGACAAATTGCGTGTGACCCATTCAGCTCTCCTATTTTTCTGTACGGGACTATACTGGTCCAGAACGGGACCATATTTGTCCGGAATTCTTGCCCACCCTTAATAGAAATTGAAGCTAGTTCATGTGAAATTCGCATTTACACAATTTGGCCATGGCTAAAATTAGGTGAGACATATCCAAGACACATTGTTCACTGTTGAGGAAAGTAAAGTGAATAAGGAGTATCGTGACCTCTTTGAGTTATGCAAACGTCAACCTATATTCATTAGCTTTCCGTTGCAAACTAGGAAGCAGATGTTGTATAGCCATTGATTTAGGATCTTAATTGGTTATTGCTTGTATAAAGTAGCCATGTAGCTATTCAACGGAATATACAATGATTCAACAATACTGAGTTTTTTGCATCGTGTTAGAGCTTTTGGTTATCTAATCATCTAAATTCCTTGGTGTGCAAAACACACCAAGAAAACATAGCCATCTTTTCTTCTCTTGGCAACATCAATGGGGACCGGAAATTCCAAAAAATCAGCTAAGCTTGATACCATCAGATTCGATGATCCAAGCGATCCTCTCTATCTTCATCACTCCAATCAACCAGGTGCTGATCCTTGTCGCCGAATCACTGAAAGAAGAAAACTACCCTACTTGGAGCCGTGACTTCTCTGGGGTTTTGGTGCTCAGTGATTCATCGTCCAAATCTTGGAGCTTTGAATTCGGGGCTTTCTTTTCTTTACTTCAGGGCGTTCTGGATTTGAGGCTCTGCGGAGAGCTCATTGCGGAGATCGAAGAAATGGCGGGACTCAGAATCGATTCCAAAAGGTGAGATTTTCAGGGTTGCAGATTCACAGCGGAGAAGGAGGAGGAGGAGAAGCATTTGGGCGTTTCGGGGGTTTTTCTGTATTTATGGGGATCTCTGTGGCGGGAAAGGTGAGGTGGCACTTTAGGCATCACCGCCCAAAACCTCGGCAGCTTATAAGAATAGGCTGTGGAGAATGTCTGATGCCTAAAGGGGTCTTTTTTGGTAGTGTGGGAATGGTTTTCCCATTCCCCTCCCTAAACCCTCCAACCAAACATGCCCTGTAAGTATTTAGCCAAGGACACACGGTGATTGCTGCAAAATGGTCTCATATTTCATTCAACAAGTTTACAGCATTTTAAACTTAACCAAATAACAAGTCTACCTCAACTCAAACACTAACTAGTTGAGCTGATTTCTATGAACAACAAAACAGAAAAACAGATTCGGTGGGGGAATTATCTCATCCACAACCCTACTAACTAGCTGACAAACTTTGACTAATCCTAGCCAATGTTTACATTTATTCAAACTTCCAACATTAATTTATGTTGAACATATAAAACATGCTACTAGTTTCCCTTTTCTCTTCTATTGTTGTAGCCCCAACCTCATTAACTTGTTGATGGTTAGCATACCAAATGGTTCCGAAAGGCTTGGCAGGGTCTGAGCTGACAATTTTTGTGCTACAAATAGCATACTTGGTCGAGAACCAGGACGCGTACGTATGCAGGCCATGGCCAGACTCATTACAAGCACCACTGTCTTTGCGAGCCCACTGGTTGGAGGCTCTAGCCTTTGGTCTAGCACATCTTTCAATAGCAGTTCTCCATTGTCGGGCATTGATCTTGACGATTCCAACAGTTGAGAGTGTAGCATATCACCTGGGTGCCTTCCCATCAGAACTTCCAATGTGACCACTCCGAAGCCATATACATCACACTTATCTGTTACCCGCATAGTCAATGCAAGCTCTGCAGATCAAGAAAGCAAAATATGCAGCCTCAAAACATATCTCTTGGTCACTAAAAGATCAGCCAAAAATGCTCAATAAAATTGGTACTTTACCTGGTGCCATGTAGCCAAATGAGCCAACAATGCTGGTCCAGTTGGATGAATCGATGCTCAACAGTCGTGCTGTCCCAAAATCTGAAAGCCGGGGCTCGAAATCTGACTCAAGCAATACATTATTGACAGTTACATCACGGTGCACAATAGGTGGAGAGCAGTCATGGTGCAAGTAAGAAAGTGCATGAGCTAGTCCTTGCACAATTCTGACCCTTGTGACCCAGCCAAGTTCAGTACCCCCTTCAACCCCATACAATGCTTTCCCAAGGCTGCCTCTTTCAAAATATTCATATAGCAAAAACATGCAACCCCTCCTTGAACAGAACCCATACAGCTTGATGATGTTCCGGTGTCGGATATTTGTTAATGTTCTGATTTCATTCTCGAAACATTGAAGATTGATAGCTGGAATGTCAATAGAGTCTGACATATTAAGCCTCTTAACAGCTACAACTTGGCCTGATGGCAACTCTGCTTTGAAAACCCTTCCAAACCCTCCTTCTCCAATGCAGTACTTTTCGTGAAAGTCCTCTATGGCCTTGACAACTTCCCCATAAGTAAATTTTACATCCTTTTTCAATATCAACGACTCCAAGTTCTCAAACTTCCGAGAACTTCTGATTTCACTTGGAAGGAGCATGGAATTCTTACTAAACATACGATTCCGAGCAATGGCAGTGGCAATCACTAACAAACCACAAACAGGTAAGAGCACGCCAATCAGAACTTTGTTGTTAGAATGTCTGCTGTTGTTAGAATGTCTGCCAGAGGCGTTGTTAGAAGGTCTGCCAGAGGCATTGCACTTAGTAAGCCCATCTGTATCGCTGCTCAAGCCAGAATTTCCATCAAATGCATTTGGTTGTGCCTCTACGAAAATGCCACAGGTTGGGATTGAACCTGTCAATTTGTTATAAGAAAAGTCATAGCTCTTCATACTACGCATGTCAGACAATGCTGATGGGATTTCCCCCGAGAGATGGTTGTGTGAGATATTGAGAACCTTTAATTTTGCTAGCTTGTGCAAGTCTGAAGGTATTGCTCCGGAGAGTACATTGCTGCTAAGATCCAAGTAGGATATGTAGAATAAATTGCCAATTTCTGGTGGTATTCCCCCCGTCAAATAGTTACGAGACAAATCTAATTGCTGGAGGTTAGTCAAATTGCCTAGACTCCGTGGGATCACTCCAGTTAAGTTGTTCCTGCTCAGGCTTAGAACCTGCAAGTTTCCAATCTCTGAGGGAACTGAGCCAGAAAAGTTATTATTGAAAAGGTAAAGGACATCGAGTTTCGTCAGCAACCCAATTGCTGCTGGAATATTCCCGCTGAAGTTATTGTCTTGAAGCCACAAAGAGACCAACTCAGTCCAATTGGAGACCAGAGAAGGCAAGAATGGACCGGTAAACGAATTACCGGACAAACCCAAGCTCACCAAGTTTTTCAGATTGGACAGCGACAAAGGAAGTTCCCCATTGAGTTGATTGGAAGACAAATCCAAGTAGGTAAGATTAGTGCAAAAACCAAGCTTAAATGGGATTGAAGAGTTCAATGAATTCTGGCTAAGATCCAAGTACTCTAACTTTTTCAATTGGCTTATTGAAGTTGGAATTTGCCCATCAAATGAATTGCCGACCAAATCAATGCTTTCAAGCCCAGAGATCAACCCAATATCCTCAGGAATTGGACCGCTGTAGTTGTTCCATGCTAACACAAGGTGTTTAAGATTGGGAAACTTTGTTGGCAAAGTTCCGTGGAATTGGTTTTTGGTGAGATTCAAAGACTCAAGCTTTACCAGATTGGTGAAAACAGCTTGTGGTATTTGACCAGTGAAAGCATTATAAGACAAATCCAGAAAAGTCAAGTTCTTGCACTTTTCATACACAAATGCTGGGAATCCAGAATCCAAACTATTCCGGGAAAGATCAAGGTATTGCAACATGGGCATGCTTGAAAACTTGGACCAATCTGGAGTTGTCAAGTAGTAATTTTGACCCAGAAGCAAATATTGTACCTTTTGGAGATTGGTGAGCTGAAAAGGAATTGTTCCATTGAGGCGGTTGTTGAAGAAACTCAGATACTCTAGCTCAGTCAACATTCCTATCTCCACTGGAATTTCTTGGGTGAAGAAGTTGTTTCCCAAGTCCAAAGTTGTGAGCTTGGAGAGGTTGCCAATGGCAGATGGTATAGTTCCTGTCAAATTATTGTTATTGAGGTTGAAGTGGGTGACATTGAGGAATGGGGTGAAGTTGAAGTCGGTTAGTGTTGCCGTGATGTCCAAGTTGGAGAGGTCTATTTGTAAAACCGTCTTGGTTTTGTGGTCACAGACAATGGCAGTCCAGTTGCAGAGGTTGTGTAGGTTGGTGGGGGACCATGAGTTGAGAGAAGGTGCTGAAGAACCAAAGGTGTTCTTCCAGCTTATCAGAGCTTCTGCCTGTGTTCTTGGCGATGAGCCGGCCTTCAACGGAAGCAAGGAAAGCAAGAAAATATGAAGGAGAAGAAGAAAAGGTGGAGGCTTCTGAAATTCTTTCATGGTGTTGGCCAGCTGATATTAAGTTCCTGCTTAACAGAGCTTCTGCTTTTGTTAATGGAGAATAATTCACCTTTTATTTGAGTATAAGAAGAGCATTCATCTTTGACTAAAAATAAATAAATAAATAACTTTGTCATGCATGTATTTAAAAACAAATTTCTGCAGCATAATTGGCACAGATGGGACCTGATCCTGGACAAAATGAGCAACTGATGATTGTATATTATGCGTACTCGGATTGAATATTACATATACTGCATGAGAAAACGAGTCAAGCCGGCAAGTCAACCAAGTCAATGTATTGAGCTACCTGATGGTTTAGTCAAAATATTGAAAGCTTGTGTTTGGCCAATATGGTATAAAGTTCTTTCGTAAGAAATAGTATTATTGTATTGTGTCTGCATTGAGTACGAAGTCGTAACATAGAAGTTCATAGAGTCCATGAATCGTGAAAGCTGGTCATGTAGTCAACATGGGAAACTTCTTAGCAATGGACTGTCGTGAAGTTGCTCAATCAATCAGCGTGCACTGTGTATCAAAATTCATAATGCGGGCTCTGTTCTTCTTCCAGTATCGGTATCGTCAGTGGGAAGGTCAAACTTTTACTTTTTGTTTCATTTGTTGAATTTGATTACTTATTGATGTATATTGAAAATGTTGCTCATAATGCTGCTTAGGAGATTGATTGCTTGTATCTTCTACGCTGTAGAACTTCTATACGAGATGCTAAACTGAATAGAGGCTGCGTTTGGTGCTCTATTAAGTTTGTAAGCATATTTAACACACTTTTTAGTAGCTTTTGTCTAGAATATAACATCTTTTGGTTAAGAATTCTAGCACCCAGCACTCATGTTGTCTTTGAATCCATAATTAACATCATAGGCTTGTGATCATTCTTCTCGTATTTCAGCTGGTAGTGTTTCCTTTCAATTTTTTTTTTTTCTCACCTTTCTTTGCTAAATGTTGGTCAGCAGTAAGCCCACTATTGTTTGACCACTATACTGGGTTATCTGCTTCCTTTTCACCCTTGAAATTATGCAACTGCCCAATTGCTCACCTTCAAGTTAAAAAAATCATATTCATATGTCAACTAAGTAATACAAGTTGGCTGAAATCTAACATTTGATCAAAATTGAATTCCGAAGTAAAGTGATCTATGAGGATGAAATTAACAAAAACTGAAACTCTATAGTCTTTAAATGATCATAAACCCCACAGTTCATTTCTGGTGACGTTCAGGGCTAATAACAAGAACCAGGCAAGGAAAATCCACTTGGTGTGGATTCTTGCATGCCCAAGTAATCATGTTCTGAACTCCGTAATTCGAAGTGGATGTGTGAGGTGTGTAGTGAGCAAATTGGACAGTACCAATAGAAACTGTACGTAGTTCATGTGAAATTCGACTTCACACAATTTGGGCATGGCTAATATTAGGTGAGACATATCCAAGACACATTGTTCATCTACAACGATGTTGCTCATGAGATTTGGAATGATTTGAAAGAGCGATTCTCTCAAGCAAATAGTGTGCATCTCTTCCACATTGAACAAGAGATGCTCTCTAGAGAGAATATCAAAATTATTATCAATTGGTGTGCCATCCACATCTGGACCTTCATCCTCGACATTTTTATTCTTCACAGGAGTGTCAAATTTCAATGACCTTGTTCGTGGAGGATGCCTAGCCAACTTGTTCACTAAGCTAGTCATAGATTCATCATTAGGGGTCATATAGCATCGCTTTGGCGGCTGCAATGCAGGTGTTGCAGCCATCAACCTGATTGGAGTTAAAGCAAGCTTAGCTGGAGTGGACTGAATATCATCACTTTCAGTGGCCGAACCGTCATCATTTCTTATTGGGTCTATGCTTTTCACTGGAGTGGCAGGCACTTTGCCATTCATGGAAGCTCTTATCCTCTACAGCGAAAACTGTATCGAGGTTTGACTTTGAGATTTCATCACTCTGAAGGCAGCTACTTGATACTGCAGGCTGCTTAACTGCTCGTACATCAGTCAATACTCTGGGAGCTGATGACAAGGGAAGCTTGAGCTTATTTGATTGCATATCTTCCTTCCTATGATTGAATGGTATGGTAGAGTTTTTTCTGGAATTTCAAAATCCTGAAAGCAAACTAAGCAATTTTAGACCACAGCTACTCGAAAACTGATACAGTTCAAAGGTAGAAGTCCCAAGTACAGGACAATAGGAGAATCATCAAAGTTTATATTCGTAAAGCCTCGTGTTTCTCATCTAGGACAACTTGACAGGTTATACGTTTGCATCAAGTCCTAACATTATCCAATCTAATCAATTGAGTAACATAGCACATCAGGACACTACAAATTAATCCATACCAGCAATGCTACATCAGAAACTGAGTATTGGGTATACCTCAGGATGGGATTTTGAAATATCTGCAAGCCTTTTACGGAAGGCCTTCCTCAAATGCATACTACCACCAACTTCGGGTTTCGATTTGCCTTCACTTTCTAACGCATCAGCATTGATGGTGACATGGAGATCCGGTTTCAAACAACTGGTTCTCTCATCCTTAATCAGCACTTTCTTTATCTCAATCACCTCAGGTAAAACAAACTTCAGCTGAGCCAAGCGGCCATATGTAAACCTCCTAAAACCCGAGATTAAACAGAATTCCATATTTCTGGAAAAAAAAAAAAAACAGAATTCCATCATTTTCTATCACAAGCCTAATTTCAATTCTTCACTAACAAAATAACAAATTCAATTTCCTCACCAAAACCCAATTGATAAGAAAGATTACCTGTCTGTCAGAGACTCGATTTGGGGGCAAATATTGAAAAAACTCGGCTTCAGACCCCGTAATCGCAACAATCGAATCGAAGTATCCAACCCATTGAAAAAATCACCCAGCATTTCATACCTGCAAAAATAAAAATCCAAAAACAACCCAGAAATATAATGAATCAAATTCCTCCAAATAACTCAGAAAAGCAAATCATACACATTACAAACATCCCAAATTCGCAAAACCCTTACTTTTCCGGTAGCTTCTCGGATAGCCCGACCCGAGCTTTCTTCGGCTTTTCATCCAGCCAAGAATCGATCTGGTCCGTCCGCTGCTTCTGGGTCGACTCGGTGAAGCTTTTGGAGGCGGCTCTTCGGATATGGGCGATGGAGAGCGCAACGTTGGCGTTCCGGCCACGGCGAGAGAATGATTCGGACTTCTGTGGGGTTTTGGTGCTCAGTGATGCATCGTCCAAAGCTTGGAGCTTTGAATTTGGGGTTTTCTTTTCTTTACTTCTGGGCGTTCTGGATTTGAGGCTCTGCGGAGAGCTCTGAAGAAATGGCCGGATTCGGTCATTTGGGGGTTTTTTTTCTGTATTTATGGGGATCTCTGTGGCGGGAAAGGTGAAATGGCACTGGGGTGAGCCGTTGCTTCCCGCCAAATAGGCCCGTTGGCTCCCGCGTTTTCTGTGGGCTAGTGGATCACTGGTTGGCTATTAGGGTACTTTTTTCGGCCCAACTAAAAAGTAGAAGGACAAATATTAATATTCTCTTTCAGTTCTTGTTTATTTATTTTTTGTTATTCGTTCTTGTCCAAGCCCGAATGTTCAATCTTTACCAAGTATACAACTCCAAAGGTCAGCTAAACTTTATTTATTATTATTATTTGTTTATAATGCTGTCTCAGAACCTGCATGTAGTTCAATGTGTCTACAAGATTGATATAGGCAAACATATGTAATCACCAAAGTTAACTTCTTTCAGCCAAAATTAGTCAGTAGTCAAAGTGCTTCCCTTAAAGGTAGCCCATATAAGTTTCTGCATTTCCATCAATGGAAGAATCTGGAAAAAGATCAAAATGTTAATCTTGGTGCTAGTATATAGAATGAGCGCTTCGGGTTGTGTTCATTTTAATAGTGCAGGTGTCGATGATGTAGTTTTTGTTAAGTGGTAGGGAGAAGGGAAAGAGAATAGAACATAGCAGGGGAGGAGGCTTCTGAATCATTGATGTCATGGTTTTGGGTTGCATTTGTTATTTCCCTCTTTGTAGCAGAGAGGTTTGCAAATTGTTGTCATCAGTGATTTAGCATGCATAATCCCAAGTTTGTGAAATGATCTACGTAGGAACTAGTATCCGAAATTCTACCAGCCTCTGTGAATCTTAATCACAAGTACTTACGTATGAAGTTGTTAGTTCAACTGAGAATTACTAAGTGTTTATCTCATCCACAACCCTACTAACTAGCTGACAAACTTTGACTAATCCTAGCCAACGTTTACATTTATTCAAACTTCCAACATAAAGTTATGTTGAACATATAAAACGTGCAACTACTTTCCCTTTTCTCTTCTATTGTTCTAGCCCCAACCCCATTAACTTGTCGATGGTTAGCATACCAAATGGTTCCGAAAGGCTTGGCAGGGTCTGAGCCGACAATTTTTGCGCTACAAATAGCATACTTGGTCGAGAACCAGGACGCGTACGTATGCAGGCCATGGCCAGACTCATTACAAGCACCACTGCCTTTGCGAGTCCACTGGTTGGAGGCTCCAGCCTTTGGTCTAGCACATCTTTCAATAGCAGTTCTCCATTGTCGGACATTGATCTTGACGATTCCAACAGTTGAGAGTGTAGCATATCACCTGGGTGCCTTCCCATCAGAACTTCCAATGCGACCACTCCAAAGCTATATACATCACACTTATCCGTGACCCGCATAGTCAATGCAAGCTCTGCAGATCAAGAAAGCAAAATATGCAGCCTCAAAACATATCTCTTGGTCACTAAAAGATCAACCAAAAATGAGCAATAAAATTGGTACTTTACCTGGTGCCATGTAGCCAAATGAACCAACAATGCCGGTCCAGTTGGATGAATCGATACTCAAAAGTCTTGCTGTTCCAAAATCTGAAAGCCGGGGCTCGAAATCTGACTCAAGCAATACATTGTTGATAGTTACATCACGGTGCACAATAGGTGGCAAGCAGTCATGGTGCAAGTAAGAAAGTGCATTAGCTAGTCCGCGTACAATTCTGACCCTTGTGACCCACCCAAGTTCAGTAACCCCTTCAACCCCATACAATGCTTTCCCAAGGCTTCCTCTTTCAAAATATTCATATAGCAAGAACATGCAACCCCTTCTTGAACAGAACCCATACAGCTTTATGATGTTCCGGTGTCGGATATTTGTTAATGTTCTGATTTCATTCTCGAAACATTGAAGATTGATAGCTGGAATGTCAATAGAGTCTGACGTATTAAGCCTCTTAACAGCTACAACTTGGCCTGATGGCAACTCTGCTTTGAAAACCCTTCCAAACCCTCCTACTCCAATGCAGTACTTTTCATGAAAGTCCTCTATGGCCTTGACAACTTCCCCATAAGTAAATTTTACCTCCTTTTGCAATATCAACGACTCCAAGTTCTCAAACTTCCAAGAACTTCTGATTTCACTTGGAAGGAGCTTGGAATTCTTACTAAACATACGATTCAGAGCAATGGCAGTGGCAATCACTAACAAACCACAAACAGGTAAGAGCACGCCAATCAGAAATTTGTTGTTAGAATGTCTGTGGGAGGCATTGTTAGAATGTCTGCGAGAGGCATTGTTAGAATGTCTGCCAGAGGCATTGCACGTAGCAAGCACATCTGTATCTCTGCTCATGCCAGAATTTCCAACAAATGCATTTGGTTGTGCCTCTCCAAAAATGCCACAAGTTGGGATTGGACCTGTCAAATTGTTATAAGAAAAGTCATAGATCTTCAGACCAAGCATGTCAGACAATGCTGATGGGATTTCCCTTGAGAGATGGTTGTGTGAGATATTGAGAACCTCTAATTCTGTTAGCTTGTGCAAGTTTGAAGGTATTGCTCCGGAGAGTAAATTGCTGCTAAGATCCAAGTAGGATATGGAGAATAAGTTGCCAATTTCTGATGGTATTTGACCTGATAAATTGTTATGGCTGATGTTGAAGCTTGTTAAACTGTAAAATGTCTCTATGTGCAACGGTATTCCCCCTGTCAAATTGTTACGAGACAAATCTAGATCCTTTAGACGCACCAATTGGGCCAGACTCGGTGGGAACACACCTGTCAAGTGGTTTCTACTCAAGTTTAGAACCTGCAATTGTGGTGCCTGCCCAGCCTCAAGACGGAGAAAAGTCCCCAGCTCACTTGGTATGTTCCCTGTTAAATGGTTATCAGACAAATCTAATTGCTGGAGGTTAGTCAAATTGCCTAGACTCCGTGGGATCACTCCAGTTAAGTTGTTCCTGCTCAGGCCTAGAACCTGCAATTGTGTCAACTGCCCAATTTCGGGAGGGTTATAACCTGAAATTCTGTTGGAATTCATTCTCATATCAGTCAAACTTTGCGATTCCCCCAATTGCGGTGAGAGGTGACCGCAAAACTGGTTGTCGTTCAGAGCTAGGAATTCAATACCAGGATGAACACCAAATGCGCTTGTAATGTTCCCGTTGAACTGGTTTCCATCAAATCGAACTCTAGTTAATGCTGAACAGTTTCGCAAGCACTGAGGCAATGGGCCTGTGAACTTGTTATTGTTCACTATGAACTCTTCCAGAGCAAATCCGCTGCACAACTCCGGTGGCAACTCTCCAGAGAAAAGGTTGTTGGAAAAGCTAACATATTTCAAACCAGGACTGTGCTTCCCAAAATCTCTTGGCACGACTCCAGAAAGCTGGTTGCTTGAAAGATCCAAATCTATCAAATTTTGCAAGTTTCCAATCTCTGAGGGAACTGAGCCAGAGAAGTTATTATTGGAAAGGTAAAGGAAATCGAGTTTCGTCAGCAACCCAATTTCAGCTGGGATTTCCCCACTAAATGAATTACCGGACAAATCCAAGTTCACCAAGTTTTTCAGATTGGACAGTGACAAAGGAAGTTCCCCATTGAGTTGATTGGAAGACAAATCCAAGTTGGTAAGATTAGTGCAAAAACTAAGCTCAAATGGGATTGAAGAGCTCAATGAATTCACCCTAAGATCCAAGTACTCTAACTTTTTCAATTGGCCTATTGAAGTTGGAATTTGCCCATCCAGTGAATTGGCGAACAAATCAAGTCTTTCAAGCCCAGAGATCATCCCAATATCCTCAGGAATTGGACCACTAAAATGGTTCAGTGCCAAAACAAGCTGCTTAAGATTGGGAAACTTTGTTGGCAAAGTTCCTTCGAATTGGTTATTGGTGAGATTCAAAGACTCAAGCTTTACCAGCTTGGTGAAAACAGCTTCTGGTATTTGACCAGTGAAAGTATTTTCAGACAAATCCAGAAAAGTCAAGTTCTTGCACTTTTCATACACAAATACTGGGAATTCAGAATCCAATCTATTCAAGTAAAGATCAAGGTATTGCAACATGGGCATGCTTGAAAACTTGGACCAATCTGGAGTTATCAGGTAATTTGAACCCAGAAGCAGAGAGTGTACCTTTTGGAGATTGGTGAGCTGAAAAGGAATTGTTCCATTGAGGCTGTTGTTGAAGAAACTCAGATACTCTAGCTCAGTCAACATTCCTATCTCCACAGGGATTTCTTGGGAGAAGTTGTTGTTTCCCAAGTCCAAAGTTGTGAGCTTGGAGAGGTTGCCAATGGCAGATGGTACAGTTCCTGTAAAATAATTGCTATTGAGGTTGAAGTGGGTGACATTGAGAAATGGGGTGAAGTGGAAGCCGGTTAGTGTTGCTGTGATGTTCAAGTTGGAGAGGTCTATTTGCGAAACCGTCTTGGTTTTGTGGTCACAGACAATGGCAGTCCAGTTGCAGAGGTTGTTTAGGTTGGTTGGGGACCATGAGTTGAGAGAAGATGGTGAAGAACCAAAGGTGTTCTTCCAGCTTATCAGAGCTTCTGCCTGTGTTCTTGGCAATGAGTCGGCCTTCAACGGAAGCAAGGAAAGCAAGAAAATATGAAGGAGAAGAAGAAAAGGTGGAGGCTTCTGAAATTCTTTCATGGTGTTGGCCAGCTGATGTTAAGTTCCTGCTTAACAGAGCTTCTGCTTTTATATTCACCTTTTATTTGAGTATAAGAAGAACACTCATCTTTGACTAAAAAATAAATAAATAAATAAACTGTCATGCCTTTATTTGAAAACAAATTTCTGCAGCATCATTGGCGCAGATGGGACCTGATCCTGGAAAAAATGAGCAACTGGTGATTGTAGATTATGCGTACTCGGATTGAATGTTAAGCGGAAAACGAGTCAAGCGGGCAAGTCAATCAAGTCAACCAAGTCCATGTAAGATATCAAAAGAGAATGCATATAAGATGTGGAGGAGGATGGTTTGAAGTTTGCGTCTCCGATTGAATATTACATATACTACAAGAGGAAAACGAGTCAAGCGGGCAAGTCAACCAAGTCCGGGACACCATTTTCATTCCGTCGATGAAAAAAGCTTGAAGTTATGCGAATATAGATGTTCCACATGGACATCATGAATTTATTTTTTGTCAAGGTATAGATATTCCACATATCAAACGAATCGTGTGTACTGAGAGAAGAAACTTTATTATACATGAAACTTGTATGAAATTTCATGCAAGCCAATTCCCAACAAGTTCGACACCATGCCCTCCAAGTCCGGGACACCATTCCTGCCTTGGCGCCCTCCATATACTTCACCTTCAATATTGTTACGGTAATGAGGTCCTCAGGGATGTTTTTACTCAGGGGCGACAAGAAGGATGCAGTGAGGGGCTAGGCCCCATTGGATTTGCAAGTAGAAAAAAATATTTAGTATATATTGCGCATATTCAAAAATTCTTTTCTTAATATAACTCTCTAAAATTTTAGATGAAAGAAAAGTATTAACCGTGAAACAACTTGACACATTTTGACTCTCTTTGCAAATATTTATATATTCTTCTGTAATTTTTATTTTCTTTAGTGTTCGAGTGTTATGCACTTTCACTTCTACGTCTTCAGTTTTCAATTGCTTTCTCTCCATGTTATTGATTAGTACATCTAAAATCCATGTTTGATTTGTACATCTAAAATTTTGTGAAAATTGGCTCAATCTTGAAGCGTTAAATGCACAAATGAGTTCGAGAAATAGCTCCAAGTGAAAATTTGGTTACTTTGGTATATACTATGAATTCGAATTTTTGTATACCTTAATAAAGAACCTAAGAGAAAATGTTCTGGCTATGCCACTGTTTTCACTCAGTTGATCAAGAAAGTTCTTTGGTGGGAAGTTTGAAAGACGGAATTCGGGTTTTTGGAGATGGGTATCTTTGTCGGGAGGTTTTGCGTTTGGTTGCTCTGTTTTCCTTGCAAAGCGACCAAGCCTCTATGGCTACATCATATATGAGAAAACCAATTCACCAAATCTTCTTAGTTGTCTTACCATTTTGAAAATGCTGGTGCCCCAATAAGTTTGATGTGCATATCCCTGGAGTTGTGGCACTAGAAATCATGATGGAGGGGAACTCTTGGCTTCCGTTATCGGTCTGCAGTTGAATGGTCATTCAACAGTGATGTATGTATGATAATAATCAATGTGCAGTACATGCTGTAGCTCTCATGAACAACTCATGTTACAAATAATCAACATTCACTCACATAATTCAAACCGGATTGATGTGGATAGGATTAGTTTCCAATGCCAACGAAAAGCAACAGTTTGAAATGAAAACTTTCCCAGAAAATGTTAGAACTTTTTGTTAAACATTTACTCATTAAAAGGATGTTAGAACTTTCCTGGAAAATGTTAGAACTTTTTTCTGGTTTGAAATTGCGTGCAAAGTACAAAAAGAGAGACAGGCGGCCTGCCAATAACGAACTTATTGCATTTGGTCAACCCCTTCTTGTTTCTCTTGCATAATATTGAGTGGTACGTGCCTAACTGAAGAACCACATCCTTTGTGGAGTTAAGTCCTTTTCATATTAGAAAAGGCACGAATTGCCATTTATTCTTGATTTTTCTATGGTATGAATGACTTATGTTAAAGCACATAGGATAATATATAGTATATATACGAGTTTATATAAATATCTACTCCCAATCTACTGGATTATCAACTATTATATTTAAATTCATACCATAGACAAAGGACCCGGAAACCAACTTTTTGTATGTCAGTTTGAGAAATCACAATAAGCACACAAAATAGGATAATACGCTTGGCTTGCCATTGTTTCACTCACTCCATTTGCAATTTCACAATTTCACAATTTCCTAGACTGACAGCTAGGGTACCTAACCAATTCCAGCTGGTTTACTTATTTCGTTTTAATGTTTTCCACCATTCAATCAAACTGTGGTTTGGTAGTCCAGAAGTTCATCTTTCTGGTTAGTTCGTCCCAAAAAAAGGCCTTAACTCTAAGTACATGATTAGGCAGGCCAGAAAAAAGGCCTTAACTCTAACTACATGAGTAGGCCACCCATGCGTCCTTTACATGAACAGTTAATAAATTAAAATGATTTCTAGACGCCTAATGAAATAGGGGGAAATTGTACAGCATCCCTAAACATGCTTCATACAAGTAACTTCAAAAAGCCTAGCATTCTCCAGCTCATGTTGCTTCTTCAATCCGTGCCCGTATTGATTCCGGGTTGACTTTTTATTAATGCTGCAAAAGAGAAACAGAATGACATCAGACGATTTTATCAAGTTTTTATATTTTCGAGTCTTCCCATATGAACATGGTACTTAAACTTGTAACTATAGAGAAAACTCACTGGATCATAGCCAGATGATCTAGAGATTCCAACTTTTTCTCAGAAATCCTTTCTGGTGCCAGCTCTAGCAACAAGTTTAACTGCTCCAGAACTTCCTCTGCAAAATGAACAGAATAAGATTATCTGCATTTAACTACTTATACCCTTCATAGAAATATTATCTGCTTATATTTAACTACTTACTTCTGTCACTAATATCAAAGTTTGTCCACAGTATCTTGTGTACAAGCTCCCGTTTGGTGATAACAGAACGATTCAAAGACTGAAATAGGAAATGAATCTTGTTGAAGAACTTAGGCAGACTGGAAATCAACTGTTGACGCCTCTTGGCTTGTGAGATGGCTGGATCTTGTTCCTCTATTGCCTTCCTCTCCTTTTCCCTAATTTGCAGAAAGATGTATAACTCTCAAATTAAAGTTAATTATTTTCATGTCCAGGTAGCAGATGTAAAGACATGGTCCCAGTAACTTTGCAAACACATCTACGCACAATTAGATGCAGCTGTGTTGAACTCAAAGGGCGACTACGAACATAGAGGGGGATGGATGCAATGTTTGTTTAAATACGCTATACTAGTTTAGCAGAAGTCAGTTGTCAGAATGCTTTCTGGCCATGTATGCACTTCATGCTCAATACATGATGACATAGCTTACGCTGGAGGTTTACGGTAAGATGTAATCAGTATTGATAGAGTTCTAGATATAGACACATGTTCCCAAAAGAAGAGTAATCAAGAATTCCTGATAGACATACCGACTGCAAAAGATCTTCAGAGAGAATATCAAAATCATTATCAATTGGTGTGCCATCCACATTTGGACCTTCATCCTCGACATTTTTATTCTTCACAGGAGTGTCAAATTTCAATGACCTTGTTCGTGGAGGACGCCTAGCCAACTTGTTCACGGAGCTAGTTGTAGATTCATCATTAGGGGTCATATAGCATCGCTTTGGCGGCTGCAATGCAGGTGTTGCAGCCATCAACCTGATTGGAGTTAAAGCAAGCTTAGCTGGAGTGGACTGAATATCGTCACTTTCAGTGGGCGAACCATCATCATTTCCTATTGGGTCTATGCCTTTCACTGGAGTGGCAGGCACTTTGCCATTCATGGAAGCACAAGTACTCCTACCCTCTACAGCAAAAACTATATCGAGGTTGGACTTTGATATTTCGTCACTCTGAAGGCAGCTACTTGACACTGCAGGCTGCTCAACTGCGTGTACATCAGTCAAAACTCTGGGAGCTGATGACAAGGGAAGCTTGAACTTATTTGATTGCCTATCTTCCTTCCTATGATTGAATGGTATGGGTAGAGTTTCTTCTGGAATCTCAAAATCCTGAAAGCAATTAAGCAATTTTAGACCACAGCTATTCAAAACCTGATAGTTGTAAATCCCAATACAAAATAATAGGAGAATCATCTAAGTTTATATTCGTAAAGCCTCGTGCTGTTCATCTAGGACAACTTGACAAGTTATACATTCGCCCTACTTATCTATGTTTTTTGCATCAAGCCCTAACTTAATCTAATCTAATCAATTTGCATAGCACATCAGAACACTGTACAAATTAAACCATATTAGTAATGCTACATCAGAAACTGAGTACTGGGCATACCTCAGGATGGGATTTTGAAATATCTGTGAGCCTTTTACGGAAGGCCTTCCTCAAATGCATACTACCACCAACTTCGGGTTTCGATTTGCCTTCACTCTCTAACGCATCAGCATTGATGGTGACATGGAGATCCGGTTTCAAACAACTGGTTCTCTCATCCTTAACCAGCACTTTCTTTATCTCAATCACCTCAGGTAAAACAAACTTCAGCTGAGCCAAGTGGCCGTATGTAAACCTCCTAAAACCCCAGATTAAACAACATTCCATCATTTTCCATCATAAGCCTAATTTCAATTCTTCACTAACAAAATAACAAATTCAATTTCCTCACCAAAACCCAGTTGATAAGAAAGATTACCTGTCTGTCAAAGACTCGATTTGGGGGCAAATATTGGAAAAACTCGGCTTCAGACCCCGTAATCGCAACAATCGAATCGAAGTATCCAACCCATTGAAAAAATCACCCAGCATTTCATACCTGCACAAATAAAAATCCAGAAACAACCCAGAAATATAATGAATCAAATTCCTCCAAATATCTCAGAAAAACAAATCATGCAAATTACAAACATCCCAAATTCGCAAAAGCCTTACTTTTCCGGTAGCTTCTCGGATCGCCCGGCCCGAGCTTTCTTCGGCTTTTCATCCAACCAAGAATTGATCTGGTCCGTCCGCTGCTTCTGGGTCGACTCGGCGAAGCTTTTGGAGGCGGCTCTTCGGATATCGGCGATGGAGAGCGCAACGTTAGTGTTCCGGCCTCGGCGAGAGAACGATTCGGACTTCTGTGGGGTTTTGGTGCTCAGTGATTCATCGTCCAAAGCTTGGACCTTTGAAGTTGGGGATTTCGTTTCTTTACTTCTGGGCGTTCTGGATTTGAGGCTCTGCGGAGAGCTCATTGCGGAGATCGAAGAAATAGCCGGATTCGGAATCAATTCCGAAAGGTGAGATTTTTAGGGTTGCAGATTCACAGTGGATGAGGAGGAGGAGGAGGAGGAGGAGGGGAAGAAGAAACATTCGGTCATTTTGGGGGTTTTTTTTTTTTCTGTATTTATGGGGATCTCTGTGGCGGGAAAGGTGAGCCGTTGCTTCCCGCCAAATAGGCCCGTTGGCTCCCGCGTTTTTTGTGGGCTAGTGGAGCACTGGCTGGGGGTATTGGGTATTCTTTGGCGGATTTTGCTAAATTGAGCTCTTTTGGGACATTTCTTCCCAAAATGTGCGGGCAAGGTTTTTTTTGTTCTAGAGTTAAGCTGCCCTTTTCTTTATTTGCATAACAGCCCTTTTCTTTATTTGCATAAGTGCCCTTTTTTTATTTGCATAACAGCCCTTTCTTTGTTTGTTCTCGTTCATCTGGAAAAGGTTTGCTTTCCCAGCCGTCCGCGCCTCTCACTTTATCTCTGTTGGGCTTGCTCGATTGGCTCTTGCAGCAAACCCACGCTCCTCATGGCCATAGGGTGTTCGAAAAAGAGTTGAAAGGTTGCATCTTTAAGTTGTAATGTTTGGTCGTGTTGTAATCTAGGATTGTGGGTTGAGCTTGCTGTTGCTATCCGAAATGATCAAAATATATGGATATGCATATATATATATATGCCTAGAGCTTCCCGTGGGTTCATGAGTTGAGCTGCTAGATAATTTTAGGTTGTTGCTCGTTGGTTTACTTGATTTGGTTCCAAATTTATTGGCTGCACTAGTTTAGGTGATTGGATTATAATTGTTCTTCAGATATGCCATGTGGTTAAAAGGATAATGGGTTATATACTTGAAGTACATGTGCCTATGTGGGATTCTAAGCTACTCGATTTCTCTATGTGATTTGGAATGCTATATTGGCTTGCTTAAATGATTAATTAAGTTGTGGTGCTAAACGAATTGTTCCAGTTTGTATTTTTATGTTTGTGCTGTGGAATGATTACGAATTTTTAGCATATACATATACACAGTTATTTTCATGGTCATGATGTTGATTTTGTACAGAAAAGATTTGATTTTGATCGAAGGAGCATGGTTGGGTACATTTAATGCTACTGTGTTCTTTGTTTAAGACCTGGATTCGAGTGGATTGTTGTTTGCTTTGTATTTAGATGATCTGGGGTGACTGCCACATCTGATTTTGAATTGAAACTCCATACTTGAAATTATAATTCCAGCTACTGTATTTGTAGTCCACTTATGTACTCATTCTGTTCAGGAGTTTGCATTGGAAGATGAAATAGTAGGGAAACTAAAACTGTTTCATATTTTATACAAACACTTGAAGATGTAAATATCTCATTAGGGCGTGCAAAGAATTCGAAGCAAATTATGAAGTGCTTACTGTTAAGCGTAGTTGTAAATCTTTATCACATGAGAAAACCTTATGCACAGTCAAGTCAAGTCAGACAGGTATGCTGGTTATAGTGAGCTCTTTATTAGTGGTGTTTTAAGTGCGTATGGTACTAAAATGTTTATTGTTTTAGGCATAGTTTTAAGTGTTTGTTTGGCCGACCATGACATAATACTGCATTTTTTTATCAGACTCACTGCAAGATGAGGGAGATCATGGTCGCCCAGGCTACATCTAGTGATCTAAAGGAATTGGTCTGCAAGTTCATTGCTGAGAGCATCGGTAAAGAGATTGAGAAGGTGACTAACAGCGTCGATCAAGGCAACTCTGCAAAATGTATTCATCCGCAAGGTGAAGATTTTGAAAGCACCCAAGTTCGACCTTACAATGTTGATGGATGTCTATGGTGGTGATGATCAGGGTGTGAATGTTGAAAGGCCTGTTGAAGAAGCAGCTGTGCCTGAGGTGTAGCAAGAAGTTGTCGGTGCCTAAGTGCTATATCACTTTGTTTCTTCTATTTAGACTTGTTCAATTTATGTTTCTTGAACTTGGAACACCCTAGTCCTTGCTGCCGTTTGTTTTGTGTTAGATGTGAGAAGAAGATTTTTCATCACCGAAATTGTGCTGATATTTCATCTTATATTATACTTTATAAAAAAAAGTTTGTTCTAGTTCATTTATGCATATTATCATCTAGCTTTCACTATCAAGTTTGAAATCAAATCTGGGGATGGGAAAGTGGTGGAGGCTTTCCCTACCTTCTGATTTTGCAACTTCGTCGGAGGACGTTCCAAAAGCAGCCTCCTCTTTTTCTAAACTCGGTTGTTGACCCACATGTATCATAATTTCTCGAATTTATACCATTATAAATATGCAAATCTATGATTTTTTTGGGCACCCAAAATTCAATGTAATTGGGATTATATATGTGAATTGAAAAAGGTAGGCATTGATTTCAAGAAGACAGTTTTAAGCCATGGTACCAGTAATACACGTATTGTTTCATAGTATAAGTATAGTGACGCTATAATGCCATTATAGTACAATTATAATGCAACTATAGTCCAGTGGCGGAGACAGGAATTCCGCTCAGCGGGGGCACCTTTAATATAACAAGACAACGTGAAAGAAAATGATCTAATAACATAACTATTATAACATAATTGGATTACATTGGTTAAAAATGAAAGAATCATTCGATTATAATACTAAAAAAATCGTTACATTTCATTACATTTGCCCGAAAAAGAGAGAACCACTTGATTTCATTCATAAAATTCCATGACGAGGAGACATTCCTTAGAATCTCCGCATGATCACTTCATTCTCAATATCATCAAATATTTCTTTCTCATTATAAACAATCATACTGTTATTCATCCAAGGATCTCCCATCCTATTGCGCAAGTAAATTGCAATAATGAATGAATGAATCAACTTCAAAAATGATCACAATTAACAAATCAAAACAAAACTGCAATTCATACCATAATACAGAGATAATTAGAAAAATTGGATTGGCAACTCTGCACAAAAAAAAATTGCACAATTATGAAGGGGTAAAATAAGAAACTTACTTGAGTATTTGATTTCATGAAATTACATAAAGTTTGTGGGAACTGAATTTGTGCAGTTGACGGAACAGAAAAAGAAGAAAGGGAGAAGAAGAAAAGCACGAGTGGAGTGTGTGGTCCAGGTGAATTGTAAAAGAAATAATTTCAGAGGGGTCCTTACCTCTATGTATTTTACAAATAATACCCAAAAGAAGTGCTTAATTAAAGGTTGAAGAAATCTCAGCTGGGGCACGTGCCCCTGCTGGTCTTCACATGCGTCCGCCACTGACTATAGTGCTATTATAGTATAAGTAGACACTTAAGTTGTGGTACCAGTAGCATACGTATAGTCTCATAGTACAAGTATAGTGTTGCTATAGTGTCATTATAGTACATGTATAGTGCAGCCATAGTACAACATAGTGCCATTTCAATACAAGTAGAAATTTTTAAGTCATCGTACCACTAGCATATGTATAGTTTCACAGGACAAGTATAGTGCAGCTATAGTGCCATTATAGTACAACTAGACACTTAAGTCGTGGTACCAGTAGCACACGTATAGTCTCATAGTACAAGTATAATGTTGCTAAGTGCCACACACGTATATTGCAGCCATAGTACAACATAGTGCCATTACAGTACAAGTAGACACTTTTAAGTCATGGTACCACTAGCATATGTATAGTTTCATAATACAAGTATAGTGCAGCTATAGTGCCTTCATATTACAACTAAACACTTAAGTCATGGTACCAGTAGCACACGTATAGTCTCATAGTACAAGTATAGTGTTGCTATGGTGCCATTATAGTACACGTATAGTGTAGCCATAGTAAAACATAGTGCCATTACAGTACAAGTAGACACTTTTAAGTCATGGTACCACTAGCGTAAGTATAGTTTCATATTACAAGTATAGTGCAACTATAGTACCATAGTACGATTATAGTGCAGCTATAGTGCCTTCATATTACAACTAGACACTTAAGTCATGGTACCAGTAGCACACGTATAGTCTCATAGTACAAGTATAGTGTTGCTATGGTGCCATTATAGTACACGTATAGTGCAGCCATAGTAAAACATAATGCCATTACAGTACAAGTAGACACTTTTAAGTCATGGTACCACTAGCATAAGTATAGTTTCATAGTACAAGTATACTGCAACTATAGTACCATAGTACGATTATAGTGCAGCTATAGTGCCATTATAGTACAACTAGACACTTAAGTCGTGGTACCAGCAGCACACATATAGTCCCATAGTACAAGTATAGTGTTGCTGTAGTGCCATTACAGTACACGTATAATGCAGCCGTAGTACAACATGGTGCCATTACAGTACAAGTAGACACTTTTAAGTAATTGTACCACAGCATATGTGTAGTTTCATAGTACAAGTATAGTGCAACTATAGTGCCATTATAGTACACATGTAGTGTAGCTATAGTGTAATTATAGTACACGTAGACACTTTAAGTCATGGTACCAGTAACACACGTCTAGTTTCATAGTACAAGTATAGTGCAGCTATAGTGCCTTTATAGTACAAGTATAGTGCATCTATAGTGCTATTATAATATAAGTATAGTGCGGCTATATGGCCATTATAGTATAAGTGTAGTGCATCTTTAGTGCAATTATAGTACAAGTAGACACTTTTAAGTTGTGGCACCAGTAGTAACGTATAGTTATATAGTACAAATATCGTGCAAATATAGTGCCAAGTACACGTATAGTGCAGTTATAGTGCTATTATAGTACAAGTAAACACTTTTAAGTCGTTGTACTAGTAGCACACATATAGTTTCATAGTAAAAATATAGTACAGCTATAATGCCATTATAGTATAAATATAGTATAGCTATAGTGCCATTATAGTACAAATAGATACTTTTAAGTCGTGGTACCAGTAACACACATATAGTTTCATAGTACACGTATAGTGCAACTATAGTGCTATTATAGTTCAAGTAAACACTTTTAAGTCGTGGCACCATTAGCATACGTATAATTTCATAGTACAAGTATAGTGTAGCTATAGTGCAATTATAGTACACGTATAGTGCAGCTATAGTTACGTATAATTTCATAGTACAAGTATAGTGTAGCTATAGTGCAATTAAAGTACATGTATAGTGCAGCTGTAGTGCTATTATAGTACACATATCGTGCAGGTATAGTGCCATTGTAGTATACTTATAGTGGCACAAGTAGAACACACTTGTAATTACGTAGTACACGTATGTGCCTTTGTAATACGCAAGTTTAAAATCAACCAGATTCAAAAATCACAAGCTTGTTCCAATCATTCACTAAAACAAGAATAATATTTACATATCATATCCAATGAATATCCATTACAAACTACGTCCCAATGATATCCACTAACTTGCCAACATTAAAAACAAACCGTTTGATCACACAAAAAGTTACAATAGATTCAAGTGATATCCATCAACTAATGACTACATGATAAGCCTGCTCCTTATCCAGCAAATAATGACTATACTATCCTTGAACATATTGAAGGACTCGACATCCCTTTTAAGCACATGTAAGCACTTGTTTGGTAGGCAAAGGCATTGGACCCTTACACTTGACGCTTGTTACTCCGGTACAACTAAATCATAATCCATATTCATCACCTGCAACCACAATATAAAATGAAAAACACAAGAGTGTCCAACCAGAAGATAGAGATAGATTAATAGATATCAACAAAAATCTTTGCTACAATTAATGTGTCCCAGTCATTCCAACCAAAAATGCACGGTACGATCCCTCTGTCACCCCAGAATGAAAGGACAATACCTAAAATCAGACCTGCAGAAGTGATATAATGCTTCCAAATATTAGCGTAACTACACCACTTGACATGAAAACCAAAGCCATTTGCAAACCTTTACACTGAAAAAATCTAAATAGTTTGAGGAGTTGTGTATAAAGTAGTAAATGATTGCTAAACTTAATAGGCGCCCCTAATCACTAAGTTTCATGGTTTAGATGCTTACTTAAACATGATAATGTATAAGGCCTGCAAATATATAATTGTGGAAAAAAAATTCAATTGATTTACAAAATCGCCATGACAGTTACAGTGTTGCAGTACACTCATTTTCACTCTTTGCATCAAGTGGCAATGCCGCTACCTGAAATGTTGAACAGATAAGCTCAGATTCAACTGGAACCAAAAAGGACTTATAGCGCAATGCAATAAACAAACAGTCCAGCACAGTCCAAGAAGCTGAAGGGAAGTCGTACAAGCAAACACAGATATAAAAAGAGTACAAGTGAAGGCTTTCCCTACCTTCTGATTTTGCAACTTCGTCGGAGGACGTTCCAAAAGCAGCCTCCTCTTTTTCTAAACTCGGTTGTTGACCCACATGTATCATAATTTGTCGAATTTATACCATTATAAATATGCAAATCTATGATTTTTTTGGGCACCCAAAATTCAACGTAATTCGGATTATATATGTGAATTGAAAAAGGTAGGCATTGATTTCAAGAAGACAGTTTTAAGCCATGGTACCAGTAATACACGTATTGTTTCATAGTATAAGTATAGTGACGCTATAATGCCATTATAGTACAATTATAATGCAACTATAGTGCTATTATAATAAGTACACTTAAGTTGTGGTACCAGTAGCACACGTATAGTCTCATAGTACAAGTATAGTGTTGCTATAGTCCCATTATACTACATGTATAGTGCAGCCATAGTACAACATAGTGCCATTTCAATACAAGTAGACATTTTTAAGTCATGGTACCACTAGCATATGTATAGTTTCACAGTACAAGTATAGTGCAACTATAGTGCCATTATAGTACAACTAGACACTTAAGTCGTGGTACCAGTAGCACACGTATAGTCTCATAGTACAAGTATAATAGTGCAGCCATAGTACAACATAGTGTCATTACAGTACAAGTAGACACTTTTAGTCATGGTACCACTAGCATATAGTATAAGAATAGTGCAACTATAGTACCATTATAGTACGATTATAGTGCAGCTATAGTGCCATTATAGTACAACTAGACACTTAAGTCGTGGTACTAGTAGCACACGTACAAGTCTAGTGTTGCTGTAGTGCCATTATAGTACACATATAGCGCAGCCCTAGTACAACATAGTGCCATTACAGTACAAGTAGACACTTTTAAGTCATTGTACCACTAGCATATGTGTAGTTTCATAGTACGAGTATAATACAACTATAGTGCCACTACAGTACACGTATAGTGTAGCTATAGTGTAATTATAGTACACGTAGACACTTTAAGTCATGGTACCAGTAGCACACATATAGTTTCATAGTACAAGTACAGTGCAGCTATAATGCCATTATAGTACAAGTATAGTGCATCCATAGTGCTATTATAATGCAAATATAGTGCTGCTATACGGCCATTATAGTATAAGTATTGTGCATCTATAGTGCAATTATAGTACAAGTAGACACTTTTAAGTCGTGGCACCAGTAGCAACATATAGTTATATAGTACAAATTTCGTGCAACTATAGTGCCAAGTACACGTATGGTGCAGTTATAGTGCCATTATAGTACAAGTAGACAATTTAGAGTCGTTGTACTAGTAGCACACATATAGTTTCATAGTACACATATAGTGCAGCTATAGTGCTATTATAGTACGAGTAAACACTTTTAAGTCGTGGCACCATTAGCACACATAAAATTTCATAGTACAAGTATAGTGTAGCTATAGTGCAATTATAGTACACGTATAGTGCAACTATAGTTACGTATAATTTCATAATACAAGTATAGTGTAGCTATAGTGCAATTGTAGTACATGTATAGTGCAGCTATAGTGCTATTATAGTACACATATAGTGCAGGTATAGTGCCATTGTAGTATACTTATAGTGGCACAAGTAGAACACAAGTATGTGCCTTTGTAATACGCAGTTTAAAATCGACCAGATTCAAAAATAACAAGCTTGTTCCAATCATTCACTAGAACAAGAATAATATTTACATATCATATCCAATGAATATCTGATCGCACAAAAAGTTACAATAGATTCAAGTGATATCCATCAACTAATGACTACATGATAAGCCTGCTCCTTATCCAGCAAATAATGACTACACTATCCTTGAACATATTGAAGGACTCGACATCCCTTTTAAGCACATGTAAGCACTTGTTTGGTAGGCAAAGGCATTGGACCCTTACATTTGACGCTTGTTACTCCGGTACAACTAAATCATCATCCATATTCATCACCTGCAACCACAATATAAAATGAAACACACAAGAGTGCCCAACCAGAAGATAGAGATAGATTAATAGATATCAACCAAAATCTTTGATACAAACACTCATTTTCAATCTTTGCATCAAGTGGCAATGCCGCTACCTGAAATGTTGAACGAGCTGGTGCTGGCGCTGGAAAATCTACAAGAAGCATCCAACATATAAGTCAGGTTCAATATGTACACCGTACCCACCAGTGATTGTTACAAAACAACATAGACTAGTGAACAATGCTTTAAGCCTACTTCTAGCAGAATTGATATTGAACCAACAATCATGCTTCAATTTTTGTTTAAAGAACATTAACCACCCTGACCACGATTCTAATATGCAAGACATACAATGTAAGGTCGGCAGAAGTTAGAGATCTTACTTTCAATCCCTTCAACACACTCCACGGCCCAAGTGCCACTGCAGGCGAAGCACAAATTGGAGCGTAGAGCTTCCCATCTGCGGCCTGCTTTTTCACCAAGCTTTCCAGAACCTCACTATTCTTAAGATTGGTACCACCAGGCATGCCTCCCTGTAGCATAACAAACAGATAAGCTCAGATTCAACTGGAACCAAAAAGGACTTATAGCGCAATGCAATAAACAAACAGTCCAGCACAGTCCAAGAAGCTGAAGGGAAGTCGTACAAGCAAACACAGATATAAAAAGAGTACATTTCACACAAAATCACCACTTTATTTGAAAGTTTAGGTGCATTGGAATCTTATCTATGACTCCAGGGAAAATTGAACATGATCAATCAAAAGCCTTTACTCCAACAAAGCTAAATACAAGGACGGTGATCACCGCCTCCATCGGCTTCGTCCCGTTCGCAATCGGAACCAAAACCTCCACAGTCATCAATCCCAACTCCCACAAAAAAACCCACCATTAAAATCGGCCAAATCACAGAAAAGCCGATTACTTTATTAGTGATAATCTAATAATAATAGTAATTACCTTCTTAGCAGTAGCAACAGAAGCCATTACAATGGTGGAGAATCTGGAGATGGAGAAGAAGCGTTTTGTGAGAAAATGGAGTTTTGGGGTAAGTTCGGAGATATAAAATGGAGGAGGGGTTAAGTGAGAGCCTAGTAGAAGTGCCATTTGGCCTCCTCGAGAGAAGATAGCTTCGTGGTGCGGATAGACATGGAGGATTTTGCAGTTTGGTGTTTGGACCTCATGGACTCTAAAGACCCGAAATTTCCGAGCTTGCGCAAGATCTTGTCGTAGACGGCGGAATTGAGGGAGAAACTGGGCTGCTACAAGACTTAGTCACAGAGGCGTAGTGCGGAAGACTCAACTTTGGCGGCGGAGGAGGTGATGGAGGAGAGCGGAATTGGAGCCAAGGACAGATCTGCAAGGAAGAATGCATATACTAGGGGCATACTTGCAAAATACAAACAGTATTTTTGCTTAGGTTGGAACTACCGGTGTTGCCCACACATTTTGGTAAGAAAGAGTGAAAAAAGGGCTTGGTTTAGCCAATTCCCCATATTTTTTCAGTTCTTGTTCTTGTTTATTTATTTCTTGTTATTTGTTCTTGTCCAAGTCCGAATGTCCAATCTTCTCCAAGTAAATTGCGCGTGATAAGTGAAATAGAAGACAACAACTTCCAAGGTCAGCTACACTTTATTTATTTATTAATTTTTTTAATAATGCTGTCTCAGAACCTGCATGTAGTTCAATTTGCCTACAAGATTGATATAGGCGCACCTATATAATCACCAAAGTTAGTATCTTCGAGCCAAAATTAGTCAGTCAGGAGCAAGGTTCAAAGTTTCGGTTTCGGTTGAAATTTCGGTCGCCAAAATTTATGGAAATTTCGGAAAAAGTTTCGATTTCGATGGAAATTTCGGTAAAAAAAAATAAAAAGACGAAAAACATACTAGAACACCTATAAATTAATATCTCTACTTTCTATAGGCTCTAAAATCACCAAATAATGCAATTTAACACTTAAGCTATGCAACATTGTCCATATGGATTAACTTTAATATACATAAGGAAGAAGAATGCGTGTTTTGTATTCCACTAAACTATCAATTAACATAATATCTTAAATGTTATTGTGGAATACTTAAGGTGAGTCTCATGAAACATACAATAATCATTACATTAACATTACAATATATCATAAGAGTTGTAAGGAATATAATACATCAGAATTACACATACTATAAAACTATTACGATGAGGCTCATCTTTACTTCTTGATATATTATCTTGGAACTGGTAATATTGCTCCCATGACATTTGGTAGCAGGCGGAGTGAATGTGATATTCAATATGCATGTAAGAAAGCCAAAAGATCTATCTACGTAAAGCATACCTATTGTTTTGAGCTTGATAATTGACGGAGGAGTGGAGGTGGTAGGGAGAAGTAAATCATAAAGTACGAAACTTATTGTTTGTTTGTATGATAGATGATGAAGGTAGAGAGAAGTAAAACATAAAGTAAGAAGCCTATTGTTTGTTTGTTAGCTTGATAATTGATGGTGGAGGTGGTAGAGAGAAGCTATGTAAATAAAACATCTTCACCAAAGCCTACATCAAAGTTTCACTGAAATTTCACCGAAATTTCCAACATATTTCCGAAATTTCACCGAAATCGAAACCGAAATTTCGGTTTTTTCTGATGATATTGAGATGTACCCCAATTCAAATTTCGGCCGAAATTTTGAACCTTGGTCAGGAGTCAAGTGTTCCCTTGAGAGCATTTCCACTTACGTAGGCATAGACATAGGCAATCAGAAGGCAATTGTGTGATTCTTGCCTTAAGGTGATGAATAGTGATCACTCTTGCCTTCCGTCGAAAACACAGCTTCCACCCACGGAAGGCGAAGGCGAGGGCAAAGCACTATTCATATATATATTTTTAATTTTTCTTTTGTCAAAAACATGTATAGTAATTATCACCAACATGTATACACTACCAAAAAAATGGGAATAGACTACACCTAATAGGTTTCACTAAATATAAAAATCGATGTTATAGCTTAGATAGACATCGAAAAATTAAATGATAGAGCCTAAAGTCCCAAAAGGCATCACTAGTTTATATTGCTGATGCCTTTTACTTATGAATTAGCATCGCATTTTAATCAAAGCGTCACCTTCTGTTATCTGAGTAAAATCCAAAATACTAGGTATCGATGCCTTATGTTGTATACTGATGCTTTTACCAAAACATGGTAACCACGTGCTTGGCGCCAGAAGATTTTCAGTTCCCTCTCTAAATTTTGGGGAAAAATTTCACTAAGTGTGAGACCTAACTCCCAAAGAAAACACAGTGCTCACACTCTCGCGAAAACTCTTGCTCTGGTGACTCACCTCCACCGTCCCTCCGTCCACCCACCCAGAAATCGGAGTTCAATCCAAAGACGACATCGCTGACAATCGCGAAAACTCTTCTCCATCTCCAGATTTCTCTCCTCCTCTTCTTTCTCAAAACCTCTTCCACCACTCCCGGTTTCTACTATTTTCTCCTGAAATCGCTGCCAATGTCGACCACCGAGGAGGCCGAAGCCGTCCGCTACCGCACGGCGCGTGCCGAGTACCAAGAAAGGCTGCTCCAGCACAAGGAGCTTGACTCCCGAGTCCGAGCAGGTCAGATTTGAACCCAAACCCTAATCCCCTTTTGTGAATTACCAATAGAATTGGATAAATTAGCGAGCTTTACGGCCTTCGCTGTTTCTAGGGTTTCGGTTTTGTATTTCAATTCCCTCACGCTTTAGGTTTTCAAATTCGTTTGATTTGGTTTCTGGGTTTTCTATCTATTTTGTTGAATGAATTTGGATAGTGATGTTGAATTGGATTGAATTGGGATTATATTTTTTCGAAATTGGATGGTCTGCAAACGAATTGGATGCCCAATTGACGGGTCTCGGATCCTCGACCCGGTCTCGTAATTCAGGTTCGATTCGCATTGAAAGTCTCGATTTTGCTTCGAATTTTAGAGTTTGTTTGATTTGGGAAATTCTGGGTTGTAGATGGAGAAGGAAAGGAGAGGGCTTTATGTTCTGGTTTTATTTGACATTTTGATGCTTGTGTTTAATTTGATGTTGCTTTATGTTCTCAGACATGGCACCAGGAGTTTCTGATTCGAGTTTCCTACATGGAAATCTACAACAAAGAAATTAATGACTTGTTGTCGGTAGAGAACCAGAAATTGCAGATTCATGAGAGTTTGGAGGTTGGTTACTGATCCTTTGTAACTTTAGGCAGGTTGGTTACTACAATGCTGAACAGGTGTTGTATGCTTATTCAGTCTGGAGAAGGTTTGTACTTTGAAACCATAAATTGAGTCAAGTTCAGTTTTTTCCCTTTTTGTATGCCCTTTTACTTGGATACTCATGCTTAACATGCATCTTGGAAAATGTTTGTTACAGTTAATAGACAGTTTGGAGAAACTAATATGAATGCTCGGAGTAGTAGATCCCACACAATATTCAGAATGGTATGTCTTCCGTTATGTTTTATTATGCAGAGCTCCAATTAAGCAGGTACTTATTTCTCTTAGTAAATCATTTCTAGTTGGATGTTAAAGTATTTTTCTAATGACAGTTTCTACTAATTTCCGTTTCCATTTCTGTGGAATGAGATTGGAACTAATTGCATCTGCTGCTGCATTATTCGGTCTTATGATACCTTTTGTCAAACGTGTATGTCATCTCATTCTAAAATATCACAAGTGTTGACACCTATAAGACCACAAAACTTAGCACTGGCAAGCATTACTGCATGTCTTATGCAGAGAGTAATCAACGCAGTCAACAGTCAATGTTTTTGTATTTGTAGCTTACTTAGACAGTTGAGTTTAAAGACAACTCGCTGTATCATTTAATTTATTTCTTCTTGCCAATGATCTAATAGATTTGTTCTTTCTTTCGCAGCTTTCTTCCAATAGCTTGGACAAGCTTTTTAGAGTTTCAGACTTCCAAGTGTAAAGAAATATATGTTTGTTGAAGCTGACAGCTCAACAGGTAAGTTTTCTTTCAATTTGTTTTCTAATTGCTAGTGGTCTATGTTGGTAAGTTCCCGCATATTTACATATAAATTATCCTACCTTAATATGCTTTTACATGGTGGGTGAATGATACATAGCTTATCCATCTCTCTATCCTTCTCTTCTCTCCAGTAGAAGTGCACCAGAAGCTTTCACGACCTGGGATTTCTTCCAAAATCGCAGGTTTCAGCTCATCAACTTCGATTTTCGAAGGAATCAGCTTCTGTCGCGGCTTCAGCTCTTGCTCCACCGATGAACCAAGCAACTTTTGTAGGTAGTATAGTTGGCAGAAATAATTTGAATGTCTTGTTAGCAATCTGAACAGAATCTTTTGATGCTAACTGTGGAGTCGTTTCCCTTAAATAGATTCAATTACTGCTGGCATCTTCATAGCTTACCATTTTCATTAAGATATCTTGTGTTTTTGTTCAAAGTCTATGTAGTAATTATCTCAGTTGAACACCAAATGGGGAATGGGTTGTATTTTAGTGGGGTGATTAGACTAAGTTGGATAATGTTATATTGTCGGGAGTTTCTGTGAATCTGATTAGTTGTGCAGCATAGGGTAAAGTGTTCTCGAAACAGAATATTTTGGAAGTTGAAAAGAAACTGACTCAACTTAGAAAGCCTGCAGTTAAAAGCATTAGGGTATGATTTGCTCAAGTAAAGTTTCCTTCTTTTACTAATCCTTAGCGAATCTACTCCATGATTGATTGTAGAGTGAAGATGATGATATAATTGAATACATTGACATTTACAAGCAGCCAGCTTTTGATCATCCTGCTCTCCTTAAAATGTTGTACAACCACTCGGTAAATTAACTACCAACTCTCTCCATTGAAATTGATTAGTGATTAGTAAAGTTTCTTACAGAAAATCATAGCAAATGTTAGTACTTCTGATCTGTTTGGTGTTATTTTATGAACTGCAGAAGGCAATATTGATCACAGATGGGTTCAGATATAATAAGGAAAAAACATATACAATATTTGATGATGAATACAGTACTTCTAGGTTCAAATGGCCCTTTAGGCGTTGAATTTGGATGGGCAGAGTTGGTGTTTAACTGGGTTTAGTTAGGTTGGTGAATGTTTGTGTAGGATTTTTTTGGTACCTATATATATGAGCATATATCTAACTCATATATATTTAACTTCAATTCATATGCATACTTTTGAATGCACACTTCCGGAAGATATCCCCAATACAATGCAACATATATATTTATACAATTTATTTTCTTCAATTTCAGTTTGGCTTAGGTCCTTCAAGTAGGAGCAGTTATGCACAAGAACAAATTGATGAGGTTCAAGAAGAATGAGCAGTGTTGGCGTTTCAGTGGGTTTCATTAGGTTGATGAATGATCCTAAGATCAAGATATATGATATTTTGGTAGCTATGAGCATACTCATATGTAACTTTAGTTTCATATATATACTTCTAAAGTTCATATTTTTTTTGGGATGATGAGCACTCATGTAACCTCATTTTTATTATTGATGATATATATATATATATATATATATATATATATATATATATATATATATAAGATTATGACTTTGTGGAATTGTAAGTGTATATAATGTGAATTTAGAAAAATTTATGCATTCTAGTATCTCATAGGCTTCGGAAAGTTTTTAAAAAATGATGCCTATTAAGGAAAAAAACCTCACAGGATTCAGAACCAGTTTTATACGCTGATGCCTGTTAAGGAAAAAACAACGTTGTATATGTGTCACTAAAATATAAAACATCCGTTGCCAATTTAACGGTATAGCTTTGATACAAATATAATAAGCGATGCCAAAAATCACTTTAGGCATCAGAAGTCAACCCCAAATACCAATAAAGTCAATATTTAACCCCCTATAGGCATCAGTTTATATATAAAAGACGTCGCTGTATATATTAAACAGAATCGGGTAATAAACGACGCCTTTTCTTAGCACTTTAGGCATCACCGCCCATTACCTCGGCAGCTTATAAGAATAGGCTGTGGAGAATGTCCGATGCCTAAAGGGGTCTTTTTTGGTAGTGTATTTTTTTTTTTTTTTTTTTTTTTTTTTTATTTTTTAATTTTTTCTTCTTAAAATAAAAAAAAAAAATAAATATATATTATTTCATAATTATTATTATATTAAAAAAATGAAAAAAAAAAAAAAAAAATTTGTTCTTAAAAATTTAAAATTTCATACTTAAAAAATTTTTTTTATAAAAATTGTGTTTTTTTATATAAAATAAAATGTTGATTTTTTATAAAAATAAATAAATATTGTTTGTAAGTGTTCGGCAGCTGCCGAACAATCATTTTTGCCAAAAACACCGTTCGGCCTCCCTCCAACCGCGCCCACGCGCGCGTGCACTGCACACGCCCAGAATAAAAAAAAGGCGCCTGCAGGTGAAGGCACAGGCGTCACACGCCTTCGCCCTCGCCCGCCGACCTCTTGCCCGCCGAAATCCTCACCGGTGGAGGATGAGCAGTCGACGCGGAAAGTGAGCCCGCGCCCTAGCCCGGCCTTTCACCCGCCAGCTGAAATTGCTCTTAAAGGTAGCCCATAAATAAATTTCTGCATTTCCACTCAATGGAAGAATCTGGAAAAAGATCAAAATGTTGTTTCTTCAAGGAACTGTTATTCTTGGTGCTAGTATATAGAGTGAGAGCTTCGGGTTGTGTTCATTTTAATAGTGCAGGTGTCGATGATTTAGTTTCTGATAAGTGGTAGGGAGGAGGGGAAGAGAATAGAACATAGCAGGGGAGGAGGCTTCTGAATCATTGATGTCATGGTTTTGGGTGGCATTTGTTATTTCCCTCTTTGTAGCGAGGTTTGCAAATTTTTGTCATCGGAGATTTAGCATGCATAATCCCAAGTTTGTGAAATGATCTGCATAGGAACTAGTATCTGAAATTCTGCCAGCCACTGTGAATCTTAATCACAAGTACTTACGTATGAAGTTGTCTATGAAGTCGTTTGGTTCACGGAATAGAATTGATGAGAATAGGAATATGATTGATGAGAATATGAATACTGGGAATAAAGGAGGAATGGAAAAAAGAAATTTATTACCTTATTTAGTTATGTTGGGTGGGAATGTGTATTGGAATAAATATATTAATTTTACAATTATATACTTACTTTTGTTTAATATGAATAATTTTTTAGGGCAAAATAGTAAAAATATGGGTAAAATTTTGTTTCCGTGGGCCCGGAAATACAAAATCCACATCCTAAGGTGGGAATCACATTCCCCTCCAATTCCCATGGGTCCCACCATTTTTTCCGTGGGCTCGGGATTAGTTTTTGATTCCTACTCCTCATTTTCATTTCCCAAACATGGTAATGGGAATGGTTTTCCCATTCCCCTCCCTAAACCCTCCAACCAAACATGCCTTGTAAGTATTTAGCCAAGGACACACGGTGATTGCTGCAAAATGGTTCTCATATTTTGTTCAACAAGTTTACAGCATTTTAAACTTAACCAAATAACAAGTCTACCTCAACTCAAACACTAACTAGTTGAGCTGATTTATGGGAACAACAAAACAGAAAAACAAATTCGGTTGCCCTATGTTTGGATGAGGAAATTTTTAATTACTAGGAATTGTAAAATGATGGGATTTAAATCTCCATCAATTGAAATTTTGTCAATTGTAAATTTCTTTGTTTGGATGGAAAAAATTTTAATTCTTAGGAATTTACTAAATGCAAGAAATTGTAAATTCTATTGTTTGGATACATATTTGAGTTTTTGAAAAAGATAATCTAAAGAGAGAAATCTTAAAGCTATATATCATAAAGATGAAGAAAAAAAATTCACAAAAGAGAGCCAAATAAATAAAGAAATGATCATTGGAAAGTATGAGAAGTTTGCATATGTAATTAACCTCATCAATTACAAGACATGGGAATACGCTGTTGTTGAGATAATCAAACAATGATAATGGTATTTGACCTCATCAATTACCAGATTCGAATATGTAATTTCACAAAAATAATAAACTATAATATAGAAGAGCTTGACTACACTAATCGGTGGAGAAGTGCCCACCACCACAAGTGAATATCATATTAGTTTTTTTGTCTATTGCATAACACAACTAATATAAAACATGGGCCCCCTAACTTTCCCAACCATTCCGTCGTCTTCTACCTAGAGAACCAAACCTGTCGTCAATTCCTCCGTAAACCAGAAAAACCCAGAAAAGCCGAGTTCATCCCCGATCTACTCTGTAACTTAGAAAAACCGAGTTCATCACTCCGACTCGCAAATTTATGGGGGCATTTTGGCGCGGTTGATAATTACTAAGGAGGTTTTGGCGCACATGAAATCTCTTGCTCGGGAAAAGATTTTTTCCGCGCTCTCAAGATTTGTCAAATTCCGACCCCTGTGGCGGAATTTACAACTCGGGAAATTAGCTCTCCAATTTCCGCGAGTTATTCGCACAGAAATTCCCGATTTCCAGGTCTCGTTATCCAAACACGTCAATTTCCAATTTCTCCTCCTCAATTCCCGACTTCTAACAAATTCCCGGGATTTTGCCCCTCATCCAAACACACGGAATTATCTCATCCACAACCCTACTAACTAGCTAACAAACCTTGACTAATCCTAGCCAACGTTTACATTTATTCAAAGTTTAACACACTTCCAACATAAATTTCTGTAGACCATATAAAACACGCTACTAGTTTCCCTTTTCACTTCTATTGTTGTATCCCCAACCCCATTAACTTGTTGATGGTTAGCATACCAAATGGTTCCGAAAGGCTTGGCATGGTTCCGAAACTGGACTCTAAAGACCCCATTTTATTGATCTTGTCGTTGATAGCTTGCTACAAGACTTAGTCACAGAGGCGTAGTGCGGAAGACTCAACTTTGGCGGCGGAGGAGGATGAGAAGATGGAGGAGAGCGGAATTGGAGCAAGGACAGATCTGCAAGGAAGGATGCCTTTATACTAGGGGCATACTTGCAAAATACAAACAGTATTTTTGCTTAGGTTGGAACTACCGGTGTGCCCACACATTTTGGTAAGAAAGTGTGAAAAAGGTAGGGGTGGGCAAGGGACGGGATGGGACGGGATGACCCTGTAATTGAAATGGGACGGGACGAGACGGGATAAATATTTTTAAGAATTTTGCCATTCCCGTTTTTGAATCTTTAATCGGGACGGGTTAAGGGACGGGAATTGGATTATCCTATAAAAATTTTATCAACTTCAAACTAAACAAGCTTACCCAAATATGATAAATCAAAATCTGTCTAAATATGCTAAGAGCACTTCACCAAAAGAAACCAAAAACAGATTATTACACAAATAAAAAACTGGGCGTCGACCGTTTTTGTAAAATTCACCAAAATTCAACCCCTCATGAGATGGAGTCGAAAATTTGCAGATCATAAGTAAACATGTGAAACTGACTCCTTCCAAAATATCAAGTAAAACGGAGTTCAAATGATATGTTCACCAAAAGAAACCAAAAACAGATTATTGCACAAATAAAAAACTGGGCGTCGACCGTTTTTGTAAAATTCACCAAAATTCAACCCCTCGTGAGATGGAGTCGAAAATTTGCAGATCATAAGTAACCATGTGAAACTGACTCCTTCCAAAATCTCAAGTAAAACGGAGTTCAAATGATATGTACAATCTTACATGTGATGAGGTACATATTTTTTCAGTATACACTTGTTTTTGAGCCAATAAAATGGTGACACTTAAGAGGTTTTTATTATTTACTTAATACCATGCATATTATGCTCGACGGGACGGGATTTCGAGATAGAAATTTCTCATCCCGTCCCGTCCCGAAAAAATTAAATCGGGACGGGACGGGACGGGATAAGCTAATTTTGAAATTAATCCCGAACGGGACGAAATAATTCGGGACGGGAATTCGGGATACGGGATTTTCGGGATATTTTACCCACCCCTAGAAAAAGGCTTAGTTTAGCCAATTCCTCATATTCTTTCAATTCTTGTTCTTGTTTATTTATTTCTTGTTATTTGTTCTTGTCCAAGTCCGAATGTTCAATCTTTTCCAAGTAAATCGTGCGTGATAAGTGAAATAGAATACAAAACTTCCAAGGTCAGCTACACTTTATTTATTTATTAATTTTTTTAATAATGCTGTCTCAGAACCTGCATGTAGTTCAATTTGTCTACAAGATTGGTATAGGTGCACCTATATAATCACCAAAGTTAGTACCTTCCAGCCAAAATTAGTCAGGAGTCAAGTGTTTCCCTTTAGAGCATTTCCACCTACATAAGCGTATGCGTAGGCAATCAGAAGGCAATTGAGTGATTCTTGCCTTAAGGCAATAAATAGTGATCACCCTCACCTTCCGTCGAAAACGCAGCTTCCACCCACGGAAGGCGAAGGCGAGGGCGCAGCACTATTCATATATATTTTTAATTTTTTTTGTCAAATACATATATAATAATTATCACCAACATGTACAATAAATTTTTTTAAAAATTAACATTGAACATTACATACTAATAACTTCTTCAAATAAAATAAAAACATCAAAATTGAATATAACATACTAATAATTATCATAAAAAACATGTAGAAAAGAAAAAAAATTTATTTGTGCTAAAAAATTTATAATTATATACTAAAAAAATTTATAGAAAAGAAAATGTTGATTTTATATAAAAATAAATAAATAAATAATATTGTTTTTAAGTGTTCAACAGCCACTGCCGAACAATCATTTTGCCAAAAACACCGTTCGGCCTCCCCTTCCGAATATAATCCCATGCGCACGTGCACTGCACACGCCCAGAATTAAAAAAAAAAGGCGCATGCAGGTGAAGGCGCAGGCGTCGCACGCCCTCGCTCACCTCTCGCCTGCCAAAATCCTCACTGGTGGAGGATGAGCAGTCGACGCGGAAGGCGAGCCCGGACCCTTGCCCGGCCTTTCTCCCGCCCGCTGAAGTTGCTCTTAAAGGTAGCCCATAAATAAGTTTATGCATTTCCACTCAATGGAAGAATCTGGAAAAAGATCACAATGTTGTTTCTTCAGGGAACTGTTAATCTTGGTGCTAGTATATAGAGTGAGAGCTTCGGGTTGTGTTCATTTTAATAGTGCAGGTGTCGATGATTTAGTTTCTGATAAGCGGTAGGGAGGAGGGGAAGAGAATAGAACATAGCAAGGGAGGAGGCTTCTGAATCATTGATGTCATGGTACCTGTGGTTTGGGTCAAATACCAATTTGATACCTCTGGCGATCGCTTTATTCATGGCAACCAACAAAATGTCGGAAGAGACAACGGATGCAATTGGTGACTGACCACAACTGTCTCCCACATAGATGATGACATACCCTCAGCTCTTGCGGCTCTTGCGGCTTTTGCCGCTTTTCTTCCTAGAGGTCGAGGACGCCTTGGAACATTCATTAGGGTAGTTTCACAGGGGGTAGTTTCACCATCACCGGGGTAGTTTGGCCGGGGGAGTCATTGTTGTCATCGACAAAGTTCACTTCAATGTTGGTAGCTCCCAGTGAATCTACCATCGGTATGTAAGCATCCGAGGACTGGAATTCTTCACTTTGGGGTGCTCGTTTCGGGTATTGAACTGCGAACTTCGGAAGATCCTTAATAATGTCCCAACAACTAAAATAAGAGAAGGACTTGCCTTTCCTCAAGCGTGGAATACCACAATTGTGCATGCCTCATCTACAAATATCATTAACACCAAATAATTAAGTGCATCTAAATAAGATAATTAATTCCAAAATAATTCAAACAATAATGTGCTTAAATATTTACCTCGTCATGCAATGAATACCCACTTCTGTTATCGCGCCTCACCTTACTCAAGGCATCCCTCCAACTTTGGAGATACCCATTGAGGGTTTTCCAATGACTTGATAATGCTCCGTGCACTCGAATTGTGCCCGGCATGTTTGCGGTATAATGTGCAGCAATGCGTGCCCACATACCCACGTTCGACATATTAGTGCCCATGACCTAATCATAGCTCACATATTTCCAAGATAAGTTTGCAGATTCGATCCAATTACTTCCGGCGGATGGCTCCACGGATTGAGAATGGCGCGACATTTTGTGGGGAATTGAAAATGGATGAGTAATTGTGTGGGGAGAATATTTTTTGGGACAAATTTGGTGTATGGATGAATTGATATATAATGTGGGAGTAGGAAAAAAGTTTGGTTAATGTATGAGTAAGATTATGAGTATTTATAGGAAAAATTAGGGTTTTTAAGGGTTTTTTTCCAGATTTTTTTTTAAAAATAAAAATAAAAATTCAAACGGTAAAAAAAATGGACGACCTGGATCTATTGACCATTTGAAATCCAACGGTTCAGATCATGTGACCGTTGCCCAGGAGATAGTGCTTGCTAACGTCAGCGCACTCACAATTTTTTTTTTAAAAAAGCCTGCGCGCGTTACCCGTTCATGTGGCTTTGTCTCTCTCTCTCTCTCTCTCTCTCTCTCTCTCTCTCTCTCTCTCTCTCTCTCTCTCTCTCTCTCTCGGACAAGTCCGAAGGCAATCGCCGACCTCACCTGCGCCGAATCGCCGGTTTGATTTTGCAACGGTGGAAGCGGATTTTGCGTGGAAGTCCGATTCTGAGTCCGATCTGCCCAATCGGACGTCCGATGGGTGTAGCGGTGGAGATGCTCTAAGGTGGGAATCACATTCCCCTCCAATTCCCATGAGTCCCACCATTTTTTCCGTGGGGCAGGGATTATTTTTTATTCCCACTCCCCATTTTCCTTTCCCAAACATGGTAGTGGGAATGGTTTTCCCAATCCCCCTCCCTAAACCCTCCAACCAAACATGCCCTAAGTGTTTAGCCAAGGACACACGGTGATTGCTGCAAAATGGTCTCATATTTCATTCGACAAGTTTACAGCATTTTAAACTTAACCAAATAACAAGTCTACTTCAACTCAAACACTAACTAGTTGAGCTCATTTCTATGAACAACAAAACAGAAAAATAGATTCGGTTGGGGAATTATCTCATCCACAACCCTACTAACTAGCAGACAAACTTTGACTAATCCTAGCCAATGTTTACATTTATTCAAACTTCCAACGTAAATTTATGTTGAACATATAAAACATGCTACTAGTTTCCCTTTTCTATTCTATTGTTGTATCCCCAACCCCATTAACTTGTTGATGGTTAGCATACCAAATGGTTCCGAAAGGCTTGGCATGGCATGAGCTGATAGTCTTTGCGCCACAAAAAGCATAGTTGGTCGACAACCAGGAGGCATACGTATGCAGGCCATGGCTAGACTCGTTACAAGCACCACTGCCTTTGCAATTCCACTGGTTGGAGGCTCCAGCCTTTGGTCTAACACATCTTTCAATAGCAACTTCCCATCGTCGGGCAATGATTTTGACGATTCCAATAGTTGAGAGTGTAGCATATCACCTGGGTGCTTTCCCATCAGAACTTCCAGCGCGACCACTCCAAAGCTGTATACATCACACTTATTCGTGACCCGCATAGTCAATGCAAGCTCTGCAGATCAAGAAAGTAAAATACGCAGCCTCAAAACATATCTCTTGGTCACTAAAAGATCCGCCAAAAATGATCAATAATATTGGTACTTTACCTGGTGCCATGTAGCCAAATGAACCAACAATGCTAGTCCAGTTGGATGAATCGATACTCAACAGTCTTGATGTCCCAAAATCTGAAAGTCGGGGCTCGAAATCTGAGTCAAGCAAAACATTATTGACAGTTACATCACGGTGCACAATAGGTGGAGAGCAGTCATGGTGTAAGTAAGAAAGTGCATCTGCTAGTCCTCGCACAATTCTGACCCTTGTGACCCAGCCAAGTTCAGTAACCCCTTCAACCCCATACAATGCTTTCCCAAGGCTACCTCTTTCAAAATATTCATATAGCAAGAACATGCAACCCCTCCTTGAACAAAACCCATACAGCTTTATGATGTTCCGGTGTCGGATATCTGTTAATGTTCTGATTTCATTCTCGAAACTTTGAAGATTGATAGCTGGAATATCAATAGAGTTTGACATATTAAGCCTCTTAACAGCTACAACTTGACCTGATGGCAACTCTGCTTTGAAAACCCTTCCAAACCCTCCTTCTCCAATGCAGTACTTTTCATGAAAGTCTTCTATGGCCCTGACAACTTCCCCATAAGTAAATTTTACCTCCTTTTGCAATATCAACGACTCCAAGTTCTCAAACTTCCGAGAACTTCTGATTTCACTTGGAAGGAGCATGGAATTCTTACTAAACATACAATTCCGAGCAATGCCAGTGGCAATCACTAACAAACCACAAACAGGTAAGAGCACGCCAATCAGAACTTTGTTGTTAGAATGTCTGCCAGTGGCATTGTTAGAATGTCTGTCAGAGGCATTGCACGTAGAAAGCCCATCTGTATCTCTGCTCAAGCCAGAATTTCCAACAAATGCATTTGGTTGTGCCTTTCCGAAAATGCCACAAGTTGGGATTGGACCTGTCAAATTGTTATAAGAAAAGTCATAGCTCTGTAGACCAAACATGTCAGACAATGCTGATGGGAGTTCCCCTGAGAGATGGTTGTGTGAGATATTGAGAACCTCTAATCTTGTTAGCTGGTGCAACTCTGATGGTATTTGACCTGATAAATTGTTGTGGCTAATGTTGAAGCTGGTCAAATAGTACAATTGATGTACCTGCAGCGGTATTCCCCCTGTCAAATAGTTATGAGACAAATCTAGATCATGTAGAAGAATCAATCTGGCCAGACTCGGTGGGAACACACCTGTCAATTGGTTATCAGACAAATCTAATAGCCGAAGGTTAGACAAATTGCCTAAACTCCGTGGGATCACTCCAGTTAAGTTGCTCTTGCTCAGGCTTAGAACCTTCAATTGTGTCAACTGCCCAATTTCGGGAGGAATATAACCTGAAATTCTATTGGAATTCATTCTCATTTCAGTCAACTTTTTCCATTCCCCCCATTGCGGTGAGAGATGACCGAAAAAGTGGTTGTCGTTTAGAGCAAGGAGTTCAAGACTAGGATGAACACCAAATGCACTCGTAATGTTCCCGTTGAACTGGTTTCCATCAAATTGAACTCTAGTTAATGCTGAACAGTTTCTCAAGCACTGAGGCAATGGGCCTGTGAACTTGTTATTGTTCACTGTGAACTCTTCCAGAGCAAATCCGCTGCACAACTCCGGTGGCAACTCTCCAGAGAAGCGGTTGTTTGAAAAGCTAACATATTTCAAACCAGGACTGTGTTTCCCAAAATCTCTTGGCACGACTCCAGAAAGCTGGTTGCTTGAAAGATCCAAATGTGTCAAATTTTGCAAGTTTCCAATCTCTGAGGGAACTGAGCCAGAGAAGATATTATTGAAAAGGTAAAGGACATCGAGTTTCGTCAGCAACCCAATTGCTGCTGGAATATTCCCGCTGAATTTATTGTCTCGAAGCCGCAAAGAGAACAACTCAGTCCAATTGGAGACCAGAGAAGGCAAGAGTTCACCGGTAAATGAATTACTGGACAAATCCAAGTTCACCAAGTTTTTCAGATTGGACAGTGACAAAGGAAGTTCCCCATTGAGTTGATTGGAAGACAAATCCAAGTAGGTAAGATTAGTGCAAAAACCAAGCTCAAATGGAATTGAAGAGTTCAATGAATTCCCGCTAAGACCCAAGTACTCTAGCTTTTTCAATTGGCCTATTGAAGTTGGAATTTGCCCATCCAGTGAATTGGCGGACAATTCAATTCTTCCAAGCGCACAGATCAACCCAATATCCTCAGGAATCGGACCGCGGAAGTTGTTCAATGCCAGAACAAGCTGCTTAAGATTGGGAAACTTTGTTGGCAAAGTTCCTTCGAATTGGTTATGGGTGAGATTCAAAGACTCAAGCTTTACCAGATTGGTGAAAACAGCTTCTGGTATTTGACCAGTGAAAGCATTTTCAGACAAATCCAGAAAAGTCAAGTTCTTGCATTTTTCATACACAAATGCTGGGAATCCATAATTCAAACTATTCCGGCAAAGATCAAGGTATGTCAACATGGGCATGCTTGAAAACTTGGACCAATCTGGAGTTGTCAAGTGGTAATTTGAACCCAGTAGCAGAGAGTGTACCTTTTGGAGATTGGTGAGCTGAAAAGGAATTGTTCCATTGAGGCGGTTGTTGAAGAAACTCAGATACTCTAGCTCAATCAACATTCCTATCTCCACAGGGATTTCTTTGGTGAAGAAGTTGTTTCCCAAGTCCAAAGTTGTGAGCTTGGAGAGGTTGCCAATGGCAGATGGTACAGTTCCTGTAAAATTATTGCTATTGAGGTTGAAGTGGGTGACATTGAGAAAGGGGGTGAAGTTGAAGTCGGCTAGTGTTGCCGTGATGTTCAAGTTGGAGAGGTCTATTTGTGAAACCGTCTTGGTTTTGTGGTCACAGACAACGGCAGTCCAGTTGCAGAGGTTGTGTAGGTTGGTGGGGGACCATGAGTTGAGAGAAGGTGGTGAAGAACCAAAGGTGTTCTTCCAGCTTATCAGAGCTTCTGCCTGTGTTCTTGGCGATGAGCCGGCCTTCAATGGAAGCAAGGAAAGCAAGAAAATATGAAGGAGAAGAAGAAAAGGTGGAGGCTTCTGAACTCCTTTCATGGTGTTGGCCAGCTGATGTTAAGTTCCTGCTTAACAGAGCTTCTGCTTTTGTTAATGGAGCCTTTTATTTGAGTATAAGAAGAGCGTTCATCTTTGACTAAAAAAAAAATAAATAAATAACTTTATCATGCATGCATTTAAAAACAAATTTCTGCAGCATAATTGGCGCAGATGGGACCTGATCCTGGAAAAAATGAGCAACTGATGATTGTATATTATGCGTACTCGGATTGAATATTACATATACTGCATGAGAAAACGAGTCAAGCCGGCAAGTCAACCAAGTCCATGTCTTTAGTATTGAGCTACCTGATGGTTTAGTCAAAATATTGAAAGCTTGTGTTTGGCCAATTTGGTATAAAGTTCTTTAGTAAGATATAGTTATTGTATTGTGTCTGCATAGCGTACGAAGTCGTAACATAGAGGGGCCCGGTATAAAAAGGGTTGAGTACTAAATCCACTTAGTAGTTCATAGAGTCCATGAATCATGAAAGCTGGTCATGTAGTCAATATGAGAAGCCTCTTAGCAATGGACTGTCGTGAAGTTGCTCATTCAATCAGCGTGCACTGTGTATCAAAATTCATAATGCTGGCTCTGTTCTTCTTCTTCCGGTATCGTCAGCGGGAAGGTCGAACTTTTGTTGGAGTTTGGTGTGTTGTATTTTGTAGATTTCTGGGATTGTTTGTATATTGGTAGGTAGATTTGATGATGTATTTGAACTTGGAGGAGAAGAAATGTAAAGAAAAGAGGAGAGATATTTTCTGTAAAAATTTTCTCACATGTTCATGCTTTGAGCGTGATTTCATATATGCATATTCTTAGCTGCTATGACAGCTGCACAATTACACAGAGAGAGCCTATGAGCTCCACGTTTCTTTGTGGTCCAAGAATCCTAATGATCCTATGAGATCATTAGTCCCTATTACAACTGTGTTCCAATTACAAAGAACTCTCACAACCAACCACCTCATCCTATTACAAACTACTCAAGCTAATAAGATAAATCAAATATTCAGTTACAAGCTTACAAACCAACAACTTTTACTTTTTGTTTCATTACTGTCATTTGTTGAATTTGATTACTTATTGATGTATATTGAAAATGTTGCTCAGAATGCTGCTTGGGAGGTTGATTGCTTGTAGAAAACTACTCCACTTGGAGCCGTGCCATGTCCATGGCCCTCAATGCTAAGAACAAAGAAAGTTTCGGGCAAGTGTCATCTACAACGATGTTGCTCATGAGATTTGGAATGACTTGAAAGAGCGATTCTCTCAAGCAAATAGTGTGCATCTCTTCCACATTGAACAAGAGATGCATGGCTGTGCTCAGGGAAATATGAATATTGGTGCTTACTACACCAAACTGAAAGCTCTGTGGGATGAGCGTGAAGCCTTTGGCTACAGAGAGCGCAACGTTAGCGTTGCGGCCACGACGAGAGAAGGACTCGGACTTCTTTGGGGTTTTGGTGCTCAGTGATTCATCGCCCAAAGCTTGAAGCTTTGAATTCGGGGCTTTCTTTTCTTTGCTTCTGGGCGTTCTGGATTTAAGGCTCTGCGGAGAGCTCATTGCGGAGATCGAAGAAATGGCGGGACTCGGAATCGATTCCAAAAGGTGAGATTTTCAGGGTTGCAGATTCACAGCGGAGGAGGAGGATGAGCATTTGGTTTGGGCGTTTCGGGGGTTTTTCTGTATTTATGGGTATCTCTGTGGCGGGAAAGGTGAGGTGGCACTGGGGTTAGCCATTGCTTCCCGCCAAATAGGCCCGTTGGCTCCCGCGTTTTCTGTGGGCTAGTGGATCACTGGTTGGCTATTGGGATACTTTTCTCGGCCTTCTTTAGGCCCAACTCAAAAGTGGATTAACCTCCAAACTAATATAAAGTTTTGCGGAAAAATATGAATTCCTGTTTAAATCCCCGTAGAGGAAAAGCTTGAAGTTATGCGAATATAGATGTTCCACACATCATGAATTTATTTTTCGTCAAGGTATAGTTATTCCACATACCAAACGAATAGTGTGTACTGAGAGAAGAAACTTTATTATACATGAAACTTGTATGAAATTTCATGTAAACCAATTTCCAACAAGTTCGACACCACGCCCTCCAAGTCTGGGACGCCATTCCTGCCTTGGCTCCCTCCATATACTTCATCTTCGATATTGATACGGTAATGAGGTCTGCAGGGATCGATGTTTTCCCTCAGGGGGGACAAGAAGGATGCAGTGAGGGGCTAGGCCCCATTGGATTTGCAAGTAGAAAAAAATATTTAGTATATATTGCGCATATTCAAAAATTCTTTTCTTAACATAACTCTCTAAAATTTTAGATGAAAAAAAAGTATTAACCGTGAAACAACTTGACACATTTTGACTCTTTTTCCTTATTCCTCTCTTTGCTAATATTTATATATTCTTCTATAATTTTTATTTTCTTTAGTGTTCGAGTGTTATGCACTTTCACTTCTACGTCTTCAGTTTTCAACTGCTTTCTCTCCATGTTTGATTAGTACATCTAAAATCCATGTTTGATTTGTACATCTAAAATTTTGTGAAAATTGGCTCAATCTTGAAGCGTTAAATGCACAAATGAGTTGGAGAAATAGCTCCAAGTGAAAATTTGGTTACTTTGGTGTATACTATGAGTTCGAATTTTTGTATACCTTAATAAAGAACCTAAGAGAAAATGTTCTGGCTATGCCACTGTTTTCACTCAGTTGATCAAGAAAGTTCTTTGGTGGGAAGTTTGAAAGACGGAATTCGGGTTTTTGGAGATGGGTATCTTTGTCGGGAGGTTTTGCGTTTAGTAGCTCTGTTTTCCTTGCAAAGCGACCAAGCCTCTATGGCTACATCATATATGAGAAAACCAATTCACCAAATCTTCTTAGTTGTCTTACCATTTTGATAATGCTGGTGCCCCAATAAGTTTGATGTGCATATCTTTGGAGTTGTGGCACTAGACATCATGATGGAGGGGAACTCCTGGCTTCCGTTAGCGGTCGGCAATCGAATGATCATTCAACAGTGATGTATGTATGATAATAATCAATGTGCAGTACATGCTGTGGCTCTCATGAACAACTCATGTTACAAATAATCAACATACACTCACATAATTCAAACCGGATTGATGTGTATTGGATTAGTTTTCAATCCCAACGAAAAGCAACAGTTTGAAATGAAAACTTTCCCAGAAAATGTTAGAACCTTTTGTTAAACATTTACTCATTAAAAGGATGTTAGAACTTTCCCGGAAAATGTAAGAACTTTTTCTGGTTTGAAATTGCGTGCAAAGTACAAAAAGAGAGACAGGCGGCCTGCCAATAACAAACTTATTGCATTTGGTCAACCCCTTCTTGTTTCTCTTGCATAATATTGAGTGGTACATGCCTAACTGAAGAACCACATCCTTTGTGGAGTTAAGTCCTTTTCATATTAGAAAAGGCACGTATTGCCATTTATTCTTGATTTTTCTATGGTATGAATGACTTGTGTTAAAGCACATAGGATGGTATATAGTATTTATACGAGTTTATATAAATATCTACTTTCAATCTACTGGATTATCAACTATTATAAATGAATTCATACCATAGACAAAAGACCCGGAAACCAACTTTTTGTATGTCAGTTTGAAAAATCACAATAAGCGATCAAAATAGGATAACATACTTGGCTTGCCAGTGTTTCACTCACTCCATTTGCAATTTCACAATTCCCTAGACTGCCAGCTAGGGTACCTTACCAATTCCAGCTGGTTTGTTTGTTTATTTCGTTTTAGTGTTTTTCATCATTAAATCAAACTTTCGATTGGTAGTTCAGAAGTTCACGTTTCTGGTTAGTTAATTGGTGGTTTTAGTATAATCTTAACCAAAGTTTTTAAACAATAGTTCGTTTATGTTACATGATCAATTGAAGAAGTCGGTAATAGTCTTCGCACGAATGCCAATGAGGCTTACCGATCATATATGTCCACTATGGTTTTTGAATTGCACATATACAACTGATGTTAATATTAATCATAACCATATAGTTTATGAGTGCATCATGTATACATAGGCTAACACATTTAACATCTTCGTATCATCAAAATCATTTTTTTAAAATAATACAGTATCCTAATATGTTTCAAGTCAAATGGCTTCTCCATTTTGTTCTCCAAATATATAAAGTTTTGCCATCACTCCGATTCATGCACCTACTTTTGATGCTAAGGATCTTAGCACCAACCTTGTTGTTTATAAATTTCAACATAAAAAATAAATTTTGTTGCTCGTAATCTATTTTATCATAATTGATTTTCCGCGTGCTCTTATCGGATGAGTTTGTCCTACTAATCTGAGAAGTTGGGACATGCTAATATGTTATATACAATGTTGGCGATGATAAATTTTCCACTTCAAAGGGTGCCCCGCATTCCATGTATGTAAGTGCCTAACTTTGTATGATAAACAAATTATTCACTAAGCCTAATAATCATTTTTCAGTTAAAATATAGGGCAGTGCTCCCTTTAAATAAGTATCCATTTATAGGGAGAAAAGAACTTGAAGGGTTTTTCCATATAAATGATGAAACATATTACAACAATAATATTTTGTAAAGTGCACTATATTTTAATTTTAGTGCATTTTATTCACTATTAAAAATGAGAATTGCTATTCCCACTCCACTTTTTTCTATTCTCATTCCATATATGTGTAAAAATTAAAGAACAAATGGAGTGGGAATAGAAAAAAGTGAAGTGGGAATAATTTTTCCCTTAAAAAATAGTGTCTTAAACATTATAACCACATCATTTATCTTTTGATAAATTTAATTTTCAGAATTCCGTATAGTGATAAAACTTATCTTAGGATAAATGATATGATTGTAATGCGCAGAGTTAATCCTTTTCAGCCGTACATGACCCATCCAATTGATGAACTATATATATGCACCACAAAGAATATGAATCCAACACAAAAAGTCAAATCACAGACTAGCACTCGTATGAACTGTGACCAATTCCATACCCTGTCCTGTATGGACCATCCCTCATTCAGTTGAGTAGAAATCTAGTAAAGTGGGTTTACTCTATTTATTATCTTGCCAATTCTGTTTTTGTTTAGTTGAAAGACTTTGCACAAGGTTAATGTATCTTCGAAAGTCCGAGAAAGAAAAAAATAGGGGTGGGCTACACTGCCTCTATAAAAACCTTTGGGATAGAAGCACAACATCAATTGGTCAACACCATGAAAGGAGTTCAAAATCAGACAAAGCCGCCTCCTCTTCTTCTCTTTCACATTCTACTCATCTCCTTGCTGCCATTGAAGACCACCTCCTCACCAAGAACACAAGCAGAAGCTCTTATATCCTGGAAGAAGACCTTCCCTTCTCCACCACCTTCTCTCAACTCATGGTCCTTAACAAACCTCAACAACCTCTGCAACTGGACTGCCATTGCTTGTGACCCCACCACCAAAACAGTTTCCCAAATTGACCTCTCCAACTTCAACCTCACTGCAACACTAACCCAGTTCAACTTCACCCCATTTCTCAATTTAACCCAACTCAACCTCAATGCCAACGGTTTTACCGGCCCAATCCCATCTGCCATTGGAAACCTCTCAAAGCTCAAAACTTTAGACTTGGGTAACAATCTTTTCACCCAACAAATCCCAGTGGAGATTGCAAAATTAACCCAACTTGAATACTTGAGCTTCTTCAACAACAATCTCAATGGAACAATTCCTTTCCAGCTCACCAATCTCCAAAAGGTACACTCTTTGCTTCTGGGTGGAAATTACCTGACAACTCCAGATTGGTCTAAGTTTTCAAGCATGCCCATGTTGACATACCTTGATCTTTACTTGAATAGTTTGGATTCTGAATTCCCAGCATTTGTGTATGAAAAATGCAAGAACTTGACTTTTCTGGATTTGTCTCAAAATGCTTTCACTGGTCAAATACCAGAAGCTGTTTTCACCAATCTGGTAAAGCTTGAGTCTTTGAATCTCACCAATAACCAATTCGAAGGAACTTTGCCAACAAAATTTCCCAATCTTAAGCAGCTTGTTCTGGCATTGAACCGTTTTAGTGGTCCAATTCCTGAGGATATTGGGTTGATCTCTGGGCTTGAAAAAATTGATTTGCTCAATAATTCACTTGAGGGGCAAATTCCAACTTCAATAGGCCAATTGAAAAAGTTAGAGTACTTGGATCTTAGGGCCAATTCATTGAACTCTTCAATCCCATTTGAGCTTGGTTTTTGCACTAATCTTACCTACTTGGCTTTGGCTACGAATCAACTCGATGGGGAACTTCCTTTGTCACTGTCCAATCTGAAAAACTTGGTGGAATTGGGTTTGTCCGGTAATTCGTTCACCGGTGAACTCCTGCCTTCTCTGGTCACCAGTTGGACCGAGTTGGTCTCTTTGCAACTTCAAAACAATACCTTCAGTGGGGAAATCCCAGCTGAAATTGGGTTGCTGACAAAACTCAGTGTTCTTTACCTTTTCCATAATAACTTCTCTGGCTCCATTCCTTCAGAGATTGGAAACTTGCAAGATTTGACAGATTTAGATCTTTCAAGCAACCAGCTTTCGGGGCCTTTTCCTATGACATTCTGGAATCTCTCAAATCTTCTGAGTGTACAGATTTTCTCCAACAATCTCAGTGGGACAATCCCACCAGAGATAGGAAACATGGTGTCACTGGTTCTATTTGATGTCAACACAAACCAGCTGCAGGGGGAGTTGCCATATAACATTTCTCTCCTCAGTAACCTAGATACTTTTTCTGTGTTCACCAATGAATTCTCCGGAGGCATACCAAGCGATTTTGGGAAGTATAGTCCTGGTTTGAAAGTTGTTAGCTTTTCCAACAACAGCTTCTCTGGAGAGTTGCCACCAGAGTTGTGCAGTGGATTTGCTTTGGAAGTATTCACAGTGAACGAGAACAAGTTCACAGGTTCTTTACCTGAGTGCTTGAGAAATTGTTCAGCATTGACTAGAGTCCGGTTTGATGGGAACCAATTCACCGGAAACATTACTAATGCATTTGGTGTTCATCCGAGTCTTAAGTTCATTGCTCTTAGTGATAACCAGTTTGTTGGTACACTTTCACCACTATGGGCAGAATGCAAGAACATTACTGATATGCGTATGGGTGGAAACAGATTATCTGGTGAAATCCCAGCTGCACTTGGGGAGTTGACACAACTGCAGTCTCTAAGCTTAGACGCTAATGAATTGAGTGGGGAATTTCCTACTGGAATAGGAAATCTAACCTTGCTATTCACGCTAAACCTGAGCAGGAACCACTTGACAGGATCGTTACCCGACAGTGTTGGCAGATTGAGTAAGCTGCAGTTTCTTGATTTGTCTGATAACAACTTCTCTGGGGTAATAGCGATTGCGCGTGGCCTGTTTTCCAGTTTAACAAGCTTGAACATAAGCCACAACAAGTTATCAGGTGGTATCCCTGCCGAAATTGGCAACTTACAACTGAGGTACTTACTGGATCTTAGCAGCAATCTTCTCTCAGGAGATATACCTTCAAACTTGGCCAAGCTCACACAATTGGAGGTTCTCAATGTCTCACACAACCATCTCTCGGGGGTGATCCCATCAGCATTCTCCAGCATGCTTAGTCTAAACAGCTTTGACTTCTCTTATAATAACTTGACAGGTCCTGTCCCAACCGGTGGCATTTTCCAAAAGGCGCCTGCAAATGCTTTTGTTGGAAACTCTGGCTTGTGTGGAGCTTCTGTAGGACTAACAGCATGCAGTTCCCCCAACAAAAGGTCCAAGAACAGCAACAAAGTTCTAATTGGTGTGTTTGTACCTGTATGTGGCTTATTAGTGATTGCTACTGTTATTGCTCTGATCTTTATCTTCCAAAAGAAACCCAAGCTAAATGATGTGGAAACCAAAAGTTTGAAGTCTGAAAGCTTCGAGTCAAACATATGGGAAAGAGAAGTGAAATTTACATTTGGAGAAATTGTGAAGGCAACCGAGGACTTCGATGAGAAGTACTGCATTGGAAAAGGAGGATTTGGAAAGGTGTACAAGGCCGAGTTGTTGTCAGGCCAGATTGTTGCAGTCAAGAAGCTTAACATGACAGACTCTAGTGACATTCCAGCCATCAATCGCCGGAGTTTTGAGAATGAAATTAGAACTTTGACACATGTCAGGCATCGGAACATCATTAAGCTATTCGGTTTCTGTTCAAGGAGAGGTTCCATGTTCTTGGTTTACGAGTATTTAGAAAGAGGAAGCTTGGGAAAAGCATTATATGGTGTGGAAGGAGACGCCGAACTAGGCTGGGATACAAGGATGAAAATTGTGCACGGATTAGCTCATGCGCTTTCTTACTTGCACAACGATTGTTCTCCACCAGTTGTGCACCGTGATGTTTCTGTCAACAACGTATTGCTGGAATGGGATTTTGAACCCCGACTCTCTGATTTTGGAACAGCAAAACTGTTGAGCTCGGATTCATCCAACTGGACCAATGTTGCAGGTTCTTATGGCTACATGGCACCAGGTAATGTGACAAAATAGCCTTTTCATTTTTTGATGCATCTGTTAGTTACAAGATATGTTTAAGATTGCTAATTTTATTTTCTTGATGTGCAGAGCTTGCATTCACTATGCGTGTCACGGATAAGAGTGATGCGTATAGCTTTGGAGTGGTGGCATTAGAGATCATGATGGGAAGGCATCCGGGGGAAATGCTTGAGTCCCTATTGGAGTCATCAAAATCAATGAATGCCAATAAGGAGTTGCTTTTGAAAGATGTGTTAGACCAAAGGCTGGAGCCTCCAACCAGAGAATTGGCAGAGGCCGTGGTGTTTGTAGTGACCATCGCCTTGGCCTGCACGCGTGCTCATCCAGAGTTACGACCCACAATGCGCGCCGTGGCACAAGAACTATCAGCTAAGACGCAGCCGTTCCTCTCAGAACCATTTGATGCGTTAACCATCAACAAACTAACCAGTCATCAGAAATAGAAGATAGTGAAACTACGTAACTATTATTTGGTGTCTTTGTATTGAATGTGTCTACATGTATTGCCCCGTAGTCAATAAGATAGTTGCAGATAGAGGCCACAAATGTATACCATACAAACTATACTTGTACTGTACATTATTTTATAAAACCGGCTTCGAGATTCTGCTTTTATAAGTGTGATCATGAATTTCTGATAGAAGCACTACCAACATATCTGTAGCCATGGAATGGAAAGAACAAGTTTGATGTTCTCTAATAGGTAGATTAGATTCAATCTATTAGAATGCATTGGAACTACGCTCGAAAGGCTATGAGCTTTGAAGTTCACCAAACTGTTCCGCAAAACCGCGTTTTCCAGGTGGGTAAGACTTCAGATTTCTGTTCTTTTCTGGTGGGGGTAAGACCTCGCTTTCATACAACTTGCTCACAGCTCACATCCTTTGCTTATCTTAGGTTCTTCTTGTTTTCCTGAGTTTGACTTAAAAACTAATTTCTTAAATACCGGCTCATAGAATTTGTCGTTTTCTGCATTACAATAATGGGCTTGGAATCCCAGCGTAAGTAGACAACAAAATTTTTTTATAACTTAAGTGGTTAAGAATATTTACCTATGCATTCGAAAGTTAGAGTTCAACTTTTTCCTCTTCAATATATCTTGTATCAATTCAAAATGAAAAGTGTTGTATAAGTCAAAATTCTACAAGAGATTTATAACTTAAGTGGTTAAAAACATTTATCTTTGCATTCAAAATTTGGAGTTCAAATCTTTCCTCTTCAATATATCTTGTCTCAATTCAAAATGAAAAGAGTTGTATACAGTCAAAATTCTCTCTCGATTATATGTATAATGTGTCCACAAATCACCTTCTTTGAAAACTTGATAACATTTGAAGACAACACAAGCAAAAGTTGCATAACTACAGAGGAAAACAATCAATGAAGAGCAAATATTCAAAGAACCCCAACAGCATAGCTATCTAACACTCCACCCCACATTGTTTAAGAATAGGTCCAGTTTGCTTGGGCAAGAAGGGATCAATTCGCACCCAAATCAACGAGAAGATGGAAGCAAGAAGAACAGACCAAAGAACCACAATGGTGGGAGTTCTGTTTTGCCTTCCCATCAAACCTTTGAGGAAGGGGTATAAATGAAGAATGACCCAAAAGGAGAAAAACAGCTTTCCAAATAAAGGCCCCCATGAACCGTAACCATTGTTAATGGCGTCGGAAACTCCAGCCACGACTCCCACCATGTTCAAGATGATTAGGGTGGTTGGTGGTATCAAAAGAGTAGTCCATTTGAAGAGGTAGAGTTCCCCAAACTCTCCGTCTTCTGCTGCTTTCGATGTGACTGTAAAGTTTGTGTCAACACCAAATAAAACTTTGAGGAGGCCTTGGAACACTGCAAAGAGATGTGCAGACACTCCACCAATCACCCAAAACTGCTCATTACGCCACCAGTCCTCGATGCTGACATTGCTCCATCGCAATTCTAAAATGCCGGTTGCAATGATGGAGAGGAAAAGTGCCATGAACCATATGCTAGCAAAGTTATTCAGCTGCACACATGAAAAAATGTGACATGAATTACAATGTTACAAAAATACAATCTTCATTAACCTATTGCCATTGTTCTCCAAATAGTGTACAAGAGTACTACTTACCGTGGGAATGATGAACTTTCCGGTCAAAAGACAGACGGCCGGGACAGTGCAATAGGCAATTAATGGGATGGAAGTGAAAGGGTAGACAATGGTGTTGGTGTACGCAAGCCTCTCCAGCAATTTCAATTTTCCCCCCCAGGCATACCATAAGGGGCAATGTCGGCTAAGGAAGATTTCGACAGACCCCAGAGCCCATCTCAGGACTTGATGCAACCGATCAGACAAGTTTATCGGAGCAGACCCTTTGAAAGCTGGCCTCTTTGGCATGCAGTACACTGACTTCCATCCTCTACAATGCATTTTGAAGCCGGTCAAGATATCTTCTGTCACCGAGCCATAAATCCACCCAATCTGCAACGAAAAAACAAACCAATTCATCAAGTAAAAAGAATCAGATGCTAACTGATAATTATAGAAGAACTACACCATAATGCTACTGACCTCTTTTCCCCATTCCGTTTTTTCTTCATAGCCACAACTTATGACATGAATCGCCTCCTTAACGAGTGTTTGGCTATTATTCCCATCAGGAAGCCCACCATTTTCCATAAGAGTGGAAGCAATGAAAACAGGAGACTGTCCGAAACGCTTCTCAAAGTTCTTCTGTGACATGAGTGATGATTTCTCCAACTCATCATAACCTTCAAACCCTTCTTCAATCTCTTCGAGATCAAACATTGATTGACTTCCTTTCCTCACGTATTTCTTCCCCATCATTTTCTTCTTCTTGGAGATAAGTCCCCCGAGAAGACTTTTTATTCCATGCTTCTTCGACTTAGACTTCTTTGATTTCCGACAGCAGCCACAGAAGCACCACGAAGGCCAGCAGTCACATGTCATCTTAGGTCGCTTCTCAGACACCGGGGGATCATAGCCGTATAATGCTTGCCTATTGAATACACATCCAGTACCAACATAAACCGGTCCTTGGATCCCGTCTAGACCTCTCATGTTGATCTATAAGCAAAAACAATGTAAAGGCAGTGAGCTGAGCTTTTACAAGCAGATAATTCTGCATTTTAGTAGGGTACTAACTTAAAGGTGTAGGGAATCTTACATCAAAGAACACAACGTTTCGATTAGCATATCTATCATGACGATCAATGCCATCGAATCTCTGAGGGAACTGCACATAGCAGAGCTTCTTTCCAAGCTGGGGATCCATTAGGAAGCACATAGCTTCTCTCACAGCCTTGCAGTTGTTGATGTAGTGGTCACAATCCAGGTTCAACATGAAAGGTGCATTAGTAAGCACTGCAGAAACTCGAACCTGTTGAAAAGTACCAACATTTCCCAGTTAAAAACACTACTGAATGCACAAATATTGCTTCCATTAAAAACAAAATATTTTAAACATTAGCTCACCAAAGCATTCATGGCACCAGCTTTCTTGTGATGTTGATATCCAGGACGCTTCTCACGCGAAACATACACCAGACGTGGCAGTTCCTTACCGTCCACATCTAGTGCTCCCTCACTTCCCAGATAAACCTACAATCAAGTAGATTGTAGACAGTGGTTCAATCAGATCATTTCCATTTTATTTCAATTTAACTGGTGAAACTAAGTTATTTGGTTTGCATTTCTTTACCTGGATCATTCCGGGATGATCACGAGTGTTGTTCCCGGGCCATGGAGTGCCATCCTGCATCACCCAACCTTCTTCCGGTTTCTTCTGAGCCTTCGAAACCAATGCATTAATCTTTACTTTGAATTCTTCATACTCTCTCTGCAGTACCACAAGAAAAAATCTTTAGACCTCATGTTGCTGTCTTCAAATTGTTCCAAAAAAAGTAGCTAGAAGTTCTATTCACTTACTTTCATGGCTCTGCGCTCCTTTACAAAGTTCGGATGAACCTTGTCCTTCAAGTAATCTATCTTCTCCGAAAAGTAGAACTCGGGGGCCCTAGGTTCGATGTTATGCTTCTTGCAAAATGGCACCCATCTTCTTGCAAACTCAGCAGTCTCCGATAGTGCATCAAAAAGAAGCATTGAAGCACCATCATCCGAGACATAACAGCAAATCTTGTCAACTGGGTAGTCAACAGCTAAGATCGAAAGGACTGTGTTTGCAGTAATGATTGGAGGCTCCTTTAGAGGGTCCACTGTACTCACATAGACATCAACCGGGGCTAATGTGTTAGGCTCACCTTCGCGCTCAAACCTTATGGACAGGCGGTCCAAGTAAGTCTCCCGGTTGATGGGGTTCCATTTGGGGAACTGATCAAGTATCCAGGAAAATGCAAACCATATCTCACAAATCACAGATGTGATCCACAATGGATAAGCATCATATGCTGGAGTTAGGATGCGAAAGTGAAAAAAGAATGCTAGGATTACAAGCCTCACGACAATGACGATCCGGTAAGGACTGATTAGGCTTGATGGCAGGGGGACTTTTCGCCACAGAGGCTGCCGGGCTTCAGCCAAACTGTGAAAAAGTCCAGATTTGAATAAATGACAAATTGCTACATCATTGGGAAGCAAACTATGGTCAACGTAGATCACTACATAACCAACTTACAGGAATTCATCTTCGTAGCCTTGATCTTCACTTTTATCGTCTTTAGTACTCACCAAACCTTTCTTTTCTTGCCTGACTTTCCACTTCTCCACTCTGTCTTTCCACTCTGCATTACTCAAAACTTCTTTCTCGCCTTCAAAGTCCTTGCCGCAAACTATAGAACCCGAAAAGGGCATGAATTAGTACATGCAATTCCTAAAATGGAGTGTTATCTAAATTGAGATTGAGTTTCAGCCTTACCACTTCCTCCAACAGAGAAAGGTTGATGATCATTTTGGTGCCATTGCTGTTGCGTATGCTCGCCATTTTCCTACAAAACTCAACGGTATTCGATCAGCTTGGGTTGCCTTAAGATCACTTCCTACTCATCAAGATATTTTGTAATCTTTTTAATACTACATGAAACTATATTACCGATTGAGGAATGACATGATTATTTTGTTCGGCAGAGTCATCATGGTGATCAATCTTGATCTGAAATTCATCCTCAAAGTCATCTGCATCAAAGTCCTCCTCGTCTCCAGCAACTCTAGGACAACCTACACATTAGAAAGTGTACGTGTTATACCTAGTTGTAGGCCTAGGCACAATATAACATATGCATATGCAGCACTAATTAACGAAGTGGTTATCAGATGGGCCCTTACCTTTGTGACGCTTATAACGAGTGCTGCACTGAGGGCACTGCTGATTGCCTTCACTCCTTTCATAGTCATAACAAGGGCGGCAAACTGGGAAGGCGCACACATGACATGCCACAAACAACTCCCCGTCTTCTTTGTATCCGATTTCATCCCCACAAACCCTGCAAACTTTTGATGAAGACTCTGACTGCTTCTTCGGAGTCTGCATACCAATGATCACATTATGATTTACTATCTAGTACTAACTAGTACTAATTGTAACAGGTTGACATCTACAATGCAATAACAGTTCGGTCTAAGTGGCATCTAGTCACTACTTTGTTGTGAAAATTCCTGAGTTTAAATCTTATAGAATAAATAGAAATTGTAAGCTATACATATTGTGCATACCTCTTCAGTGCTATTTACAACATGGAGTTCGTCTCGGGTGTGAGAACCGGTAAACAAGCCTGACATGGTGGTTGAGGCCGTGGCATGCAATCAGTAAACGAGATGATGAATTGCAAAGATGGTGAGAAGAAGGGAAGGGAAGGTGAGGTATTATAATGAAATGTGTTGGGGTGTAAAGTGAAGATGAGTCTGCTGTTGTGTACCTACTGTGAGTTGGGAAGTCGTATGTTTGAGTCTAAGAGACGTTTGTTTGGTTTTTGCTTGGTTTTGCAAATGCTTCGTTGCTCATCGCTTCAACTCAAAGGTTTCTATGAGGTTGACACCAAACATTTTTCTAAAATAAATTACAAAAAAAGCACAGGTACAAACAACGCAGATTGTTCTGTGGAGTTGGGATACAGTTCCATTTATTCATGTTAGTCGAGGTTGTCTTTGTGTTCACGAGGATCGAAGGTATGGTGCAACAATGACTTAGATGAGAATATGTAACAGACGAAATACGTCCTTGAAACCATGCCCTAACATGGATAACAGATCAGTGTTGCATCCGTAATACACAAGACTTGCTTTCCAACGACAGCTGCCAATACTTGGACATTACCATTTTGAAAGAAAAGTTTAATATCATTAGGATCAAAAGTTGATTGATTCTCTAGTTATTAGCTAAGCAGATAATACTACATTCGCATTTTTGAATGATCATTATCATAATTTAGAAAGACGAAAAAAAACAAAAGGGCCACAAAAGCTCTTTCCCACAGGCATCAACGCCAATCTTAAAATTTAGACTTCCTATAAATCAGAGATGACATTGGTCAGTCTAATACTGATTTAACAGATGACATAACTTATTCTTTTATTTTGGGACGTTTTGGAGGTGGAGAACTTGACACGTCAACATCTGGCTCCGAATTCTCAGGCGGAACTACCGTTTCAGGCGCCTTCTGCTTCCCTACTAACTCCTGTGAACCTTCTTCTACAGATGCCGCGTTGGTTTTAACTGTATCAGCCTCAGTCTCCCCGTTTTCCAACTTGGAGGACTCCAGCTCAGTTTTGTCGGGACAAACTTGCATTGCATCTATTGGCTGAGCAGAGGGGTCGTCCGAAGTGGATGATGATGCCTTCAGTGTGTCCATACCCGTTTTGCATTGCTTCTCAAACATCATTTGCAGATACCTCCCTTGCTCTTCTATTCGTAACTGTAGATTTCTTTGTATCTGCAAAGAAGGGAAAATTACAAATATTACACAGCATATTATCAACAGAGGACCCGGGATGATTAGAACAACAGAACCAGGGAAAGTACACAACAATTAAGGAACATGCCAACTTCATGGTTCAAAGTATGGCCAGATCAAAACAGGGCAATAGTGCTATAATTGTTAAGTTCTCACACTTTGTCAAAAGAGACAGGTAGAGTTGGATAAAACCATCATAGCAGATTTTAAGTGGATAGCTCAAACGATTGATCACTTAGAAAGAAAAAACCTTTTCATACCTCAAGCTGTTCATGCAGCCTCTTCTGAACTTCCATCTGAAGTCGCAAAGCTTCAGTGATCTCGATCCCGCTGTTACCCAGATCGAATGAGAAGAAAGGTTCAGAAAAATATAACATCATAGACCCACAATTAGAGAAGAGTAAACAAAACTATAACTAGATGGAAGAACCACTTGACCCCTAGAGCCCTCGTTAAACCAAACCCTAGGCCTACCCCATTCAAATGGTTAAACAAGTTAGCAATATCTTCCAGGTGCTAAAGTAGTATCTTTGTTTTATCTAACAAGAAGACAAAAGGTCCTTATCAAACCCTTGCTCCTATCAAAAGAAGGAAAATAGTTAGCAGTGTTTTTCAGGTGCTAAAGTTAAGAAATCGCTGTATCTCGTATCCTCCTGTTCTGCTTAGGCAGCCTCATTCCAGGTATTTTTCCATCCAGGAAGATCTGTTAAAAGAACTGAAGATCTATAAAAAAACAAACGCTGCCTAGTGTAGATTGGACCATCCCAACTCACAGCAGATTTGAGTTCCGACCGCCCGCCTCTGCAGATCATCTTAAACTTGGGGGTCAACAATATGTCAGTGAATTGAAGATATTCCCAACTGATAAATTCTAATGTTATCACAGTTGTTAACTTCCAATCACCATAAGTGCAGCTTCCGTGTTTCAAAATTGAAAAAGTAAAGACCCCTATTCAGGGAAATATCATGGCTAATAGAAGTCACTGTATAAACGCAAGGTGTATCAGATATTGCAACTTTCAATGAGTTCCAAAAACAAGTACATGATAATTATGCTTCTTCAGAAGCATTCAACCAAAAAGGTATCAGGAACTAATCAGTAAATGACTTACGTTTTCAAGTCAAGAGACGTCATTTCTTCAATGGGAGTTAATTTCTTCTCCGCAGACCCTACAAAAGCATGTTTTAGACCACATCATACTCACTATATTTATATATATTGTCATACAATTCTACGCATGCATATACATAGAGGCACATGTTACATACCTTCAGATGATTCTGGTCGGTATCTAGCAGTCCTATATTTCTGCAGTTCAAAATAATCTCCAATCAAACGCAAGTTCTATCTCTCACATCACACGCACACTAGTTTATATGGTAAACTATTTATTGGTGAAAGGAGCTTGTGTACCTGCAAGTGACTTTTCACATGATAGATAGTCAAGCTTTCAACTTTCATGAGCTTTAGCACACCTTTAGGAGTTGCTCCTGTGAGAAATGAAGATTAAATTGAGGTATAAGTTTGTATCTTAGGCTATAAATTGAGTAAAGCCCAGAGGATCTACACACTTTCACTGCCGCCAAGTTGGTTAACAGCCTCCACAAAAGCCTCATGGAGCTCTGGTGTCCAACGCATGCGTGCCTTGGAGGGGGCACTATTAGCTGGGGAAGGAGCATTAGCAGATACGATTTCCCTAGAGGGAACAGGAATGATTTCTCTAGATGGAGCAGGAACAATTTCCCCAGATGAAGCAGGCTGTTGCTGGTGATCTTGGGGCTGCTGAGCTGAAAAATCTGCAGATGGTTTGGAAACCTGGTACTTCATCTGAAACAACACAATCAGAACCCAACATTAACAGATATGGCAGACATTATCACATGGCAACTGTATATCAAGCTCCAACTATATGAGCCAACGTCAACCTTTGGTTCAAGATCTGTAACGTTGTTGTCAATAAGAAGCTCATTCCACTCAGAAGTCAAAGCATCATCATCAGTAATTAGCTGGTCTGCCCATTCCTGCCAATCATTTCTCTTAACAAATTCTTCAGAAGCCACAATGCCGCTGCAACTACTGCTCTGTACTTGACTATTCTCGACATGGTTATTTACAGGAAAATCCATGATGTCTGGCAGTGAATCTGTACACCAGGAGCCAATATTTTCTTTGGAATAAGGACAAGACGCCGTAGACTGAAGATACCCTGAATGAGAAGAATGCGGTAATGGCAAAGATGCAGAACTCGATGATTGAGAAATGAAAGGAGTATTTCTCGACTGCTTGTCATTAGGCGAAAGAGCTGAGTAGTGAAGATTGGTCGAATATCCTGACGAAGATGAAAAGATGTGACCAACTACTCCACTGTTGGCAGTCAAGTGACCAGAATGCACAACAGGCCTTGTCATATGTTCTCTTTCCATGGAAACCTGCTGAGAATCCAGAAACTTCGGATATGTCTCTTCCAAAGGGGTTGGAAGGACTGGTAAGGATGACGACATTGCTGCCGAGACCCCCATGTGAGTAAACTGCGTGTCAGCGGATCTCCGCATGGATACAGCAGGGCGTGCTTCCATCGGTAGTCCTAAATTCAGATAAAATGATCATCAGTGGCCTTGTCATTACCCATTAGCTTTAGCTTGTGAATCTGTGATTGAAGTGGTACTTACCAAATTAAACCTACTGAAAGCACACCTTTTGCTTGTTATCAATATCCAAATCAAAGAAAGAGTTCATCAACTTCACCTGTGAACAGAAGCAGCAACCCTATAATTATATTTCAAACTTGTTCCAAAACCCTAGTGCAGCTACAATCCTATAATCACATCCCACAAATCAAGTGATCATATCCCACAAATCAAAACTCTATCAAAACATGCAATTCATCCAAGCAAAAGAAAAACAGCTGCAAAATAAAAAATCATGCAGAAAAAATCAGATATCCAAAACCAATCAAAATTTTCAGAACAAGCAAACCCCATATCCATAAAACCCCAATACAATCACCAAAATCCAATTAGAACCCAACAATCCCAATTGAAAACAAAATGGCAAAAATTCAATCAAACTCCAAATGGGCATGCGAAAAAACCAGTGATAAAATCCCAAATTCTAACCCAAAACATCAAAATTGAGCAAATTCATCAAAAGGGTAAATCGAGCTCGTACCTAAGATTCGATACGGAGCCCCAAGTAGGAGAATTGGAGCCTGAAAACACGCAGAATCGAATCGAAACGAGAAATTAGGGCGCAGAAGGGCGGCGGCGACGACACCTCTAAAATAACCGGCGGGTGTTTTTAAAAATTCGGTCACCGCCGGCGTGTGGAGAGAATGAAGAAAGAGGATGATGGTGGTGGAAGTGGCCGCTGATGAGTCACGCGAGTGCGCTCTGTTGCCTTCCTTCCACTCTTTTGGGCCTCTTGGGGGGCGCTCTCCGTTTTAACCATCACTGGATCACTCCACGCGCCTCAGTAGTTCTTTTTTAGGCATATATGCGGGGGCCCACGATGCAAAAGTAACTTTGCATATTAGTAGTACTAGTACGTACCTAAATGTGTTTAACTCGTGTTTAACTAATTCACATGTTATAATATATACTACTGTTTATAAGAATTGACATATGAATTCAAGAAGTATTCTACTTTAATATTTAAGTTTTAGGGAAATTACTTTGAACTCAAGTCAATGCCTACCAATTTAATTAGACCCAAGTAAGTCGAGTTGACTTTTAATAAGTATCACATTGCGAATCTATTACCTTTATTTATGTTGATGGTTGATATCGTTTCGTTCTAGTGAAAATAATATCGATTCAATTTTTACTTAATTGGAATGCAACTAGAGAAATTGTAAGTGAATATGTCTTCTAATTTTACATTTTATTTTTTAGCTGAACAATAATATTGTACTCTAAAAATAATAAATATTGTAATTCATTTAGTTTATAGCACGTAAATAAAATATATAAGGTAATTGTAATCGGCTAAATACATAATGCACTGATTTTGGTGGGTAGTGTGAAACATTTGGAAGGGGTGCACGTGGGGCAAGCGTTTCAGCGTCCGATGATTGCATAATGAAAATGTTCTTTGGAGTTGCCCAAAAGACCAACGTGGACAAAGGCATGACATTTAACTTTCTTTTTCTTTTGATGTTTTTATCTTTTGGGCTGGTCTTGGGTGTTTTCATGTTGGACCCAATTATGGTTCGTGGGAATTTTGAGTGGACACGTGTAAGAAACCAGTTGGATAGTAGTCAACGCTCGAAGGTCAAAGTTACACTCAAAAAGTTCAAAAATGGAATCCCTTCTGATATTATCAAGGAACAAAATTTTAATTTCGATAGTCAAAATTTATGGAAATTTCAAAAAAAATTTCAATTTCAGTAAATTTCGATTTTTAAAAAAAACCAAAAATATGTTAGAAAACTTATGAATTAATATCTCTACTTTCTATAGGCTCTTAAATCAACAAATAATGCAATTTAACATTTAAGCTATATAGGATTGTCCATATGGATTAACTTTCATATACATAAAGGAGAAGAATTCGTATTTTGTATTCCTCTAAACTATCAATCAATACAATATCTTAAGATGAGGTTTATAAAACATACATTAACTATTACATTAATATTACAATATAATATAAGAGTTTTAAAAAATATAAGAGCATTTCCAGCGGGAGGTCGAGCGCGCAGGCGGAGGCGCTCGCTCGACCGTGGGAGCTCCTGTTCACGCCACACCGGCGAAAACGATTTTGGGCGAGCGGCGGGCTTGACGGAAGAAGGCGGGCGGGCCTGCGACGCTCGCTCGCGCCTGCGACCGCTGTCGGTGAGGGGTGTGGGCCCCGCGCTGACGCGGAATCGCACTCGTTTTTTTTTTTTTTTTTCGGGCGCGTGCATTGCACGCGCGCGTGGGGGAGCGTGGCTGGGGGGCTGAGGGGTTGTTCGGTAGTGGCGTCCGAACGGGGGAATTTTTCTGAGGTTTGTGTTCGGCAGCCACTGCCGAACACCAAAAAAAGCCTAACGGCTATTTTTTTTTGAGTTTGCTGACTGCCACGTGGCAGCATCTGGTGCGTCCGCCAATATAGCCGTTGGCAATCAACGGTCCAGATGCTGCCACGTGTACTGACCGTTTGAATTTTTTTTTTTTTTAATTTTTTTCCCTATAAATACAATCCTTCATATAATTTCTCATACACCAAAATTAAATTTCCACTCCATCATTACACACCATTTTGCTACTTTCTTTGTCAATTTGCATACAAAATTTCCTCATTTTTCTACAATCAAAATGTCTCGTTCCTCCAGAGCTAATGCAGCAATCCCGGACAGTGTATGGATTGAAGCAGAAGTTATCCAGTTGTGCAAATCTTGGAAATTTGTATGTCATTGCCCGATCACCGGTACTGAAATGCGTGCACCCCAAATGTGGAAAAAAATTACCCAACACTATATTGCTCATATGCCCGGTACGGTTCGAAATGAAGGAGCTCTACAAAGTCACTGGAGGAATTTGAACAAAGAATTCAAAACATGGAGGGATGCATTGAACAAAGGAGCGCAAAATACCGGGAGCGGCTATGCTTTGGATGACGAAGTAAACATTTCAGAAATTTTGTTTTTTTTAACCTTATATTTTGGTATATAATTTTAATAATTTTGATGATAATTTTAATAGATAAGACATGTGCAACTGTGGTATCAATCTGAAATGAAAGGGGCTAGTTTCGAACAATGGGGCGGTTGGGACATTGTCAAGGATTGTCAGCGGTATGTACAAGTCCGCATACCGGACCCAACCCCTTCTTCATATGCTTTCACAGGTGAAGGTTCATCAATGGGAGCGTCATCGGGAGGAACCCCAATGGGAGCGTCATCGGGAGGAACCCCAATGGAAGTGAATTTATCCGATGATGTTGACACTATTGCAACACCTAGTTCAGAGACTCGTCCTACAGGAAGAAAGGCTGCAAAAAAAGCAAGGAATCAACAACCCAGTATGACCAAAGCATTGTGCGAATAATTTGCAAGGAATTCCGCACTTCGTGTTGAAGAAGCAAGAAGAAGGGAAGAGGTCCGACAAGCAGAACGAGCAAGAGAAAATGAGTTACTGCAACAGGAAACTGAATATAAAGTTATGTCAATGGATTGCAGTTATATGACTCCAAATTCAAAACAATATTGGGCGGAGGAAAGACAAGAAATTACTCGTAGACGGAGGCTTTTTAAGGAAGCCCAACAGGCTGAGGCTTCCGCTTGGTTTCCTCCTCCTGAAGAGTGATTTAATTTGATGATGTTTTTATTTCATTTTATTAGCATGTAATATTCATGTTTTATTTTATTAGTATGTAATGTTAAATTTCAAATTTAAATAAAATCTGTTTTATTCTTGTATGAATAAATTTTATTCATGTTTTAATTCATGTATAAATTTCAAAGTTAAATAAAATTTGTTTTATTCATGTATGAATAAAATAGTTGTACGAATAAAATTTGTATGAATAAATTTTATGTGTAGATTACTTGAATATAATATTGGTGATAATTTTTATACATGTTTTTGAAAAAAATAAAAAATAAAAAAAGTTAATTTGCTGTACGTCGCTGTGGTTAGGACGAAATTGACTCGTGTAGATGCTAAGTTCTGCTGTAGAGTTTGGCGACGAAATATTTGTGCTGAAAGCTGATAATTTGTCGCAAAAAAGTACGCCAACATTTACTAACCGCCGACTTTTAGCGACGAAATAATTCGCCGCTGATACCTTTTGTTTTGTCGCTAAATGCTATTTTTTTTGTTGTTTTTTGTGATTTAAGAATTTCACTTTTTTAGAATTATTGTTTCCATTTAAATCAAGATAACGAACCAATGAAACAAGAATACTAACAAATTAATGGAAGTAGTCAAATTAACCATAGCTTATATTGAAACAAAATCATATCTTACAAACATCAAATTACAATCAATGTGCATAAAAAATTCTACCTACCGAAAATATTAACTAGCTAATCTTCATTGCATTTGTATAGAGAAATCTTCATTAGGCCTTTGGAAAGGAGATGGAGTCCCAACTAGAAAGATAGAGCAAACCAATGGAGTCCCATTTGTTTGTTATGTTGTAGTTTGGAATTTGATGAAGAGCTGCTTATACAACTAATCTGCTCAAATACATCAACCGTAAAGAAGCAAAAATCCTTCAAATAACTAACAGCAAAGTAAAGTAGAACCCTTATAAAGTGCTAACATATTGCAGCATAGAGAAAGCGCAAATTCAATGTTCATCAATCCTTAAGATTATAAAGACACGGCCATCAAGTACATACCAATTCAAACCTTAAAACCAGAGTAACTAGGAGCATACCTGCTATAAGTTGTGGGCTTTGGGTAGTGTACATTGGATTTTTTTCGATGGCTTTTGAATCACCTCAATGTTTAAAAATGAAGCTTTTGTCGGGTGCTGAGTTGCCTTAAAACAAATTGAGCAAATATACTCACCACAGACCATTGCAAACAACAAGACAATCATCCTCAGCACCAATGGCGATTTCTTGGGCACCTTTATAAGGAACAAATCCTGAAATCCAAAAAGGTAGGCAATGCAAAAAGAGAGCTATAAATTACAAAGAACAAACATGACATGGGCAATTAATCCTAATAAAGGTCCAAACTTTATAACTCAATTTGATCAATCTAAACTAACAGGAGAATAAATAATTATGAATGATCCAAAAAACGCCCAGATTAAATCACATAACTAACTATAATATGTGATTAAGACTAGAAAACTAGAAAAGGAAACTGGTGTTGCTAACCAAGACAAAAAGAACAGAAAGATAAAAAACGTAAAATACACACGATAGCTATTCCAACATATCCAATCCAAACACACTAACCCATTCCAAAATCACCTACCCCACAATAAACAAAAAACGACCAAACTAATAAAAAGCCACTAAAAAAAAACTAAAAACACCACCAATGAAATTAATAAATCAAAATCACCAATTCCTTATTCACCCCAGAAAATTACCTCTCTGCACCCTTTAAGGTCAGCTCCAAAATATACAAAAAATAAATCTACCAAAAACCAACAAATAAAAACGAACAAACAAAAAAATTCAGAAAGAGACATCTTTTCATATCAAACCCAAATACAAAAAAGAACCTAAAAAAGAAAGAAAATAGTTATAAAAATCTTGAAACATAGAACTTGAAAGAAAATAACCTTTTTAAATTTTTGGACAATACTATATAAATTAGAAAAAAAACTATAAAAATAAAATGAAAAAAAGAATTAACAATAATTTCTAAAGAAAGATAACAAATATCCTAAGATAATATAAAACTGGACTAAACACTATTTAAATAATTATTTCATAAAAAAGGAATAGACAACAATAACTAAATATAACTTTGTATTTACCTTTCACCATAAATCTAAAATCGAAAAATAAAAAAGCTTTTTAAACCCCCGTAAATTCCTCTACCACTCATTATTTCCAATAATAAAAACTAACAAACAATAATCGTAAGCTTATAGACAGTCTCATCTACCCTCCCTCAAACACAATATAACTACTAACAAAATACACTATCCTATTAATGAAATTAACTATTATATATTAATATGACTAAATGAGAAAGCTAAACATAAGGTAAAGTACTACTAATAATCTTCTTAAATTGAAGCGTAACAAGACACGAATGACAAAAAAGAGATGCTATTAGAATTAAAAGAAGAGTTAAATTTTATCTTGTGCAAAACCGAAACACAACAGTCCAATAAATCCCTAAACCGAAACAAACAGGTCAATAAAAAAAAAAAAAAAAAAAAACAAAAAAAAACAAACAAAAAAAAAAAAAAAAATGAACAAACAAATAAAAACCAACAATTGACATAAGAAAACGTGACGAAAAAATCAGAGAGGGGGAGGGGGGAGTCAAACGGGGGGGAGAGAGGGGGGGTAGAATGAGCGACCTAAACAAATTTTTAATATTAATAAAGAATGAAAGAAGAAGACGAAAAAACGAAGAGGGAGGAATGAAAGGGAACATTTCCTTATATTTTTTTTTTTTTTGGAAAATATGAATACGAAAAAATGTATAAGAGAAATGGCCTTTATACTACGAGAAAAAAACCAAAAAGTACGAAATATCCTAACTAATTAAATTTAACAACTCAAACAAATTTTAACTTTTGCACGATCGACTTATCCGAAACTAAGGAAAATAATTCCCTAAAATTTTTCAAAGCCATTTTGGTAGTGCTACATGGGTGTGCGCTGTTTTTTTGACGGAAGGCTTGCCCGATCACTATTCATCGCCTGCTCGCCTGAGGAGGGCAACACCCCACTTCGCGCCTGCGCCTGGGCCTGCATGGGTGGAAATGCTTTAATACAACAGAATTACGCACACATATTATTCTAATACATAAAACTATTACAATGAGGCTCATGTTTACTTCTTGAAACATTATCAGTGAATTAATAATATTGCTACCATGACATTTGTTGGCTCGCAAAATGAATGAACATTCAATATGCCAATAGGCTAGCAAGAAAACACTAAAAACAGTTGTTGATGCACAAAAAGAAAGTTGTGGAAAGATTCAAAGAGCATTATTGAAGATAAGCAAGAAAACACCAAAAGAAAGTTATCGACCGAAATTATACCAAAATTTCGGTAATTTCGGAAAGTTTCAGCTTCTAAGGCTCGAAATTTACCGAAATTTCTTATTTTTTCGCTGACATTGATACGTACCACGATTCACGTTTCGGAACCCCAAAAAACCAAAAATTTCGGCCGAAATTTGGAGGTTTCGGTCGAAATTTTGTTCCCTGGTTATTATTATGCAGATTTGCTATGTTTATAACGACCTTTAATTCATCTCCCAACTGGAGATTCTTACCCCTATGTTCTTAAACGAGGAGCACTTACTTTAGCATGTAATAATATTTTAAAATTTAATAATAATTACGTTATAAAGAAAACATGTACTATTTAATAAAGGAGGTGATAGAATTTATGAGATCGGTCATATTTCTTATTTAAGTCATGTCTTTCTCAATAATTTATATGAAAATAAATTATTATGTGTTTGCGGGTTGTATACCGTATTGGAAAACTGGTAATGTCTTTCTCAATATTTTATATGAAAATAAATTAATTTGTGTTTGTGGGTTGTATACCGTATTGGAAAACTGTGTCTTGAAGAAGTAGAAGTGTATATAAAGAACTACCTATACTACCTGAATCACCAGGCCATTAGCTCAAAATAAAACTCCTGTTGTTTGGCTTTGGTTAGGAGAGACATACAGTTGCAAAAGAAATCACTAATTCCTAATGATTCCCTCTATTTGATAGATAAAATGGTTTATAAAAGGAAACAAAACATCAAGTTATCTCCTTGACATTTGAATTACAAGGAAATACATGTCTAATTGGAGTCTTCTATGCAGAGGATTTACTTCCTTTTACAATGCAACAACTTCAAGTATCAGAAAGCACTTTCCTTTCACACAAAAAAGTACAGAAAGCACTGAAACTAAAACCAGAAATTTGCAATACAAGTTATAGAACACAGAAACATATACTTCACATTCACTAACATTGAACCCAAAGGCATGCTCCACTACTGCACTCAAAGTCTGTACTCGAAATTGAGTCCCCGTTAAGGCTTGCATCCAAAAAGGACATAAGTATAAGCTTTTTCTCATATTAGTGTTAGATATAGTAAATGGAATTGGGTAATCTGAATGTGGGTGGGGGGGAGAGTCCATCAAAGCTGCTCCATTGATCTCCAATGATGCCCCATATGTGGTAAACTTCATCAATCAATCTCTTCCTTGCTTCAGACCTGTATTTCTGAACTTCCATGAATTCATCTTCAAGGCCCCTGTGTATACAATATGTATATGAAGTTCAATGTCTCTCTTGTAGTTCATCATTATCAATTTACCCATTTGACAAAACCAGCTAGAAGAATAAAAAGGATAGAAACAGTTGAGATCAGAAAGTGAAAGAGTATAGACTTGTGGATATATAATGCAATTTTCCGGCTTGTCTATGGTGAAAATGTGTACCTAGTACAAACTAATGGATTGCGATCAATGTATCCCTAGTAGAAAGTGTAAACATGTTATTCTAATGACTACAAGGACTATAGCATAAAAGAATCCGATAAAGCATGGATACTTTAGGTTTGAACTAAAGAGATGGATTTCTAACTTTGATGAAAGCAATCTCACCATACCTCAAAATAAGACCACTCCATCCATGATATCTCACCTTGATGAAATTATCTACACTTGAAAATCTAAGACCACTCCATCCATGATATCTCACCTTGATGAAATTATCTACACTTGAAAATCTAAGGGTTTCCCTTCTAGAAAAGATCAGAAACCTCTGTCTTTGATCTCATGGAAGAGCTTCAATGTGTGCTCAACAGCTGGTGCCTTGCTCTCCTTCATCCATGCCTCCAAAGAACTTGCATTCAACTTCTGCCCCCTAAAAGTCCCCAACGACAAAGTACATTTTACTCGGATCATAAGTTAGAAATGTACCTTCAACGACTATTTGTTCTAATATCGCCTAATCTTTGTTTGGTTTGAACATACTAGGATTTAACTTACCCGCAACCGTGTATCTTGAAGTAAGAAAAGGTGGGGAGGAGTGCGTCATCAACATAAAAAATCCAAGCATCTTTGCCACCACCCTCCAAAGCGCAACAACAACTAGTTAAGTAGAGAGTGACCTCCTCCAGGGCCTTATCTGAGTCAGCTGTGTACTGACATGAAGTCATGTATTTCCCCACACATTCTTGGGGCACCACATCAAACCCTCTAATGTTGTTCACTTCAACATTGATCCTCCAAATTTCACAGTATTTCTTCAACCTATCTCCCACTAGTACCCCATTGTGTTCCGTTTTTCAAGGTTTCAAAATGTTCCAATATGCTGCATTGAGAAAACAAGGAATCCTATGAGTTTTCCCATTTCAATTTGCAGACAAGAGAGTGGTGAAGATGGAGAGAAAATGGCTGTGAGATTACAGAGTAGGGCATGAAGAGCATATAGTTAAAGGTTGTATAGGGTGTGGGGGCATGTTGATGGATCAGCGTTTCAATGATGTGCCAAATCCACCTTAACATCTTCCATTTGATTTTAACTTCTCATCTTTGTAAACTATAAGTAATTATACAGTTCTAGCTTAAACATTCTCTGATTTCTGCACTGACATCGTTTTGATGCATTGGTTTTAAAGGCAACTGAGTGTTCAGAAGTGGAAAATTGATTATGCCAACTTTCAAATTGCAAAAGTAGCACAGGATATATCCAGAAAAGAAAAAACAAAAAACAAAAAAGAGACATTTAAATGGAGTATAAATAAGGTTTTTTTTTTGGACAAGATGGAGTACAATCAAGTTGAAAAGAGTTAAACTGTGCAAACATTACATAGTAGCCTTCAAATTTTTCTACAAAGCTACAAAACCAAAAAACTACAATAGAATTCAATGGGGAAATACTAAGTTGATAATGGACTGCTCTAAAAAGAAACACCAACATATGAATTGCGAATAGACCCTGTCCAGATAGCTCCATTATGTTCATCAACATCGCTGATAGCGGTTAGGCCAGGTTCACTCAAAGACTCTATGATCGTTCCCTGCTCGTTCAACTTCAACCCTACTTGGCTGGTGCAGCAGGTAAATGAGCAAATACTTCATGTTGATGAGCTCTTGGTCCACTAAGCCAGTATTTGAAGATGGTGCTAGTTTTACCCTCTCCTACGAGCAAAAATGAATTGTCTCTGCTCAATGAAACCCCATTGGCAAAGCCAAGTCCGTCCATCAATGCGGTGACCCTACCAGTGATGGGGTCATATTGAAGCAGCCTCCCAATCTTGTCAAGTGTGCCGAACAAATGCACAGTATTCGATAAGATGGGGAGTTCCGGAATCACCCACAGAAATGCTCTCCCAACCTTGACGGCAACTACTAAATTTGGATTGTAGATTGAAGAATTTGTAACGGACAACTGGACAAAAAGGCAAATTCTTTTTGGTCAAAAAGCAAAATTGTGCTTTGCAATTCATGAATTTGTTTGCCATGCCACTCATCTGATCATGTAATGTGTGCTCGCTATGCATCATTACTAACAACAGAACAAGTTACAGCTTCATTTACTAATAATGTAGTATCAATGGGTATGTTAAAATTGGAAGATCTTAAACATCCGAATTAAAAGTGTATCTTAAGGGATATGTTTGTCACAGTGAGCAGTCAAAAAGATTAACAGTGTTTTGAAGTTTCAATTCTTTGGTTCCCAAAGAATGAAGGAAAGGTCTTTCATAGCTGTTCAGGTGAGTTTGATATCTATAAATGGAACTCGGATAGCCTGAATGTGATGTTTATAACTCATGGATTTGAATATCATACTCATGATGTCCAGAAATGGCCATCACAAATAGAACTCATGAATTTAAATATCAAATTTTCCTGTAAAATATGGAAGAATGTGTTCAAAAATGGATTTGAACATCATATTTTCCGACCTACTGAAAAATTAGGTCATGTTTGCTAATGGTGGGCGGCAATCTTGTAATACACAAGGAACTTGACAATGAATAGTGGACCCCAAATCCGACCCAAATCCATCTTTATAGTATCTGCTTTTTTCTTTTTGACAATCAAAGGTAAAAAGATTGAAAGAACAACATTTGCTGCATACCAAGGTTGAGAAGATGAAGCAAAATTGGTCAAGCTTTATTAGCCAACAATCCTCTATGTAAATCAAAGTTTCATGACAATATAGACTGAAAAGTAAATCAAAAATATCTATACACATCAGGAGAAACTGTCCAACGAATCATCGCCGGAAACTATGAGGTGGAAGACGGTCATCAAAGCCGTTGTCAAAGTTGAGAGAGTAGCTCTGAAGATCATAGCTGCACTGCGTGTAGCTCTTTCGCCATCCCAAACCTTGTTTCCACTGTGACTTCAACTTCCAAACCAACTGCCTCAAAAGATATGATCCGCGGCAACAACCCATTGATGATCTTCTCTGAATACGAACAAGTGCGACTGCAGAGCCAGTGCTCGGAATTCTCCTTGCCCACTTCAAAAACTGGATTCTCCAACTGCTAGAGATGCTAGAAACTTTCATTTTTGAGCTGTTCGTTCACCTTCTGCTGTTTGTTACTTTATAGAGAGCTCTAGTAGGTATAAGCAAAAAAGCATCAAGTAGAATATTATGGTTGGCACGAAAACAAGCAGATGAGGCTTTCAAGTATCAATACCCACTAGCAAGTATCACTTTTAAGGTGTCACAATCCCATTGGTGGAAATTGATGATCATTTTATCAGTAGCCTGTTTAGAGGCCCACTTTCAAATGGATCATCCTCTAAAGGTGCTTGTGATTATTGCTATGTTTGTTTTGCTTCTGTTTCAATCAAGGTACTTAGTGGAGCACTTTACCGGAAGTAGATGAGGTCCGCTCTTACGTCAAAAGTTCACACCGGCCATACCTGCATCAACGGTAGTGAACTGATGAGTCAAGTTTTGTTAACTTCATGTAGCCTGCTTATCACATGGTTGATTACATTATCCATAGAGACGGCCCACAAAGATAATGAGTGCCAAACTGACATGGATATAAAGCGAATGACTGGGCTGTTTGTAATATTAAACAAATGATCCTTAGTTCAACAAAGTATAAAGCCGCATAGAGTTGCTCTAGCTGACTGATAAAAAAGAAAACGCCAAAAAATGACTAATAGTGATTTGCGTGGCGGAATAATATTCCAACAGACTACTAACCTGATATTGCAAAATTGTAAAGCACCGAGGGCGACTTCAGGTAACTAGATGAGGACCACAAACATGAAAAACGTAAAGGCACCAAATTCTCTCAGCAAGTTCACCTGGAAATAAGTTACGCATTAATTCTAGCATTTTCTCTGTTTAATCTGTATGAAAGATAAGGGAGTTTGTATACTCACAGTCGTTATGCTCCTTTCTATTATGAGCACAGTCGCAGCACCTCATTGTTGAAGAATCTCCTCTGAATTGAACCTGAATTTCGCTCAAATAAAGTCTAAACAAGGGTGACCTGCAACACCAAATAGTAAAGAAGGGAATACTATCATTCAAATCGCGGATCATGGCTCAGTTACCAGTTCAAGCAGAGAACACAATAGGAATACCATGATGGAATTGCAACAGCTCCAAGGGTTGGGGATAGTTTCCACAACAGATGCAACTGATTTTCCAACAGTCCACTCAAATACTCAAGGATGTCCCGTTCCTAGCTCAACCACAAAGCTAATTAGGATTAGTAATGCAAGAAGATGAAGCATGAAGAACTGAAAGTATGCAGTATACTTGTCAGTGTTCAATATTCTACCTTTGTACTGATAGCTTCCTGTTTAGATTGAAGTGTGGTAGATCTTCCATGAAGTAAGTTGCACAGTTCGTGATATTCCTCCGAAATACTTTTGGAATCATAAGAAATTGACACGATATGTTCAACTAGAGAAGTCCATCTGCTTGTAATGCACCCTAGTAACAAGAGCTCCTGTACCAAAAAGGTAAGGAATTAAACTGGAAATATCATAGACAAGCAGTTTGACTAGCTATAGTTATTCAGGGCAGTGAAAGGGATATGAGCATAATTCTAGGATCAAGAGTCAGAATAAAAGACAAGAACTTATTCTAGTCTATCTATGAAACTGCTCAGACTCACAATTGTTTCGCACAGACTATCATCATTGCTTTCTGCTGGAACATTCAAATTTAAACGTTCAAAGATTTGCACCCACTGATTATTAGGGGCTGAAAATATCATGCTGGCACCTGAGACCAACTGAATAGTTCTCTTATCAAGAAAGTACGAGAGATTCTTTGATTTCCAGCGGTTCCACATCAGAAATCCAACCGACCACTCTACAGTCCTGCATAAGGAGCCACAAGATATTCAGTTCAGGCCATAGCAGATAGATCCTGAAAACGTAAAACGGTAACATTTTAATTTGTCATGTAAGTTTCTAGAGATCTACGCAAAACACTTGGACACATGCTATCTTCTATCAACTACAGACAAACCAATCACTCCTTAATCCACACGCATACTGTATATCACAACTCAGCAAACATTGCACATAGGAAAGATTCCACTTCACTCACATTACTCACTCTTGTACTACACACACGCTTTTGCACACACACCATTGCCACTTACGCTGGAGCATTTTCATGCTTCAGTTGCTCTTTAAGCAAGTTATCATCAAACTCACTCCAACAGCTATGTCTGACACTTTGAGAAACAGCCTCTATTCCTGTCTCAACCGTTGATAAGAAAGAAACAGCAGACCGCCTCTTCAAGAGCTCTTCAATCACACACTTCGTGAAGCAATCACCAGCACAAGTTTTCATCTTCATAGCTGGTGCAATTCTTTGATCAAGTGATGTATCCTGCAACTGCAACTTCTTGAAGTACGCATTCAGATAATCATACTCCGTTCCTGATAGCTCCTCAAGATCCATCTCTACAGTTGCCATTAGCAAAGCTCTAAGATGTGCATCCCTCAAAGGTAATGTATGAATGAGATGTTCCAATACAAATCTTCGTGCCGTAGTAAGAGTATCAGATGAAAGATGCGCAAGGCCCTGGTATATCAGATACAATCATATAAGTAAACCAAGCAGAATACACTTCAAAGTTTCAAACTTTGTAAGCAAACAACATAATCCAACAAACTCAAAGATGTCGAAACAGCGATTTCGATAAGAAAACAACCTTAGGGAAAGAAGGAGCAGATGTCATTTCAGAGATAGCTGCATCAAGTGCCTCCACAGAGCCCACATAATCATCTAAGCAGCTAAAACTTCCAAGGACCTAAACAACATTGCCGAAAACAAAATCTCAACTTTCGGAACCCAATCGAAAGATACAATCAACTGTGGGATACCCTTATCACTAAAACCAAATACAAGTGAGGAAAATGACTGAAAAAAATGGAAAGTTCTGACCTTTTCAAAGAAGAGGCCCCATTGGAAGGCTTTCTTGATGTTGAGAGAGTCCCAGTGGGCGAGGCGACCAGACGATTGGTACCCAGAAAGCAGAATCAGTATATCTACGAACCCTTTGATCAGATTGACGAGTTGGTCCATGGAGATTTGTGGGTGGGTCCAACCCATTGTTCTTCTTCTTCTGGATGATGAAGTCTAATTGAAATTTGGCTTCACTGCCCAGATGCTAATTGTTTCTTCGAATTCTCGGAGCTGGGTTTGATGGGGAATTTGAAATGGAGGAACCGGTTGAGATTTCGAGGTGAAAGCCCTCCGCCTCCAGCGGCGGCGGCGGTGTCTAGTGGTGGTGGCTTCCTGGTTTTCCCGCCTTCACCAACTTTTTTTATTAACCTTCTAGTTAGCCCGTTACTCTCAAACACCCTTATCCAAGTAGCTATCAAACTATAAGTGATTAGACAGTTCTAGCTTAAACATTCTGTGATTTCTGTACGGCCGTCGTTTTGATGCATTGGTTTTGAAGGCAACTGAGTATTCAGAAGTGGAAGATATTTTTTTTTTTTTTTTTTTAAAAAAAAAAAATATATATAAAGAAAAAGAGCCAGCCAAAAAAAAAGACGGGCGGAAAGGAAAAAAAAAAAAAAAAAAGAAAAAGAAACAACAAACACCGGCGTAAATAAAAACCTCGGAGGGGAAGGGGGAAAAAGAACCCAGGACACCAACTGAGTGTTCAAAAGTGGAAGATTGATTATGCCAACTTCCAAATTGCAAAAGTAGGACAGGATAAATCCACAAAACCAAAAACCAAATACAAAAAAAAGACATCTAAACGGAGTATAATTAAGGTTTTTTATTTTATATAAGACGGAGTATAATCAAGTTGAAAAGAGTTCAATTATGAAAACATTACAGAATAGCCTTCAAATTTGTCTACAAAGCTAAAAAAACCAAAAAACTACTACATAATTCAATGGGGGAAATACTAAGTTGATAATGGACTGCTTTAAAAAGAAACACCAACCAGAGCCGCCGTTGAGGCGGTGACAGTCGGACCTCCGGCACTAGGCCCCCACTCCAAGTGGGGCCCCAATAAATTTTTAATTTTTTTTTAATGTATTACATATTAAATATTTATATTTATAATTAAACTTATAAAATTGTATTATACATATTTAATTACTATTCCCTACCGCTTTTCGTCCAAACTTGCACAAAACCTAAAGTTGCTTCTCCATCCTTTCATGGCTCGCCAAACTCCAATCCAAGTTGCGTCTTCATCTAGTCAAATTCAAGGTTAGTTTAATGCTTTAATTAATTATCTTAGTTGAATTTCAAAATTTTCCTACATATACAAAATTATTGTTGATTGAATTATTGTTTTTTTTTTGCTATCAATACTTTATTCGTAATACGATTTGCATCGATTCAATAATCTTTTTAAAATTTATTATTATTGTAGTTTTAAATTTACCTTTTGATTAGTACATTGTGCGTAAAAAAAGTTGGTATGATTTTTTAGAAGATATAGGTTGAAAGGCCTCAGGAAAATTTTAGAACCAGGCCTAAATTCTTAAGCTTATCCTAAACCAACATATGGATTGCGGACAGACCCTGTCCATATAGCTCCATTATGCTCATCAACATCGCTGATAGCGGTTAGGCCAGGTTCACTCAAAGACTCTATGATCGTTCCCTGCTCGTTCAACTTCAACCCTACTTGGCCCCAGTAGTCAGAGATTGCTACCCAAAATTCTCCATTTTGGTTTCGCTTGATATTGTCCGGTGCAGCAGGTAAATGAGCAAATACTTCATGTTGATGAGCTCTTGGTCCACGAAGCCAGTATTTGAAGATGGTGCTCGTTTTACCCTCGCCTACGAGCAAAAAAGAATTGTCCCTGCTCAATGAAACCCCATTGGCAAAGCCAAGTCCGTCCATCAATACGGTGACCCTACCAGTGACGGGGTCATATTGAAGCAGCCTCCCAGTCTTGTCTTGTGTGCCGAACACCGACTCCCAACTTCTTCTTTGATACACCGTACTTGTGTCTGTAAAGTATACCATTCCCGTCTGTGGGTTTATGTCCACCCCGTTTAAAAACCGGAATGGTACTCCTGCAGCCGACGTAGTCAAATTTTGAGCAAGGCCCCCGGTTGGCGGGGTCTTCATTAGACCAAAATATGCGTCGGCAATGTACAACTCGCAAGTAGCTGAGTTGAATTTAAGACCGAGCGGCCGGCCACATATTGGTTCGCGGTTACGGTCCCTTGAGCCATCACATCGCATGAAATGCCTAAAGCGGGAGGTGGTAGCAAATTCTGTCCAACCCGCATGACGGCCATTCCATTTTAATATTCTGCCATCAGCAACCCCAACATAGGGGCCTTGGCCGTTACAGTCGAAGGCAATATCTTCAGCCCCTACTACTCCATATGGAAGGGGAATCCGATGGAGGTGTCGTTGGGCTTGGGGTTGGGCTTGGGTCGCATATGGATCTGCTAACAATGCAATAATGCTGAAAAACACTAGGAACGAGTACTGATTCATGTCTCTGTTGTGCAAAATTTTGGAAAGGAAGAGGTAGTATTTGAGTTATGTGGGATGAATTGAGTAATCTCTGCTAAGCAGGTTGATGCTTTTATAGCAAATGATTTCAACTAGCTCTAATAGGAATTGGATTGGAAATCCAGATTCATTCGGGAAATCCAGACTCCAATTAACACAAGGTTTAGGAATACCACATCCAAAATGGTATTCGTTTTTTCATTGTTTCCTACCGTGTGAAGGTAAAGACCAATCCAATTCATTTTTACTTAGGACGACACGTACATACACTCTCAGTCAGCTGAACTGAAGCCCGACACCTAAAAATGTCGTGCACTTCCCTGCTCAGCTCCCCACACCTCCCAACTCCGCCGCCGCTGAGAAAACCCACCGCCTCCAAATGGGTCAAACCCAAGCCCATCAGCTGCCACGTCAGCACCAGAATGTCCTCCTCATCCCCACAACCGCCGGACCCAACTTCCCTCCTCTCCTCCGCCGCCAAGCTCCTGTGGGGCCCATCCCTCCCGCCGGGCCTCCTAATATCCACCGTCCGCACGGCCTGGCACTCCACGTGGCGCCTCATGATGTCCCAGCTCGCCCCCTCCGACCCTTCCCGCGCTTACACTCGACCCGCTTCCCGATTCCGCGCCACCCAAATCCCTGCCCAATCCAAAACCTCCCTCCACCTCTACGTGGGCCTCCCCTGCCCCTGGGCCCACCGGACCCTAATCGTCCGCGCCCTCAAAGGCCTCAACGACGCCGTTACGCTCTCAATCGCCGCCCCTGGCCAAGACGGCTCGTGGCAATTCGAATTCAGCCCCGACCCGGATACCCTCACCCCTGGCCCGGATAAAGCGAACGGGTTGAAAACCCTAAAAGAGGTCTACAAATCGCGACCCGGCGGCTACGACGGCCGGTCCACCGTGCCGATGCTTTGGGATTCCAAGAGGAGAGAGGTCGTCTGCAACGAGAGCTACGATATAATCCAGCTGTTCAACTCGGAGCTCAACGAGTCGGCTCGGAATCCGGGTTTGGATCTTTCACCAACTCATTTGAAGCACAAGATTGAGCACTGGAACAGCATAATCTACCCTAATGTCAACAATGGAGTTTATAGGTAATCATTTATCTGATTACATTTCTCTCATTTCGGGACCCGGAGAAATATCACTAAACTAACAGCTAGTCGGTTCTGTCTTTCCTGCAGATGTGGGTTTGCTCAGTCTCAAGAAGCATATGATACTGCTGTGAATGAATTGTTCGACACACTGGACATGGTTGAAGATCATTTAGCCGGATCCCGGTACCTCTGTGGCGGCGAAATCACGCTTGCAGATGTTTGCTTGTTCACAACTTTGATCCGGTTCGATCTCGTGTACAATGTGCTGTTCAAATGCACCAAGAAAAAGCTGATCGAGTACCCGAATCTTCATGGTTACATGCGTGACATTTATCAGATTCCGGAGGTTGCAGAGACCTGTAATTTTCCGGCGATCATGGAGGGGTACTACAAGACCCTTTTCCCGCTCAATCCCGGAAGCATTCAACCTGTCGTGCCTTCCGGGTCTGAGCATGAAGCCCTATGCAGACCTCACAACAGGGATTCACTATCTTTTAAAGACGAAAGCCCAGCAGCACCACTCTATGTATCGTAAGGGATACTACAACTCAGTGCAGAATGAGATGTGTATATGAACGTGTATACCATGTAATGACATTGAGCTTCTCTGCTTGCCTTCAGGCACAAGGCATAATTTGTATATTTTGTTGAACCAAATATATGACTGATATTAAAGGCAGCAAAGGCATTTCTGGCGACGGAGTTTTACTTACAAAAGAAAGCAGAGCCAAGAGGCTGCGGAGTTTACTTGGAAAACAGAACAGAACCAAGGAACAGATGGCTGTAACCAAAATGAAGGAAAAGACATTAACTGTCATTGTCATCTAAGCAGTTTACTACCCTCCGCAAAAAACCTAATAATTTGGCCCCCAGCCTTTTGAGTTATCACTAATGGCATTAGGCACCGAATGCTCTGTACATGCATAAAACCCTGCACACATATTCAAAAGATTTATCCTCGGCTATTCACCCTTCCTTGCTATTTAAAAGAATGACAAGGTAGCCCTACCAACTATCCACGAACTGGTCCATGAAATGCAGCACTGGGGATACACTTAGGCGTTCACTTTGCAATTGATGCCGATCTAGATCCTGTTGTACGCAGACATGGAAATGAAGGTTAGGAACAAGAGCAGCCTGTATTTACAACAACAATCAATGAGTGCCCCAATTATTGGTGAAACCGGATGAATCTTTAAATCTGGACTGATAAAAATCATTCACATATGCAGAAAGATAAATCCAGCAAACAGACTGTCAGGATAGGCCAATATTGTCTTAAAGAGACATAAATGGAAAATGCACTCACTGTTTGGACGTTTCATGTTCCTGCAGAATTTGCTTCCACATTTGCACTGGAACACTTTTATCGGATGATCATGGTCGTCAAAGTCAATGCCATAATCCTGCAAAAGATCAGGTACAGCACAGCTTAAGAAAGGCCACATAGACAGTCATGCATGCATCTACTTCAGACTATGTCTACATACAGATACAGATAAGTGCAAGACAGCAGACTGTATTCAGATATAGTTCATATGGTGGTAGGGTCAAAGGAGGTACTCATGGATCAGGTATGTTTAACCAAACAATATCAATCAAAAGTTCCTCTTGATGCATTATTATTTCAATAAGCATGAAGCATTGGACAGTACATAGATAAACAGTTGTACCACAGATAAAATTCCGATAAGAAGTAATATTGACTTAACTACAAGTCAAAAGGACATAATAAGTAATGAAGATCACTTGTAAATATAGCACCCTGAAATACTCACCCGAGTTAGCTCTTCTAAGGCGTCTATTTTCCTTGTGGTGAAAAAAGCAAGCTGCAGAACAGGACAAAATAATATTCTATTAAGTTTGGTACCTTGAACAATTATGGCTGCAATCGCCAAGAAAGTTGGCATATATAACTATGCGAATAAAGAATGAAGGTTCCATACATGATAGTAGTAACGACCAGGCGTCTCCACTTCTACTGGGATTCCAACCAAGTTTGCATCCAAACATCTACTCAAATAAAAAACATTCTATCACAGTCTGAAGCTAATTCCATGTAATACAGTTAAAGGCAAGCCTAAACTCATTTAACACACTCCTATAAATCCAGGATATGATTATACGAAAACACCTTTGTAATGAATACCAAGAAAAATGGACATAGGCTATAAGTCAAGTTAAGAACTTTATAGTTTACCTGTGATTAATAAACCTTGCAACATTTCCATAGTTTGTTGCATCCAAAGAGAGAGCTTCCTCGTTCCTCATATCTGCTTTGGAACCCCAATTTGCATCCAGTAGTACTGGATAGGGACGCTTCCCACTTATGCTTTTGATGGTCCTCTCATGTAACTCTTCGCTGGTTAGCACTTCTCCAGCATACTCACACACAAAGGCACCTTTTGGAAGCTCCTCTAAGGTTCGGAGACCCCATCCTTTTCCTTCAGAAGTATAGAATACCTGGAAGACACAGTATAACGGTAGAATTTACATATAACTATCTAAATAAGATATGAATCAAGAAAAAATATGCCGTCAACTAAAGAGGAGTTAAGAACATATTGCATATACTCCAACCTGCAACTTGCAGTTTAAGCCTCTCTGGACGACTCGATTTCCACATTGTCTGTTGCAGCCACATTTCTTCCAACATTCCTTAATAAACTTTCTCTTTAAATGGCCTTTGCAAGGTTCAAAACAATCATCATCCTTTACTCTTTCAAGAGGGCAGCTTTTACAATAGAATGGACGATGTTGAGGATTATGAGTCACAGAGATACACTCTTCCAAGAAATCTTCCTTAACAAGGCCTTTTGGCGTGTAAGCAAACTCCCCACCAGTCTGAGATGCACAAGCACAACCGGCAGACATTGACAGGCAGTTACCAAAGCACGTTCCGCAGCAATTCCCATCTCCGATATCAGTAAGGCAGAAATGAACATCAGCATCTCGAAAAATAAGGCTTTCATTGATATAGTAGAAGCCTGGTGGACACTCGCTGTTTAAATCATTTACCCATGGGATGCTGACTTTTTCTTCTCCTCTAGTTATGTCATCCATGTCATGATAAATCCTAAAATCATCAGGAGTCAGATCACTTTGTTGAACAACCACCAGAGCATGGGAGTTTTCCCATTCTCCATCCTTATCTATCACAGCTAAACCATTAGAGTCAGTCATCCCAAGGGGTTCTCTGCAATTACCAGCACCATTCAAAGACAAGGGAAGTCTTGGCACTTGAGGAGTAGACACGACAGAAGGACATTCAATAGTAACAGTCCCATTTGAAGAACGTGACTGCATACATAGTGTTTCTTTAGTCCCACCCACAGCATCCAAAGCCGTAGATTTTCGCAATGTATCAAGACTTGGTGATGTACTAATTGATCCATCCTGTGATTCACTATTGGCATTAGTTCCCAATTCCAAAGCCGTAGATTTTTGCAATGTAGCAAGACTTGGTGATGTACTAATTGATCCATCCTGTGATTCACTATTGGCATTAGTTCCCAATTCCAAGAAGCTCTTACACATATCCCCCAACAGATTCTTTAGAGAAAAGTTTGGGTCAGTGATTTTGTATGAGTGCAGAAATTTTTCCTCCGTCAATTTTAGAACGGCATCAAGATTAGGCATATGAAAATCTGGTCTTGCAATATCTGGAGTGCAACTGAAAGAAAGCTTTACCTCTCCTAAGGGTGAAGAGGCAACCTCTAAGTTAGAAGGAGATTCCTCTTCAGTGTTTGCAAGTTCAAAATTCGCACTCCTCTCACTAGATGAAGCTAGAATACCATTCTGTTCTCTCCCTTTGGATGCCATAGGTTCTTGATCATTTTGTTCCCCGGTTCCACCACTTTGGAGTACATGGTTATCTTTACCGGATGGATCTGCAAAAAACAAAACAAAACATCAGTACACGACAAGATTATTGAAGGTACTAATCATACCCAACAAAGTTTAAGCCACAGTGTTGTGCCTTCGAAGCTAATAATTGACCATAACAGATAATAATTCATGCAAAGTTTAAAGTCTATTCTCTTGGTTCCTGTTTCCAACTAACCATCTGTTGGGATATGAGTTATAGCACAGTATAAGATGAACAAAGATTACCTGGAAGGATGACTGAAATAGGAACTTCATCTTGTGCCATGTCATCAGTGAAGGGCTCATCTTTTGGCTCAAGTAATTGATGAGCAATAGCATTCTTCTTAGCCAACAGAACGATGCCTGGTTCAACAATCTTCTCTTTAAACTTCACTCCCATAGATGATCTCTCCACTTGGGATGCAGCTTGAAGTGAGACTTGTTCGGATCTTTCCGGTGGTGCCAACAGTTTAGACACAACAGGTTGCTTGCCCTTGCTTTTATTAACAAGATGGGGGGAAATTGGTCGCTGCAGTTCAGCCCTTGACTCAGGTGACCTTCTAATGTCCGGTACCTGCTGGGGAGAACATGGACCAGGTAGTTGATCTGTCTCCACTTTTGGCCTTATCAGTGAAGTACCACTCAACATACGGTTACAGGCATCTGGGGATGGGGAAATCTGACCCTCGTGAGTTTTGCGCAACCTTTTAAGGGGGCGTCCATGCTGTTGAGACAGCTGTGGTTCTTCCTCAGTATCATTCTCCACCTAGATAATAGCCCACAAGGCATGTCAGCAGATATAGGGGAGAGGGTCAGAATGTGAGAAATACAAACAAGGGATTCAAGTGTACATACATCACCATTTGTAAATTTCTTCTTCTGTGAGGGACTCTCATGACCTCTTGGCAATTTTTTCAAGGAAGCAGGTTCACGATGCAGCTGAGGTTCTTCCTCCATATCTTCCTCCTGATAGTTAGTAAGACAGATATGTTAGTTAAGTCTGCAACCATGGCCACGAGGGCGAGAAAAGTAATAAGAAATAGCACCACAGCCAAGAAAATTCAAAATGGCATACATCGTTGGGTTTTTTCTTCTCTTCCACAACCTAGAAGATGAAATCAAAATCAGGCATACATAAGTATGGAGACAAAGAAATGGATGAAATAGAAATGGAATAAACAATGGCTGACAAAAGGGAGAAAAGATAAACCTGGGCCTGCGGCGCTTCAAATATAGCATCTATAAGAACCCTATAATTCTCTGCTTCAATCAGCGCCCAGTTCTTGTCAAATACCCTTAAAAGATGCTTCAGTGCTGGCTTGACCTGTTTTTCACTAATACCAAGCACTGCCATAGCTTTAAAGGCTTTGAGCACATTTGGATTCCGCGACATCACTGTCCGCTCACCACTTACTTTGGTTATTTACCTTCCCAATGCCCACTCTACCTACATTTTTCAACATTTCTGAGATAAGATGACACAATAAGAGTTTACATAAGTAGCAACATGGACGAGTCCATTACAAGTCAAAAGGCAAGCACCATCACATCTTTAAAACTAAAATCAATCGAAACACGAGTCCTATAGTTGCATCATGGCACGAAAACCAATCTGATGTTCCAACATCCTTAAAACCACACAAGCAAACAGTCTTTGGAAATCCAGAAAAAACAAATAATAGAGTCCGACTTGGACACAAGACTAATCTCAATTTCCACCTACCAGCTTATGCCCGACATAAACCAAACAACCAGTTTTCGAGCATTCAACGGAACAGCATGTTTCTAATCGAAACAACACCATACCAAAACGATATAAAACTGAACAATATATATACATTGATCACAAAATCTAATATTAACATCAAAACTTCCAACAGAAAGAACTTGAAACCCCAAGCACACATGCATGCAAAATAGAGCATAAATATCAACGAAAAGGGTACAAAAATCTCACCTGGGAAAACCCTTTGAAGCCAAGCTTATCAACACCTGAAAATCACCCAAACAAAAAAACAAGACAAGACATTTCAGTTCACCTCCATTTTTTCAGTAACCAACAACATAAAAAACAAAAGGAAATCAAAAACCAGCTGAAACAGCACAACCCCCAATAAAAACATTCTCAAAACCAGAGAACAGAAACGAGATTCAACCAAATGTACCCCGGAAATTCGCCGAACGAAAACAGGAGCGGGAAAAATGTTTCCGAAAACGAAAAAAAAAAAAATACACAGAAATTTCCGAAAATGAGAAGTGAGAACGATTGAGATTGGTTTTCAGAAAACGAAAAAATGAAAGCATTGAGGAGGGCGATCGAGCTTACAGCATTTCGACGAGGAGCGATTGAAGAGACTGAGGAGTGTTTTTCCAGAGTGAAAAATAGGGTTTTATGAAAAAACTGGAAATTTGATGTCTCGTTTTTATATTTACCTTCTCTCGTCGTTCTTCTTAGACCGGGGAATAATTTCACCCACGCGCAGTGAGGAACGTGAGACTGCCGTTGCTAGTGGGCGCATATCGAGCGCCTGTATAGTAAACAATAGAAAAACGCATAGCGCACTCACCATGAAAAAGTGGTGGTGGGGAGCGTTACTATTACATTTTTCTTTAGTCAATGAGTAAGGTAACTTCACGAATCTTAAGAAACTCACTCAATTAACGATTGAATATACAGTGTTAATGCTCATCACCACTTGAGTGCACTCAAAAAATTCCGAATTGAAAATTTTTGAAATTCAAATGAGTGATGATAAAGTCACACAGAATTTGGATAATACAAAGAAATAATAGAGTGAGAATGGTGGGATAAGTTTCCTAATTATTATTAATTAAATATATTCATATTTTTGTGTATTGAAATTTTGTACAAATTTTATGTGTTTGTAGCATTTTCTATTTCAAATTGTCAAATGATGACCCAAGAAGGCGATTAGTACTTGTGTTCGATTGGGATTTAGAAGGATTTTAAATGAGTTAAAACTCCTTCAAATTCTATGGATTTCAAAGGAGTTTGACTGATTTTAAAGAAATTTGACTATGGATTTTAACATGGATTTTAACAGATTTTGAGGAGTTTCAACTTCTTTAAAATCCTTTGAAATCCTTTAAAATACAGAGCACCCAACCCAGCCCAAGCATTCACAACGTTGTGCATTGTATACCCATCAGGCTTAACAATCACCCGCAATTCAATGCAGTCTCAAACTCCCCCACCCGAACATACGAATCGATCATCACATTCCATGACACAACGCTTCTCTCAGGCATTTCATCGAACACTTTCCGTGCCAAGTCCAAAAACCAACAAGACGCATACAAATGAATCAAACTGTTGTTAACATAAACATCCGAACCAAACCCAAGTTTCAAAGCATTCCCATGAGCTTGTTTCCCTTCGGACAAAGCAAACAAGTACGCGCAAGCTCGAAGAACGAAAGGGAAAGTATATTGATTGGGCATTGCAGCCCCTTCTGCTAACATTTTGCAGTACAGCAATATGGTATGGTCTTCGTGGGCAGAGCTCTCAGTCTCCGTCAAGGTTTCCGCACATGACAAGCAACAAATTCCAAGGCGATTCGGCCGAAGCCTCGCCGGCGGCGGTGAGCTTTGGAGACCTCGAGATGCCCACAGCGGGGGCCGTATCATATTAACGCTCATCGTCGCCATAATCACCGGTGGATTAGAATTAACACTGATTCGTTGTTGATGATGTCCTCTGTTACCGAGTGAAAAACACTAGAGATGATGTCATTGTGCCTGAAGGCAGGGAGGCAGCAGGGTGGTGATGGTGGAGAGGAAGAGGGAATGGGAGCAAAATAAAAATCCTACCAAAATCTCAAGGGTTGAGGTGGGATTTGTTCAAGAACAAATTACACTATATGAATCCACCCAAACCCCTCCAAATCCATCAATTTATGAAATCCTTTAAAATCACCAAAATTTTGAATACACCTAAACTTTGATGGATTTTTAAAAACACACGATTGAATACACAAGGATTTAGATGGATTTAAAAAAAGTCCTCTGAAATCCCAATTGAATACACCTGGATTTTTATAAACTCTTCTAAACTCCTAATTGAATACACCCAAATTTCTAATCCCATTTAAAATTCTTCCAAATCCCAATTGAATACACCCCCTAAGATTAAGAGTTTGATTCTCATTGGAGGCTGTGGCGGTGAATTGTATGTTAGTCTTCATTTGATTTAACCAATATGAGTGAGTTTAATAGACCTACGATTGAGTCATTCCTTGTTATGAATTTCTATTAAAAAAATGAATTAATATCATAGAAAGTCTTGTTAAGGATTTTTAAACCCATCTTTGAGTAGTATAATGGTAAGGGCGAACCTCTGTCTCGTGTGTATGTTCTACGAGGTTGTGAGTTTGGTGGGATCTATGTGCAGTCATTGACCTCGGGAACCATAGGCGTTACTCAGCAGATGCAGCTCTCATGTGTGTAGCGTCTAGGCATATCGGGGGGGCAAAATTCATCCCCGTCACCTCTTGTAACAGATACTTGTAGCGAAGATACTGCCCAGTGCCCATTGTCAAAAGATTCATGTGAAATAAGTCTAAGTTAAAATGAAGAAAGATGAGCAGTTAGAACAAATGTCATATGTAGGTTTTATTTTCTCATGTAAAGTAATCGACATGTCATATTTAGTGTCATCGATTAAGGAAAGTTTTGTTGGACAATCAATCGAAACTTGCCTAATTCGATTTACTTGTTCTTGTTGGATTACTAACAATATAGTTTTAACTCTCATCGATTAGGGAAAGAGACCCGATCCATGCTCGTACAAATAAATAGCCCTCTTAAATTTAGATCAGCATAAGCTTTGTATTCAAAAGCAACCAAATCAAATCCGTCGAAGAATGTCCCAAAACCGGCGCAAAAACATGGGCTTGGCCACAAAGCTCTCCTCTGTTCTTCTCCTGCTCACTATCTTCTCCGCCTCCGCGTCCTCCACAAGCTACACAAACTTGGTGTACAAGAGCTGCGAAATCCAGACGTTCCAAGACACAATTGCGAAATCGAACCTCGAGTCCCTCTTGAATTCCTTAGTCTCCCAATCTTCCCACACCAAATTCTACTCCGCCACCGCCGGCGAGGGCAGCGCCGCCATCACGGGGCTGTACCAATGCCGTGAAGACCTCTCCGCCGACGAATGCCACATCTGCATCACCGACGTTAACAACTTTGCCCGCAAACAATGTAAAGACAACACGGTGGGCGGGTTTCAGTTCGACGGGTGCCATTTACGGTACTCGATTTCCGGGTTCAGGCAAGCCCCGGAAACGGAGCTCCGGTACAAAGCATGCGGCGGGAATGACATACCGGATACCGGGTTTTTGGAGAAGAGGGACTCTGCTTTCACTCTGATGGAGCATTCAGTGAAGGCAACAAACGGAACGTTTTACACCGGGTCGTCGGATCAGTCCGTTTACGTTACGGGTCAGTGCGAGGGGGATTTGGCGGGGGATTGTGGAGAATGCTTGAGACGTGCGGGGCAGGTGGCGGAAACAAAGTGTTGGAATTCGACTTCCGGGAAGATTTACCTCAACAAGTGTTACGTTAACTACGAGTACAAACCCAGTGGATTCCCAAGCATGAAATCAGCACCAGATGCGGATCAATCTGCACAGAAGAAGGTGGCGATTGTGTTTGGTGCATTGACATCTTTCGTGGCGGTAGTCGTTGTGGGGTTGTGTTGTATTGGGTTGTGTAGGGCGGAAGAATTTGGGGTTTGAAGTTGGCATCACAGAAAAATTAGTAGGCATGGATCTACTTTCTTCCTATTTTATTTTGGTTTCCCCCTTGTTTGTGCTGTCATAATATACAGTAAAACGAAAAGTCACTGTTATTGATACCACAAAATATCGTCATAAATTTTTTGAAAAGTCGGTCATTCATCGGCGATCACTACTTGTATAAATAGACCATACTCAATGCATTCCCCAAGTTGGACTGCCAACATAAGCTACACAACATGAGTTGTCATAAAACAAAAACAGAGTAAACAAATAGGTTGCTCCAGCTTCATAGAACAAAACACGTAAACTAACCAAGCACTTCCCATTTCCATCCCTCACCGTGTCATCATAAACTATAGATGAAGAGGCCTGCAGGCTGTCCATATAGAAAGCGTATCATAGTTTCACTAAGTCCCAATGACAATATAACCCATATTCATACAAATCCAAGGATTTCACCGTGTTTTTCCCCCAAATCACTCAGACAGATATAATGGAATGTCTAAATCAAACCAAGGAGAAGCTGCAATTGTCTAAGCATTACGCGGAAGATTCTACAGGTAATGACCAGTAAGTTACCCAAAATCAATAACTAATCCAGACACTACGCAGAACATTCATGTTATTTACATTCCTTAAACTTAAGACCCCTCGGTCAGAGACGAATTGGTGACAATTCTATGTACTCATGCACAAAACAGCTCAGAACCAACGGAAAACAAAGTTCTGGATGCCTAGAATGGGTATCATTTATCTATTTGTAGTACCATGAAACACCCTAGACTTGTCAATTGCACGAAACCAAATCAATCTTGAATTTCAATGAGTCTCATGCCACTGAAGAGCAGTGGAGAAAGAGATAAAGCCGATAACACTTATTAAACCTCACCGCTATCTTACTATAACACTAATTAAACCTCACCACCCTCTTTCTACAACTCAACCGAAAGTTCTACCACTGAACTGCCGGAATAAAATTAAACGTCAACGAAATTCTTGGCAAATGAAAGATTTGCATCATAACAGCACACAGACATTCTTTCTTTTCAGCAAAAAAAAAGACATTCTTTCTTAAGTTGAAGAAAACTCCTAAAACAGCAAGCATGACAACTAAATTTCAACGACTAGGCCAACTCATTGTACATCGAAATTCTTACAAAAGCTACGAATTCAACAAAAACAGAGCACATTTCATAAACAGACAATGTAAATATCCGCTTCAAATATCATTATTACCAGTGAAACAGCACAAAATCTTATAATCCCGAATCGAATTCGGCTTAAACCTGGTTTTAATTCCCAAATATAACTCATACAAATGCACCACCAACCATTTCAGTACTTCACTCTCCAGTCCCATCATCCCAAATACCAAAAAAAAAAAAACTAAACCTAGAAATTATTGAAATTCCGAAATAAACCTCACTAAACCCTAGAAAATTACTCAACCCTCCCCAAAAAAACGTTCATCAATCTCAACCAATATCAATACTGAACGGCGATGATGAAAACAAAATTGGGGAAACGGTACCGATATCTCCGACCCGACCCGGCCCGAATCGACTCAGCTCACTTGGGCGGCGCGCCGGCGGTGCCGAGGATGTTGGCCTGCTGGAGCTCGAGCTCGTTCATCTGGGCCTCGCGGTCCATGGCGATGATCAACGGCACGACGAGGATCAGAAACGACGTGCCGGCGATCCACGCGGCCTTGCCGGTGCTCTTCATGAGCTTCCTGGTGACGAAAGCGGCGTCGTTCGCGACCTGCTTTCCCCGGACGACGATTTGGGATTGGGAGAGCTTGACGAGGACGCCGTCGTCGCCGTCCTTTTTAGGGTTCCGGCGATCCGGGAGGGAGACTCCGCCTTTCCGCGCCGCCATCGGATAGGGTGGTTTCTGGAGTGAGCTGTTGTTGCTCTGGAGACGGAGGGGAGAGAGAGGAGGACTTTTTGGGGGTTTTCTTTTTCTTTGATGAACGGAAGGGTTTGGTTTGGTGGTGACTATGTATGGAAAGGTTTCAGTCGTGGAAAACGACATGTCGTGTGATGTTTTTGTTAAAAGTAGTAGTGGGCTTTGGTCAAGGTAACCGGCCTCAGAAGCCTTCAACTAACTTAACTGACTCTACTTTAAGCCCAAAGTCTTTGTGTTGATCTACCATCAATGGCCGAGTAGGAGAAAGACTTCTATATGAACTAAGTTCAAATGTTTTAATGACAACTTGTATGACGTTTTTAAATGATTTTGGATAATGAGGTGGCCGTGGTCTTTCTCGTAGAGTAGAGATATATATACTTACACACGAATTCTGTCTTCATGCACATCATTCTTTATTTTTAAATATTTGATTGATGTGGTAGTATTTTTTGGTATAATAAATGTGATATAGTAATTTTTTAGCATAAGCCCTTGAATCAATAGAACAACCGATAAAAGTAAAAATGCGTAGCTAAAATATGTATGAAAATCACTTCTCTTTGCATGAATATGTTGTTTTGTATTTTGCTTGCTTTAGATCAAAGGAAATTTGTTGTTATGTTTGTGGTTAATGAATCCACTACTCTTCGTGAGAGAGACGAATATAATTGTGCATACACTTGGTGGCAGGTGATTTATCATGCTACGAAAATTACTTTCTGGTAGCAATGGGCACTGACTGGCATGAGAATCAATTCTGCTTGGTTTTTAAGCCAAGATATATGAACCATGAAGATGGGCAACATCATTCAGTTTGTGAAGGCATCAGATGCTCCTTGCTTCTGTCTTACTCCAACTGTAGCATTGTACTTGGTTAATGACTTTATGCTTCAAAAACCAACACAGATTTCTCCAGGTTTTCATTCAAATTTGAAAACAGACAATAAATTGCCAAAAGTGAGTTTTCCAACATTCCTATATACCTTTCTTCTTTTGCTTTTCAACCAAAAATCCCTCTATCAATCTTTAGTTCAAACAATCAGTTTTGTGGGAAATCTTTGTTCTTGGATCATATGTTGCAGCACAAACAACCAAGTGAGCAATTCTATATCAGATTCCTTTCGTGTTTTCATTCGTGATCATGACTTCATGAGCTCAATTTTTGTGTGTAATATGTAACATTCTTTGGCTTGTTTTGGACATTGAAGTGTATCCTAAAGTGAAGGTGAGGGTGCAAGAACCAGAAGCTGTTTCTCCACAAGATGATCGAAGACGAACATTGCTGGTGACAAAGGTCTCCAGTGAATCTGTAACTACAGAAGGTAACATTTCACCTGGTAAAATTATGGATAATATTATCCATAAATGCTTGAACTATTTCAGCAATAGATTCATGTTTTTGCAGTGAAGACGATTCCAACATGTTCTCCACCACTAATTGCCAGAACCACAAAGGCAAAGTTACTAGAGCAACCAATTTCTTCACCCACAGGTTAGTACTCCAAAATTTTCCCAAAAAAAATGGAACAGTCGTATTCATATTTGTGGTTTTTACTGTTAGTTACCATCCAAATTTACATGACAAATTTACTTGTGAAGTCTCAAGGACAGCAGAGAAGAGCAGACCCCTTGGCAAGGCTACAAAACCGGATGCTAGACCTTGTGCTATCCTCCGCCCCCGCGCAGTCTTATCTAGTCCTGGTAATTTGGTTTGTGTTTTCAGTACAATGGAAGGGAATCGAACGTAAAACTGATATTTATTTCGTCTTATATCGTCGAAATTGTTTTCAGAAAATGATGGTATGATAGGTAGCAGAAACAAGCTGATTGATAAGCACTCATCATTGCCTTTGAAAGTGCATAATGCAAAAGAGAGTGTACAAGTACCACATGCCGGAAGGCCCCAAAAACAACCGAAGATAGCCCCAAGTCCGGCGAAGAAGGCAGCAAGGCCTATGAACATGACCAATGGTGCCACTGCCAACAAAGCAGTGGTTAACAGAAATGGCGTTGTGTGCAAAGTAAATTTCGAAAATCTGAAAAAGGCCAAGCAGAGTTTGGGATGATCAATTTGGATGTGCCCAAGTGATTGTTTAGTTCATGAATTTGAGCTTGTTATAATGCGTGATGTTTATGACTGCTTTTGACAATGCATCTATCTTTATGAGATGAAAAACATTTGCTTCTTGAAGATACTTGCAACAACATTAACATGATTGCGATAAAAGATTGCTTGAACTTCGATTTCACGATGAAATCATAACCGAACATGCACAATTTGGTGATACTTGATCAACCTTAATCTCAAAATTCGAGAAACATTCCTTTGAAATTTGAAAATACAATTACATCCACGGATAACTGTCGAGGGCAAAGGGAGCATCTTCCGACCATTAGTAACATTTTTGCATAAGAGTGATGATTTAAATTTCAATATCAGCCGATATTTCAGTTGTTCAAATTTTACGATATTTTAATCAATATTTTGATATTGGTGAAAATTGACAAATGAATAAGACTTACTAAAATATTAGTAACTTCATTAAATGAATATTTCGAAAAATTTTCGGTAATCTGAGTGAAATTTGGATAAGATAATGAACGGGCCATGTGAACAAAGAAGGAGAAGCTTGAACGGGGCCTGAAGAAATCAATAGTAGCCCAATCATACCCATCTGTACAAACCCAAATAAAAAACCAACAGCCCACAGAACCGCCCACGTCATTAGAAAGCTTCGAGTCTCTCTCCAATCGCGGCTGTTTTCGTTTTTTTCACCACCAAAAAAGCTTTTTACACTCGAAAGCTCTTCAAAATCTCCAATCTTCGCCGAGGCTCAGCTGCACAGAGCTCTCTGCGAAACGACGCCGTCTTCTACCTCAGGTACCACTTCCGCCACCTCAATTTCGCTTCTCTTGCCGTTTCGCTTTCAATTTTGGGCTAACCTCCCAAACCCTAGTATAACGCTTGGTTAGGTTTATCAAATTTCTTGTTCTAGGGTTTATGATTTAGTCTGTGTGCTCTGTTGCTTCAATTTGATTGAAAAATTCATTCGTTTTTAGTGATTTTTCTTAATTATATTCTGGATTGTGAAGTTAAAGAGAGCAATTGTATGTGATGTTAAAATTCATTAACGTGAAGTAAGAGTTTGAATTTTTTGAGCTTAATTTTAGTTTCGTGTACCGGAATTTATTTGAATTTGCTTTGTAGTGGATTGGTTAGGCGAAATCGGTCCATCAATTAGAAGACGTCGGTTGTTTTAGTAGTGAATTGTGTTTATAATTTCGTTGTTTACATTCTTGCAGTTTGTACAAATTGAATTAGGTATGGGGGATAGTGAGACAGTTATTGCCCAAACATCTGCTGTGATGGGATATAACACAGCGGGATATGGTGCGTCCGGGTATGTTGATGCCAGCTCAACTGTTGCTCCTGATGGAGTTGCCTTGAATTCCGACACCGCCGCTCCTGTAGAGGCAAATGCATATTCTGCCGATCCAAATTCTATCATGCAAGAATCACATAGTTATACTGGCGGAGTGGCAGATGCTAGTGGGAATGCCGGTAGCAATGCGACTGAAGCCATGGATCCATCTCAAGCTGCCATTTATGATTCTTCTGTGAATGGTGTTGCTGCTTCTGGAGCGGGAACTGTTTTGTCAGTTGATAATGGAGATGCTTCAGAGAATGTGGCTGGATCTGTTGATGCCCAACAATTTGGGGATGGTTCTGGTAAGTCTTTTCCTTTGTGTTGTCATGGGTGATGCCTGGGTTCACCAGGTATAGCTGTTTAAATGGCTTCTCATATGTATTCGTCTTCTTTTATTGTGCTCCTCCAGCTATGTCTGCTGAAGAAGATAGACTGTGGAACATTGTGAGGGCTAATTCCTTGGATTTTAATGCCTGGACTGCTTTAATTGAAGAAACAGAAAAGGTTGCAGAGGTATGCTGTTTGGGAATTTGATTCATTGGAGGAATCCTATGTTAAATGTTCCTGTTCGATTTTAGGGCCTTTTATTTTAGAACTATGGAAGTTCATCAATTGATGGAAGTATACATAAGAATTGACATATTGGCTCTACATTCATATGCAGGATAACATATTCAGAATTCGGAAAGTCTATGATGCGTTTTTAGCAGAATTTCCTTTGTGTTATGGTTATTGGAAAAAGTATGCGGATCATGAGGCACGCCTTGGTTCCATCGATAAAGTTGTTGAGGTTTATGAACGAGCAGTTCAAGGTGTTACCTATTCAGTTGAAATCTGGTTGCATTACTTCATATTTGCCATAAACACTTACGGAGATCCAGACACTGTGAGAAGGTAATAGCTGTTCATTTCTGCATTCTCATTGTTGGTCTTTGCTTTGGTAGTTTAAGATTGCATGGTTTTCTTGGTTGCATGGACCTGGTCTTCTGGCTTTCTAACATCATTTTGATTGCTACAGTGGTTTCTCAAATGTCCTGACGGAAAGGTTTCATGGGAATGCACTTTAGAAATGCTTTTCTGCTGTGCAATCCCTTGATTTTGATTTTGAGGCTACTATATAAGTGTAGTTTCTTGTTGTAATTTCTAAGGTTCTAATATCATTTTTGGCCTCAAATATCTCCCTTACCATGAAGACCTCCGCATCTTAGTAATTTAGTTGCAATGAATTATGGCTCTATTTTAACTTTGACACTCTGAAGTGCATCATTATGCAAATTGCTGCTGGGAAGATCTCATCCAGTTAAGGGCTTAGATGGCCTGTATGACTGCTCCATTTGAAGGACATAGTATGGTTTATTTCAGGAAGGTAAATGCAGCGTTTAGAAGTGTCATATGGTGTCTTAAGAGTGAATTGTGCCGGTGTCTCCCTTTCATGGATGTGATTACCTCAGATGTATTAGTTTTTGTACTCATCTGGTTACTGTTGTGTGGTCTTTCAGGCTTTTTGAGCGAGGATTAGATTATGTTGGAACAGATTATCTGTCTTCTCCTCTATGGGATAAGTACATAGAATATGAGTACATGCAGCAGGAGTGGGGCCGCCTTGCTATGATCTACTCAAGAATATTGGAGAATCCAAATCAGCAGCTTGATAAATATTTCAACAGGTGATTACTTGTTTAATTTGTAGTTCTATACTTGGGAGTTTTCTATTTGTGCATTATATTTGACCTAGTATTGCATTATCTTTGGGGTATGCCATCTATATGGGTGACCTCAGTACCTTAGAATTGTTCAAAAAGAGTCCACATTTTTACCATCAGCGGAGCCCTTTTCTATTTTACTTTGGATAAAGATCTGCTCATATGCATACTGCTATGGGTAATCTTAATATCATATTGGATCTTTATAATAGCTGTTGTGTATGCACCATTTTGGGGGTCCACCATTTCATGCATAATACTGAAATTGATGTGTCTTCCTGATGTCAATGGTTTAAACAGCTTTAAGGAGTTAGCGGGAAGTCGGCCACTCTCAGAATTGAGAACAGCTGAAGAAGCTGCAGCTGCAGCAGATGCACATTCAGAGGGTGGTGACCAAGTAAATGGGGAAGAGGTTCCAACTGACGGTGCAGAACAACCTCCTAAACCTGTAAGTGCAGGCTTAACAGAAGCTGAGGAGTTGGAGAAGTATATCAGCATCAAGGAAGAGATATATAAGAAAGCTAAAGAGTTCGATTCTAAGATCATTGGTTTTGAAACATCTATTAGAAGGCCTTACTTTCACGTGCGGCCCCTTGTTGCTGTAGAACTTGAAAACTGGAACAACTACCTTGACTTTATTGAAAGAGAAGGCGACTTGAACAAGGTATTTTCAGTGAGCTTGGTTTCCTTTTATGATTTTATTTATTGTGGTTTTTAGTTTCTTCACTCATTATACAGTAACTCAAGTAATACTTGCTGCATCATATGCTATATTGGCTAAACCGTTGGAAGAAGCAACTTTTAAAACGGGAATTTGAACTGAGACTAAAGCATGGGCCTTCGATTTGGTTTCTTTGAGGCTAAGTATTTCAAACCCTCATTTGTCAGTGCCCGTTCTAGGTTCATGATTTGTTGGTATACTTTATTATCTTTTAAACTTCCAATGTTATGCATGCAGGTATCTTCTTATCTTCCTAACCATCTGTCTATCAGGCACCGAGGGTCCCTCCTTTGCTATTTGGGGGGGCTCTCTGTTCTACTAACGGAGTATTTCTTGTGCATATCTCCTCTTTTGTTTATCCATTGGTTATTGTTGTACTGATGAATGCACATTTTTCTGAGCACTTTGTTGTTTTTTTTTTTTTTTTTTTTTTATCTGAATCAGGTGGTTAAGCTGTATGAGAGATGCCTAATTGCTTGCGCTAACTATCCTGAATACTGGATCCGTTATGTCCTATGTATGGAAGCCAGTGGACGTTTGGATATTGCCAATAATGCTCTTGCTCGTGCAACTCAGGTCTTTGTGAAGGTAGTTCCTCTATTTTTATTTAGACACTATCATTCAGTAGAGGGTTTTTTCTAATTCTGTAGTAATGCTTAGTTTGTGACTTGTTTGTCATTAAATGACAGAGACAACCAGAGATCCACCTTTTTGCTGCCCGGTTCAAAGAGCAGAGTGGAGATATACCTGGTGCTCAGGCTGCCTATCAGCTTGTCCATTCTGAAATTTCACCTGGGCTGCTTGAAGCAATCATTAAGCATGCAAACTTGGAACACCGCCTGGTAAGATGATTTGATTTAGTTGAATTTGAACTTTACCAGTTTCCTTGTGCAAATTCTTTGCTTAAAGCTGGTCAATTCTTTATATGTCACAGGGAAATGTGGAAGCTGCTTACTCTTTATATGAACAGGCCATTGCCATTGAAAAAGGAAAAGAGCAATCACAGACATTACCCATGCTGTTTGCTCAGTACTCTCGGTTCAAATACCTGGTGTGTTATGAGTTAATGCCTGTGATTTCTTTATTGTCATTATTTGTAATTATTTAAATGAAATGGGTGTCAAATTAAGATATGCATACATGAATTTTGTATGTCATGTGTGATGCATCTGTGAGCTAATTGTTTTGGCATCTTCTTCCTTCTTTTCCCCATTTGTTCCTAGGTATCTTTGAATGCTGAAAAAGCTAGGGAAATTTTAGTTCAAGCACTTGAGCGTGTACAGTTGTCAAAACCACTTCTTGAGGTATGTCTCTCTCCTTCTCTACATATGGCATTATATGTTCTCCCCTTCATTCATCTACAATCGACTAATTTTTTTTTTCTTAACTGTACATGTAGGCCTTGATACACCTTGAGTCAATTCAGACGTTGCCAAAGAATATTGATTATTTAGATTCTTTGGTTTTGAAGTTCATCGACCCCAGCACAGAGAACCCCAATTTTGCGAGTGTTGCTGACAGAGAAGAGTTATCTAGCATCTATTTGGAGGTATAGAAATTTGATGTTTCTTGTAACATTAACTACTGAAAGAGGTGTGTGTGAATGAACATGTATATGATTACCATACCCCTTGAATTGAGTTGAATGACATTTGGCCAGATCCTTTCTCCACGTCTCGCACACAATCCACTCCCAATAACTTGAAACTGAAGGGAAGGTGTAAAGTGGATGAGAGTTTGTATGTGCACAAGTGCGGGAAGTCAATATTAGCTCTGTTTTTGAAGACAAGTGTGCATCCAAGTTTTACATTTGTCCTTTTATCTTTTCAAATGCATAGATGCTCTTTTTCTCTCAGATTCTGGCTTCAAATTCTGATGTGTTGAGACATTGTTTTGCAGTTTGTCAATCTCTTTGGAGATGCAGAGTCAATCAAGAAGGCTGAGGATCGCCATGCGAAGCTCTTCTTACCTCATAGGAGCACCACTTCAGAGTTGAAAAAACGTCAAGCTGAGGACTTTCTATCTTCCAAAAAAAAAGAAATATTTTTTTTTTTTTTTTTTTCTTCCCCCTCCTTTCTGTGGGGGGGGGGAGGGGGGGCCAAAAAAAGGGGGGGGGGGGGGGGGGGGGGGGGGGGCCCGGGGGGGGGGGGGGGCGCAAGGTCCGCCGGGGGGGAGGGGGGGGGGGGGGGCCCAGGGGGGTGTTTAAAAAAGGGGGGTGTTTTTAATGAGGGTTGTGTTGGTAATATTTGTTGTTGTTGGTTTGTTGGTAAATAGTTGTTTTTTTTTTTTTTTTTTGTGTGTTTATGGTGGGTGTTTGTTTTTTTTTCTTTTTTTTGTTTTTTTTTTTTCCCCCCTCTTTTTTAGAGGTTCTGTTTTGTATTTTTTTTCCACTTTTAAAAGTTCAGTAGCTTCCCACGAATTTGCGAATTAGGCAGGATCCTTTTATACGGAATAACCCTGTTCAATAAGTGGACCTCATTAGCTGTCCGCTTTCAGGTTGGGCAGTAAGGGTCGGAGAAGGGCAATCACTCATTCTTAAAACCAGCATTCTTAAGACCTTTTTTTCCTTATCTTTTTTTTTTTTTTTATTTTTTTTTTTTTTTTTTTTTTTTTTTTTTTTTTTTTTTTTTTTTTTTTTTTTTTTTTTTTTTTTTTTTTGTCTTTCTTTTGTTTTTGTGGTTGTTGTGGGGGGTTCTCCACCCCCCCTCCTACAACGCCTCCGCCTGCTGCTTTTTTTTTTTTTTTTTTTTTTTTTCTTCTTTCGTTTTTTTTTTGGGTTGGGGTTATTGTTGGTTTGGGTGGCTTCTTTTAGTTTTTTTTTTTTTTTTTTTTTTTTTTTTTTTTTTTTTTCTTTTTTCTTTTTTTTTTTTTTTCCCGGCCCTCCCCCCCCCAAAGTTATGCGCAGCCAGCCGCAGCTGCTGCTACAGTAGCACCAGTTCCACAACCTGCTTCAGCTCCCCAGCCATATTACCAGAGTTACTACTGAGGTGGCAGAAGTTCACTGCAATATTTTGCCTATTTAACCAAGTATTTTCTTTTCGTTACTGAACCCGATTGATAATGAGTTTTTACTTTTCTGTTCCGGGATTCGTTCGGTTTGTAGCTACCAAAGATTTCCAGGAAGACATGAGTGAGTGGGTCAGTTCTAGTCGTCTGTAGCAAATGTAGTTTAGACATTGTTTTCAAACATGTATTTGCGTAGAAATTTCTTGATTCTCATTTGTGTTGTATTAGTGTCAACTCAACTCTCATTGTCATAGAACTTAGAACGCCCGTGTGGGCTACCGTTGAAATGCGATTATTTCTGAAAAAAAAAGGCTCGACAAAGCAGACAGCCCGTGCATATTAGAGTTGCCTGAAGAAAACCTTACTCTCAATTGTGCCCATCAAATCTTTCTCAGTGGGTTCTGTTTTGAAATTAGACTGTTTTATCGTGTTGTCGATTCTCAGATTAGATCATTAACTCCAGTTTATCATTCTACTTTGGATCATATTGCCGAAGCCAAATTTGTCCTTGCCGTTTTTGGCGGTTCTCTAAATAATGTTTGGTCATTACCTTATGTAGGCCATGCAGAATGATACTTTGCCCTACCATTTTAACGTTATGGTTGATGGTGACATTTTCGGTTCCTCCGTTAACATTTTCATCCATGTTCCATGTTTGGAAATAGCCAATCTGTACACATGACTTGACCCAAATGGGCAAAAGTGGGCAGCATCCTCCTCAGCCCACGTTAGTAAGAGACATCATCGCAATGTACTCAAGCTAGAGTTAGGTACTCGTGATATATTTTATTTACGTGTTATTATATGACAAATCGACATATTTTATTTACGTGTTATTATATTTTATTTATGTGTTATTATATGACAAATCGACACTGGTGATATCTTAGTAATCAGAATGGAAGAAACGCATCACAGTTTTCACTGAATAACCTAGGTGATGTTACAAATTCAAATCGCTTTTGACTTTTCGAGCCTTCCATAAACATTTCAAAATGGTCCCTTTGGCTATTCCCACTTCAGCAATTCCACAATCTCAGCCGTCCATTTAGTACTATTTTGCAACTTTACGCAATCTTCCCTGGGTTTTAATGAACGGTCGAGATTCGTCCCAATCCAACGGCTGCGATCGCCCGCAGCAAAACCCTTTAAAATTGGGGGAGTCAAGAAGAAGCTCAAAGCAGAAGCAGAACCCTTCACTCTCTGCATCTCTCCGGCGTCTCTCCAAACCAAAACTCTCCGTTTTCATTTCCGATTTTTTCTCACCATTTCCGAGCTTTCTAGGGTTTCGGGTCCGATTCCCGAGGTTCCCTAAAACCTCTAGGGTTTAGGGTTTCGGATTCCTCGGCCGTCTCCGTGCGGATCTGCGGCCGATCGGAGCACACCCCGCGGTGGTTCTAGGGTTTCGTAGATTCCGGCATCCGAAGTGCTTTTCCGGCGGCGTATGCTTTTCTGCTGAGAAAGAAGAAGCAATGGCGAATTCTTATCCCGGAGCTGTTACTGCTACTCAGGTCAAGATTCAATCTTTGTGCAATTTTAGGATTTCATTTCTGTGTGGCTTTTGTGGGTTTGTGTTAATTTTTTAGGGTTTTGGGGTCTTTTCAGGTGGGGTCGTATTTCGTGGGGCAGTACTACCAGGTTTTGCAGAAGAAGCCTGAACTTGTTCATCAGTTCTACTCGGATGGAAGCTCGCTGATGCGTATTGATGGCGATGTTTCCGAGTCGGCTTCCGATATGCTGGTAATCTTTGCCTTGCTATTCAGCTGCTTGAATGGCCATATATGTGTTTTAGCGCAAGATTGTATAAAGAAATGGAAATTTTATTGTTTGGACTTCATTTTGGGCTTCTCATTATATGGTGCTTTTTGAAACAAAACAAGAACCATGGAAAATTGTTATGTTAATCGGTGTTATGCTAACTTAATCTAGTTTTCAGTATATTTGAAAGGTGATTATGTAAGTTTATGATTAAATTTTGGTTCATTTTCCATGTTAAAGTTAGATTTAGGCGTTGTTGACTTGCATGCTGTTTTGATTACATGGAATTGTGGATTCTCTTTGAGTGTTACGGAGAACCTTTTTCTTGGAGACCAGCAAGTTTCTTATTTTCATTACTAAGTTGGCTACTTTTGAGACCCTTGGGTTGCTTTGTACCTTTGTTAAGTAATTAGGTAATCTGATATTCTCTGTTTATTTTGCAGCAAATTCATTCACTCATTGTGTCACAAAATGTTGCTTCGATTGAGATCAAGACAATCAATTCAATTGATTCTTGGGATGGAGGCGTTCTTGTGATGGTGTCGGGTTACCTTAAAAGAAGAGACTGGAGGAAATTTGTACAGACCTTCTTTCTGGCTCCTCAGGACAAAGGTTACTTTGTTCTCAATGATATGTTGCAGTTCGTTGACGAGGAGGTTGTACAACAGCCTGCACCCATACAGTCAGAAGGCAGATACGATGTGCCACTAACAAGCCCTCTTCCAGAGCCACCGGGTAGTTTGACTTTACTGATTACATCTATTAGTTGCACTTTTCTTATTGAGTTGTTCTTGGCATGGGTTTCCAAAGCATGGTCAATGTCTCTGTAAATGCTGGAGGTCTATGATCTTGTGCATGCGCCATTATTAGTTGAGATTTCAAAGTCCTTATGCATTAGAGAATGGTCTCTGTATGGCATTGCTGAAAAGATGTCAAGGTTCGACTTGTACGTATGTAATATATTTGTTTGCTCTGGTGTATGTATTTGATATAACTCAGTGTTTCTTGTGCAGTTTCTGACTATGTTTTGGAGGAAGAGGCCAGGGAGTATATGAACTCTGTCGATATAGAAGATGATCCAGTTGATAAGTATAGCCTTCCAGAGCAACATGCGCAGCAAGATTATGAGACTGAAGTTGTGGTGGAGGAAACTCCTGCAGAGGAGCCGTATACTTCGTTTCAAAGTGTAGCGAACACCGTGCAAGATCCACCTGCTTCTGTAGAGGAACCACTGGGAGAACCTCAAAAGAAAACTTGGGCCTCTATAGTATGTGACTACAGCTTTTTTGGTCGATGCATTCACTTTTGTTACACTTCACTTGTGTATCAGTCCTCTATTTGATTGTTTGTATGCTCTTTCTTTTGTATGCCTTATAAACTTATGGTTTGCTATTTTTGGTGTGTATGACTGGAAAATGATAGGTACGAGTTGCTAAAGGGCCATCTGCACCAGCAGTACCTCCACAGACTTACACCAGAAGTGCTCAAACTGCTTCAGAGTGGAATTACACACCTCAGCCTGCTGTTGAACAGTCGAACTCTGCTGTGTCATATGCGCCTGAGTCTGGTGCAGAAGCAACAGACGAAGGTTATGCACTAGAGGATGAAGGTGATGCTTTATGCCATTTAGACAACTAAAGTATCTATTGTTATTTATTGATCATGCTGTTATATCACATTCTACTATATGCTGATTCCGGGGATAATTTGAGAGGCCACTTTCTTTCCGAAGGAATGCAACAGATGCAAAGATCATACCATCAATCTCTATTGTAAATTCTATGAGAAATATTCCTGATTGGTATTTGAAATGAGAAGTTGGCTGATGACATCCGACTTACACTAGGAATTCAATAATGAAAGTATAGTTTCTGAGGCATCTCGATGTGTTGTATTTGTACGAATTGGGAGTTTAGTGCTGTATGTAGATTTGGGGATGGTTAGACCACTGAATTTGACTTAACATTTCTAATTTACCTCATGTTATATTATTGTTCCAGGTGAACTTCTGAAATCTGTCTATGTAAGAAACTTGTCTCCGAATGTTACTGAAGATGAGATCGAGCAGGAGTTCAAGAACTTTGGTCAAATTATTTCTGATGGGATCTTTATAAGGGCTCGTAAGGTGAGTTTGTCTACATACTTACTACCACTATATACGAACTTGACAAGAGTTAAAGAAGAATTGGCGCATGCAGGAAATTGGAGTCTGCTATGCTTTTGTTGAATATGAAGACATGGTTGGTGTGCGCAATGCCCTCAAGGTTTGAGTTTCTATATTATTTATTAATTTGTTGACCTGTTTGTTTTTGTTTTTCAGTGTTCATGGATTAATACGTGTTTCCTATTACTCAATGAAAGTCCTTTCAATTTCATTTGTATTGGATCTATTAGGGGATCTTGAGCTATCTTTCTTTTGTCTTTGGCCATTCATGTAATTAGAGGGTTCTCATACTTTCTTGCACTCTTAGCGGTATTGAACATCTATTTGATTATACTATTGGAATGTGTTTGTCTTTAGTAATGTGGTTAAATACGTGCGGGGTTCGGTGCTTTGGTGGTCTTGGGTCGTTTGGTTGCCGAGTGGTAGTATTACTTTGGTGTTACTGTCTGCTGTATTTTAATAAGTTTATTGAAAAAATTATTTATGTCAAATGCTCTATATATTTTGCATGGCCTGAAAGCATGTTTTTCCTGTAGGCATCTCCAATTCAGTTGGGGGGAAGACAAGTTTACATAGAAGAGCGGAGACCAAACAGCGCTGGAGCTGTTGCTCGTGGAAGTAAGGGCCTAATTTCATTATCCTTTAGACATCTTTGATGTGGCAAAATTATAATGCAGTGAGATGATGCCTAAGTCATTCGTAAAATCGGCATGTCTGCTGGAAATACAGAACTGATATTGGATTCCCGTGGGATGTTGGGTGGAGTTTTGGAGATTCTTTTTGTGGTTGTGTTTTGTCTTTAGGTTGATTAAGTGCATTAATATGCTGATACGTAGTTACTGCGCTGCTTCCTAGATGTCTTTGACTAGTAAAGTTTTACTTGCAACAAACTCATTTGTTTTCATGAGTAAGTTCATTGGCATGAGTTGACCAGCACTTAATATGTGATGTACCAAGTCATTAAGATGTGGATAGCCAAATACTCTTATTCTGAAAGTAAAAAGTTAATTTGCTCAACTTCTGGTCTCTTTACATGCATTTATATTTTGACAGGAGGAAGAGGTAGAGGCAGAGGCGGCTATCCAACTGAAGCTACAAGGGGCCGTTTTGGTGGCCGGAGTTCGGGCAGGGACAGCTACCAGGATGGGGGCGATTACAACAGATCGAGAGGCAATGGCTACCATCAGCGTGGCACACGATAAGGCAGGAAGGACTTTAGAAGCTCAGTGTCCACACAGCGAAAATGAAGGGTAGAATCTGAGGGTGCTTGAAAGCTTTTTGAGGAGCAGAATATTTTCCTCTAGATGGTTTAATGAAATTGTATTTGTACTTTCGAGTGTTACTTACGTGAAAGTTTACTTTGGGCTTCAGTTTATGTTTACTAGTACAAGTTTTCTCTTCTCTTGAATGGTTTTATCATGCAATTCAAGCGGGGAATTTCGGGCCTTTCAAGCTCCAAGTTGTGAGAGAATGTTATAAGATGTTTGTTTCATGTTTTCAATATCAAGTTTTTCCGATTCAAACTCAGATCTCTTTCGTTTTTTCCAAATTCTGCTGCCTTCGTTTGAAGATTGATAGTGTTCTTAGCCTTGCTTCTCTGTCCGGGTTGCTCCCCTGTCCTGTCCAGCGAAGTGGGAAAAAATGAGAGGAAGAACGACTTGATGCACGTTCTAGACCATTCATCTTGAGAAATGTCTTTGCAATAGTTGTAAATCATTTGTTCTTACAAAGCCTTGCTAATTGTTAACATTGTTCTCCCGGAGCCGCATATTCAAAATTTCCATCTGTTTAAAATTGCAAATGCACCAATGCTACATATATTTACAACCCTCATTACGGAGCTATCAAAAATTTTCTAGGCAATTGCAGAAGTCATGATTCCTCCACGAAGATAGGACGGTATAGCATGAACATCTTGCGCTGCATCTGCTTCATCTTCGTCATCCTCTGTTTCCCACAGAAAACTAGCATATGCTGCATGGACATGGCTGAAAATTCAAGAAAGGCAAGTCTTGTTAAACTCATTGTACGCTTTTCTTTAAACACAACTTCGGCATAAAGATAAACTCTTAATTACGCGAAGTTTAGTTACATACCTATCCTCTGGTGCAGCTTGAACTGCTCGTTCATAGTAGCTCAAGGCTCTATCTGGGTCATGGTGTAGCTCCCAAACTAAACTAGCATATTGAGCCAAAACATCACCGTCTTTCGCATCTGCTAAGATGGCCCGAGAGTAGTATTCCTCTGCACCGTGAAGGTCTCTCTTGGTCTGAAAAGATAATGTAACGTTAGTACACTCACAAAGACACGAAATCACAACTCAAAAACGCATTCACAGAAGCAGATCAAGGCTGACCTGATGCAAAAATTGAGCATAATTTGCAAGAAACAAAGGGCTTCCTGGATTTTCCTCAACCAATTTCTTGTAATGCTCTTCAGCCCCATGTTTGTTGTCTCCATCGCCACCAGATCCATCCCAATAATCCACTCGACCACCGCGGCCACCCCCACTACCACTACCACCACCAATCCCAAGCCCCCTTGCAAGATGCATTTCTTGACCTACAAGTTCTCTTTTCCCTTCAAATCCGGAACTCCATATTTTGTCCAAAAACTTCACATCTTGAGTTAAGCTAAGGTTCTTCACCTGCTCCTCCAAACCAACATTTCCACATTTCATGGCAACATTTTCCTCAAACTCTTCTTCCTCCTCATATTCAATGTCACTGTCTTCCTCATCATCATCATAACCTCCCGAGTTATGAAACGAAAAAGACGGTATAGTTTCCAACATCATGTTTTTGGATCTTGAAGAAAACCTCTTGGTTTGGCTTGACGCAATAAATTGATCCTCAGTTTCACAAGAAGAATAAGCCAGTCCTTCCAAGTTCCCATCAGACTGAGCCCTTCGAAATACACCAGACGAAAACCGGTCAGAATCAATTGAGGGGGAGATTGGTGATGAATTGTGTGAGATGTTTAGACCCCCAGGTTGGTGGAATGAGAATTTGTTAGGTGTGTGGTGGATGGTAGGTGGTTTTGGTTCATAGTGACTGCTAATGACATTGGGACTACCATCTGAGATCGATGAAAGGAGAGAACCAAGAAGCGGTGTTGATGAGCTCCTCAGCAACATGTTTTATGAGTTGGGAAGAAAAATTCTGTTGCAGATTGAAGCTGATATTCTGTAAAATGACCACACAACATATATGAGTTAATGAAGTTGAACTATGAAAATGCAGAAATAAATGAGCAATGAGTTCTCTATCAGCATTTCTAAAGATCTCGGAAAATGAAAATGCGTTGAGGAAAGAGGAGAGGAAAGAAAAGAAGGATTACCACTTTCTGGGATGCCAAACACTTTCCAATCACCAAAAGTACTAGAAACTATCTTTTGGAGACTAGATTGAGTCTTTGTGCAGACCCTTCTAATATATAAAGGGGGCGGCTGGAAAGGTGTTTTGCAATTGAATTTGATTTATTTTGCAAAATGAAAATTAATGATGATATTGCTTGGATGGTCGAGAAGGGTCTGGGTTTTACTCGGTGCAACATCAACTTGCTCTTTTTGGTGGGCTGGAAAATGTGGAAATTCACTGGTATCTCATGAATATTGAAAGCTACGTGGTGCAGCATATGGTCCGTTGAATCTTTACTATATAATCACAAGGTGACACTTTCTGTCAACCCAACTCAAATATCTCTCGTCAACATGCTTATATTGTGACGTTTTAGTTAGTACAAAACTATTATAGTTGAGAGACTTGTCTGCACTTTGTTTCCACACCACAAGAAAATGGAGCTTTTATGATTATTTTTTTGCCAATAATGGAGCTTTATGAGTCTACGGTATTTTGTTTGGTTTGTCTGCCATAAGAAAAAAACAGTTGGTGATGTAGAAATCAAAACTTGTGAGATTTAAAAGATGCCCTTCAAGTTGAATCAATGAAAAAGTCCATAAAGTGGAAAACACATGTGAATTGTCCTCCTCTACACTGCTTCACAACCATACACATGGGATTGGTTATGTCTTCTCCTATGCACCACATGCTCCATTTCCAGGCCCCATGAGACGAAAATTCAAAATCCCATTCAATTCAATTATGCAATGTAGGATGGTGATGGTTCCTATACGATTCTCATAATTTCATATCAAATTCATCTAGAATTGTCCTTTTATGATACATCTAAGAAATTATTTACTTTTGACCTCGTGGAATAACCATTGTACGGACAATTACCTTGACTCAGACAAAAGAGAGAGAATCCAGGAAAATCAAAAAGAGAAAAGCATGAACAAAAATTACAAAATAAAAAATCACCTCCACTTCGGATTCTCATCAAAATCAAACTCAGAATCATCATTCGTGCGGGCTCCACAAAGAGAAAAATTCACTGTTGGCAACAAAATTCCGATTATGCCCAATTGAAGAACAAAGGAATCAAAAAACATCAAATTTAGAACCGTGTCATTTGATCTTTGTGTTTTTATGTTTCGGTTTCGGGCCGATAATGTTGGGGTGCAAGTGCTTCTATTGGAACAAGCTCGCCGATTTATCGCCGCCGGAGCCGGAACCCTTTTCTCTGCCTGTTCCTATTCCTCAATGGCCTCCAGGTATGAGAAATTTGACTGTAAAGTTTCGATCTTTTTACCATTTTTCGGTTTGATTTTGTGATTTAAATTGTGGGTTTGCATTAGTATTTCGATCTGTTCATTGGTTTTGGTAATTGGGTTCGAAGTGTTTGTGGATTGTCTGAATGCAATCAGCTGTGGTTGTAAAAAGTTTGCTTTTTTTGGTTAATGGATGCTTGTGGTTGCTTTCTGTTTTTAGATATATCTGTAAAAGAGGATCAAGTTGATTTGTTATTTGTAATGCCAATGTTGTTAGTTTGATTTCACTCTGCCAAAGTGCTGGGATTTATCAGAATTGAGCATTTATATGGTGTTACTATGAAGCTCCACTGGCTTGTTGAATTTCAGCTTCATTGCTAGTGTGCAAATTTACAATTTATGCAAGCTGGAGGGCGCTTATTCATGCTCATCGACCTATTTTGTGTCTGTATGTGTTGTTTTGCATCCTCTGGTAAGTTCGTCGTCTCGGCAGGATAGTACATGCTTGGCCATGCTCATAGAACGTGTACCAATTCAAAATTTCATTCATGGTTCAATCGTAAACGCTTTTACTGTAATGTGTTGCTTTAGATTCTGAAAATGTGCAAATGCTTTTGTATTTTCATGTTCACCTAAGTTCCAGCTGATCATTGATGAACATGCAGGTTGTGAAAGCTTTAGAGTTTGAAACTTAGACCTTGTGTGATTCCAGTTGTTTATTAGGATGACAATGTGAACTGCTTTTCTCAGGTGATGGTTTTGCTTCTGGAAGAATAAGTCTTGGAGAAATAGAGGTTTTCAAGATCACCAGATTTGAGTTCATTTGGACCTGCACCCCGTCGGAGGACAAGAAAAAAAGTGTTTCATTCTATAAGCCAGTGGGAATACCTGATGGATTCCATAGTATTGGCCACTATTGCCAATCTAAGGATAAGCCTTTGCATGGTTATGTTCTTGTGGTTAGAGAGGCAAATTTGCCCGTAGCAGTTGCTGTTGGGGAGCGTCCCAAGTTGCCAGCTCTCCAACAGCCACTTGATTACACTTTAGTCTGGAGTCCCGATGATGGGAATGAGGAAAGTTATGGTGTATATGGATACTTTTGGCAGCCCCAGCCACCTGAAGGTTACAAAGCCTTGGGCTTTTTAGTGACTAACAAGCCTAACAAACCTGGGTTGGATGAAGTGAGATGCGTTCGAGCTGATTTAACTGACAGATGTGAACATCACAGGATGATTCTTAACAGCATTGCAAACTCTTCAACTTTTCCTTTTCAAGTTTGGACAACAAGACCACATCATCGGGGCATGATGGCCAAAGGGGTTTCTGTAGGAACATTTTTCTGCAGTAGCGACTTGAGCATTGGAAAGCATCTGCATATTGGATGCTTGAAGAATCTGAACCCCTTGCTACCTGGAATGCCAAACCTTGATCAAATACATTCACTTATCAATCATTATGGACCCACTGTTTTCTTTCATCCAGAAGAGGTCTACTTGCCATCTTCCGTGGAGTGGTTTTTCAAAAGTGGAGCACTGTTGTACAAAACTGGAACATCAATTGGTGAGGTTGTTGATGGTAGCGGCTCAAATTTACCTGCTGGGGGGTCAAATGATGGGCAGTTCTGGATAGACTTTCCAAATGACGAACGAAGAGATATTGTAAAACATGGAAACTTGGAGAGTGCAAAACTTTATGTTCATGTGAAACCAGCTGTTGGTGGGACTTTCACTGACATTGCAATGTGGGTATTTTGTCCCTTCAATGGACCAGTGACTTTCAAAGCTGGACCTTTTGACCTTCCTCTTGGCAAGATTGGGCAGCATGTTGGTGACTGGGAGCATTTCACACTCCGCATCTGCAACTTTTCAGGAGAGCTTTCGAGTATATACTTCTCGCAGCACAGCGGAGGCAAATGGGTAGATCCATATGATTTGGAGTACGTGCACGGGAACAAAGCTATTGTCTACTCATCAAGAAATGGGCATGCAAGCTACCCTCATCCTGGTACATACCTTCAGGGGTCAGACAAGCTTGGAATTGGTATAAGGAATGATGCTGCTTGGAGTAATTTATCTGTGGATTCCAGTGTCCAATACGAGCTTGTTGCAGCTGAGTATCTTGGACATGGGGCTGTGGCCGAGCCAGGTTGGCTGCAGTTTATGAGAGAGTGGGGTCCAACAATTGTGTACAATTCAAGAACTGAGCTTGATAAAGTTATCAATCTGTTGCCTGTGAAGTTTAAGTATTCAGTGGAGAACCTTTTTAGTAAATTTCCGGTTGAGCTTTACGGTGAGGAAGGCCCCACTGGACCGAAGGAGAAGAACAATTGGGAGGGAGATGAACGATGGTAGGTTTACTAGGTTAGTGATGGAACCCTCTTTCAAGAATCAGTGTCTCTTGATTGTGTGGATGTTATATCGATATGGGTTGGTGAGCCATCAAATTTGAAGGCTAGCTGTGTTGATTTTGTAACTCTTATATACCGAAAATATAATGTGAAAGATAGTTTGAACTGAGCATCTCATGGTGCTATTGCCTTTGATTCTCAAAGTAAGCTATGCTTACATTCTTGTGTCAACTCCTTAAACAGCCAATTTCCACGGAATGCCAATTTCTGGTTAACAGCAGCAACACACGAGCGCGCGCACATACACACACACATTTGAGGCCTCGAAGTAACAATGCTACACTTCTGCAGTAATGAATGTTCTTTCTATGATATAAAATGCAGAAGCATTATTGAACTTTACCTTCAAAACACTTGTTATACTAGTTCATCAAAAGTATAGTATGAAATGTAGATGTGAATTCGGTCAAGTGAGCCAGCATTCTGTCTGCTCCTTTGCATCTCAACCTGAATCTATTTCTACTAAATCAGTAGTTTAGAATATCGCATCGTAAATGAGTTTTTATCAGAAATATGCAAAAATTGATCCCCAATTTCATAAATGTCACTTATTTTAAAAACTTTCAATTCTATACAACTTCTTACTTAGATAGACTGAAATACCCTTCATCTTCAATCGCTCTAGCAATCACTCACATCCACCGGAGTCACCGCTGCTGCCTCCAAAACCGCTTCCAACTCCTTTGCAATCTCCTCCAAATCACCCTATGCATACCCAAAGTAATTCTTTAACTAATAGTAAACACAACTACTCAGGACCGCAAGGAGACCACAACCCATCAATAAAATTCAACAGGCCCAAAAGACTTACTCTGTGCGACGGTCACAAGTCTGAGGGCATTATAGAATTTTGGCTGACCAAGAAAACTAGTTTTATTATGATCAGCATGCATCCGTATCTGCAACTCATAAACAAACAACATTTGATCAGCCACAAGTGCCAACTGCCATGGTAAAAAAAACACATACCGACTTTCGTAAATAATAGACAGGCCCTAAATAAATCAAATAAGGGTTCTGTAATCAAGCGAAAATTGGACTGAGGTAAAGGAAACATAAGCATGAGCAGCATAGTAACAAGTATGATCTCACTTTTGCAAGTTGCTAATCATGATATAATAGTAGCGATCTCCATAATTCATAGACTAGCTGCCACAATTGTGCTCAAACTCCGCTAATCATTAGGCTGTTCTTACCCAATCTTCGGCCTTCGGTCTTCTAGGGCCGGCCTCACTCGTCGGCGAGCTAATTCTAATTTTATGGGAGTTGGAAAGAAAGAGGAAGAGAGTGATGTTGGGGATCGTGGGCAGCGGGAGGGGAAGGCTAAGGATGGAGAAGGGTTTTTTAGTCCACTTATGTGAGAAGTTGTATATAATTGAAAGTTTTATAAAAAAGTAATATTTATGAAATTGGGGATCAATTTTTGCATATTTTTGATAAAAACTCATCGTAAATAGGCAAAGAAAATAACAGAAAAACACTCCTACGTAAGTTGTGAACATAGGCCTTTTTGACGAAATGGACCTCAGCTCCATATATGCACCACCGGCCCAATGCTCTTTACTTTCACAAGGACAAAACGGTCCAGTTGGTGGGTGCTTGAAAACGGGAAGAGAAGGGCAACACAAGCAGAAGAACACACAGCAATACACACGAGAGAAGAAGACGACTCAAAGAAGCGAGTGAGAAAAATGCTGGCGAGGCGATTCGTTTCGTTGTTCAACAAGAAGTCCTCATCAGCACAATTTTCCAGGTTAAATTTTACTGCTCGCTCGAATTCTGATTTACCAGATAAAGCTCAGTAAATTTTGTTTTCCAAGCACCCAACTTTCTATTGCAGCTTTTTACAGCATTCCCAGATGAATTTATACAAAAATGTTATCTGGGTCTTTTTACAGCTAATTATTGATATTTTAATTATGGGTTGAACCCATATTGTGGTTTTGCGTTGTTGAGATGTTTTGACATGAAAAATGGATGCAAGTTTTTGATAAAGATTGCATTTTTGCAGTGTGGCGCAGACTGTAGATGAAGGGAAGAGCACGGCGTTTGCCCGAAAAGCGGTGTCTTTTCTTTTGATTACTACTACCGGCGGTGTTGCTTTGAGTGGGATTAATGATCTTATAATCTACCAAAGCTGTAGCAGGTATTAACCTTCCAAGTTTATGGGAGTTTTATCTCTTATGTCTCAAGTGATATGAAAATCTGTTTGCTCGAATCGGAATATAATTTCAATGGGAAATTGTTTTCGTTCAATTGCGTTTTTCTATGTTAAGAAGTCTTTGTTATAAACTTAGAATCTAACCTTGTTTATAATAGTATAGAAGGCTTGCACTTGAAAAGGTTGTTTTTTTGTTTCTTGTGTTTTGCGAATAGCTTCAATTTATTGTATGACTGGTTTTACTAATTGGATAAGAGTGTCTGGTTCACAACACCGATCAATGATTTCAAGCATTGATTGTATATCAATGTGGTTGATGAGATATTTTTAAAGAATCATATAGATTTATGTTAGATTGGAGAGAGGTTGGTAGGGGAGCAAAGGTTGACAAATTGGTGACCTACTTATAAGTGTGAGTTCATCATATACTTATGCCATGAATCCTATGGAATACATGCCGTACTAGATAGCATCCCGACTATTTGGTGTATGCTTTACTCCCCTACACTAAACACAGATCATGGCACAATGTAACCACAGGAATTTCAAAGTTTAGGCATTGTTACTTATAAACGGTTGATACATTGGTAGTGGCCTGTAGGTAGAATGCAGAAAGCAAAGGGAGAAATGAGAATTTTTTCTTGGAAGGGGGAAAGTGCTATAGAGAGGTCAAGGAACAGCCTTGAACCATTTCACTGCTGCGTATCTGTACTTAATTTAAGGTTTCAGTTTTAATCAGTTCCTGAAAATTTTGCAGCAAGGCCATGGAGAAAGCCAGGAATAACCCGGCAATCAAAGAGGCTATAGGGGAACCTATTAAAAAGGGCCCATGGTACAATGCATCACTTGCAGTAGCTCATAAGAGGCATTCTGTATCTTGCACATTTCCTGTGTCGGGACCTCGAGGTGGAGGAGTTTTGGAGATGAAGGCTGTACGTCACGGAGGTTTGTATTGATTTACATAGGCCCAAACAGATAATCATGTTTGTGCACTGCCAAGTACATACTCCCATGCCATACATTGTAAGCTTATGTGCATGCATGTGTGTTTGTATGTTGGTGTTTCAATAATTCTTCCTGCTCTTTTATGTGCTATTTGATTTTATAAAGCCATAACACTGGCACATGATATTAGATTCAAAAACATATAGTAGAAAGGTATCCTATGATCTGTACTAGTTCTCCTTGTCAATGCTGTTCCTTTACAAATTGGTTTATGTTGAGCAAACAGTCTCTGAAATTGTGAAGAATGTTCGGAAACTACCCAAGATTATTTTGTGTTGATACATACATCACTGGTCTTAATTACTCTTTTAGTACTAAAACCAGCGGATTTATCTTTCACAGATGACTCGTGGCTTTCATATCTCATACCTCGCGATTGGGACATCCTAATCTTGGACGCGCTTGTTCATGTTCCTGAAAATGAAGAAAAGCAGCGAACAATGCGGATTGGCATTTCTGACTGTACGGCATGTAATTACATGGCATGCACCCCTTGTAGCACTCAAGCATCAGTGAATCCGGAGAAGAAATGAAGTCACAAACACATCTGTAAGAATGAGTGTTAGCCCTTTTAAGTCATCTTTTCCTACAAAACTTCATAGAGTGATAAATAGTGGGAGTCTTTTCAGAGTTGATTACACTTAAAGCAAAAGTGATTTGCACAGCAAAAGATAGAGAGGTTTGTAGTTTATGCATTCCACAACATCCGGTTATTTAGTTCTTGAGTTTGGTAGGCAGCCTTTTTGGTGTTTTAAGCTCGGGCTCGGTCTAGGAATTGGGCTGTTGCTGGTTTTTGGGCTTACCAAACATAGTTGCTTGTAAAGTCCATAACCACACCCCACTAGAATGGTTCTTTTCTTTGTTTTTAGTAGTTGTTTCTTCAGTAAGGAGTATGGTGAAATAAAAATGAAATTTTAAGAAGCCATTGAGCAATTTCTGATGAGATTGTTAATTTACAAGTCCAAGGTTCATGTTGAAAGCTTAGCTAAATATTAGCTTGAAGTAAAATACAAACAAATGATCGGTGGTCCATTCATGATGAGACAAAACTTACAAAGTCAAAAAAGGTGTGGCTTGATTTGTACCATTTGGATGTGGATGTGAAAGAATGTGTAGATAAATGACTCCTCACAGCATTGTAAATTTCACCATTCTTAATAGCTTCCTTTAATTGTCTTGTGCTTGTTGTCCTCTAGTATTTTCTGTCATGGATATCAATTCATCATCTGCTAAAGTAAAGATTGAGTACTGCTAAATCCAACTTATCAGACATTTGGTGATCTCCTCCAAAATACCTACCATGGTGATCAGTACCTAAACCAACCTCATTAGCCATGATAGAAAGAACCAGTTGTGAAAGCCTAATCATAATTAAACTAATTGTCTTAGCTTAATGCCATTGATTAGTATGAAACGTGGGCTGATTAGAAGATGCCATTATGCAATTTTGGGTTGGCAAAATGGCACATCGTTTTGATTGTTTCTTCCTCCTCATAATAAAGACTTCCAACTAAAGTGTCGTTCGACAGGTGGGGGAGCATGAAAATATATGATGGTGTAGGCATACGTGATATTTCCATTGGGCCCCCACCTACATGAGCTGCGCCACCGTTGACGGCGTTTGTCCCCCCAAATCGCCGCCGTGAGCTCAGACCGGAGTGAGTGGGCCACGTGGCAAGCGGCGGACTTGGAAACGTTGCATTGAGTCCCGGGACCTAAAACCTTGGCCAATCCTGTCTCTCCGAATCCTCCGTTGAGCTGTCTCACATTTAATCAGATGTTCCCTTGTCCCCACGTGTCATAAGGTACATGATCGTAAAAAAGCCGGGTCCCACGCGGTCCTAACTCCGACGTGTTGAGACCTCTATTGTGTGGACCCACCCTGTCGGCTTGTCGTTTGGAGCGTATAGGTCGTCGGTCCCACTCACGAGAATTTCATTTCTCAAGCCGTTGAATATTTCCCGCTACAAAAAGTAGGAGCAGAAGAAGGAAGTCAAGGTATAGAATAATGTAATATTGGAGTCATCTAATTTAATATCTCAGCATGTTAAAATATAATTAAATAATTAAATATTTAAAGATTGGGAGAAATACAAGTGGTTCTTGTACTCCACTCACAAGGGATAATGAATGGAAGAGCAAAGATGAATAAATTATCTCCATTGATGTGTTCCAACATCACTTAGGAACACTTAGGAACGAATTCAAACACATAATTGAAACATTTTGTAGAAAATCATGTATAATACATAAATTTACTATAACACTACATATATATCAAATCTCAATGACCACCGATATAAACTCGCGAGAGTTGTATACTAAAAATTATGTTGGAGGAGATGAAAGAACATCAATTCAAATTATCATTCATATTGTAAGGTAAAATATTTTTATATTACATTAATGTATTATTAAAAAATTCGATAAATTGAACTTGTTTAGTAAGTGAGATGAGAAATTCAAATTGCATAGAAGTACGCAAAGATATTGATAGAGGCGCATAAAGGGAACAACAGCAGACAGAGGCGGGTCCCGCCAAAAAATGTGTAGGAGGGAGCGACCCCATTCCCCATTTCCATCGTTTTATCAGCACACCATCTCCAACCAAAACGAAACCCCCAAAACCTAGAAACCTTTGCCCTCTTTCTTCCTTCCTCTTTCTCCAAACCGACCAAACAAAGCATAAAGCTTTCGTCTTTTGCTCCAACAATTCGAGCTCAAACGGCCGACAAACTGTCCGTTTCGTTTTTAAAATGCGCAAAGGATCACTGCCCCAAGCAAAACCCACTTCTTCAAATCCATCAATTTTCCCCCAAATTGAGCCCCTTTTGAACCCAACCCTTGCCTAATCTTTCACACCAACCAAAATTGCACAAAATTGTCGTCTGGGTTTTGATCCTCTGAGAATTCTGATCGGAAAGGTGGAAGCTTTTTTCAATTAATGGAGGTTGTTTCGGGTGGTGGGTCGTGGACTGTGTCAACGCTGTCCAAAGATGACAACTTGGCCATGTCTTCCGAGGACTCTTCTAGCCCAGATGAGTCTGAGCTTGAGCTGTCTCTTGGGCTGACTCTTGGCGGAGGAGGCGGCGGCGGCGGCGGCGGTGGTGGTTCGGGGAAGCCCGCCGAACAAGGCGAAAGGGGGAAATATGCTAGGATTTTGACTGCTAAGGACTTTCCTTCTGCGGATTCATCTTGCCTATCATCTTCATCATCTACTTCTTCATTGAGCAGTGCTAATATTGTCACAGCTGGGACCAAGAGGAGTGCTGATTCTGTGGCGGCTGCAAATGCTAACAGGTAATTAAGACTTGACTGGAAAAAGTAGAGTTTTTTTTTTGTTGTTGTGGCAATTTGAATGTAATAAAATTCATTGATTGATGGTTAGGTTCTGTTTTTAGGCAGTCTAGGCTGCGTATAACAAATAAATGTTAGGATCATAGCTTTCCCAGTTGGGTTCTGTACCATGTTTTCTTGTAGTAATGTTTAGTGTCATTGCTTTAAGTTTGTCTCAAACTTTAATTTCTCATGTTTTGGTAGGTTCCAGAATGATTTTATATTATCTCGTATGTTGTCAAATGCTTTTGTCACAACACAATGGTTCTCTTAGATTGAAGCAACTGTGTTCACAAATTCGTGATTCCGTATTGTCCTCCTGATGCAATTGTTTTGTGGTTGTTTGAGATGGTGTGAACTGTATAGGGTCATTAGCTGCTGCCCCTGAATTATCTCTATAATGATCTTTGGTTTTCTTCTGCTGCTTAGGATAAGTTTTTTGTTTTTGGTTTTTTATCTGATGGATTTGAGTTTTGGTGTGGTTTATGCAGTCAGGTTGTGGGATGGCCTCCTATCAGAGCCTATAGAATGAATAGCTTGGTTCACTCAGGAAAATCTTCATCCACCGAGGATGAGAAAATTGAAAGCAAGAATAGAATGAAGAATGCTAACAATGGAAATGATAAAGAGAAAGGGCACCTTGGGACTTCCCTGTTTGTGAAGGTGAATATGGATGGAACTGCAATTGGGCGGAAGGTTAATCTGAATGCGCATACCAACTATGAAGCTCTGGCACGAACATTGGAAGATATGTTCCAGGCACCCTCTACACATGCAAACTCCATAAGTTAGTAGATTTAGCCTCTCTTTTTTGTTGATATTCAAAGTTCAAGAGTTCATGGGTTAGTTGATTTTTTGTTTGAAACAACAATCTTTTCCTTGGCCTTTTCACTGATGGTAGAATTATCTGTAATTAGGTTCTGGTGGTCAAGAGCATGATGTAATGACAGGAGCAACTAGACCCTCAAAGTTGCTGGATGGATCATTTGAGTTTGCACTCACTTATGAAGACAAAGATGGAGACTGGATGCTTGTTGGAGATGTTCCTTGGGGGTAAGTGTTTTCAATAATGGCGGTCCTGTCTTTGTGGACTCACTTCAGTAGTTGTGCTTATACGTTGTGTGTTTGAAGAATCACTTATCTGAAGTTTTAATAACCTAGCTCTGAGTGACAGTATATATGGTTTTTTGAGTTATTGGTTTCCCAACATCTTATTTAATTTTTCTTATTTTGAATGCAGGATGTTTGTTCGTACTGTGAAGAGGCTAAGAATTATGAGGACATCTGAGGCAAATGGACTTGGTATGTAGATATGGATGAAGCATCAAATTTTCCCTGAAAACCTGCAGTTTCAACTGATACTAACTCTTGTAATTCAACTTGCAGCTCCGAGGCTACAGGAAAAGAATGCAAGGCAGAGATGCAAGCCGGTATAGATCGATTTCTGTTAACATAGCAAGAAGAGACAGCCTATGGTTGAAGATGTACAAAATGGATGAAACTTATAGTTGGAGCATTTGAAAAAGGAGAGAACCCTTTGCCTTTTTGGTTCATTTTTGGTTGCTGTCAAACGGTATTTCATTTTGTTCTTGTTACGCCTTCTAGGAGCGTTATCTCCCTGCTTTTTCAAAGTCATAGCCTTAATTTCGACGTAATACTACTATATACATATGCATACTTTTGTGAATGTTGTTATTGCCATTGTATATATGGGGATACTTATATGCCTTTATCTGCTCAGCAGATGGGCTATTCCCCCTGTTTAATGAAGAGAAATTGTGTGATCATTTGTCACTGCTGTTAAGGAAGTTGCTGAAGTTACATGAAATGTTTGATTCTCTGATTTAAAACCTCCGCTTCTTACATCAATATGAACCTTTGTTTACAGGCATGAACAAAACTCAATCATAAAACTTAGATACAACACCAAAAATCGAAATAATAGCACCCATATCGGGAAGTCGAAATTCTTTCCCTAGAGAAGGCCATTTACAGGTGAAGTGCTAAACACAGGCTGGTCTTTGTTAGCTGCATATGCTTCGTTGTTGTTGCTACTGCTTTTCCTCCGAGGCTTCGCCTCTCCGAGCATCGATATGACATCCCTCATGGAAGGTCTGTCCTTGGGAAGCTTGGCAGTACATAGCAATGCTATTCTAAGGACTAAGAGCATCTCTTCTTGAACATGCTTGCAGTTTCCTACACTCGGGTCTAATGCTGCTTCTAAACTCTTGTTATCCCTATTCTTTCTCCGAATCCATTCCACAACGTCTACTGATTCTCCAAACTCGGCGTCTAATGGCCTCTTTCCTGTTAGAAGCTCCAATAGAACCACTCCGTAGCTGTATATATCAATCTTTTCGTCAACCTTCAATGTGTATCCATACTCTGATCAAACAATCACCAAGTCACAATCTTGTAGTTAGTGCCAAGGAAATTACAGAATCATGTAAAGATAAAGCCTTGAAACTAGAAAGTAGAAACTCACCAGGAGCTATGTAGCCATACGATCCAGCCACCATGGAAACTGTCTCATTCTTCCTGACCATCATACGTGCCAACCCAAAATCAGCAATCCTTGCCTCAAGGTTTGCATCAAGTAGTATGTTATTCGACTTGATATCTCTGTGGATGACTGGTGGGTGACAATCATGGTGGAGATAAGCGAGACCTTGTGCAATGCCAACCGCTATGTTATACCTCGAAACCCAATCTACAAGCAACCTCCCTTCTTGCTTGCCATGGAGGGTCTCTCCTAGGCTACCATTAGGCATAAACTCATAAATGATCATAAAATTGGTATCATTTTTCAGAAATCCTAGTAACCGAACAATGTTTCGATGCCTCAGCCTCCCCAAGAGATTCACTTCCCCTATGAGATCATCACTGTTTCCAGTTTCAACATCTGTTGCGGGTCTCCATAACTTCTTAACAGCTACAACTGTGTTTGATCTTGATAGCTCGGCCTTATAGACAACCCCGGTTGCGCCCATTCCAATCACATTTGATTCTTTCACACTAGCCAGAATTTCAGCGGTTGTAAAGCCAAGCCTCTGGAATGCCATCAATCTCCAAGGCCACTCTCCGTCTCCAACTTCAAAACTGTCTCCGAAGCAACCTCCATTCGAATACCACCTTTTGTATAGAGACCGAGCACTGAAAACTGCAATTCCAACTGCTAGAGCTGTTGAAATCCCAATGATCCAGCCTGCAACAATGTTCCTTGTGTGCAAGTTCTTATGCTTTGATTTATATGCAGGATTGTGCACACATGGAGGGAGAACACCGCCACAGAGACCGGCATTGCCCACAAGATCACTCGGGTTTATCGTCCTGAGAACACCATTTGCTGGAACAGGACCCTCTAGCCTGTTGAATGAGACATTGACTGTCTCCAGGGCTGGAGAAACTCCAAAGTTCTCGGGGATTCCACCAGTGAGGGAGTTGTTGGACAGATCAAGAATGGACAATGTAGGCATCATGGCGATAGATTTCGGAATCTCACCAGTCAATTGGTTGTTCCTCAGATTCAAGCTAACCAATTTCTCACATGAAGCAATGCTTGTTGGGATGGTTCCTGAGAAATGGTTTGATGAGAGATCAAGGACCGAAAGCGAAGGACAGTCCTGGAATTGATCTGGGATTTCTCCTACTAATTGATTATTTGAGGCCATCAAAGTTTGCAGACTTGGAGCAGAAAGAATAGTAGACGGCAGAGTAGAATGGAGCTGGTTCCTCGAAATGTCAATGAAAGAAAGTGAGGTAGAAGAAGAAATGTCATCTGGGATTACACCAGTGAGATTATTGTTTGCCAATTCCAACCTCTGCAGTTTCCCAAGCTTGCCAAGACCAACCGGAATTGTCCCAGAAAGAAGATTGTTCTGCATTCGGACGCGAACAAGCGAAAGGCATGTTGATAAGCTAGCTGGAATTGGACCTGTGAGGGCATTGTTAAAGAGGATGAGCTTGGTGAGATTGCCCTTGTTGCACAATGTGGCTGGAATTTCCCCAGAAAATGAATTGGATGAGATGTCCAACCACACCAATGGGGCATTCTTACCAAGATCACTTGGTAAAGGGCCCGAAAACGAGTTATTCCACAGCTCAAGAACAGACAACTGATTCAAACTTGCAAGTCCGAATGGCACAGAACCTGATAGCTGATTGCACATTACATTCAAAAGCTGCAAATTCTTCAAATCACCAATCCCAGCTGGAAGTTCCCCTGACAACATGTTATCAGAGAGATCCAGCAATCTCAATGAAGCAATGCTGGTGATCTGAGGTGGGATTTTGCCTTCAAGATTGTTCTTGTACAAGAACACTGTCTCAAGAAACTCAAGCTTCCCCAATTCCGCTGGAATCTCACCACTGATATTTCCCAATGCCAAATCAAGATACTTCAAGTTGGTGAGATTTCCAAACTCCATTGGGATCCCACCTTCAAACTCATTGTACCCAAGAATCATACTCTCCAAGGAAACAAGCTCCCCAAGCTCAGGTGGGATTTCACCAGTGAGATTATTCCCAGATAGCCCAAGAAACTTCAACTTCTGCAACTTCTTGAAAGATTTCGGAATCGAGCCTCCGAAAAAGCTCCCCCTCAGATCAAGAATCTCCAGCATTGTGGCATTGCCAATATCCTCCGGAAGAAACCCGGAAAAATTGTTGCTTGAAGCATTCAAAGTTGTCAAGCCAAAAACTTTCCCAAATCCCCATGGAAACTCACCAACAAATGAGTTTTGACTCACATCAACGCTCTGCAAATTTGTGAGATTGGCAATGGATTTTGGCAGAGATGAAGAGAACCCACTGCAGCAAATGTTGAGAGAAGTGAGGCTTTTGAGCCATTGGATGTCACCTGAAACAGGGCCACTGAGATTCTTGTGGGAAAGGTCGAGCTTTTCCACATGGCCTCCATTGTTGCACCACACACCAGTCCAGTTGCAGTGGTTTTCTGGTGAAGTCCAGTCTCTTAAGCTGTTGAGTGGATCAACCAATGCTGCTTTTATCGAAAGCAAAGCCGAGACTTCATCATTGGCCACCACAGCAGCAAAACCTGAAGAATAACATCCAATGTAACAGAAGAAGAATAAGATCAAAGATTGGACTTTTTTTAAATGCATCTTTTTTCTTATGTTGGAACTTCGAATGCAGGGTACGAACTCAGCAACAAGGTCGTTGCATGGTTTTTTTGGCTATTGTGTTTGATTTTGTGCTTGATTTTCCACCATTTTTGCTCTGAAAAAGCTCGATGCAGACAAGGTGGGGGAGTGTAGTGGAAAGAAGATTGACTGAATGTGCGAGTGTTGGTTTATAACAAGGTAGTGTTTAATTATTTGATCAATAATTGATCCATTGGTGGATTAGTTTTGTTATGTAATAATTGTTTTGAGGGAGCTCGTGAGATCTTGGGGACTGCAACAGCTGTGAAATGCAAGTAATGACGGGGTAAGATTTTGGAGTTATTGGAAGTTTCTCCGACACCAAACATGGGATCGAGAATGTGCTCATGGCAGTGCATTTGTTCTTTCTTTCTTCTGTTATTATCTGTTTATCCTGTTTGGTCAACTTGAATAGTGTCATGATCTCATGATGTAATGAGATCAAACAGGAAAAAAGGGTTGATAATCTAGTGTCGTATATTGATAAACTGGTCTTGGGACTGGAGGAAGTTTTGATCCCAATGAATGAAGCAAAGAGTTGTGTTAGTAACGGTAACAACCATTTATGTGCATGTGAGTGACTGTCAGCCGTTAATGCATTGTGAGATCTACTTGAATCAATAACTAATTATTCACTATTTTTCCGTTGTAAGAAGCACTTACATTAAGAATTGACAAGTATGATTGTAACTATCACTCTCACCCTAATTCACCCCATACCTTTCATTTCATGATCTGTGAAATATTTTGAAAGATAGATGCTCTATCTTTATGCTCAGACAGTTATACTTCTTAGTACATGTTTGGGACAGATTTCTCTTGAAAGCCACTTTATCTTAACCTTTACACAAGAATTTGGAAACCCAAAGCTTCATGCTTGAATAATAGTTTTCTATGCTTAAGAAAGGGTAACTTCTACGTGTGACAAAGATTCAGAAAAATATGCAAAGTGATTAAAAATGTGAAAAGAAAATTATATCAAGCGTGTGTATTTGCTAACATCAAACCCAAATGATATTGGCCACTAGTTTGGTAATGGCTAAAATAATTAAGGAGGGGAAATTTCTACTATTTGATTTGCGTTGTGGAGGAACAATATAAAAGCAGAGCCAGTTCATGCCCATTATCGAGTTAAATGGTTAACTAGAACTCAAATAACTCAAATGAACATGTCAATTATTCCTCATGATTGATTCTGAGAGAATCTTGGCATGTTAGTATGAAACAAACATTTAAACAAAGACAAACCCTCTTAATATAATAGAGTTATTGATATAGGCCATAACCATACCCAAATGTCATATATGTAGGGAACCCTTTCTATGACTTGCTGCAACCCTTGATATTATCAAGAGTTATAGTTTTTTCTAGTTGTTTTTAATGATATCCTTCTTTCTATTATTTGGCTTGCCAACAATTAGTGAAAGATTAGAACTCAACAAAAAAGGGGAGTGCGCAAAATGGATATTACAAAGAAAACTAACACAAGTATAGAAAGGGATGAATGAAAGAAAGTGATGAGCAGTGCACATTGTCAATGGTGGATAGAGCCCCACCAACTCCCATTATCAATTTCTTTTCATCTTCTTTTGCATCATTTCTTATTATACTGCCAATTTTCACATGGACAGATGTAATAGCAGTCAATTTTAAAATAGTCAAAATGCCATACCTTTGTTTACAATATTGGTAATGGTACTATTCTTCTGCAATTAGAACAAAAGCCATGTGAAACAGCAGCTTCCTAGGGAAGCACCTTCATCCTATTATTGGAGAGAGAGGAAGATAATTTTCTTCATTTCTTGGTGGCTTAAGGAATTATTGGATTTATTATTTGATTTTTGATCTTTACCTTCATCTTCTGATGATCTGAAGAAACCCATGGGAAGAAGGTATGGAAGGCTACGTGCACCCACATGGGTTTATGCCAAGGGCCAACCAAAGCAAAGCCACCCCAAAAAACCAGCCTTTTTTGTGATTTTGTAAAGAGAGGGTCAAAAATGGGATCATGTGTGATTGTGGCGCTCGTGTCCCACATGCATGAGTTGGGGTCCATGATTTTGGGTCCCACACACATTTTGGTTTGGCTGATCTGTGTGATATAGCACTCTAGTGCATTGCAATAATCCAAACCCAATATGGTTTGTACTAACTTGATTGTAGATTCATGACAGGCTGTAATAGGATTACCAATTTCATTTTGGGTGTTACAATACTGCAAATTGTTGATTCATCCAGTATACCAATTTCATTTTGGGTGATACCAAATATGCCTTTAACTTGCACTAGAGTGTTATCAAGCCTTCAATTTTCAGTAGCCTCCTAGTGAAACGGCCTTCAATGTTTAGTAAAGTTCTACTGAAAAGGTCTTTATTTGAAATACAGTTATTATAAAAAAAAAAATTCAATATTCATTAGATTACTAATAAAATACCTTTGATCTCCCATGAACCAAGTTTGAATAATCGAAAAATGAATTATTCTAAAAATATATTCAATTTTTAGTAGGTTGTTACTGAAATACTTTGGATCTCTCATGATCAAATTTGAGTAATAGCTAAAAACGAATGCCTATATTCATGAAATTTAATCCAAAATCACATGGAATATGTTCAATTTCTCAAAATACGAATTTAAAACACAAGCTTGAGCTTAAAACATTAGTGGATTCACAAATTTGGGTGGTAGTGCTCATATTACAGATGTGCAGGGATAGCTAAGTGCACCTTTTCTCCCATTAAAGTTCCACTACGTAATTATTTATGTGTTACATTTACAAGCAAATCCTACAACTATGACACCCACTTATCTCCACTTTGTAAGGATAGAACTATGACTCATCCACCAAAATCACATTAAGCTGCAAGGATAGAAACTATAAGAACAATCGAACAAACAAATAAAGCAACATAAAAGCCAGCAGAAGAACAACAAAAGGAGAAAACCAATTACTTCCAAACTCTCCAAAATCTTCTTCATATCCACAATGATCAACTTCTGAGCCCAAGCCCTCTTTATTGCTCAAGTAATTCTTCTTTCCCTCAGCTAATCTAATATGTGACAAAATGTGAGGAAACACCTTCTTGCTAGACTCTTCTCCAATCAACAAATCCGAATGCCCAAAACCCTCCACCACCACTCTTTCATGCCTAAACCCCGGTTGGTGCAACTTCATGTACTTATGAGCAAGCAGAGAGGTCCGAGGAGTCACGAGGATAGGCCGCCCACCGGAGATATAAAGCGTTGGGAGCGCCATTCTTTGTGGGTTGATCAAGTACGAGTTGTTACCTTTGCTGTCCACTATGAAACCAGAGTTGCATATCTTTCTTAGGTGGGGGAATGCCGCCATTGGAAGCCTTGTTGAGCTTTCCTTGTTCAGCCATTGGTGCACGGTTGCGCTTATGTTTTCGTGCCAATAAGCGTTTCCAAAGACGCCAGAGAGGACTACACATTCGTCGCAGGTGCATTTTTCGTAACGTGGTATCAACCGGGCAACAAGTTTCAGGATTCTGTGTCGCAAGCTCACCGGGGTTGACGATTCCAGAATGGGAAGTGTCTCGTTGTTTCCAAGTATCAACATGGATATCTGCATATGCATATACATGGTAAAGCATTGTTACTCCTAATTACAGTCTGACACATATGCAGAAGTGACTCCTTAAAAAATACGTAAAGAAAGTTTTTGTTTATGAGTTAGACTGTAATTTCCCTATAAACGTGCTGCAACTTTGATTTTGAGAAAGAAAGGGAGCTCACCGGGAGTAGGGGAAGCCACATTTTGATTGAGGACAGAGCATTCAGCTTGAAGAACATTGAAGAGTTGGTGCAAGACAAAGAAGCTATATTGCTTGCAGAGACATGACCTCCCATGAGAGCTATGTGTATGGTTAACCCTCCAACACAGTGTGCAATCAAATGCACCTTTACTTTTGGTCCAAGCAATTCAAGCATCTTGTTAATTGCTGCAAATCAAATAGTTAACAAAAGTAACGCAATTAGAAAGGGCATTTAGGTTTTCGATCTTTAGATGAGTTACAGTTTAAAGGTAAGATTTTGATTGATATTTTTACCAGCAGGAATATCAAATCTTCCAACATCTTCAAGGGTGAAATGGTTTGGGGGATTCAGAGAATGTAGTCTTGATTGCAATAGCCATGTTTCATGCCCTTCTTCAAGTAAAGTTCTGACCAAGTCATTTGGCTCTGTTGGCAGCCAGTAACTCTCAACAGCATATCCATTCACAAGGAGAATCGGGTTTCGTTGTTCATACGATCCATGTTTTGCTAAACCACGTTGGCATTCCCATTGCTTGCAACTGATCATCACTCCATCACCTACATGAATAACTTGAATTTGAGTTTTGGGGATTTCAGACATCACAATTGGACTCAAAATTTCATCACATACCTGTTTTTATGTCGTGCAGAATGCTGCTTGGATAAGAGTGCTTTTGTTCACAATCTGATAGATTGAAGTACTCTTCCTTCCCTCGAGGCATCTGCAAGAAATAGGTTCTGAACAACGAACCCAAAAGGAGGAATAAGAACTTTGCTTTCTTGTTTCCTTGAAAGCTCATCAAGCTCTTCAGTAGCTCTGTCATGGAAATACTAAGCTCCCCTTTCAACATCGCCTTCTGATGATCTTGTCCCTTCGAGCTTTTGTCAGTAACTTTCTCAAATGTCACATGAAGCATGGTCGATTCCCTCCAAGCATATAGTGCATAGAGATAAGGATTCATTACCTTCCTCCCCTCCAGAATGTACCTGCCAAGAAAGCACAAGCAACATAAGTATGGCAAGAAAACATAACTCGATGATCATGCATATATACACTATGCTAGAGATATAAGCCATATGTACCTTGAACCGGTAGAAGCCACAAGACGAAGACGATAATGCATATAGTGTGTGTAAGGAGCTCTGCAATCTACTTCACATAGATTTACTTCCCCGTCTATGATGTGTAAATCATCCTTCTCAAAGCCTCTAAATTCTACATGCCCTCCAACCTTGCCTCTTAGAAGGGGGTGGGATTCTCCATCAACATTACTACCCAACATCCATTCAATATCAGAGTCCTTCTGGTTCTCATCTTGAGTGTTCATCCTCATTGTGAGATAAGCTGTCATTGGCATTCCTCCGACATGGCCTCTCATCGTTTCTTTGAACATGACCACCAATCTCTGGCCATTTGCTATAGTTTCAGTCCTATCTGCGAAGGAGTCTAAATCTTGGTTGTGAACACTGTCAAGGCTAGTACCATCTGTCCTAATCTTGTGCTCAAGAACATCCTGCACAAGTTGCCTACTTATGTGCTCAGCTGCAGTGGCAATTGTAAGAGATGGATTGATGCCAACAGAACATGGGATCAATGAAGCGTCACACACGTAGAGTCCAGGATGTACTGAGGCAGGTAACTCATCGTGAGCCGGTTCAAACACCTGCCCATTAGGATTGCAAACACCTTGTGAAGGATCAGCCGATGCATTGCACCCGCCTAGAAGATGAACTGCGGTGCTTCGGTATCTTGACATAAAGAGAATTGAGCCTAACTTCTTAGAGAGCTTTTGAAAAGCCTTGATTTTTCTAGGGAGAAGAAAATCGCGAGGTGGAGTGAAGCTGATTCTGTTTGTGCCTTTTTCGAACATGAGCTTACCGTCACTCTCATCATATCCTAATGCAACAAGAGCCACAGCTTGAGTTGATTTGAACCCCATTGCACGTTTGATCTTGTCTACAACCCCATGAAAGAACCAGAATCCATTAGGCCAACCATATGTTAGAATTCCTTTGAATAGAAGGTGTGGATAAGCTGTTGGCAGTATAGCACTCTGCAAGTGGATCACAGATTGGGAAGTTAATTGATGCATGGGGAGTCGGGATGATTGATGTTCCAAAATTATCACACTAGTTGTAAGTCGAGATGATTAATTTGTGTAATGTTCTCTTACTTGGATTGTAAAGCCTAGTGAAGAGGTATAAGATGACGAGATGGATGGTCCTGGTCTTGCTTGAAATGGAATCTTGAAGAGTTGCTTCCTGTCTAGTCCATAACCATTCAACGGAGACGAGCTTCCAGCTAGATAAGCGACATTATTGCCATTGCAGCTGAATCCTGAGCCAAGTGCTCCTGAAACTCTAAGTCCCCTCAGTTGTGACCGAAAGAGGATCTCAGCCGTGCCAAAAACTCCCCCTGAAAAAACAGAACATCTACAATTAACTTGATAAAATCGTCCGTTTGACAGTTGGTAAGGTACCAGATAGATATATTACGCTGAGTACCTGATAGGATTACAAAATCAGATGTTACATAATCAATCTCATTCAAGTAAACTCGCCATCTTCGATTTCTTCGGCTACTTTTCCCCTCATCATTGCAGTACGTGTTTCTAACCACATACTGCCCTTGGCATTGTGTTTTGACAATGCATCCTGCCTAATTCAAGTTATGTACTGTAAGTGAAATATGAGACGGATATAGTACGTGTACTCATAAGTAAACGCAATGTGAGACAAACCTGTATTGCTGAAAATAGATAAGTTTTATCAGTGGAAGCTTTGGCATTGTAAGGACAACCAGAAAGGCAGTTTCCACAAGCTAAACAGCTCCCCATTTCTTGAACCTTCGATTTTTCGCTTACGTTGTTTCGTCTTGGAAATTGTTGATCTTCGAAGTCAAAATTCACATTCAGCTTCACAGAAGTCTCAAAATTTTCTCCTATATCTTCGTTAATGCCGATATCTTCCAAGATTTTCCCAATGGAATACTTGACAGGAACACTCTGTACTTTGAGCATGGCGGATGCTGAAGCTTCACAGTTGTCCCAATTCTTCTCCCATTCCCTTGGCCATTTCGGATTCCGTCTAGCCCGAACTGGTGCCGGCACTGTAACTCCGGCATTGACTAATGAACCTCCTCCGAGTCCGCAACCAACTACGGCTACAGAATCATTTTGCTCATATACCTGTAGTACACATACAAGATGTCTTGGTTAGGTGCTATCACTACAAAAATTTGGAGTATTAGGGACCAATTGTTGGTTTGAATAACAGGGGGTCTTTAATGCCCTTTTGCAACCAACTTATACAATTAGTCCCTAATTTTCCCCAAAATTTGTCATTTTGTGTCATTTTTCCTCTTCCCGCATCCCCAAAAAAGTTTAATTAGGGACTGATTATATAAGTTGGTTGCAAAAGGCCATTAAAACCCCCTCTTATTTAAACCAACGTTAGTCCCTAATACTCCAAATTTTTGTAGTGTATAAACGGGCCGCAGCATGTCCCAAGTTCGAATTCTCTTTTGATAATATTTTAAATTGTCTTGAAATACTAAAGACTTTGAAGTCTGGAATATTGGACCAAAAAAAGGTAAGGAGTGACATTTTGATCCCAAAAGTTACCATCTGAATTATGACTAGGCACGAGTCGGGTGGTGCATATTTTTGGTGAATTCTAACTCAACTCGTTTTATCTTGAAATGACTTCGATTCGGTTTGAGTTTTGTATTTTAAAAAATGAACTCGGCTTGTTTGGATCTATCATAAAACGAGTCATGTTTACAAGTTATATGAGTTCATATTCAAATTATCTAAATAGCTATACAAAACTAAAAGAAATGGCTATGAATATGGTTAATGAAGAAGAGAAGTGGCTATGGAGTCTCTTCAATGATTTTTGTTGTGGCAGAAAAGAATGTATATACCATATACTATCACCCTAGGGTTTTTAGGAGATTTAGAGTTACTATGATGGTACAAATTATATGTATATATTACATATCTTTTAAACCAATCATAGGAAGCCACGTGTATTACACATCTTTAAATGAGCCAAGTCGAGTCTCGTGTTCAGAAATTTTTGGACTCATTTATAAATGAGTCGAGTTCAAACTCGACCCGTTTTGGAAAAAACAATTTGGGACTCGGCTTGTTTTGCACTGACTCGAGTAATACGAGCCGAGTTAGCAAGTCTTTCAACTCGTATACCCATGCCTAATTTGAATTTACGACAAACTTTGAAATTTATATTTGTGTATTTTGTAACCATAAGAGACTATCTTATTATTAGATTCTAATCCTATAAACTTAGATTTAAATAAAAGATCAAGTCCAACGAAGGATTGTGCATGTTTCATCATGGTTTCATAATCAAGAGTTATAGTTTTATCCCATAATAATTACAAAGAAGGATTGTGCATGTTTCATCATGGTTTCATAATCAAGAGTTATAGTTTTATCCCATGATAATTACAATTTGGGTTTATGAAGATTTAAACTTAGGAACTTTGGAATTATGTTTGTGCCTTACGTAACCCCTGGCGACTAACTAAATCTTAAAACAAATGACGAAATCAGGGTGTTTGGGGAACATTAAGCTAGAATTGTACAAACCTGGATCAGTGCATCTTTGGAGCCAAATGCTAACTTCCTGCTTTCCATCCTCAAAGCTGACAACAACTTGAAGCTATCAGTCGGAAAATCTTCCGATTCCCATTTTCGGCCTTTCTCGAGTAGGCACACCTTTATGCCCGCCATGGACAGCCGACAAGCCGCCACAGAACCGCCGTAGCCGGACCCGACAACCACCGCATCATACCCTTCCTCCTTTTCACCACCACCAAAACTTGCTTGTAGTTTCTCCATTTTCTTATTTTTCAAGTCCAAATTGAAAACGCGGGGTTCCTCTTAACGACAATTATACTCAATCAAGCTGACTTGTCAGCATTCTCTTCTTGCAAAAAATTGTATTTAAAAATATCTGGTCTCCATTTCTGGCAGACTTTATTATGGTATTGTATTGTTAGATAGGTTGAACAATTCAGTCAATCCAATAGTTTATTATTTATATTTCTGAAGCCTGATCTTTCTGGCTCCTTTTCTTCAATGTGACTTTAATTATGTAACCCCCATCAGCTGCCTAACATGAAGAGCTTCATTTTTTTTTACGGTGCTGCTTGGCTGCTGAAGCCTTCAGCACCCAAAGGTGCTGAAATGGGAGTGTTAAGCCTTCCACGCTAATGCAAATTATGATCCGAACCGTTCACTTTATTTATTACTCAGTAAAGATCATCTCTGCTAAAAATCACTTCAATCGGACATCGTTCAGGTTATCTAAATGTGTCAAACATGCGAACGGTTTAATTAACATCTAATTAAACCGTTCGTATGTTTGACACATTTAGATAACCCGAACGATCTCCGATTGAAGTGATTTTTTGTAGAGATGATCTTTACTAAGTAATAAATAACATGAACGGTTCGGATCATGATTTTTGTTAGCTTGGAAAGCTTAACACTTCCCATTTCAGCAGCCAAAAGTGCTGAAGGCTTCAGCAGCCAAAAGTGCTGAAGGCTTCAGCAGCCAAGCAGCACCCTTTTTTTTATCTAAAAGTAAAAATTAAAAAAAAATTAAACTCACATTGAAGAAAAGGAGCCAGAAAGATCGGAACACAGATCTTCTGTTCCAAAGTGGGGTGTTCCACTTTCATTTTTTCGACATCTCCGACGATTTATGTTATAATCTAAACCGTTCACTTTTTTTATTGTCTAGCAAAAATCATTCTTGCAAAAATCATTCAAATCCGTGATTTTTTAGGTTATAGAAAGACCCGGTTATGTTTTATAAAGTCGATTCGGCTATATTTCATTGTTTGATAACCGAACGATTACGAATTTGAATGATTTTTTACAAAGATGATCTTTGCTAGACAATACAAAAAGTGAACTGTTTAGATCATAACATAAATCGTTGGAGATGTCGAAAAAATGAAAGTGGAACAAAAGTGGAACACTCACTTTGGAACAGAAGATCCGTGTTAGAAAGATCAGGCTTCAAAAATATAAATAATAAACTATTGGATTGACTGAATTGTTTTTTTTTTTTTAGTAGGTAAATTGACTGAATTGTTCAACCTATCTAACAATACCATAATAAAGTCTGCCTGAAATGGAGACCACATATTTTTAAATACAATTTTTTTATCTAAAAGTAATTACTTATGTCTCAAGTTTCCTTCGCTCGATGTCGTTCCTTCCATTAACGATTTATATAGTCGATAGTCAAAACGACTCAAATCTAGTATAACTTGAGAGAATGAAATTCAAACTTGTGTTGAAGGGCGGCGTTGAGCAAATATCCATGAGAGACAAATTCAACGTTTTGTTCTGATGACTTACAAATCTTTATCACTGCTAAGTGACTGTTGACTTTTGTCTTGTGAATGCTTTTCTGACCAAAAACAAAAATAACCACCGACCTCTCTGCAAAAAGGTCAAGCTTGGTGGGGTTAAATTTTAGTCGTGATGGAAACTACTATTAAGTTAATGTTGGAGCTCTTCTCTTCCATATAGTACAACGGCCTACCATGTCAACTACATTTCTTTTTCACTAGTTGTCACCGTGTTCAGCACATATTGGGAACGCGACTATTACACCAACAAGTGAGCAAATGGTTTTGATACGATGAAGGAAGTTAAAGTTTTATTTCAAAATTAATTGGTAATGGAAGATAATAGCACAATCTTTTATGGATACTAACAAGATTTTTTCACTAGCCAATGTGAACATTTTTCAAAAACCGAATCGTGACCTAATCTAATCCCAACTCGTGACTCCACTTTCTCTCTTAAAAAAAACTCGTAACTCCAGTCTCCCTAATCACCAAAACTAACTCTAAAATACGTGTTAATTTTTTGGACAGAGAAGTGAATTATGAAATACTAAAGAGTTGAGAAAATAGATCCAAATTGGTTGCCATGTCAAACCTCGTTTGGGTTCAATAACTTTCTCATTCTCAACTCTATCAACAACTCACACCATACTAAAGGCCCAATTTGAAATTCAATTCAACACACAAATGCACTGTTGTGACAAACGTTCATATACATTTCAAAAACTCTTCTCCAAAATAGTAAGATCGGAAGCATTGAACCAAGAAAAGGGTTAAAAGAATAACATCTATGATATACAAATTTCACAGACAAACAAACCAATATTACATGAAAACCTAAAGGAAGAAAAGGGGGTTGGCCTATGCACTCAAACAAAAACTTAGCCACCATCTACGTATATCAGATTTTCTCCACACACAACGTCTTGTCTTTATTGAAGACATGACGTCCCATGCAGAGCGGGGCTGCTACATATGTAGCCTAGTGAGAGTTTTGTTCAAAAATGAAGAAAAGAAAGAGATTATGTACCCAAAATGAATGCCTGTATTTCAGCCCAACTAGAGACAGTGTAAAGAACACCAGACAATGGTTTCCAACTAGAGGAACAACCTTGATCAGCAAGTTCTCTCTGCTTCTTCACCAATCCAGAAAACAATGGCACAAAGGAAACACCAAAATGATTGCCTAATCTTCTTAAAAACGTACTCGAGCCAATCACAATACCTATATCTGCTTTAAGCAGGCAAAGCAGGTCTCCAACTGAGCCTCCAATGTAAATTGTCAAGTCCTTCCCTTCGCGCCTTCTGTTGCTCAGGATGTCATTGAAGACTTGAAGCTTCTCTAGGGGTGACTCCATCTTCTTAACAATTTCACCCGTTGTAACAGACTGAGCTTGATACACTAACTCATTTGAATGTACATTCAAGACACTCAGATCTCCTACACAATGAAGTGAAAATCTCAATTTGAAGTGAAAATGGAAGAAAAGATCATTACAATGCATTTCAAAATATATATAGCTTACCTGAAGAAAAAGCTGATATAATCAGGTCATTGCACCAGCAGTAGGAAAGTACATGAACATCAGTTTTCAGATTTTCATTTTTCACAATCTTCTGAAAAAATGTTCTGCATCCATCTTGAATGAGACTTTGGCCAGCCCTCTTAATGTCCTCTACATTCAGACCTTTCAACACTCCTGATTGAACCACCCTTTCATTGGCCTTTCTCTCAAACTCCGCGAGTTGTTCTAGCGCGCTACGCAACCCTTCATAATTGAATTCCTCGACTGCAAAATTTTACAAACACAATGTTCAATTTCATGTTAAGGCAATATCAAAATCAAGTAGTAACTATTAGTTATAATCAAACCTATGTCACTGGTGACGATGCTTTCGACACATTGCTCAAATTCTTCAGTGTACTGAGTCGAAAGAACATCCCACGTGCTCCTTAAGTCAGCTGATGACATCCTAACAAGTCCTGTTTGATCAGATTCCTCCGGTTCAGCCTTTCGTGCTGTTATGATTGCAATCTCAGCCAATATGGCAGCAGAATCAAAAGCAGTGCATGCCAAATCAAAGTCACAAAGTATAGTAAGACGGAATTCTTCGAACTCATGCATCCGGGAAAGAGGAACTAGAGATTGCTGAGAAATTGGTTGACCAGCAATAAACTCCACTTGAAGTTTCATAGCTTGATTATATAGCTTCTTTATAATCTCAAGCTCCTCACTAGTCAAACAAATGGTAAGTTTATCCAACATGTCTTCATTTTGCAAAGCTGTTTCCTGAATTAAATAAATGAACAACTCTTGTTTGGTCAATGAAAAACTTAAGCAAAAGGTATTGTAAACCGAATACAGGTTGAACTAAATCAGACAAACCTCGAAGGTTTGAGATGAGTAATTCTCTTTCCAGCTTCTGTAAATGTGAGCGTTGTTGTCGTTGGGGTCTACATTAGCTTGGATTTGAGTACTAATGAAGGCATGGAGTCTTATACAAGGAGTCAGGGCAGCGAGAGTGTAAGCAGCAACTTTTGTCCTTTCAAAAGGGGTTGCAAGCAACTTTTCTCCTTCAACTTTCCCTGATGCTGTTGCAAGCAGGAAATCTGTGTATTTGATTGCTGCAATGTCGTTGGAAGCGCTGTCATCCAGAAGCTCAAAGCCCCATTCCTGCAAATTATGTTCAATTTCAGACTACGTGTAAACCAGAATCAACATGAATTATGATTACAAAAGAAGCTTAGACAGGTGCACTTCCTGTGAATGGGTAATAGTGTAAAAATCTATTTGATGACTAATTACATTGTGTTCATTTCAGACTACACATGTACTGAAACCAGAAACCATCATGAATTATAATTACAAAAGAAGCTTAGACAAGTGAACTTCTTGTGAATAGTAGTGGTGTAAATGTAATTGATGACTGATTATGAACTCATGATCAAATGATAGTGGTATCATGCCACCATGTAATTTCTATGATGAGCATCATGATTCATGCCTCAAATTTTTTCAGGATAACATTAGAATGCAAAAAACATTTTGAAGAAAAATAAAAAGAAACAACAAAAACTGATGTGATGAGCTAAGCATGAATAGACTAGTTATCCACTAGTTAAGGAAACAAAACAGAGAATATATAGTAATAGAAAAATGTAAGGTCTGAACATAAAAAATTCTGATAAATTTCTTGAAATATATAACAATAAAATAATAATTCAAAGTTTTTCCTCAATTTCAGCCAGACTAACTCAATCTAAATTACGGAAAAATGGGGTTCAAATTCGGATTAAGAGAGCAATCAGACTGCTTTATCCAGCTTTGCTACACCTAAGATTGCCTAAATTAGCTTTACATTGGATAATGACTTGTAGACTAAGAAAAGAACAGGGGAGGAAGTCAACAAAACAGGTACAATCTATGAATCTAAGAACTTACACGGACAAATGAATCGTGCATTTGAATCCTCCGGACTACACGTTTCCTCAAACCCCGAATTCCGGTCTTATCGTCATCATCATCGGCGCAGTCCTCCGCCAATTCATACGCTTTTGCAAAGGCTTTAAGAAAATGGAGTTCTTGATACACAAAATGATGAAACGCCGTGTCGAAATCCAAAGTAGCAGAGGCCAAGCCAACAAAGAAAGGAGTGTACAGAGCAAAAACAGAGTGCTCTGCCCTGAGCTCCGCCCACAACCGCCGCGCAAGGCCGCCTTGGTCCGCCATGTCGATGTCCGATTTGGACTGAGCAGCGGATAAATAAAAAGCTTGGAAAGATAGAAAGAAAAAGGTGGGAGTTTGGTGGAATTGGATTTGGTGTTGTCAGATTTTGTTGAAGGTTGAATTTGTGGAGGTTTGTGGTATTTATAGGGGTCCATGGGGAGTCCCATATTGCGGGAGAAATAAGGCAAAGCCGCCGGTCAACGGTGAGTAACTTCTTGAGATCAAAAGATATGCACCCGTTTGTTATTGGCTTCATCCCTTGCGTCATGATCCTTGTTGGCTATACTTACATAACATTTTGTCCCTTTTTGATATCTTTATAGGGGCCATCAATTTCTACCTCATGTTGGACCATTTGTCAGTAATGAATCAACTTTATGTCTAGTAGGGTTCCCGCGAATACACTTAAAATACATACTTAATACAAACACGTAAAAATCATACTAGAGACATAATGACTTACTGAATAGTGCATTCGGTTCATTGGATGATGGAGTACTATTTTGAGCTTCTCATATATCATTTCATTGATCTGATACACTATTTGGTCGGTCATTTGTATATTTATTCCTAGTCTATCATCCAACATATGGGGATTGGTCGATAATTTGGATTTCTTATATCCATGGTTACCTCAACAAACATGTTGTTACAACTCATAAGAACGCGCTATATAGAACAAATGATAGGGAAGTTTGTCTCCGTGACAATTGGTTTAAGTAACGTTAAGTGATGCATTTGGTTATGCTATGCAGGCTGGAATTTGTATAGGAAGAACTAGAAAGTAGTGATCGGCATGATTGGAAGGCAAAGGTAATTGTGGGTCTCTTCTCCTAAAAAAAAAAAGTACTGTGGGTGTCATCCGTCCAGCCTCAGCCCTCCAATATAGACTACCGATGCAGCTTGGGCTAAAATTATCTATATTAATAATTTTCGTAGTGTTATGTTAAGCAGTTGCATTCTATTATAAATTTTCATTTCAATTAATTAATAGTACTGTATAATATGATGATTTAAATAAAAAAAATTCAGCTTCAATGCCGGCGCAAAGGAGATTTCATTTGCCAAAAGCTACAGCCGAATCAATTTTGCTATACGCGGTAATGTTCACGAGTTCAGTGCCATCTAACTTTGACTAAGCAACCAGGAAATGGCCTCAACTGTTCAGAGAGTCAAACAAGACCCTAGTCATGCTTCATGATCACATCACATGAACATGTCAAAATTGTGCTTTTCATTAAATTTCCAACAGTTAGGAGCATGCGTATGGTTTATTATTACCAACCAACGCTATTTGGTCTCTAATTTGGAAGAGTCAAAAGGTACTTGGCCTTAGACCAAGGCCGAGCCAACTTAGAGCATTTCCACCGCAAGCAAAAAGGTAAGGGGCAATAGGGCAATTCGTTTAGGTCTATAGAGGCAAGTCACTTTTTGCCCTGAGGTGATGCCGTACCCCTATTAGACCTATAGTTTCCAGCCATGGGCATGGTCGTAAAGAAGTCATTACTGTTGTTAATACAATTCGTGGTAAGTCTTTGCTAATCACCACCATGGCATTTGCATGAATAATGTTGTCAATCATTTTGTTTAAAACTTCCTTGTCGATTATGTTAAACGTGGAGTTCCTTGGCCTCTTATGTCAATAAGTTTAATGTACGCTTCAATTTACGTGTTGAAATAAAGTGATAAAGAATAAGAGGAATTTTTCTTGAAAACGACCCATCGAATTGCTTTCGTTTTTAGTTCTCTTTATGTTCTTATTGTGAAATTTATTATTGATAAGTCGTGGATAGGGGAAACAAGTGTCGTAAACGACACACTATGAAGGATGATTAGGCTCTATATGATGACGATTCAACAAATAACTTTCTAACAAGTGATCATGAAGATTTGTAAATCAATTTCGCTGTAGATATCAAGGCAATGATAGAGGAATTAGGAAGCTCGAATTTATTCAAAACCATATATATATAATTCTGGAATGATTGGAATCGATTTCAATCATTAAGCTACTTATGTGTTATGTGAAGGAAATTGAGGTTCCACCCCAAAACCAATTGGCAATGGGGGAGTAGCCCAATCCTTTATGAACACATTACCCCCTCTCCGTTGGTCGATGTGGGATCTCACAATCCACCCCCCTCAGGAGCCCGACGTCCTTGTCGGCACACTCGCACCACACGGCAGAGTGGCTCTGATACCATGATCGGAGTCATGGCATCATCACCAAACATCACAAGAACCGCCATTGTTATACACCAAGAAAGCTTCAGAAGAAAGAGAGTCGAGAGAAAGAGAGAGAAGCTTGGAGAATCTTTTCTGTTATTCTACTATCACACTTGTCAAGATTACACCTTGATTCTGCTATTTATAGTAGCTGACTTCTCTATCACTAGACAGACAGCTGTCCTTGACCAGCTGTATAAATAGACCTGCAACTATAAACTTCTACTAAATACAACACAACCGTATGTCATCTAATATTATGCCAGTACATGGATTGAGTAATTGACGTGTGGTCTTTTAAAAATGCTTTGCATCAATCTTGATTAGTATGTCATACGTGACACAACTTAAATCATTAGTATGTAAAAATGCATTTTTTTTAAAGAATAATAAAAAAAACAGCCGCGTGCTCCCGCCCGACATCATGTGAACAAAAAAAGGCCAATTTAATTTGGGCTGAATTGTAATGTCTGGTGGTCAGATTGGGCTGAGTTCTATACTTGGATTCTCCAACAACTGTATTGAACATACCAGAATCAAGTAGCAAGCAGTAGAACTAGATGCAAGTGAATGCCACTCTGTCTATCTTCTCTATATCCACCAATCCTTTGAAAAGCTAAGAATGTACAGAGAGTGAATGGCTGTCCTTCTTACACACCACTCCATATCCCCAAACCCATAACTCCTCTTTCTTTTGACACTGTTTTAGTATCTCTTTGTCATCTCTGTTTTTTGGTGCTTCTGCAATGGCGACTCTGCAGTCACTGGCATTCTCCTCCCCCATCTCACAATGCCCTCAGCAACCCCGCCTCCATCCTGGTAAATCTACTCATACTGTAATTTTAGCTTCAAGCAGCAGACTTTACTGTGCTCTGTGGTTAAAGTTTGATTCTTTCATCAAAATTTGACTTGGGGTACATGAGGTTTCTGGGTTATATTTTGTGGAAATTAGAAGTGTGAAGGGACAATTGGAGTGGAAAGGTTACATGGCTTTGTTAAAGTCTCAAGCTTTGGGAAAGTTTTGGCTGTTTCCAAGTTGAGATGATATTATAGGTATGTATCCCAAATGGGGTGAACTGGTTTCATGGGTTTTTAAGTATCAAACTTTTTGTCAGTTTAGTAGTTTCCAAGGTGATGAATTGCTATTGATGGAATATAGGATTGGGGTTTTTTGGATATCAATTGTTTCTAATGTTGGCCGGTCGAAATTTGAAACTATCCAACAAGTGTTTTTAGGTTCGTCTTTTTGCATCTTATCATAACAATATATTGAATGCTTTACAACTCAATTTCAACGGAAGTTCTTAAAAACTTATGCTTCTGTGTTTTCTCAAAACCTTATAGACCATTGTCCTAGCATTGATGACATGTTTTCTGTTGTGTAGGCTTGTTATCTTGGGCTGTTCATAGAAGTGCAGGTTCCACATTCAATGGCCAGTCTTTGCGCGTGTCTCATCCCCAATGGGCGCCATTAAGGCGGGTTACTCAAGCGTTGAGAGCTATTACAATGATGTCCAAACCGAAAATTCAGTTCATCCAAGGAACTGATGAACAGACAATACCAGATGTAAAGCTAACCAAATCAAAAGATGGTACAAATGGGGTGGCCATATTCAGGTTTGATCAACCTTCTGTTTTCGACTCCTCTGGTGAATTCGGAGATATCACTGGCTTTTACATGATTGATGAAGAGGGGGTCCTTTCGTCAGTTGATGTTAATGCCAAGTTTGTCAATGGGAAGCCTGCTGGAATTGAAGCAAAGTATATAATGCGGACTCCGCGAGACTGGGACAGATTCATGAGATTCATGGAAAGGTATGCAAATGACAATGGCTTGTCATTCGTCAAAAGTTGAGGCAATGTATGTATACATCCTTATCTGTTGTTTTACACCTCCTGTCATCTTCTCTATGCTAGCTTTTCTCAAGGTCATATGAAAACCCGGAATCTTATTATAGTCTACACACTCCGTTTAATTCAAGTGCATCATGATCCTTCTAATTCATCCAATTTTTCTGTTCTTATTGAGATTTATGTCAGTATTTTGTATTTGAGTTATAGAGGTGAGAAAGCTTATGGTTGAAAGCCTTCGTTCTTTTAATTACTCTGTTGTAATTTGAAGAAATGATCCAACAAAGGTGACTGCTTAAACAATGCAGTCTATGTATAATTTGACCATTTGTCTTTCAGTTGTAGAGATCAGTCTTGTTAAGGCAGTGATAACCATGTAAGTTTGTCCTATGTCTATCTCGAATTTCATATTTCATTCAAAAGTTTATGATATTTCTTACTCAGTTTACAACATAGATGAAGACATTTTTGTATTATGCTTTATCAATTCAGAAACATGAGTTGCAAAATATGAAAGACTACAAGCATCATAGAAGGCTAGTAGTAATTAATACAATAAAAACATCTGCCTTTATCAGATGATCAAAGGACAGTTCATCTGACGTTTGCTCCCTCGAAAGCCACGGTAGGATATTCACTCTTCAATCTTCCTAAATTCGATCCAATGAGTCATTGACAATGGAGTTTATGATTGTTGTCATCATTATTTCCAGGTCACCGAAAAGGGGCTTCTGACCGTGCTAGAGCGATTTTTTGAATTCACCCATGTCAAATGCCCTTCTGCAAAGTTCATTTTACCTTTTGCGGTTCTCTTCCTTGATATGAACCACACTCTATAACTCAAACTCTGGTTGATGCCTGTGAATACCAACCTTTGAGGCTTAACTTTCACTTTAACTTCCTTAGGCGCCATTACTTGCAGCGAGTAAGCAGAATTAGGACTCCCCACATTTGTTACTCGTCTTCTGATCATTTTAGTTCTCATTCCTTGTTTGAAAAGTACCGAAATGGAGGGGTAATTGAGGCTGAAACCCCTGTTCATCTTCAAAATTCCATGACAGCTAACATTCCTGTGAGTGATAGTCAGAATGTCTGATTTTGTGTATCCAAGAGTGCACAAATGTGTGACATACTCCTCCGGCTTGATGTCATATATCAGCCCTGGATCAATGGCTCTTTCGGGGTTCACATGTCCAGCACCAATAGCAAAAATTCCAGCGGGTTTGTTCCCATCCATGATTGGACTCCCTGAATGATCAGTGACCTGCGCAGTTGTCATAAGAGCAGATTTAACGGCTGCAGGACTCCATTTGGGGTGTGCTGAGCGTATAAGCGAAGCTATTCCACTGGCATGAGGACAGGCCATTGAAGTCCCCGACATGATAGTGAAGTTCACCCTTCTAGAGTCTTCTGGAAGGCCGGCTGGACCTAAGTTTTGAGGCCAGGCAGCAATGATGTTGACCCCGGGGGCAATGAAATCTGGTTTGAGGATTGAAGGGTTAGATAAACTCGGTCCTCTAGCCGAAAACTGAGCTACTGCCGGCGCCCTTGACTTTCCTGTAACTGTGCCTCCAAACACAATTCTAGCAGTTGGTCTCCTTGTTGAATTTATGTAAGCCTTCAAATAAACTGCTTCTTTGAAACCAATCAGAGTTGCAGGTAGGACATGGGCATCAACAGAGTTCTCTTCCAGGTTTATCTCTGTATTTGCCAAAATCATTGCTGCCCCGCCTGCTTCCTTTACCACTTCGCCTTTCTCCGCCCTCTGATTGACCCCTCGGTCACAAACTACTATCTTACCGCGGACTTTTGCTCTTGGGAGAGACCCTCTGAGGCATAATTCACTTCCACTATTCTCACCGGTCACATAGACAAGTTCAAGCTCTTTCCCGCTTCTTCTGATATGGTTTCCTTGGGACATAGATTCTCCATAGAGGTATTTTCCGTTCCCCATTTGAACTATGGCGGGAAACCTTCGATCTAGTGTGCTTGCACCGATGGTGGAAATCCAAGGAGCTTCATTGGCAACTGAGCTCTGGATAGGACCATTGTTTCCAGCTGCACACACAACCGAAATCCCATGCTCCATTGCTCGAAAGCTCCCAATTGCAATGCTGTCATCGTATAGTGGAATCGGAAAACCACCTAGAGAGAGTGACAGAATGTCCACTCCATCTCTAATGGCAACATCCATGGCAGCAAGAATATCAGAGCTATAACATCCATTGAGCCAACAGACTTTGTATACAGCTAAATGTGCTCCAGGGGCCATTCCTCGAGCCACGCCAGCTGCATTGCCAAAAACACTTGCCATTGGGACCGCAGCACCCCCTGCGGTTGACGATGTGTGAGTTCCATGCCCGTGGGAGTCACGCGGTGACACGTACTCCATAACGGCATCTGGTGAGGACGGCATTGAGGCTACGCGGTGGCCTTCGGTGAAGAACCTGGCACCAATGAGTTTCTTGTTGCAAGTCGAAGAATTGAAGTTTTGGCCTTCTTGGCAAATGCCTTTCCATTTTTTCGGAACTTCTGGCATTCCATGGTCGTCGAAGCTTGGACTTTCAGGCCAAACTCCAGTGTCAAGCACTCCGATGATCGTGCCTCGCCCAAATGAAGACTTGTGCCAAGCACCTTGTCTTGAATTCGGGTCGAGTCCCAAGAATTTGTACGAATACGTGGTATGGATTTGGAGGCGGTGGTCGGGCCTAATTGCTATGACATCAGGTAATGCTTTCAAGTATTGGAGCTCGGAGTCAGAGAGCCGGACTGCAAAGCCTTCCATGGCAGAACGGTAAGAGTAAAGAAGGCGCGAAGAAGCGTCTTCGGAGGATGACAAGGTTTTCTCGAGAAATGAGAGGTGCCAAGTGAGTTTAGATGCAAAAGAAGAGGCGGTTGCACCTAGTGGATGGAGCTGGACAATGTAGGTATGGAGAGTGTTTGCACGAATCGAAACGAAGCAGAGCAAAAGGATGGAAACGAAAAGACGGGTTTCGAATGCCATGGTTGCTAAGATGACAATGTAGCTTGTAGGCTAGCTGCTGATGGCAATGACTTGGTGGTGGAGGAAATGAGGGGTATTTGAAGGAGCTGGGGGAGCTGAAATTTCGAAATCGGATTCCGGTTCTTGGATGGGGTTTCTGTGAGCGGAGCAGAGAGCTCTTGTGGTCAGGTGTAATACAAAACTCGTGAAATTGAAGAGCTCTGCATCACGAGGATTCCATAGCATTGCTGAAGCGCTTGAGCTGAAGCTTTCACGGGATATTATGGTTAAGGTTTAATTCATTTATTACCACACCGTGTTCAAAAGTTCTATGAATCTTTGTCTCTCAATTTGCTTTGTGGGTTTTTGTTGTACTAAAGAACAGAAAATTTTATCATTGAATGCTGATCTCGTGCTCTTCTGCATTACTTACCCACAAGCTCTCTACTCTAGCTTTTAAGTTTCTCCGATATGCTCCTTATTCAATAATCAGATTATGTACAAGACGTTCTATCAACGAATGATCTGTTGTAAAAATGTGTCTGCCATCCTAATTCGGATGATATTTCAATTAGTGGAGTAATCGAATTTAAACTGGATGTTTCTTATTACTTTCTTAGTTGTTACGATATGAAAAAAAAAATAAAGCCAAGAAATAATTTCCAAAGAGTTGCATGTGATAATTTCCAAAGAGTTGCATGTGATGAATATAAACACAAAAAAATCACCTTTGGATTGATGTAACTCTAATTTGTAGTTTGTTCATCACCCTAATCACTCATACTATTCAAAATGATAATTAAAGTGCAGAATAACTATTTTGAAGTATGTCGAAATAATCAAAAATCTAGGCTTATTCACCTAGGCAAATAGGCCTTACATAAAAGAGCCCATCTCAAATAAGCAGGGCATGACAAACAAGGCCCAACTCGTTTCGAATTCAACTAGGGCCGAAATTGGCGGGTAACAACTTGCGTCCTATAAAGAGAGCCTTCTATGATTGTTGATGTACTTGTAATGTGCTGAGAAACGCTGCTAAAGATTCGTGCTGGACAGCCGGACATTGGAAGCCGGGCGGGCCGTACCGGTGGGTCGGGTTAAACGAGAGAAAGTTTGGGCCCAAGCTCGAATTCTTTTGGAGAAGGCCCAATGTGGATTGTGGCGAGCAATGATTTGTATTCGTCACTCGAAAAGGGAGTTTTGGAAATGTGGAAGACTGTCTAGGAGGTGGTTGTGCTGCCGTTGATGGCGGAGCTTTCCTTAAAGGCGGGTTTGCGTGGTCCAACGGGCTTTTGGATCTTCCATTGGAGGTGAAAAGGGAGGTTTTGAGGTTTATGGATGCTGATGAGGTTGCCAATGTGGCTTGTGCTTGTAAGGAGCTGCAGAATGTTGCTAAAGATCATGTTTCGTATTCTTGATGGTTGGCTGGACATTGGAAGCATTGGACGGAAGATCAATGTGAGACAAGGCCCGGAAGAGACGATGTCGTTTGGAGGCAAAGGCAAAGGCACAATGGTGACTGAATCGTAAGAGCAGGGAGGTAAGTAGTTCGTTTCATTTTCTAATGAGTTCTTGAGTGCTGGTACATTTTGTTATGCCGCATATGCTTATCCTGTTTCTTTGTCAAACCGGAGGTTAAGGCAAGAACTGCAATGTGAGGAAGGAAGCATGCATGTAAGAAGTACGTACCTGTTGAAAAACGATATTTATCACACAGTACGGTCCTAATAAGTTGGAGACGATATTGATGTTGGACCACTCTTGCTTACAGGTGTAAGAAGCTGACAGATTCCATTGGTCCGGACAAGAACGTTGCTGCCGCTGGAAGGAATATGCAGCTAATGCCGGTGTCATCATATATATATGATGTTGAACAATACATGGAAGATGTTAGGGCAAGGAGTCAAGATAGAAGAGATGAATATGGATCTTAAAAGACTAGCTAAAACCACCAGTAAACCAGTCGTCGTTTTGGATGCTCTCTTGGCCTGATGAATTTTGTGCTAGGTTGTAAACTTTTCATTAGCAAGTTTATATGAATCATTCGGAACAATAATGCTACTTGATAAAATACTAAAGTTGACAGTGACCCAGAAAAGTAGCCCAACTTGTGGTAGAATGAATATGCTAACTGTACTTGAAACGTAAAGGAACCACAATTACTCATTCTTATTTCCTGTAAATTTGATAGGAACACGAAAACTCGGCTAAATACATCATAAGGAATCACTAGCCAAAATTACATAATGCAGAAACCAAAAGTAACCTATACGAAAAATACCCAAAAAAGCAGAAACTGTATCTATGTGTTGGCTTTGGACAAGAGGGGCCTGGATATCTGGATGGTGAGTTCTATGATGAATGTTCATTGACAAGGAATCAACTAGAGCCCATACCTGCTCAAACTCGTTGTTTGAATCTGTTGTCTTGATGCATTCGGCACTTGCAGATTCCTTACTGCTGTGCTGTTATCTTCCTGGTCATGATTGATGTTGCCGCTGTTCATTGTGCCAAGAATTTTTCGCAGCTTCAGCAACTCTCTCTCCAGAATCGACTTCATCCTTTGGCTTTGAGAAGAAAGGATCCCATTCATGAGGCCCTACCTCTCGCTGTCCCTCCTCCAGCAATGCATACTTCCAACTGTTCTCTTCGATAAAGTTCTCATCTGTACGACCTTCAATGATGTCCATCCTCAACTTTGTAACTTTATCAATAATTGCTTGTACAGAAACATCAAAGGCATCTTTAAAGACTTCCAACTTAGAGCGAGGATCAGCATATACCAGACTTGGAATAAGTTTTATAACCTCCTCCCTCATTTTCCTCACCTGCTCAGGAGGAATTCGACTAAGGGTTTCCTCTATGCTAACATTCCTCTTACGAATGTCATCTTCTGGGATGAATACTGAATACTTTGTATAATCTTTCGGAAGATGCCAAGTATACTGTGCATAAGCTGACCCAGGATGGAAGAAGACAGGTATGCATCCAGCCAACATTGAATCAAAAGCAGATCTTCGTGTGTATGAATCACCTTGCGGTTGCAGGCAGAAAAGGGATTTTTGAAACATCTGCATTATACTACTCGGAGAATGACACTTGCTTTCCCCAAAATCACATTCCAACAGCTTACCACCCTTTGAATTCCTGCATTGATCAATGATCTTCCCCCTAATTGACTTGGGATTTCCGGGACGTGGAGCACCAGCAAAAGAGAAAAGCCATTCGCGCTTTAATCTTCTCATGCGCTCCTGCCAAATGAACACATCAGCATCTTTTGCTGGATGGAAGTACGTAGGATATGGAATAGCAAAATCATTAGCATTCCAGGGGCTTGATTCAACCACAAGCATGGACATATTCTTTGCAGCTGGCAAGAAGAGAAGTTTGCTACCCCAATCCGATTCTTCCTCTGACAGTCTCCTAAAATCCCATGTTATCCTTCCTGCAACAAGGAAATGGTCTTTGCCACCCATAATGCCCCATTCCGGTCTCTTTGTAAGCCAATCAACCAGATCGAGTGAAGCAGCATCCCTCATTGATATATTGAACCCCCAAAGGTACCGGGCAATGTCAAACCCAGCATAAAAGGGAACAAAAACAGCTGCAGCGAGAGACGAATCATTTGTCAAACACTCATATTGCTTCATCCGATTGCTAAATATGACGTCCACTGCAAACTGATTCGTGGCGTACCAACCAGTTTCCCCGAACACACCCTCAGCATTCTCAAGTGGAGGCCCAAGACCTGAATTGCTTGTGAACTTGCACATGTTTGTCCAAACACTTAAAGTACGACACTCCTTTAGCATATCCTCATTAAACCTCGAGGGAAGATCATGCACATAAATATATCTCCCACCACATGGATCACTCTTGTTATCAGCTGTTCCCATGGCTCTCATGAAAGGATATTTCTTAGCTTCGTGAGTTTGATCAGTTTTGGCAGGAGGCTCCTTTTGATGAGTAGGTGGTACGATTGTAGGGGCAGCTTCACTCTTTTGGTTATCCATCTGATGATCACCATTTACATTTGTAGGGATTGGTTCAGTCCATTGGCTGTACATCTTGTGATCCCCGGTTACACTGGTAGGTGTTGATTCAGTCTTTTGGTTCTTGATCTGAGGCTCATTAGTCACATGGGTAGGCTTCAATTCATAGTAAACCGGACCACCTTCTAATTTGACAGTTTGATCCCTGGCGACAGTACTACCTCCAAGCACAACAAAATGGAAGTACAACAATAACATCCAGAAGAACACAGACAAAGAGGCCAGGAAACAAATTCTTTTGTTCTGACTTTTTCCCGTCTCCTTCTCCATTGGCTCGACGGGTACACTAGTGGGAGAACGGCGTCTCATCGGATTCATAATCCAACCAATCAAGCAATCATTGAATCCCCATTCGAACAGAAATCCGAAAACCCTTCCATCAACCACCAAATTCAAGCACAACCCCCAATTCCAAATCTCAAAACAACTCAATCAAATGACCAATTCCACAGGCAAAACCCAAACCCCAAGCCCCAAAACAACCTAAACAACTCGATCAATCACCAAATTCACCAAATCCCAAATCAATACTTACACCAAGAAGTCTATATTCCCACACAAAAACCCTAACCCTGATCTCAAAACAACCAACTTCAAGCTTACATTCAGCTATCAAATGCAAAGCAGGGAACTTTATTCACAACTTCAACTGAAACAGAAACTTCAGGAACAAAAATACGGCAGCCAAATGTACCCGAACGAACCGAAATCAACCGAATCTGGATTAAACCCAGATTTGATTCCACGAACCAAGAGAGAAATCACCGAGTTGCTCCATCAGTTGCGGTTGATTTTCAGCTGAAAATACAGAATTTCACAGCACATTACAGGGTGTTTTTTGAGCTTAAAAAAGCAAACTTTAAAGCAAAAAAGCAAAAATTTACAAACTTTCAAGAACGAAAAGTAGAAAGGTCGAAGAATTAAGCGAGAAGAACTTACATTACATAGGTTTCAACATGCTGAGAAAGATCCGAGAATTTTTTACGCCAGTTTTTGAGCAGAGAGAAACATGAAGGAGTATATAAATAATGAGCTCCTGAAGTGGTCGACATGTTATAAGGTGGCGCACGTTAGCTGCGTGCGCCTTGAGTTTTGTCGTGTCGGTAGCCGTTGGGATTTTGACACGTGGCGGAATTGGAAGGAACGTGGCTTGTTAGGCACCGTGCCCCACTCCCCGGAAATTACGTTGCATGAGGTTGAAATCCCACTCTTTTCTTTGCTTGTGACGGCATAAATCAACTCTCTTTTTGAGTAAGTCCGAAAATGTAACTCTTTTAATTCTAATTTTTGGTATACAAGCGAAATTATCTTAGTTATTAACTCGAAAGATAATACGAAGGAAACTATCATTAACCTTAATGATGTTGACCATGAAGAATACCAAAATCAAATTATAGCATAGTTTGTCTTTATTTGGTAATAATGAGCAATTGTTCTCATTTATTTACCTTATAAAGATACTAGCAAAATTGTATGCAATCATTGAGCCGTATCAAGTATCAGCCATCACATTTGATTTTCCAAAAGAAGACTGTACTAAACCCATACAAAAGTCTGACCATGCAATCAAATATTAAGGAAGACTGATATCGACTGAAGAGAGAGCAAAATGGAAGGGTCGAGTTGGAATTGGAAGTTGTACACCAAAGAGGCCTTCTTCTGTCCTGCATGTGCATTTGATCCATCTGATGAGGAAGCTTAGATTTAATCTCACCGTCTTTGACATTTTTCCAATCAAGCCTAGCTTTACATTTTATAAGTGACCACATGGTAAATTGGGTTACAGCTCTTTTATAGTATAACAATGACTTAACACACACTATTGACAAGTGAGTGGTGACCAACAATGCTCCTTATATAATACAATTATGTTCCTTTTGTCCCCTACGCACACGCAAAAATATGTGTGCAATTAAGCTAGCATGTATGTAGGAGTTGAGTTGGGCTCCATATGAAAGAGTGGGCAACCACTAACATTTCTGAGACCACAAAAAAGGGGGATCTTTGTGTTGTTTAATGATCTTGATGGATCTAATGATTTGAATGAGGGAGAAGCCAGAAGAACATAATTAGTTTCTTTTCCAAGCTCAAACCTTGTCTAGAATATATGGTGTATTTGGTTTATGGAATTTACTGGTTATTCTGTATGAATTCCACTTGTGGCTGGGGAAGTTTTAGTTAGGTAACTACTAAAGTTTCTTAGGCTATCATGAAGGATTATCAGCAATCCAATGAACATCTTTTACTGTTTGAAACTTGAGACTAGGATATGAACTATCAATGAGGAGAAAATGAAGCTGAATACAAAATCCTATCTTATGGACATATTCATAACAAGGTAAGCAACAAGATGAATGAGAGAAACACAAGCAAAAACATGGGGCAAAACCCGAACAGCTTAGAACCTGATGGGGTGCCTCTTTTCTTTCTCTTTCTCTTCTTATTTGTTTTTGAAGACTTACCCAACTTCAAGTCTCCAAAGAACAAGTGAACTCCTGGATCCTTCATTTTCACACAACTCCCGTGCAAAGCGGAATTATTGGCTCCCTGCACATTGCTGTTTATGTAAATGTTGATGCAGCAACAACCTTTTGAGTGCGGCTCAGATCCTGCGCCTGGCCGGAGGAAAAATGCCGCCCCGGTGTTCTTTCCTTTTAAGTTGATGCGTTCGAAGAAGTCATGATCTTCATTTTGCTCCATAATGTGTTTGATGGTATGGCATCAAGATGCGTTTTCAGACTCGAGTTCCAAGTCAAGCATCTTGCTTCATTGCTTGCAGTTTGAGTTTGGAATGTGGACATTGCAAGAAAAGAAAATCAGAATTTCAGATCCGAAAAGAAGACAGATGGCAAATAGGACCGACAACTTTTCTTTATAATGTTATGCCATTCTTGTACAGCGAGCATTAAGAAAAAAAAGGGTACATCAAATTCCCTTCATAACTCGGGGCTTATGAACAAGCAAAAAGGATGCCCAAAAATCTTGAAATTACAAATGGTCGAATTTGGTCAAATGTTGCAGATATGAAACCATACAAAGAATCACTCTCCATATCTTTTATTGCTTCCTACTATTTCTCAAACGAAGCAAGCAACCCTCTGGAAACCTGTCATACCAAAGGATATAAACATTACCAACCCCAAAACCGCCGTGAAGAAATCGTTGACATAGTGATTGAAACAATTCAGATCAAAAGAGAAGGAAATACCTGATTTAATGTCTCCAACTGGGTTGCACTCCTAGACTTAAAAAACATTTGGGAATTAGAAAGCTTGAGAGTCTCATGGCCAAGCATCTGGAGACATTCTTTCACTGACTGTAGAACCAAAGTTCGGGCCGCCCTTACGATATTGGATGAGGAACTCAACAGGGTAACCCTTTAGCTTATGGGGCACAATTCCAAGATCACTGAAATTCAAAGCTACAAAGCCCACCACAATATTTGAGGAAATGAGAAACTTGACCCCCCTTAGACAATAAATGATTATAGAAACATGGGAAAGATGGAATCACTGGCCCTTGCCCTAACTATCAAACTTACAGTTTTCTGAGACAATTGTGTCTGTAGCTTGGGCAATGATTTGATCTCGATTGAAGATTTCAGGGACAGGTAATGGAAATGGAACTTTGTTCAGTAAAATTTCTCGTGGCGCAGCCATAGCCTGAAACATTGAAAACCATAAACAAATGAGGTCCAAGTAAAAGGGCATACATAGGCCTCCAGTTAGCTCATTTCGCATGTAGGACCGACAAACCAGGCACTGGGATGGTTATAGACATATACGTAAAAGATTTTCATTAAGAGATAATGTTGTTACACAAGTTCATTTAGGGGGTGTTGGGCTTGGCTTGCTATTGTTAACTCTTGGGATCCACACACACTTCATCATCAAGATCACAATTTTACCTTTGCAATTGGGACAGGAAGCTTCACGTAGTGGGGCCATTCACGGATCGTCTCAAACATAAGCTCTGCCTGTAGTTCCCGGGTGCTTAGTAAGAGCGAATTTGCAATAATGGAAAAACTTCACATTAACAGATGAGATATTACCAATTCATGCACTGTCATGATCTCTGGTCCACCAAGTTCATAAATTTTCCCCATGCTGGTACCATCATCTTTCAAGGCTGCCACAATTGCCCCAGCAACATCAACAACATATACAGGCTGGATTCTGCATGGAAATAATGTAAGAAAATATCCAATTAGGGAGAACAAAAAGGTATGTAAGTGAATGTTCAAAGTTGAAAATTCAAATCAACTAACTTCCAATTGATAGGCTCAGGACATACTTGGTAGATCCATCACCAATAAGTGGAATGAAGCCATATTTCTTGGCAAAAAAGGCCCACCGGTTCATAATTCGATCCTCTGTACCAATCAACCCAGCAGGTCTCAAAATGGTGGCCTATTGATGAAAGAGAATGTTAAAAGCTACAATCCAGAGATGAACATGTCAATGCACAAGAAACCAAAGAGAACAATTCTACCTCCGGTAATGCACTTAAAACAGCTTCCTCTCCAGCAGCTTTAGTCTTTAGAAATCTCGATGGTGATGAAGAAGATGCCCCTAAGCAAGAAACTTGAATAAATCTCATGATACCACCATGTTCTTTGGAAAGCTGCAGAAATATAAAAGGTAAAAAATAGACCAACAGATTCATTACTATCAAATGAAAGAGGGAGGGGAGAATATAAAACTCAGCTAATGACCAAAGCATGATTAGAAACAGAAAATAATCACAACCACCACCCTGGATGGCACTAAGATCAGAAGCTACACAGGAATTACAAACAATCTCATGAATGTCAATGCAGAATACTTACCGTTGCCAGTTGCTCAGCCATTGAATGATTCACTTCCTCAAAGCTAAAGTTTCTTGTCTCATAGTCCCTCCCTGCGAAACTACTAAGTGTTGCTTCAATCCAAATATTTAAATATCTTAACAAAAATTACAAGTCAAGTATGTATACCAATGAGATTGATAACCACATTAGCCTTTGCCATGACTGCCTTAATTGAACTTTCATCTCTCGGATTGTATTTCATTGGTACTATCTGAGTACATAAAGTTTGACAAGATCAGGACATGAGAGATTAAAGACTCGATAGCAGGTACATTCTCAGTCAATAAACTACTTTAACTAAATGAAAGAGCATTGACTAGACTACCTGTCCCAAATCCCCCATCAACTTGAGATGACGATGAGAATCTTCAGAACCACGGAAAGGAACTAGCACCTGACTTCCCATTTTGGCTGGAGGAGAAATAAAGAATCAGCACACCATGCATGAAAAAGACTATAAACTCCATTCTTTCTGTCACTTTTTAACGACAATCTCCTACTGGAAATGTCCTCAATCAAAACAAGCACATTCTGAAATAAAGCACCCAGGTCTCATATATACAGTCAACTCACCAAGCTGTTGTACAAGATAACGACCAAGGAACCCCGTTGATCCGAAAACTGCAGCAACAATGCCACTGAAAACAACAGAGCAATTTCCCGAACAATAAGCAACATACTTGCCGAGACATAGAATTGCAACCCTAATAACTCTAAGCGACTAGACTATTTTTACAAACTCAATAGTTTCATTGAAAGCAATGATACGCATAAGCTTCACCAGACTGTATGCTTAAGCCATTAATAGTACAACAATACGTCACCTAAAGTGAGGATAAAGATGTTCTTTCGAGATTTCAGCTAATAAATAGCTTCTCAGGAGCTGCATTGCAATCACAAACATACCATCTAATTACTAAACCAAAGGTAAGACTTTTATGCATACTTAATAGGCTCGTTTCAATTTCAAACATCATTCCTCCAGCTCCAAATACAAGAAGGACTAAAACCATTTTCGAGTTTCGGTTAAAGTTAGAAACTTTCCTAACATTTTCCCAGAATCCAAACAGAATGATAACCAATAAACGAGAAATCTGCTTAAAATGCTACCTCACAGATGATCTTCCACCTGTGCCCTTGCGCACGAGGTGCCCAACTCCCTTGGTGGCTAGGTTCGATGCGTACCGCGGACGATCAGCTCCATAATCTACAAATTAACAAACTTTTGATTACCCAACTGCGAGAATTCCAAAGGCAAACCCTAGAAATGTGAAACATTAGGGTTTTGTTTACAGTGATCGGAAACTGGGTAGATTGACTTGAGCGACGAGATTGAAGATGAGGAGGCCAAGTATTGGTGCCCCACGCGCTTCGAAACGGCCTGCATCGCGTGCTCAGCTGCAGAGCTTCCGATGGAGAGCTACACAGAAGAAAGTCGAGAGCTGGGTGAAGAAGATGGGGATGGATGGTGGTTCTGAGTTGAGCTCCGATTTGGGCAATTGCTACGTGCAAGTATCTGTTTTGGGCTATGGCTTCTTTTTGGGCTACTTCGATGAGAATGTGGCAAAAATTTTGGGCTCTAAAAATGGAGAGTAACTCTATACATAGACACTTTCTACGGTCCGCCTGGTGGATTGGTCTGCCTAAGTGATTTTTTTTAAAAAAAAATCATGTGCCTTGCACATGTTTTTCAAAATCACTCTTTAAAAGGTTGGCGGACTGGTCCGCCTGGTGGACTGTAGAATTTTCCGTATACAGAATGTTCGGTTTTTAATAAATATTATATTATTGATACGTTTTGGATACTTCATTGAGAGCAAGTGCACCGCCGCAACCCAAAATCAGCCGAAGGTGAAGTCGATTTCACGTTTTTTGCCCGACCGATTGTTCGGGCAATCTAACCGCCCAATCGATTTCCACCGCGTATTGGAAGGCAAGGGCGATAGCGGGGCGATTTTGGCTGAAAAGAGGAGGACACATGGAAGGCGGGAAGAGGAGGAAAAGCACGGCTGACGTCAGGAACGGGCGAAACCGCAAGCGAAGACGAGATCGATTTTCGCCCTCGCTACGCCCTCGCTCCTGATCGCCCCAGTCGATTCATCCGCACTGAAGGCCGTTCGCAATCACCCTCGGTCGAAATCGCCGATCGCGCTGACCGAAAGCTCCTGCGGTGCACTTGCTCTAAAGTCATTCATTGTTTTGGAGTGAATGATAATATGCTGATATCGATGTTACTAATAGTATCAATTTTTTGTTCAATAAATGGCTTGTTTTGTAAGTTGCCAAGTTAGAGAAAGGTCAAAATAAGTGATTTAGGTTTTCATTCTAAGTGTTTGGGAACATAACATGGCCGACTTGATATTCTTACAGCATTCTTCAATTTGCAAAATGTAAATCCATCTCTTATAAAAAAAAAAAAGGGAAATTGTCTAAAATGGCCCAAGAGGCCAAACTTTGTTCCAAAATGGCAGGGCAGCCAAATTCTTACCAAAATGTCAAAATTGTTCCCTAATTGCAAACGGAAGCCCCCTCAAAATTCCTTTATTTCTCTGCTTGATTTTCGTTCTCAGTTATGGAAGAGCACGAATACAAGGCCAACCTCCCTTCAATCTCTCCGGCAACAATTTCACCGGAGCCGTCCCCATCACGCCCAAGCTAGAACACAGCTGGAAACCACTGTCGCGTAACCCATCATAGACCGACTGCTTCCTGTAGTCGGTTCTCCGCCACTGTGGATCGGCGTGGTGAGCCCTCCATCGCAGGTCTAGTACGCTCTTCCTCCTCCAGGTCATCACCGACGTCTTCAAGGTCGAGCAGTTCTTCATCACCGATTTCCGCAGCACCAAGATAGCAAACCCAGAGAGCCTCGATAGGATCAAGGAGACCTTAATCGCGCGCGGCCTCAATGGCTCATGGACCGAACCTCGCTTCCTAGTCCTCTGAAATCGCTCACACTCAAATCGGCTGACTGCAAAGTTTACATCTTTTTTTTTCTGGATATTCAATGCAATTTCAATGTTGGGTGTTTACTTCTTGAATGCATGCGAAGACCAAAATTGGGTTTTTTTTGGTGGGTTTTTGCTTGGAATTTGTGTTTTTAGACATGAGTAATTTGGGCTGAAGTTTGGGAATTTAAGTTCATTATGAATCTGGGTTGGTATTGTTTTGATGAGATGGGTAGAATGGTGTGAAGTTGCCGGGAAAAATGGCGTGAAGTTGCCGAGAACAATATGAATACTATGAGAGACTATGGACATACTATGAGGGACTATGAGAGACTATAGCCACAATATAGACGCACTATAAGGGACTATGAACGTGCTGATGAATTATAACTAATCTGTACTCGAAAGACTATGAGGGATTATGAGGGACTATGGCCGCCCTATATGTGCACTATGAAGGACTATGAACGCATTCATGAATTACAACTAATTTATACTCGAAAGACTATGAGTGACTATATGAGGGACTATGAGGTACTATTAGGGCTGGGACATGGGTTGGGTCAACCCATAGTTAACCCATAACTAACCCATTTTTTTCTAGATGGGTTCAACCCATAACCAACCCATAGCTGATGGGTCGGGTGAATTTATTAATGGGTCGGTTGTAACTGTACATGGGTCAAACCCATCTTACCAAGCTTTTAAGGGTATTTTTGGTATTTATTCATTAAAATTACTATTTTGTATAGGAAATAATGGATTTGAAAACAAAAAATGTGAATTTTATTCCAAAAATTGAAACTTCATACTATTCCAAGTTTAAGATTTTGCAATTTTGGAAAATTGAGTCATTAAGATTTCCAATTTTTAGTAGGATTGCAAAGGACATATTTTCAATGCCGGTTCAAGTGTGGCTTCCGAATGTGCATTTAATTCAGGATCAAGGGTTGTAGATCCTTTTCAGAGTTGCTTGACTCCTAAGGTGATAGAGGCTTTAATATGCACGAATGATTGGCTAAAAGCAGATGGATTTAGCTTTTTCAAGGAGCCAACCGAAAAGGAATTGGATCTTTATTCTACATTGGAGGACATTGAGAGTGGTAAGTCTTTTACATCTTATTGTATTTTTATTATGTGAATGTATAATGTTACCTTATTTAACGTTTTTTGATTTGTTATTCATTTGAATTTGTAGAGATGATAGCAATGCAAATTAATTCTCAAGTTCCATCAACATCAATGTTTCCCCAGAATTCAACAAGTGGTCATCACGTTAATGTGAGCCAAAGGACCACCTCTTCCTTCCAAGGTTTCACTAATGCATGAGCAAGTTACCTCCCTTTTTTTTTCTTCCAAAGGACCACCTCTTCCTTCCAAGGTTCCACTAATGCATGATCAAGTTACCTCCTCTAAGAGGCTTCTTTTTTTGGTGTTCTCTAAGAGACTTCTTTTAACTATTACAACAATTTGTAATTTGTTTAGTTTGTAATTTGGTATTTTTTATTTGAATTGAACTTGATATTTGGTATGTTGCATTTTGAAATATTTGATATTTTACTGATATGAACAACTCAATTGTATCCAAAAAGTGGTCAAACGACTAAATGCATGAGTTAGAACTAAGAAAAAAAAAGTTGAAAAAAGATGGGTTGGATGGGTCGGGTCGGGTTTCAACCTATAATAGTTGGGTCGGGTGCTATTACTCAACCCATATATAGTCGGGTTCATTAATTATGAGTCGGGTTGGGTTACTATTAATATGGGTTGGGTCGGTTAATTAGCAATACGGGTTGGGTTTCAACCCATTCCCAGCCTTAGGTACTATGGTCGCACTATGACAGCACTATATACCGAGGGATTTAATTGCAAAGTGTAATAGTATTTTACCTACTGTTGAGTTGCCCGCTGCCAGTTGGGCCATTTTAGAACACAATTTGGCCTCTTAGGCCATTTTAGACAATTTCCCAAAAAAAAATGTAAATCCATCATTGACAGCTTTTTGGTAGTTACATGTTAAAATCAGGAGTAACTACATTTTCTAGAGTTGCAAAAAAAAAACCACATTTTCTAGCATCTTGGTTAATATCCTGCACAACTATGAATGAAGATGTAGACAAATTGTTGGATACAAAACAGTTGTATGAGACTTTCTCCAGCAAGTGAAAAGGATATGAGAAGTTAAATGAGCCACAGGTAGGCTTTCAAATGAAAATAGATTTGAGTAGCAGAGGAAACAAGAAGAAGAAAGTGGGATTCGATTCTCTAGAACAAGGGTCTAACATTGCGTTCTTGCCACCAAAAAATGTGGAATAAACATTGACCCTCCAAGATCAAAAACATTGCTTACCCAGCTGCGCCTATTCCCTGACTACATAAACAAACCTACTCCTTCACTCTAGACTACATTATTGAACATGATAATCACAGATAGGACCTCATCGTTGCCTCTTCCCGTGCAATTTATTACCACCCTCTCCAGGCCAATATATTTGCCTGACCAAGTACACTGACCATGAAAGAATTCCCCGATTCATTTTGGGGGATGAGTTAGCCCATAATTACTGTAAACCAGAAACAATCGCCTTCCCTGGGGCTTTTGGATTTGATAACATGACATGCACCATTTATCCTTCACATTATCTTTCAACTTTCCGAACACAGCAGCAGCAAGGAACGCAGTATGAACTGCCTCATTTTGTGATCATCTGCGCTTGCTGCTGCCTTTGAGTCCAAGGTTCTCTGATGTGACATCAGAATCAAAAATCTGGTATGCCACTTGACCTTGATGAATACTCTGTTACCAACTTTAGAAACATGGATGACTTATCTTCTAACAGCCGTGTAGGAGTATCAAACTCGGCAACTCGACCTGCAAAAGCATCACATGTCTAGCTTAATAACCCTTGCAAACCACCTATAAGCACGAGAGGACAACCTTGCTCAAGGAAAGGCAGAATCATGCGACAAGAACATCTAGCTTAAGGAGCAGTTGCAGTAGGCTATGTTTTGGACTTTAATAAAAAATGAATAGGGAGGGTATTGTAAAATTCACAAAATGTAACTGTACATACCATCACTGAGCACCAGTACTAGATCACTGTCAATGACGGTTGGGATACGATGAGCGATAGTACACACAGTGCAGTTCTTAAACTCTGTTCGGATAATTTTCTGGATGAGATTGTCCGTGGCTGTATCAACTGATGCTGTTGCTTCATCAAGTACCAGTATCTTTGCCTGCTTAAGCAATGCCCTGCCCAGAGAAACAAGTTGTCGCTGTCCCACACTCCAATTATCTCCATTTTCGAGCACTGCATTTTGAAAATAGTAATGCAATGCATCAATAGCTGCACATGAAATCAAGAGCTTCTAATTCTGTTCGTCTGGAGAGTGGATAGGAGAGAGATAACTCATACCTGGTGCATCAAGCTTTTGCTCTTTTTCACGGATTATGTCCCCAAGCTGAGATTTATCGAGTGCCTGTACCAAATGAAATCCAACTTTAGTTAGCAGCTGCTTGTGCAATGCACACGTACAAATTCCTGAAAAACAGTTGAACTTCTTGTATGCTTCTCAATTACATCATCACACTTTTCCAGAATATGGTGAATAAAATGAATGAGATATGCAATGGTAATCACCTGCCAAACTTCATGGTCCATATGTTCTTCAAGGGGATCGAGATTGAGCCTAATGGTCCCTTCAAATAAGGTAGGGTCCTGGGGTATGATGCTGAGGCGGCTACGGAGATCATGAAGACCAATCGTTGAAATATCCACATTGTCTATTAGGATCTTCCCACCTTGTGGTTCAATTAGTCGAAACAATGCTTGGATCAAAGTAGATTTACCACTTCCAGTACGCCCAACAATTCCAATCTTCTTTCCACCCGGAAAATTGCAAGTTACCCCATGGAGGACCACAGGAAGATTGTCCTTGTAACGCACCTTTATATGAAACAAGGCATCAGAACTGTTATCATTTTGCTATAAATTTACAATATCTAACATAGTATTCAAACTATATATAATCCCATTATCTCCTAAATCAAGAATAGGCACAAAAAAGTACTTGGCCTGACATTAATCATGCGCACAGGTTGATAAAATGAATTAAACTACAGACAGCATACCTTTAAATCAAGTATATCAATTGTTCCAGTTTCTGGCCATGTAGATGGAGGTTGAGAATCTTCAATAACAGGAGGAGCTTCACCTGGAATTTGACTGTACTGGTAAATCCTCTCAATAGAAATAATTTTGTTTTCAAGCTTGCAAAAGCTAAGTATCCATCGTGATAGGCGTGCATTTAAATTCAGGCCATATGTCACAGCAAGTCCCGCCATGCCTACATGAAAGAATTAATTATCGTTAAAATGGCATTTGGTCCTAATCTGTAAACTCTACTGCTTTATTATTTAAACTGAACACTTCATTAGTTTTCTTAAGAATGTCAACATTATTTCATATTCACCTCATGGATTACAGTCATACTTGTGATAACATACAGATAACTTTAGTAGTATAAGAGATAAGCTCACTTGGATCAATGCTTCCAGGAGGGAAGCTCACAAGTAAAATCATACAGAAAGCGAATACGAAGGTTGAGAGTAATTCCATGCGCAGGCAGAGCCACTCAATAGCTGCTATACTGCAGAAGAATGGACGTGCAAAACAATCTAGAAGATATAGGTTCCTCTTCATAAACCTTTTTTCTTGTCCAAATCCTCTTATCGTGGCAGCTCCCGCAATCGACTCACCAAAAAGATGGATAATTGGAGACTTCTGGATACTAACAATTCGGACCAGCTCTCTTGATGAAGCCATGTAGTATTTCTGTACATCAGATGCAAAATTTAACAATTTTCAGAAGAGACGGAAAGAAGAACAAGATGTAAATCCTTGACATTAGATTTGATAACATTAAGTAATTAGCTCGAAAATAGATATACACAACATGAGATACTAACAGTGAGCAATATCCTTCCTACTTTTTTTACTTCATTCTCTAAATACCAAATAGTACTTGACACAACTATATCAAAGCAATACTTCATCACCAAAAAAAAAAAAAAACTATCATGGCAACAAATTTAATTACCTGCATCCACAAACAAGCAATGGCCATAGGAATAACAAGCAGCAAAACTTGCCAGGTAACTGTCGTCATCACTCCAACAATACCAATAAGTTGTATTGTCGTTGAAGCGAAACCACCAAGTCTAAAAGGAATATCAAGATCCACCACACTTTGATCTATTGATACCTACAGATTATAAACGATCAAAAAAGATCATACATCTGCAAATGAAATGGGCTTGTGTAATACACTTTTTCACAAACAATAATCAGTTAAATCCAGCAAAATTGAGAGACTTACACGATTCAAGATCCGACCAGCAGGAGTAGAGTCAAAGAATGACATTGGTGCCCGAAACACACTTCTAAGCATCTTCACAAACAGTTTCTGTGCAGCTTCTAGACCAAATGTAGCTACCAAAACAGCTCTAACAAATATAAACCAAGCGCTCCCAAAAGCAAGCGCCATGTAAACGAGAAGAAGTTCCATCGAACTCACTTTTGGTTGGTCTCCTTCTGTTTGGGGATTGGCCCAAGCCATCCACCAACTACTGGCAATTTGAAGGAACTGAAATATTGCTTGTGCAATGATTATAAGTGGAATCAGCGATCCTTTGTATGCTGCAGCCATATATGAAAAGTAGACCTTCATGCTCACTCTTCCTCTCACCCTTTCCTCTTCCTGGACAAGTTGTTTTTTTCTTGAGCGCTTTGCTTTCTTTTTCTCTTTAATTGCTTTTTGCTCTGAAGCTGATGATACACCTTCTTGAACTTCCTTTGCCAAGCAGTCAACACTACTGCAAGGCGCATCATGATTTTTCCGTAGTCCAATAGAGGCATCCGGACACAGGCTTTGATCTGAATCTCCGGACGAGTAATTAGGAATATCCATAGCTTCAATGGCTTCATGGTGAGCTGAGACTAGTGATTTAAAATCAGTCCCAGCTTGCAGAAGATCATCATACTTTCCTGCCTGCATGATGCGCCCTCCTCTAAGAACCTTCAGAGATGGAAAATCAACGTTACAGAAGATTCCCAGAAACACTTTAATACATAATATGAAATCAGATATTCGCAACTGAACTGAGAATAAATGGAAATGTAAAGAGAAAAGTGTCGCAATAAACTAACAGAAACAACATAAGTATAAACTTTTGAAGTCAATTGGACCATGCATTGCAGGCAGAATATATTACAAGTTTAAAGACTATACCAGTATCAAATCAGCAGAAGGCAGAAATTCAACTTGATGGGTCACAAAAACAACAGTTTTATCCTCCAATGCTGTCAATATGTATTCCTGCATTTCCCCAATGTCATATTTAGTCTTATTCAATTCAGTTGAAAATTTCAACTTGAAATGTGATATAAATGTTTCTATCAGCAGTTTTAACCTTAAACAACTCTGACCCAGTGTGTGCATCAACTGCACTAAAGGGGTCGTCAAGTAAATAGATGTCAGCATCTTGATAGAGTGCCCTTGCAAGCTGCACACGTTGCTTCTGGCCACCACTAAGATTTATACCCCTATCACCAATTATGGTCTGATCTCCATGTGAGAAAAGTTCCAAATCCTTTTTCAGTGAACAAGCGTGGATAACCTTCTTATACTTTGGTTTATCCATTGGGCTACCAAAAAGAATATTTTCTTCAATATTTCCAGACTGTATCCAAGCTGACTGAGAAACATAAGCAGCAGTACCACATAACTTTACCTGAGATGATATGGTAAGAAAGAAGTATTGAGTATTAATACTTAATAGTCATCCTGAGAAAAATTGAAATGAAAAGGAGATTAAAAGTTCAAATATACCGACTTACTTGACCAGAGATTTTTGGGATCTCACCAAGGATGCATGAGAGAAAACTTGATTTTCCAGAACCGACCATTCCACAAACAGCCACACGCATTCCTCTTTCTACTTTCATTTGTATTCCTGATAATGTTGGCCTGAGAGAGGAAGGATCCCAGGAAAATGCACCATCTTTAATCTCTATTGACGTGTTTGTGATGCCTCGTGGCAGGACAATTGTTGCATCCTCCTGCAACTCTTCCTCCTGCAGGAATCCAGAAATTCGATCAAGGGAAACTTTTGTCTGAGCCATCATGGATACAAGGTCAGGAAAATTCCTGAGTGGTTCTTGGAGTATCCTGAAAGTGGCTAGAGCAGAAAGAACGCCACCTGCAGTGAGCTGATGACCCAAAAATATTGAAGTACCAAAAGTTACAGCTGAAACAAATATAGGGGAGCTCCAGAACATGAATGTAATAAAAGCCTGAGAGTAGAGGGCTTTCCGTAACCACTTGAACTCTACACTACGCATCTCTTCCAACTTCAATCGGTACCTGTCTTCCCAAGCTTGCAACTTGAGAATTCTCATGTTTCGCAGACACTCAGAAGTCTTCCTCATTCGTTCATCCTTAGCAGTCATCAACTTGTCTTGATATTCTTCTTGTATCTTTGCCACCGGAACAGTAAGAACAATGGAGATGATGGTGGCAATTAATGTAGCAACAGAAGCAATTCCAACATTCTTGTACAAAATTGCAAGGGCGAGAACTATTTGCAGAGGAAGCATCCACATGTCATGGAGATACCAAGAGTAGTCCCCTATCCTTTGCACATCAACAGCCATGTAGTTAACAATCTCTCCACTAGTGTGGCTCTGCTTGGCCGAGCTGGAAAGCCTGAGTCCTTTTCGGTATACCATTGCCGTTAGAGCTGATCTTACATGCATACCCAAAATATCTACCCCTAGATACCACTGCCGAGTTGTTAGTGTCTCAATAAGCTTTGCTGCAAAGAATGTTCCCGCAAGGATATACCCTTCATGGGGGAAAGTCTCTATCCCCCCTAAGTAATCAACAAAGTAACTGATCATAAATGGACCCACATAAGAAACAAGAGTGTTCAAGCCAGCAAAAACAGCATTACAAGCCGCCTCCTTCCAAAATGATTTGAGAATTGCCCAGGCTAAAGAAGGCTGCTTTGAAGGATTTTCAGCCTTCAATTTCTCCCAGTTTGAATTCAATATCTTATAATTGGTCTTGGATCGATCTGCAGGTGCAAGAAGAGGAATGTCCTTGATCTCGAGCGGTCTCTTTGCCCCAATTGAAAGAAGGGGGTTTATCCAAGAAAGTGTGGCCAAGCTAAACAACCCGGCATCATGGTATGGGGTAACCTTAAGACACCCAGCTTCTTCTTCAAGTAATGGCTCTTGAAGACCAGAGTTTCCCAATACTTGAATACCAGTTGGACCTCTAAATGCAACGAAACAAAGAAATGCTAGGGCCGGTGTCACGGCCAGATTTGCCACGACATGCGAACTCAGGTGTCCTGAGCCTTCTACTGCAAAACCTCTCCCATCAACATACAAAGTGCACAAACAGATCAAAAATGACACAGACCACCAGACCCTCAACAACAATGGGAACTTTTCGGACGCCTTGAATTTACAATGCAGAGCTGCAAAGCTCAGCACAAACCAAGCTAACCCTTGTGCAGCTGGCAACAAAAGCACAGACCAATCCGCAACGTCCCCATTCCTACTTGCTCTTATCAAACCAACCCCATCAAAACCCAACACCACAACTTGCACAAACAGCACATAGAAGCAACAAAAGACTGAAAATTTGAAGTCTATTCCAACTCTAACCTCGTGAGTTTCACCATCAACAACACCATTACGCCGAATTGAGCTCACATTCGTACGAGAATCGTCCTTGAGGATTCGAATCCGACCCAGACAAACAAACACCCGCCTAGCTGAGATTATGAACAGAAACCCAACAAAAAGTATCAGATTGATGCAAATTGCAGAGAGCTCCAAAACTGGCAAACCTTGAAGAGCTCTCAAAAGGGTAATCGCAGATTGTTGAGCTGATGATGAAGAAGATGAAGCTGAGGCCTTTAAGAGCAACAGAGCAAAACCCATTATTGAACACAGCAAAACTTTTGAGCTAAGCAGAAAAGATCGAATCTTTTGGCGGAGAAGAGCATTTCACCATCTGGGTTTTTTTTCTTCAGATAAAAGCTCTGCACGCCCAACACATTGCACATGAAAACAAACCGATTTTTATCAACAACACGAAATACGAAGAGAGATAATTCACAGAAAACCCTCCACAAAGGGACAAAGAACGATGACAAAAAGAAAGAAAAATCAAAACTTTTCAATGGAGAAACAACCAAAATAAGCCATTAAAACTTGGGTGTACCTGAAATTGAATTTCTAATTTAATGGCGTCGGTCGATGGAGGCTTTTCAGCTGAGGCAAGCCCTCTGGTGATTGGGGAGAGGTTGCCCACCAAGCTCTGCCTCTTCAAACGCGAATTCAAACACCAGAGAACGAAGGAACCAAGCTTACAGCAACACTTGGAAAAATTCAATACAATAACGTTAATGGCGATGAGAGATTGAGGCAACAGAAAAGCTTTGGGCTTTAACGTGTAAAGGTCGAGAAAGATAGAAAAAGTTTGAGTCTTTAGTTTTCCCTTCTTTCCCCTGTCTTAAAATTGGCTTAGCTATCTATGGTTGTGTTTGTATGCATGCCAACTTGCTTAGTTTTTGTTTATACAGTCGTGTGGGAAAGCGAGATGGAGAGGGAGAGAAAGTGAAAATTTTGGAAAGGGCAACTTTGTGTGCTTAATCTTTGATTTTTATTATCATTTTGATATGCTTCATTTAGTATTCATCGTATGCAACTATATATAGATGCTCTCATGGCTTGTTTATTAATGTTTTTGAATATGCTAAAAGTATTTTATATCAATAAAAAACAATGTTAAAAAGAAATGATTTTGATATGTTTGGGAAGCGACCAAATTGCTTAATTTCTATTGGGCTTCACCTCTATTTTTCAAGAAAAAGAATTGAAGCTTGTGTGATTTGTGGAAGAGGGATGTATTCTTTTGACATGGGTTTTGTGGTTGTTGATGAGATCATGATGGGGATCTCATCTCATGGTGTCTTAAGCAGAGGAAATAATGTTGGATTAAGAGTGGACTGTCCATTTGTTAATGTTCGCGTGAAAGAGAGAGATTTGTTTGTTTACTACTTTACAGTGTGTTTTGTGTAAGGTGAGTGGTGGGTGATGGGGTGGTGGTGGATTTTACTTGATTTCTAATGAGAATATTGAATATGACTCTGATGCCATGATGGGAAATCTTTTTTGGGTCATTTTGTTCCAAGATTCAATTCTGAGTTTGAGCGCCCAAAATATTCCTCAATTAGTGCTGCCTAACACCTTCATCTAGAAGAAGATTAAGTAGAAGTGAAGACCTATTGCTGCCTAGCTAGCATATAGTATGCACGTAAATGTTTACTTAAAAGTCTTGTTTCCAATTCATATGACTTTTCATGTATCAATTAACATACCTTAATTAATTTGTAAGTAAATATTTCAGAATCAGGAATCAAGTTGACTATAGAAATTTTTCTAATCCATTCTCTCACATATATCTTTGATTCCCTCAATTCCAAATTAGTATGTGAAACAGTAATGCATGGAATCCTGGTTCAGGAGTGCATGGAAAGGAAAACTCATGGAGTGGTGGGGGTGCCTCAAGAAAACTACATTATGTTTGTTTGTTTTGAACATATCAGGAAACGCACTTATCACCGAGTTTGGCTGCTTTCGGCAGAGAGATGAAGGTGGTGACAAAATCACCATAAAACTTTTCTGAGAAAGCCATGGCCCCCTGGACTGAAGAAGCCATCAAATTTCTTTCTGTCAAGCTGACATGCACATGTAACATGTTGCTGGTGGTGAGGGGTAACCCAGTTTGTGCTTTTGCTTCATAGGTCTCGCTTTTTCTGTGTGATGCACTCTATGTTGATGGAACATAGGAAGTAAGGGTGCAACTTTTGGGTATAGTTTGATGATGTCTCCAATTGCATGGAACTAAAAAGGCAATACAACTAAAGAAGGTTGCACAATTAAAGTAGTCCAAAAGAATAAAAAGGTAATGTACAATATCACTTTCAATAGAATATCAAAGCTAAAAATTCTGGATGTATATAATATAGTAACACCTTTTTCAGTAGTTATTTAACAAATACAAGGCTTTTCCTATAAAAGATCTTATCTCTAGAAGAGCATCTTAAGTTGGTAACCGAGTGTTTAATTAATAAAAAAAATAAAGCTTAGTATTGGTTTGTCATGATAGAGAACAAATTTACACATGAGCTCGAGTGTAATTAGATCAACAAAGTCACTATTTAATTATAAGTTATCTTCATACTAATTACGAATTTATATCATAAATATGTCTTATTTATTATTAATTAACTACCTATCATTCAAACAATTTGCATCAAACCTACCACATTTCCATCATAAAAAGGTCTCTCTTAACACCCTTTTCTTGAACTTGAATTTCAATTCTTTGCCTGCAGATCGATGCTGACTTGATGTAATACAAATTGTCAAGAGCTGTCAAACTCACACCGCATTTCACCCCACCTATCTTAGATTTGGACCATCATCTTTCAATTAAGTCGGCACCAAGTTAGCGGTTCTCAAAGTCCCTAACAAATTAATTATGATTAACATGGTTAATCAAACCAGTGGTGGACTCCCAAGTACAATAATTAGGTAAGATTAAGTCCATGATTAATTTATGGGTTGATTGAAAATGAAAATTATACGTGGCCGAATTAAAAGATTTTGAATTAAATATTTATTAATTTAGTAATATTTTTCTTTTTAATTTCAGAATTAGCCCCGAGTCCAAACCGAACCACTGTTCCTAAAAGCATGTGTCCGCCATTTGTATAGCTGGCCTGCAGTTTGATGGACCACGCTGCATTTGGTTTGAACTTTGCTTCTCTTGCCTCGTACTTATCCAAATGGTTGACCTACTATTCTTGATGAATGATATGCAAAAATGCATAGAGTGCTCAAAACCAATAGTATTCACTAATATGCAGACAGGCGTTGCACCATCAAATCAGAGAGAGTCTCACAGATTTATCTACTTGTGTGCTTGTTTTGAGGAGTGATCTGGCAATGTAATGACAAAATGCACTCCATGGTTCAGCACATTCAATAGTTCTTTTTTTTAATGATGGAAATACATTTTTGCAACAAGTTCTACATTAAACGGGAGTGGGGAGGATCGAATCCGGGTGAAAGGGGACGAAGGTGGGTAGTCTACCACTACACAGAACATTGAATAGTTGTGATAGTAACAAGATAAGTAGAATGATGCCTCAAATCCACTGTCGGTTGTGCAAAATTAGTGATTTGTGATTGGGCAGTGAAATAACAACATAAGTAGAATGGCGCCTCAAATCCACTGTCGGTTGTGCAATTAGTGATATGTGATGGGGCAGTGAAATCAGCTTTGCTCGCTAACTTCTAACATAATTTATGTACCACAAACACAAGTGTGGTCCAGCTCAAGGGGCCGGCTTAAAGTTCTGATATAACACATTTGTGGTACCTGGCTAGGTAAATCTAGAGGCTGGGCCAAATGCGATGGTGATGGATTCTTCAGCATCCATCAAAGGACAACAACTGGTTCCTATATTCACATCTGCATCTTTCACATGTCGCAAATATGCCTAGCTAGCGACACGCGGCCGATTCCAAATCATCGATTCCTATCGAATCTGTATATGAGGCCAAATAATGACATTGGTAGGTGATTTTGACTTGGATGCTGGAGGACATATGGTGAACATATCTTGAATTCCAAAGGTAATAAAATAAAAAACCATGTGATCGAAACGTGGCAAAAACTTTTAAAAAGAATGTTTCTGCGTTAGAATCTAGAGGTATGTCGGATGCCAAACTATATATATATTATACAATCATATTCTCAAAGATGCTGTGCTGCAACCAAATAGCAATTAATATCAACAATTCTTCGAATTCTATATGGTATAGTTGGGACCAAGGTATGTTTTATCTTTGTGAGATATGTGTGCTTTAAATTCCTTAGAATACATGGAGGTGGAGTTGCAGATGAAGTTGTCTGTGATAATCAATTTGGCTATGCTCATAATCACGATTCACAATGTTAATTTAGTGTGCTCTATTCACCAATATTTCAAGATCGATTGGAGCACATTTGTAGAATCGATGCATTTTGGGGCACACTCTATTACTCCATTCGTGATTATGGATGTGGATGTTTGTAGTAGCTTCTTTGGGATATAATTCTAGATGTTACGCAAAATGAATATTCTTGATGAAGAGTCCCCATTTCTGTGTCCAAAACAAGCCTCAAAAGTTCCAAAACGGAAAAGGAGCTTTTATCCCTTGGAAGTTGTTCTGAGGACATTCCAAAGAAGATCATTGTAGTCAACAACACACTTCCATCACCAAAACTGACATGAGATAAGGAAAATTTTCCAGGTGGATGTTACTCAAATTGGATATTCTTGAAGAACAAACAGTCATCATCACCACCCTACAATTCCTTTTCTCCTCCAAAAAATTCCTGCTTCATAATGTTGGAATATGTTCAGCACTACTCCAATAGTAACTTTCAATTCACTTGAGGCCATAAAGAACTGATTCTTTTTACTATAATCTTCTTTGACAAAAGAAAGATCTCATGAGGTATAAGCTTGACCTTTATTTTCTTGGAAAGTAACAATTCATCCAGAAGACTAAAGAGTTGCTAGTAAGGCGGAGGCCTCATCTTGCAAAACCTTCCACGCCGCATTCACATGCCTCTCCTCTGTCAATGGAGCCCCTACTGCAAGACGTAACAAGTACTTGCCCGACAAGACCTGTATAGTACGTTGCTCGTTGTGAGTGAGTACAACAAATTTAAACATATAATCTTCCAAAACTAGGAAGAAGATCATAATGTCAATGATTCGGATGTGTGTGAGCTTACCGTGTGAGAAATGAAAATTTTCCCACTCGAGTTTACAGCGTCTAGCAGATCATGGTTCAGTTTGGTTGCACAAGTTTCATCATTGTGAGGGGGCAGAAGACGGAAACAAACTAACGAAAACAATCGAGGAGTAACAATCTGCGAAAGGTGGTCAGTTGTCAACACAGGGCAAGCATGAACATAATAACAATAGCATTCAAGTTACAATCATTACCTCAAATCTGGAGTCTTGGGAGAGAAGGTCTTCAAAGTGTTTAGCCAAGTCTATATGGTTTCTGATATATGATTGCAGGTTCTCTATACCATAAAGACGCAACACCATCCATAGCTTTAGCGATCTGAAAACAGCAATTAACGATTAAGACATAGCGTAGCAACCAACCTTCAAGCTCATTATAGAGCTAAGACATTAGTTTATTAGCTTTCATGATCAAATAGAGAAAAGCTTTGTTTTGTTGGAAAATGTTCAAAGGCAGACCTAAACCGACGTCCAAGGGGCACTTGCCAATCTTTGTAATCCACAACCATGTTCGCTTGAGAGGCCTGCAGTATGGGCAATGCTATTGAACATGTAAAACAGAACCTACCCGTCATTTTGGTGGAACCTAATGGTAAACCAGATAATAGGGGAAGAAAATGTACCTTGTTTTTTAAGAACTCAGGATTTGTAGAAAGGGCTTGAATCAAAGCTTTTCTATCCTGTCATGAAGAATTAAGTATCAAATGTATTGATAAATAAAAAGAAGGGGGAAATGGGGAAATGGGAGACAAAAAACTGATATTTGAAAATAATGTGCATTATTGTCTTATGACATACCTTGATCCAGAGCAGTGAACAGTCAAAATTCGTAAGGAACCATTTATGTGCATTCATGTTGAAAGAATCAGCCTCTTCGACACCATCAATGTACGGCCGGTATTCTGGACATACACAAGCACTTCCAGCATATGCAGCATCCACATGAAACCACATTCCACTGCTCTGCAAGAAGGCAAAGTATTACTGTTATAGTTAAACTAGGCAAGTCCTTAATGTGAATTCATTTAGTCTATTCACTAAACATCCTTGAAAAGGAAATCGGTTTGCCAAGTTCTAAACCACACAAAAGGACTATGGAATGCTATGTTCCTAAGCAGGAAGTCTGAGAGGAAAGAACTAGTTTACAAAAAGTTTACTGCACTCAAACTTAGCATCTAAACAGCTTGTGCACAAAGTTGATTGGCAATGCACAAAAAAAAAAAAAAAGACTCAATGTACCTGTTATATCTAAAGTGTATTCTAAGAGTAACTTGTTACCTTAGAAATTTGTCCCAATTTTAGCAGAGGATCAACAGCCGTTGATGAAGTAGTACCGACCTGAGAAATACAAACACATACTTCTTACATCATTGGTTTCCTCACTAAATTGTGGTCAAATAAGAAGGTACAAACAATCAGATTAAGAACGAAATGGAAAGCCACATCAAAAATTTATTTGTTTCTTACTGTTGCACATAAGAAAAATGGAATTAAACCATTGGAGAAGTCTTTGGAGATCACTTCATTAAGTATGCTGGGAGAAAGGGCATAGTTAGTTGAGGAATCGGTACTCAGGACCCTGAAATTTTCGGGATGAATTCCCCCTATCTGCCATTAAACATGAAAAATGAAAGACATTAGCAAATAGCAACTGAAATCAACAACATATACAAGTAACTGAAAACCCATAGAAATTGAGAAGATACCTGACAAGCCTTCTGCAGAGCTGAATGTGTTTGATCAGATGCATACACAACAAGTTTCTCAAGGGAACTTTTTCCTACCCTTCTCAAAATCTTATCTCGAGCCGCCAGTAGTACAACTAGAACAGCTTCGCTTGCTGTTCCTTGTATCACTCCACCGCCTTGTCCTTCAAGAAGAAGTCTAACTATTAAGTACAAAAGCTTAATAGGTTTTCACCAAGGTAAAATTTCAATACACAAATGCTATAAAAACTATGATCTGACCTGCTGAATGAAAGTCTTCAGGCAGTTTAAGCATTTTTGCAAACCAATCAAGGACAATCATTTCAAGTTCAGTTGCAGCTGGAGAAGTTATCCAGCTGAATCCAACAATATTAAGACCTGCGCTGAGCATCTCGCCTAAAAATCCGGCAATGCTACTGTTGGAAGGATAGTAACCGAAAAAATTTGGGCTCTGCCAATGTGTTACCCCAGGTAATATCTTAGCCTGAATGTCTGCAATCACAGGAAGTTTGCTCTTCACATAATATTGTGTCGCATTACATGACAGATGAACATAACCAAATCAAAATCTATAAGGTGAGAACCCAAATTCCAAATTCTCACCATCAAAAACTTGTTGCAAAGACTCAGGATGAGTAGGGGCAGAATCCGGTAACAGTTCACGCAGATATCCAGGCTGCAAAATGTGAGTTATACTAATGTGCCAGAATCTGAACTATAAGATTCATCATTCATCTGAGCCAACATAACTGGAACACTTGAAAATTTGCAAACTTTTCACAAAACCCACATCAGATATTGATAAAAAGGTTACAAAGTTCACATCTTTCCAATCAAATTATTGGGTTTTCATCAAAATGTAAAAGAGAAATATGGGATTGAAAGTTGAAACCTGAACTTGGCTGAGGACTGGAAAATCCTCAATTGTTTTATAGTAATCAGCAATGAAATCAACCATCCTGTGGGCATTCTCTCTGAGCTGCTCAGCATCCATTGGCATCAATCCATTCTCCCTGCAAAACCCAAATGTCAAGAAAGGTTGAAACTTCCAATTTTTGTAGCAGAATTTCAAATATACAAAGAAAATGATGGTAGACGAACTTACATTTTTTTTTTTGCTGGTTTTTTCTCAAAACTAAGGCGAAAGAACGAGGAGATGAAGATTGAAGAGGGTTGGTTGGCTGTGGATTTGGACCGTTACTTCTGTATTTCAGTTCAAGTTGAACTGCTTATTGTTTGAAAAGGGCAAAAAGAGGCAGAAAGAACAAATGGGCAGTTCGTCTGTGTCCTTTCGTTTGGAACTTTGGAGTGGACTGAGCTAAGTGCTTGGAATCATCCACAATTTTAGGCGCGCCACAACCATCCGTTTGTTCGGAATTTTATTGTTTGCTGCTAGCATATTGTGACAAAAAAACATTTTTCTATCGGTTAAAAGAGTCACTTTCAAACAAGTCCTTAAATTAATTGATATATGGTGACGTTAAACTTAGGGAACATATTTCGTCATTTTCCAAGTGTTTGCGCGTTGCAAAAATTCGTATATAAGTTGTCTTGGGCCTTAGTGCTTCCAATTTACCCCAAAAAAAAAAAAATCGTACGTAAAAGGACTGCTCTTTTTGCCATGCATCAAAGGAACCAACTTGTAAAATCTTAAAATCTTTATATCTTAGGACCATGCATTCTCCGATTACACAATCAAAATCGCAACAAGATCAAAAGCTGCTGATGGATATCATGTACAAGCTGTAGGATATCATGTACAAGTTGTAGAAACAAACATCTCATCGCCTCTGGAAGTTCAACATTTTGATGGACAAGGCAAAGATGAGAGCAAATAGCACAGTGAAACCAACCACAATAGCTGCAACAGCTCCTATAAACTCCCGCTTGAATCCGAAGTAATTGCGCATAAAATCTTCCACGGTTTCACCATTCTCCATCTTGGTCTGTATATCTCCGAACTGCGATACAGCCAGTCCGTACAAGGTCCAAGCCATCGGACACGCCCAATAGTACCATCTCCACCATATAGGAATCCTCTGTTTTTACAGAGCAAGATATGAATATAGACGCTAAACATTAAAGTAGCTTGCATTAGAAGTTAAGGGCAAGTAAGACTTACAGTTCGTGGGATAATGAACCCAGAGAAGACATTCCAAACTGAGTAAAAAGCACTGGAACTTATAGAAGCAATGTGCTGGTTAGGCGTTAAGGCCACCCCCATCATGCCATAGTAGGTGAAGTACAAAAATGTGAAGTACATGAAGAACAGGTACCACAAAAATTTAGCTATGGTCCACTCGAATCCGATCATTGCATAAACTATGACACTATACATGAGAGCTTGTGCAAACACATAAGGGATCTCAATCGTAACCTGCAACGAATTGAAATGTTGAAATAGATTAGATCGAGTAGCCCTTTTATATAACTTTGTATGTTAATGTAGAATAAGTACTCACTTGTGCAAAGGCATATGCCAAGGCAGAGTACATTCCAGCTGCTCTTTCTCTATAAAAGACTGTTCTTTCGACATCAACTACGGGCTGCACTACGGTCGAATTCTTTATACCAAGGAAGAGAACAGCAGCATACATAGAACCAACTGCATTGAAGAGATCGCGTTCTTTCGTCCTGGAATCAACGAATTCAAAGTCACATTGTGAAAGCAGTGATGTTGGCAAGAATGTATGTTTTTGTGACTTACGTTTTGGAGCCAAGGTCCCAGAACATTGTCCCAAACATCAAGGCTACGATGGCTGTGTAGATCAATCGTATGGCTGTGTATGGTGGATTACGCCAATATGACCAATGTTGTTTCCATAAGCATGCAATGGATTGAGTTAAGAATGTCTGAGAGTATACGGTAGGGAAGTAGAGGTCTTCGGAATCCGGAGGAGGGGTGCTTAGCTCTTCAATTAGTGCTTTGTTTCTCCTGAAATATGTGCCATAGAGATAAGTACATTTCATCAACAAATTTTGCTTAACAAGATTCAAGGAATATGCAGAAAATGGTTTTTTACCTGTACATATCTGAATTTTTATACACATCTGCAAAATCAATGCCTGAAACAATTTCGTTTGCTGAAGAACTGACTTCCAACATCCAGGTTGCTGGATTATAGCCATCCTTAATCTTACTAACATTCTCGATTCCCTTGAGAGAAAAAATACATGATTCAGAAAACCTTTTAACAAAATTTTGAGTTTGGGGACTGTTATCAGCACTTCAAATCGTCATACCTCAAAGTACTTGATTAAGTGGCAAGAATGACGGCCAAGAGGCCCTACGTATAGCTCTTGTCCTCCTTTCTTCAGAAGGAATAGCTGCAATGACATGTTTGATATCATACTTATGCAGAACAGAAAAGAGCAACGAAACGGAATACCAATTAGTCCAAACTCTTTTGATCTATGGGGATCTTCACCTCATCGAAAGCATCAAATATGTCAATGCTCGGTTGATGGATGGTGCAGACAACTGTTCTTCCGGTGTCCACAGTGTTCCGAACCGTCCTCATAACAATAGCCGCAGCTCTTGCATCCAAGCCAGAAGTAGGTTCATCCATGAAGATAATAGAGGGGTTGGCCACTAATTCAACAGCAATAGTCAGTCTCTTTCGTTGCTCAGTTGACAGACCACTCGCACCAGGCAGCCCCACGAGCGCTTGCCTCAATGGATTCAACTCCACAAGTTCCATCACCTCCTCAACAAACATCTGCAACCATGTTCGGTTAACAGAAGTCAACAAAGAAGTATATACTTGTTGAAATACAACTTTGTTAATCAACTTGATGGAAAAATTAAAGCCAGGGAGTTGATGATACAAACCTTTCTAGTTTCGGTATTGATCTCTGCAGGTAAGCGCAGCCAAGCCGAGTACATCAAGGATTCGTAGACAGTAACATGAGGAGAATGTATGTCATTCTGCTCACAGTATCCGGAAATCCGAGCAAACGATTCTTGCTTCTTTGGGTAACCGGAAACTGTGATTCTTCCCTCAACATATCCTCCAGTTTTTCTACCAGCCAGAACATCCATTAGCGTTGTTTTACCAGCACCACTCACTCCCATCAAAGCTGTTAGTACACCTGGCCTGAAGGAACCACTAACACCCCGAAGCAGCACCAGTTTGTCCTCAGGAACACCTTGGTTCTTCATTTCCTGCAAAGTTCGGTTCACGAAAATGATTGACAGCTTTAAAGTTGAATAGGTTTGTGCAATGTCAAACAAATTTGGTTGCAAATGTGCCTCACCTGTGGCATGTCCACAGAGTATGTGATTTCGTCAAAGGTGATGGAATACGGTTGAAATGGAAGAACCATTCCTCTTTTCTTGTCACGATTAGTGTCCGTAGTTGCTTCTGCCTTAGCAGATGAAGACCCAATAGTGATACTTCCATTTCCATTCTCTGCACCATTCGTAAAGTTTATTTTCATCAAGAAGACACTATTGAACTGAAAATGACAGATGAAAGTTGTCTATGAGATCATATCACCTGTGGAAACTTGAGGCGTCAAGCTTGTATCTTCAAGTTTCATACCTTGTTGCTTGTCAAGAGCTGCACACAATTACAGATTATGAGTTAGGCTCTCTCCTCTAAGAATCCAGCTAGTGCTACTCAATGTTCTACACAATGTTCGACACAATGTTCATAAAGGTGTGAAGGTACTCACGTTTGAGATAAGTGAGAGCCCAAGTGAAGCAAATATTGAAGAAAACCATGTATCCAGCTAGTGCTCCAGCCCCGATCCAGTACCAAGATGGATGTGTAAAGAATCCGCGGGACTTCAGAACAGCGACTCCTAATGGCTCCGCAGAGTTCGGAAGAACCTTCAATTTAAAGGCAAGAATAGAAATCAGACTATGAACAAGAAGGAAACTCAAAAGTGATTGAAATGGATTGAGAAGAAGCTTACATGACTCCAACTCTTTCCGAGGAATTCATTGACTACCATTGCATTCTGTCCATACATCAAAGGAGAAATCCAGTAGCCCCAGATCCACCATTTCTTGATATCCTCTGTAGAAACAATCAATGGTATATATGCATCATGTACCAGTTGAGCAATGGGAAATCAAGTTTCTCTAATGATCAGAAGTTGACTTTTTTACTGTTATACCTCTTGACAGGACAAAGCCACCCAAGGCAAAAAGCATGACCAGTGCAAATGATCCAAATGTACCAGCAATAGTCATGCTTCTACCCACACCAGCAATGAATCGGAACAACGCAGAAGCCATCTGGTTAACGAGTAAAAGTAGAAGGCATTGCTTAAAAAACCTGCATCATGTTACATGTACATGACTGTTCAATATTTTGGATAATAAAACATGAAAACAAAATCTTATAGTCTTGTTCGTTTACCTTTCAACATTTGGATCATATCCAATGACGTAATAGGTGATAAACACCCAAACAGCTACTTCAACACAGGTGATAGGGATCTTGATGATCCACGTGGGAATGGCGTACGCCCACGGTGGAAAGAAGAGTAGGTTTCTTTGCTTGTAGAACACAGGGAGCCTGGCAATTGTCATAGACAGCTCTGCCAGTCCATTGAACATAACCGCAACCAGGGAGAAGAACAAAGCACCAGCATAAATTACTCCATCATCAACTGAATCGCGGTGCATCTCAGTTCGTAGGAACAATGTTGCGGTAATGAGAGCCATGATTGCGAGCTACAAAACAGGAAATGAAATAATACAGATTATTAAAACTTGGTTAAGCTTGAGAGGTAGACAAATTAGTAGAAGCTTACTAAAAGTTGTGTTTTCATTATGATTTCACAGAGAAGTAAATGAAGTTTAGAACATACTTGGATAAGCTTGAAGACGTAGACAAATGAGTTCCTCTTCATCAGCAAGAACTCCCTTGCAAACAAAGCTTTCAGTAGTTCTGTTTTTCTAGCACCGTATTTTTTCGTTGTCAATGCTGCTGGGTGGCTCTTGCTCTTGTCAAATGGAGTTGCAAGTTCATCTGTAAGCTTTTGTCCCACGTGGAATGAGTGGAAAGCCTCCACAAACTCTTCGACTGTGATGAACCTGTGAGGCTCATCTCTGTTTGCCCAGTATTGCTCCTGATCTTTTCTTGATGTCACCTATAAGATATTATTTACACATCAAACACTCTAGTTAATTATCTTCACAAGATCAAAGAGAAACTTTAAGTAGGTTAGATAGGGGCCTACTTCTTGCAAGAAATCAGCCACCCCTTTCCTCTCGGGACATCTAAACCCCATGGATTCGAAAAACTCTAGAACGTGTTCACGGGGACCTTGGTACACAATTTGACCATCAGAAAGCAGAACAATGTCATCAAACAGTTCATAAGTTTCGGGAGCTGGTTGCAGCAGTGAGATGAATGCAGTCCCTTTGAGAATGTGAACATATTGCTTGATCGAATTCACAATCTGGTATGTCGTCGAACTATCCAAACCAGTTGATATTTCGTCCATGAATAGTGCCTTAGAAGGTCCAACCAGCATCTCACCTATGTACTCTTTCAATCAGTAAAGATTTTCCACTTCAATGTGATTTGGTGTAAGAAAACTGAAATATGTTTACCAGTTGTGACTCGTTTCTTTTGTCCTCCGGAGATGCCTCTGATTAATTGATTACCTACTAAGGTATCTGCACAGACATCCAGTCCCAAGACCTGCATATCAAAATGGACCATTGATCAATAAAATGTAGTTTCCAAAACTACTATTAGTGTGACAAAAAATGGAGATGTTACCTTCAGAATATAATCTGTCACCACTTGCTCCCTCTGCCCTTCTGATGCCACTGCCTACAATAACCGAAACGAAAAGTTATCAGCTACACTAGTTAGCATAATCCCTTGAATACTGAACTAAGTAGTTCATTTCTCACCTTCATGTACATATCTAAGTCTGCATCCGGCTTAATATTGGCTTGTTTCTCTCTTCTACTTATCTCTGCTAGCATCTCTGCCAAAATTCAAAAAAATAACCAATTATCATCGACAAGTACTAATTGTGTCATTGGTCTGATTCTGAAATCTAAATGATTTTGTAGTCAGAAAACCAACCATAGCGCCCTCCAACCCCTTGGCATCTTGCGGAAAAGGCCAGCGTTTCTTTGACTGTCATTTCTCCCATATGAACATCATGCTGACTTATATAAGCAGCACTTCGCTGAGGCACAAACTCGTGCATTCCATGACCATTGTAGGTCACATTTCCTGAAAACTGGACACCAATTCAACCAAACAGATCAGTAAAAGAATCAAAGTGACACGCCTATAGCTAAAACCAAAAGTCCTAAAGAGGAACTTCATTTTAGTTCACCTGAAGATCCCGGTCCAGCTCTCCAGCCAAAGCCAGCAAGAGCGTGGTCTTCCCGGAACTTGGAGGACCCAAAAGCAGTGTCGTTCTAAACAAACACATGAATCGAGTTAGTACATTAGGCCATATATGAACCAAGAATAAGTCTGCAACTTTTCCTCACCTGCAAGGCCTGATGATCCCACTAACATCTTTAAGGATAGTCAAGTGCTTCTTCTTGTTCGGAAGAATGTGAAACGAGTTGAGCAAACCCTTTGGAAACCCAAAAACAAGCAGTCTCGTAAGAATGTGTGAACACTCGGATTACATATACAATGCAGAACTTGAATGGTAGCGGTTAGAGATTATTACCTCCACTAAATTGACAGAGTAGTTAAAGACTGTAGGCAGAGCTCTGCTCCCAACATGAGCTTCAGCTGCGATTTTCAAGTTCTCGAAACGAACTTCAATTGAAGGAATATCAATCCCAACTCTGAGTTTTTAACCAAGCAAAAACACAGAATTATGCGAGATTAGCTTCAAAACGTCAACTTAAGCAACTCCAACTATACATCAAAAACAGAGAAAATTATAAATCCATACCGTTCAATGCGTCTCTTGAGCCTGAACAAGAAGTTCTCATGATCTTCTTCGGCTACACCAACCAACCTCTCAATCAAATTCTTCCTTTCTTTCAATTCGAGGCTCCCCACCTCAACTTCGTTTGTGTGTCCTTGAGGCGTGGAGATGAAACCCTTCTTCAAGCGCTGAAAAGTTGGAAGCCTCTGAAGAGCAGCCCACTTGAGATCCTCCTCATCATCTTCTCCACGTTGTGATGAGGACGCTGTGAAAACTCCAGCGCCATTGTCTGTCCAGAATGAAGAGCCACTTCTTTTGAAGCTCTGTCCAGCTTTCTCAAGATCAAAACTGATCTCCATTGCAGAAACAGCAAACAGCCAGAGCTAGCTAGCTGCAGAGATTACAAACCCCCCCCAGGTCTTTCCTTTTCAAAAGTTTATTTAAGTACAATAAGAAGATAACAACTTCATGTGGATATATAGAAAGTGTAGGTCCCCTTCTGCTTTGAATCCGGACTGAAATCAAGTGGAACTTCACAATGAGCTAATCTGGTAAAGTTATGTGTCTATTCTAAAAAAATTAACATAAGAATGGCTTTGGCATATGGTTGGTGGATTTACCAGGAATTCTGGGAAAGGTGGTGTTAGTTTATAAAAAGAAAAGGATGTGTATTCTGTGTCCAAACAGAAACTGTTTTTGTAGTATTAGTATATTTGCATTTACTGTTGGAAAACTAAACTCGTGGATGATATCATGATTCATAAGATTTAAATATCAAGATGATCAGAACTTGCTAATTAATCATGTGGGGAATTGACATTTTTGACTAGCTGCTGAGAGACGTCTGGTTTGACCCCGTGTGTGTGTCAGCTGGGAAAATTGAAGCACATTCAACCCCAGACGGGGAAGGTAGAGTTGGGCTTGGTGTTGTGGCCAAGTCAAACTTGACCTACACAATCATGATTTTCCCGGTCAATCCGAACTGTAGTGACATTTACACCGCATGCTAGTTGAGGGGATCTTTGATGTCAATTAACATACATAGTGATGTAGGGGTCCTTTGCTAAATACTTTTTTAGTGTCAAAAGTGGTTTTGAAAATTTTAAAAATATATATTAGGTGTTTTTCACTTGAGCAAAAGTACTTTAAAATATATAAAATAGTTTTGTGTGCATAACTAGATTTGATTAAGAGAAATTTTATTTACACTCCAATTATTAGTGAATTCACTACATTATTAATTCACCATATATCCATTATTTTTGTTAAACAAAATATCTTAGGGAATTTATATCCCCACCTAATAATTCTCTCTCCACACCCATTATTTATTTGAATTATTAAATTACTTTTATATCCTTGTATAAAATTACACATTAAGCCAAAAGATACAAAATAAAACAAAAAAAAATTTTCAACACACCCAACCTCAAATACAACTCTTCAACTTCTGAAACAACGTATTCTAAAAAAAATAAAATAAAAATAAAAATAAAAATCTCCCACAACGCCGTTCAATTCCATCTATCATACTTAAACTTCCGATTAAAATGATGTGCTGGTTTTATATCTTGTGATGTTACCACCATTATATCGAAACTTGCATAAATGTATTGGCTTCATACCTTGTGAAGTTTCATGAGCTTGATGGATTTTTTGTGTCATGTTCATGAATTAACAAAAATAAATTCATTTTCGTATTTATTTTCTTGTTAATTTGCATAGTTAATTTAATTTTTATAAGTTAGAATAGTGATGGGTGCAATGAGAAAATTCAATATTTGATTAAGGGTATTTTTGGAATATAAAATGGGTGCAAGAAGAAAATTCATACTAACTAAAATAAATGATGGGTGTTTTGAGAGGAATGGGTGGGTTGAGATAAATAATGGGTGGGGATATAATCTCCCAATATCTTAATGCACCCCAAATGTTACCCAAACTACCCTTAATGAGAAAATAAGCTAAATATTGTGTGCACCCTTCCCTATTATGAATTCACCCCTACATATTTTGATTATTTTCTTTTGAATTCATTTTTTTGTTGAAAAAGTTTCTTTGAATTCATTATAAACGTGCTGAATAACTAGTATATTTTATTCGAGTCCTCTGTATTCACACCTCTTTATTTTCTCTGCATCTGAAAATGGATCTCTATAGTCCATGTCCCAATTTATTGTAACCTCACTATTATCGGCATTATCGTCGTCTAGTGTTGATACTATAAGTACACGAGCGAAACAAGTATTATGGTGTTTACCAAGTTGAAGCTCTAATAACAGATATTATACTTGATCAACTCATGCACAATAGTATACTTAATCACTACAAAATCACATGCCAATGGCTGACAAGATTTCTCCCTCTCAGCAGGTGGCCTCTTTTTTACGACGCCACAACTCAACACCAAACCATACCCAACTAGATTACCCCAAACCATACAAATACGAACACGAATTCAAACAAGAGTCGGCCGATTGACAACCAAGTAGAAAGTAAATTCTAGAAACACCAAAAAGCAATGCAGGGACGACGAACGCCTGCAAGGTTGATTGAGACTCAAACACTCAAACTCAATCAGAGAATGTGATTTTCCATGTGTGTTACTAATTAGAGTTTGATGAGTTAAAAAGGATGAAACTTAAGAGGTAGGTTGTTGAAGGGGCGTGGAATTAAAATTATGATTAGGGTGGACTCATAAAAATGTTTTAAAGTCACAATATTATTTTGTCCTTATTGGTAATTTTAGACCAAATTATAATAGTCTTTTCTTATTAAAAATAAAAAAAGGGTGAATTTACTAATAATTGGGGTGTAAATATAATTTCCCTTTGATGAATTGAAAAGCACTTTTGGTAAAAGCACCTAGGATATGCTTTCTAAAAAATCAAAAGCGCTTTTGACACTAAAAAAACACATGACAAACGGGCACGTAAACATCTACAATACAACATTAGTAGGTTAGCACAATAACTCAATCAAAGGAAGAAGACATGAACATACCTTGGTTGTTCATGACCATTTGAATCAGATGCTCAAGTCTTCTGCAAGCTCCACACAATATATCTCTTTCAATGGGTCAAGACAGTTGAATGAGATGATATGTGTGCTTGCAAGGACCTAAGCATTTTGTAGGGGTCTGCTAGGGTTGATCACTTCCCATAAACGCGATCAACCCCTTAATTGCCTTACTTGATGTACACGTCATAGTTCTACTTAAGGATAGTATATAACCGGCCTTCAATCAGTCTTCTAATCATGCCTTAATTAGACCATTACTTAAAGATGCAATCACAAAGATAAGATCTCATAATATCTCATTACTTGATTACCAAAGAATATGATTATTTGTTGACATGGGCGGAGGCATGTGAGGACCAGGTGGGGCACATGCCCCATCTCAGATTTTCCAAACCTTGAGTTGAGTAGTGTTTTAGGTATTCTTTGCAAATTACAAAGAGATGAGGACTCCTTTGAAATATATTTTTTTACACTTTACCTACACTACACAATCCGTCCATCTTTTTTTACTTTCCTTTTCTTCTTCCTCTCTCTTTCTTTTTCCATCCATCAATTGCACGAATTCAAATAACATATTACCCAAATTTTTGTGATTTCATGAGATCAAATCACTCAAGTGCACAGAGCTTATTTGCAAAAAGGTCTTCGTCAATCCAAAAATTATGATTTTCCGAAAAGACTTATGGATACAAAAAATAGATAGTTTAATTCTATTTGATTTGATGAATTTCCTAGTTGGTTGGAGTATAGCATGATAACTATCTTCTTTGGGCATTGTAATTTTTGTTTTTTTTGATATTTTTTATTTTTGTTAAGAGGGGGGGTGGTTTTTTGGTTTATGTGTTATGGGGTATGTGAAATGGTTATTTAGTTTTTTGTTTAATTGACAGGATTATGCGTGTTATGCAGTTGGAGAAGAAGGGGGGTGGTGAAGATGGGGTGCGCGCGGGGGGGGGTGCTGCGGGGGCGGTTTTATAAAAAAATATAGTGGAGGGGGTGGGGGTTTATTAAGGTTGATTGGGTTTATTTTTTTTTTGGGTGTTTAATTGTTGGGTAAATTATAATTTAGGTGAGAATTATTTTGGGTTGCTTTGAGTAACTTATTTAAATAAAATTAAAACTTACAAATATATTTTTATATTTACATTAAGGAAATTTTTTTCCTACTCCCACATTAGTAATGTTTAAGATGTTTTCATTTTTTGTCTAATGGTAGTTTTTTTTTTTTCTTATTTGTTTAATAAAAAGCATTTCGAACAATGTCCTGAGCAGATACGTGGAGGTTTTATTTTTAATTTTTAGTTTTTTAATTTTTAATGTTTTAATTTGTAATGTCTTAAGAGGTTTTTTTTTTTTTTGTTTTTTTTTTTTTTTTTTATTTTTTTTTTTTATTTTTTTTTTATTTTATTTATTTATTTTTTTTTTAATTTTATATAATTAAAGGAATTATGAATATATTTGTAAGATGGTGGGGGGGGGGGTAGTTAGTAATTGTTTAGATGATATTAGAAGATTTTAGAATTGAGTTAAACAGGGCCAAATAAATTGGGGGGGGATGGTTTTAGAAAAAATTGGGGCTTAAAGGAAGTTATTTTGATTCGTATTTTCCAAGATACGTGGAGGTTATGACTTAGGAGGTCGCATCTTATTTCCCTTTTATCTCTTTATTTTAATTTTTATTGGTCAAAATGTGACACCAATTTCCCACCATCAGTAATAGTATGGTACCATCCCACTTGATAATTGAGCCATAATGTTTTGTCTGCCTTCAATTCAAAGTTGCGATGCGCTGGCAGTGCAATGACGTCACGGCGGCTTTCCTACGAAAAACATGGGCTTCAGATGATTGGACTGGACCCAGTGGCTAAGGTGGCCCAAATATAATTCAAATGACATATCTAACGGTAAAGAAATCGACCAAAAATCCCCAAATCCAAATTCGATCAAATCCCTAAACCTAAATCCGCACATCGCCGCTGCTGGCCCTCCGTCGGCGCCGTCGTCGCAGCCGTGAAGACTGCTAGATTCAATGGGGGAACGACTGCGGCCATCCTCTCCGCTCGTCCAAGCCAAAGGTAAAAACTTTCTTTTACTTTACTCCAGAAATTTTTTTAACATTTTTTATCCCAGTATTCAAATTGATCTTGAGAATTGTACAGATAGTGATGCATTTTGTGAAATAAGTTTAGTCATTTATGGAAGTTATGAAATTGGAAGTGAAAATTAGTCCAGTGAAGTTTCTAATTGGAGGAGGTTAAGTTAAGATTGATGTAATTTGTATTGATGGCTTTAGTAAAGAATTGAATGCCTAACAGAGTGAGATGTTAATGGAGGACTGATAGCTTGATGGTGTCGTTGAAAAGGCGTAATCGGTTTTAGCGATAATGAGCCTATAAGCCAATAGTTTAGAGACATGAATGTTCGATTAGGGGAATTGTGAATGTATTGACTGGAAATGCAGTATTCATTACTTGAGTTTTCTTAGATAGAAGAAATTTTGGTTTTGGCCTTGTTCCCTAGTCCTACTGGTTTATGCCAACAGTAAAACGTATAAGTAGAATTTGGGACTGTTGGAAGTTCAAACACTTTAGGCTATCTTTGAGTAGAGACGGTACTAGTTCACTTTAGGCTATCTTTATTCAATATGGTTTATTAGACCTCCTTAGTTGGGTTGATTACCCCTACAACCAAGGAACCACTTTCGACATATGTATCTATGTTTTCCTTCTAATTAGCCTTGTTGGTGGATTATAAACAGAGATAACTAGCAAATGAATGTCTAGATTTGATGGTAAGTAATGGAATTTTATTTTGTGCTTGGTCCAACAGAAGAATAAAGGAAAGGTAGGTGATACGTTAGAACAAAGTAGTGCGGGATTTCGATCTTTATTGATGTACTGGATGCTTTTTTTTTCAAAGATTCGTGTCTCAGTTATTTTGTTTTTGCATAAACATGTATAATTTATCTGTACGGTTTCTTTGCTTGACTAGTAGGAGGTGAAGTATTTGGTATCGCCTTATCCATGCTGCAGAACAACTTAAAAGAACAAACGTTCGTTTTGCCGCTAGAAAACAGAAGTTTAACCGTTTATTGTCAACATTGTCCTGGTGACTCACTGGGAAGCACATTATGTCTCATGGCCTAACTAGGAGTTGTATATTATGCTAAATCAAAGCCAGCATATTTATGTGCTTAAAGTTCACAGTTCACATATTTTAGTCTTTGTGTATTCTCGTAATTCAAAGGCATGTGCATAAACCTGAGTTTCCATTACACATGTATCAGTGTATGAAAGGACTGATCTCAGTGCCCATGTATGGTGTAGTGAAATAGTTAAGCAAGAAACCTCTTCTCTAGTTTTCCTTATCTAATGTTTGTATGCATGTATATTATATTACTGTTGGAATTTTCCTGATCATATGGTATCTGGAATTGCAGCATTCACATTCTTGAAGTAAGCGGAGCCTAACAGGATTATTATCCAATTAATCAAGTACCTGAGAAGCAAGACAGAAGGACCATTGAAGAACCTGAGTAGATTAACCGGAGCTTAACCAACAAAGTAACGGAGCAGCTAGAGAAAAGAGATCAAGGTGTCTGTGCACGACCTTTTCATAACAAAAGGCATCAAAAAAGCGAAAGTTTTGAGCATACTTCCCTGTAATGCATATGAAAAAGGACCATCTGACTTTTCTGAACCTGAATATATTCTTACAAGCACGATGTGTATCGATAACAGGAAGTTAAGTGGTACAAAAACCATCCAAATTCGAAGAGGGAACTCAAAATTTTTTTTGTCATTTTTAGCGGCGAAAATTTTACCGCTGGAAAAAAGATGTTTAGCTGCGGTTGACAACGAAAAATGTCGTAGCTAAACTGGTTTTACACAAATGGAGCCAAAAAACCGTCAAGAGAGACCAAAAAGTGGCCGCAAAATCCCATAAAACTTCGCTAAAGGTTTAAAATCGTCATTTAAAACCCAACTGGCTCTACTTTCTGCCGATTCGAGTGTTTCTGGCTCTGTTTTCCACTATATACTCACTTCCCCTGTCTTTTAATATTTCAGGGGACATAATAAACCACAAAGCAAAAAATTCTTCACTTTTTTGGTATGCTATATCCACAGTCAGTATGAGGAGAGAGACCAATCGTTATGTGCCTTTGTTGTCCAATTTCTTGTCAAAATATATTATCGATATCCTATATAGGTTGGTCTCGGGAAACCGATCCTAATGGATTACTGCACAGAGGAATTGCAGAATTCAATTTAGAATAGATTGCAAGCGATAGCTCTTTACAATAGCAGTGCATCAGCTGTTGAATTTGTATGCTTGAAGTTTGAAGTGTGCTTAATTAAGTCATATAAAACTATGCAGGTGCATTTCAAACAGTAGGCGTTTAGTTTGATGTACTCATGTGCAATGGTACGATTTGAGATTTCGAGTTTTTGGAGAAAACTGATCTTAGATTTGATGTTCATACCAGGAAGATCGTTGTTTAGGGTGGAAATCCATCAGTTTCATGAGTCTTTATTGTTTTGATGTGTTTTAGTTGGTGCTATAATGATGTTGTTCCTAACTAGAGTTTGGTTTTATGATGCTGCATAAACTTGGATCGTGGTCTCACGCAGGGCCGGTCCTGAGGGCATCCGGATGAGACGGCCGTCTTGGGCCCCTGAGCAAAAAAAGCCCCAAAAGTATTTTTTGGTGATATTCATATTACATATATAATATATAGATTTATGAATGTAAGACAATTGAATCTGCTCCTTAGCGCAGTGGGAAACCCCACTATTGTACCCTATGCTAGGTTGCCTTTGGTGCTGGGTTCGACTCCCTGCAAGTACCCCTTTTGCCTCTTTAATTAATTGTTTTTCTTCTTGTCTAAAACTTCCAATTTAAATGCATTTTTTTTCAAAAAACTTTCCTTTCCCATGGGTTCCCAAAGTGAATTATATTTTTCCTTCTCTTTGTTTTACTAAGTTTTCCTTTTATAACTATATTATAGAAATTTAATTTGTACATTTGAATGATTGAAAATATTTAAAGCCTCTTCTTGATGGTTCGTCTTGGGCCCCTAAATTGTCAGGGCGGCCCTGGTCTCACGCTTTCATTCATACCCAACCATTGTCTTTTAAAACTGACATATACATTCTATCCCAACATTTTAGTTAATATGAAATTGAGTTTTAGCTACTTGGAAGTGCCTTTTTAAAGCCGTTAAAATCCCCGGTATTGTACTTTTGGTATTTTTATCAATACATCAATGGCTTTTCATAAAAAATAAAATTGAGTTTTTTCTTCCTAATCAATTATGGATTCCTAAACTACTCTCACCGGAAAATTTACATGCTTATAGTTCATGCCATGAGGACAAATTTCATGAAGCTGGGGCTTAGTTTTGAGAGTTGCTTATTTCCCATGCCAATCAACTTAGCATTGAAGGGTATAAAAGCCTACCAAAATAAAATTGGGGAATTGGCTAAAATAAGCTGATAGCCAAATCCTTTTGCCAAAATAGGCAACGGGCAGGGGTCTGTGCAACGCTAGGCAAATTTGTATAGTTAATTTGCAAGTAACCCCCTTGTATATAAACCCATTGTAGAAGCACCGTAGTGTGTCTATAGTCCGTCGTAGTGTATGCGTAGTTCTTTGTAGTCCGTTGTAGTGTAGTCGTAGTGCAGCGAGGAGATAACGAATAATTTTTGAAAATTTGCAATTAAACCCCTGGTATTTAAAGGGAGTAGTAGCAGCGCAGTGTGACCATAGTCCATTTCAGAAAGCACGAACACACTCCTTCTGGGACGCTTTCCCGCTCTCGATCGAATCATAGAGCTTGCGGTCTCAATCGGCGGCCATACCTTAGAAGATTAGTTGGTGTGGAGCATACAAGATTGAAGATTGGCGCGGTGGGGTGCGGAGTGAGGCGATAACAAAGCGTACTGTAGGTAATGAATTGGAACCCTAGAATTTCAATTTGTTAATAAACTGTGAAATTGATCGAATTGGCATGGGTATAATTTGGGGTAAAGGATTATGGGGGATGAGTATCTGAATTTGATGCCGAATTGGAACCCTGGAATTGTATTTCGTTGATAAACAATGAAATTGGTCGAATTGGCATACATATCAAGTGTTTTTTGGATGGCTATAATCTGTGGTAAAGGATTATGGGGGTTGTGAATTTGAATTTGATGTTTGTATGTAATGTATTTGAGTTTGAAATTGTTGGTTAGGTTTGGTTATGGTATGATGGTTTTTGAGTATGCAAATAAAGTTTAGATTCTCATGAAATGATTATGCTGTTGCATTGAATCAATGGAGGTAGGGATTAAGATTTCAAAAGTTTGAATGCATTGTTTGTCGGCCTGTCAAGTAGTTTGGTGCAATTGGCATGTTCTAATTGATGGTAATTCGTTTGCAGTGATGGATAGGGGGTTCAACTTACTTGTACCAGAGGGTGGAGGAGTGCCAACTGGTGTACAACGCTATTGTGCACCAAATAAGTGCATACCTCTCCTCAGAGAGAATGAGGAAGTGTTCAGCAAGTTCAAGACTAGTGTTTTTGGGAAGTTTCACGAATTGGATAAGATGAATTGGCAGCAGCCTCTCATACATGCGCTAATGGCACGCAAGGTGATTGGTCCTAGGTTGAATCCTATCGAAGGGCCTAGTTTCCTAATCAGCAACCAAGTCATCCAATTCACAATAAAGGAGTTTGCATTGATTACTGGGCTTAATTGTGGGGAGTTGCCGGATAGTGGGAGTGAAGTGGATGAGAGTAGATTGAAGCTAACGTACTTTAAGGATGCAAACAAAGTGCGCATTTCTGAGCTTGAAGAAGCCTTCAAAGGCTGTCCGGTAGGCGAAGACAAATACAAGCTAGGGCTTGTATTTTTTGCGGAGGCTGTGTTATTGGGAAGGGAGCCAACCGGATTCATCAACTTGGAGTATCTGCGACTTGTTGAGAATACAGAAGAGTGGAATCAATATCCATGGGGAACTGTCTCGTGGGCTTATACAAAGGAATCTTTGTTACGAGCACTTGACCCTGCATATTTGAAGGCGAAAGAGAAGATGCACGAAGAGAAGAAGAATACAATGGTGGGAAAAGGTGAAACCAGCAAGGGAGAGCGGAAGAGGAGGAAAAGTACCAGAAGCAAGGCACATGGTGAAGTTGATGAAGTAGAGGGGACAGGTGCTGAAGGAGAGGGTAGAAGTGATGCAAGTGGTGGTAATCTGCAGAAGAAATACAAGCTTCGGGGATTTGCCTTTGCTTTTCAGGTAATCAATAACACATATAAAAATTTGCCTTTGTAGGTTGTCTATATATCTTGTATGTTATTACATGTGGAATGACAATGGACATAACTTTTTATATGTAATAGGAATAATGTGGAAGTAGGGTTTATAGGCTGTTTTTGCATGTCAATGTAGGGAAATACGTAAAAACTTTATGATTATACTGATTAGTTATTGTGATGGGGTTCCAGGCATGGGCTTATGAGATATTCCCGGCGCTTCGAACGAAGTTTGGCATCGTACACAGAGTCTGCAAAGTAGGGCAGCCACGACTGTTACATTGGGTTCCCACGAAGTGTGGGGATAATTTCTATAGTCTGTATAAAAACTTGTTTTGTACAAGTCAGGTATGTGTACCATTGTCCATATGTTGTGTCCAAAGAAAAGTTTGTGTGGATTTGTATTTATGCTCCTGCAATGGATGTATATGTGTCTGATTTGATACATTTGGGAATGCAGGTTGAAATTGAAGTACTGAGGCCAACAGATGAGGAAGTAAGTGAGGGGTACTGGGCTTGGGGAACCCCTGAAGAATGTGGAAATGTTCCGCTTTTTGTTGGTGGAGACGTACCAGTCCCGGAATATCCGCAAGGCATGGACATAGGTCAGTGGCAACAACAGATGGCAAATGTTCTCAAGAGCTTAAAAATGGTGATGGACGAGAATGCCATGTTGAAGACCACAGTTGCAGCATTGAAGCATGAAGTGGCAGCTTGTCGTGGCGAAGTGGCGGAAGTGAAGAATATCATGAAGGAAGCGGGGTGTGCATACCCTAAATCACCTCCACAAACTGACACCACAGCAGCAGAGCGTCTTCCATCACCAGTTAGAACTCCATTTTCTGGTTCCACTGCAATTCGCACTCCAACTCCCACGAGCATGCGTGAAGACTGTTTCGATGGCGGTATGGCAAGTAATCCCAACCATGAGGGACCTCTGAGCAGCATGGATGTTTTACTAGAAACCAGTGATGCTGCCGAGATGATCGATAACATGATTGAGGATGTCGAAATGGAAGTGAAAGATCCAGCAGAACCTCAACCTTTAGCATATATGTTGCCAATTGTGGCTGATGTGTTATCAACGCAAAAAGAGTATGCTGTTCTATGCAAGGAATTGGGTCGATTTTTGGAAGCACATTGTGCCAATGCTATAGCAAAGAAGCCTGCAACATCTTCTGTGCGTGTGGAGGAGAGTCCTGATGTGGTTGTTACAAAAGTGGAAGTTTTTAAGCGGCGACGGTCACAAAGGCAAAGGGGACAGACAGCAGCGGAAGGAGCCACTTGTACAAGTATGGTCCCTTGGGAACCTACAAAAAAGATTGATGCAGATGGGAAAAGGGCGAAGAGGCCAGCAGCTGTTCTGTGCTCGCCATTTACCGATCCATCTGTCAAGAAGAGGCGTTTAATTCCAGACGACATTGACCAGAGTGCATCGGGGTTCAACCCAAAATCTCCAATTCCGCGAGATGACATTGTTGCTCTGATGGAAACGCTGCAAGTGATGGCCAATACAAATTCGTGAGTTCAATAAGTCAATTATGTGTTCATTTAGTGTCCACTGTTACATATATCAATATCCCACTAATTGGTCATTTTAATAAATTTTTGATGTTACTGTGTAGGTCTCTACAATGCACAGAGTACCTTGCAGCGTTCGAATTGGATCTCAAATTTTTCAAAAATTTGTTGGTTTTGGAAGGCTGGTTAAGTTGTACGGTAAGATTATAATATATTTGGCGCATATTGTATGTGATGCTTATGTCCTTTACATTTATAACTTGCTGTGTGTAATTTGAGTTCAAATGTTAATATATTTTGCAGCATATCGATGCTGCCCTCTATCTTTACCGAAAACGGCAAGCAGCTCACCCGGACAAAGTCAAGTCTAATTGGACCACCACCGATTGGTTATTTCAGGTAAATGTTATATATTCTCTCCAATTATATATTTTACCTTGTTTATGCTGGCATAAGGTGTTAGGTTAAGTCGTACACTGAAATGGATTTCATAATATTGCAAGACTGGGAATGAATTGGTTATGGCCTCTATCCTTATGATCAGCTTTTAGTCAAGATAACTAAAGATTTCCGAAACAAAGGGTTCTTATTGTGATTATTTCCCTATAGCTCATTCTCGTTGTTCTGTTTGCCTTAGTTCTTCTTTGTCTATGGTTTGGGAATCTGTTTGTTTAACCGGGCTCTACATCAGCATGTGTTGGTCACGTTGTACCAACGTATGTTCCGATGGATACAAGGTGTACTTGTCAGTTGTTTTATTAATGATATGTGTATGCACTTGGTTGCAGACGTTTCTATGTAATGCAGCTGCAGAGGAGTTCCCTGCCCGTGGAAAGCTTCCACGTAATCTAAGTTACTTGGCGAATTATGTAAGTGGAGAGCAACCGGCACATGGCAAACCCTGGTCATCAGTTGATAAAGTTTTCATCCCTTTCAATTTGGACAATGACCATTGGGTGGTTGCTGAGTTGGATCGGCCCAACAAACTGTTGACCATCTATGATTCGTATCACGACAAGTTTTCTGATGCCAAGCTGCAGAAGCTGCTGTATCCACTAACTACAACTCTCCCATGGGTTCTGCAATGCTTTGGGGGTGATTGCAGTCCTCACAATGATAAAGTCTGGGAATATTATAGGCCAGTTGATGATATACCTCAACAAGCTGACGGGTATACTTAATATATCTCCAAATTTTGCTTCACTAATGTATGCAACTTATGCTACTTAATATTGGTGAACATTGATTTGCAGGGGTAGCTGTGGTGTTTATGCTGTGCAGTTCATTAACTACCTAACTTCAAACCAGCCGGTGGAAAATTGTTGTGAAGCGGATGACATGGGGTTCTTTAGGTTAAAGATGGCAGTGGAGGTTGCCAAACAAGAGGCATATCATTAGTTGTAGTCAATATGCTTGAACAAGTGATGTATCCTCAACATGGTATATCTATTTTTTTGCTTCCCAGTAGTTATAGTCCATGGTGCTGGACAATGTGGTATGGTTGTGACTCTATACCTTGTGAAATAGCTTCTGTCATGTACGTAGTGTTCTGACTTTCTGGGTTTGATATGAATTTCTGTGTTTTGGGTATGATTTGCTGGGTTTATGGGTTGCAGTTGCTGGTTTTGGTTATATGTTTCATGTTCTGGTCTATGTCACACTTTTCTGGGTTTTGTATGCGTTGCTTTGTTTTGGTATGAATTTCTGTGTTATGGTTATTGATTTCTGGGATTTTGTTTGAGTTTCTGGGGTTTGGTATGCATTCCTATGTTTTTTTTTTTTTTTTTAAGTTTTTGGGAAATGACTATACACGCACATCTGATTGATACACTATGAAGGACTACATGCACTACAGGTCACTATAGAGGACTACACAATATTATGGACGTACTATAATGACCCAGAGAACTATAGAGGACTATACACACATTATGGATGCACTATAGTGACCCCACTTGAACGACGTTCTTACAACTTATTGGGAAATGACTATGGGCGCACTACATATCACTATAAAGGACTACACACACACTATGGACGCCCTATAGTGACCCAACTTGACCGAACTTCTTTCTTATAACTAGTATGAAATGACTATGGGCGCACTACAGAGAACTATCAAGGACTACACACACACTATGGACGCACTATAGTGACCCTACTTGAACGACGTTCTTACAACTTATTGGGAAATGACTATGGACGCACTACAGAGAACTATAAAGGACTACACAACACTATGTACGCACTATAGTGACCCAACTTGAACGAACGTCTTATAACTAGTATGAAATGACTATGGGCGCACTACAGAGAACTATCAAGGACTACACACACACTATGGACGCACTATAGTGACCCTACTTGAACGATCGTCTTATAACTAGTATGAAATGACTATGGGCGCACTACAGAGAACTATCAAGGACTACACACACACTATGGACGCACTATAGTGACCCTACTTGAACGACATTCTTACAACTTATTGGGAAATGACTATGGACGCACTACATAGAACTATACTGGACTACACACACACACTATGGACACACTATAGTGACCCAACTTGAACGAACGTCTTATAACTAGTATGAAATGACTATGGGCGCACTACAGGAACTATGGACTACACACACACTATGGACGCACTATAGTGACCCTACTTGAACGAACGTCTTATAACTAGTATGAAATGACTATGGGCGCACTACAGAGAACTATCAAGGACTACACACACACTATGGACGCACTATAGTGACCCTACTGACGATCGTCTTATAACTAGTATGAAATGACTATGGGCGCACTACAGAGAACTATTAAGGACTACACACACACTATGGACGCACTATAGTGACCCTACTTGAACGACATTCTTACAACTTATTGGGAAATGACTATGGACGCACTACAGAGAACTATACTGGACTACACACACACTATGGACACACTATAGTGACCCAACTTGAACGAACGTCTTATAACTAGTATGAAATGACTATGGGGGCACTACAGAGAACTATCAAGGACTACACACACACTATGGACGCACTATAGTGACCCTACTTGAACGAACGTCTTATAACTAGTATGAAATGACTATGGGCGCACTACAGAGAACTATCAAGGACTACACGCACACTATGGACGCACTATAGTGACCCTACTTGAACGACATTCTTACAACTTATTGGGAAATGACTATGGACGCACTACAGAGAACTATAAAGGACTACACAACACTATGTACGCACTATAGTGACCCAACTTGAACGAATGTCTTATAACTAGTATGAAATGACTATGGGCGCACTACAGAGAACTATCAAGGACTACACACACACTATGGACGCACTATAGTGACCCTACTTGAACGACATTCTTACAACTTATTGGGAAATGACTATGGACGCACTACAGAGAACTATCAAGAACTACACACACACTATGGACGCACTATAGTGACCCAACTTGACCGAACTTCTTATAACTAGTAGGAAGTGACTATATATGCACTACATAGTACTATGGGGGACTACACACACACACACACACACACACACACACCTATGAATGCCCTATATAGACAAAGTTGATCTGAGTTCTTATAACATATGGGAAATCACTGTACATGTACTATAAGTATGAAAGAGCTACAGATGCGGAACTATAAGTATGACAAGTATGCGCACACCACATAAACAAAAATAGTACAGAACACTTACCAACCATGGATCATTTATTATATATACAGATAATCACTACATTACACACATACCATGCATGCCCAGTAGTACTAGCAACAACTTGTAGTCCCAAAGAAAAAGACAAACAAAAAAACCAGGACAAGCACCACCCCATACCATAGAGGCACCACAAACGACTTAAGGTCTAGATGTACAATATTATACATATCATACAGAGAAGGAAGCTGTCACTAGCGCATGTAGGCAGTAGACCATACACCCCCTCGACATTCAGCAAAACATCCCCCAACCATACATTACCTTCCTATACCCTACTTGCGTGAGGATGGAGCAGCTTCCTCAGACCAAAGTTCACCCTTGTTCAATCCTTTGTCCATCTTCAATAAACTGGTAACATCACGGAAAAGGTCGTACCCTGTTGCATGACATGTTGCAAGTTCATCCTTGAATGTTTTTGATTGCTTGAAGCAGTAAATCGCTTCTTGTTTTGCTTCTTCCAACTGGATTTCAAGTTCGTTCAGCCTAGCTGCTCGGCTCTCTGCCAATAAGGTCGCTTCAAGCTCTTCGTAAGTAGCCTTCGCTACCTTCATCTTTAGTTCATCCAAATATTCGCCATGGACGAGTGCCTTCGTTCTCCACCATGTACTTGCTTCCTGCAGATATTGAAGGGCCTTCTGCACATCTTCAATCCTCTCTATTGGATCATGCAAATCCCCCTCCTCAGATACCCCCACAGACTTTATAAATAAGGGGTTGTCAACAAGGACAGGGATGGAAGGGAAAGGATCTTTCCATGGAAAATCACCCTCAAAACATGGATCATTATTGGGCGGCTTTAAAAGTCGAATAAGGTTGTCAAACTCAGACATGGTGTTTGCTTCTACCAGTGTTATTTTGTGTTATTCACTTGGGAACTCTGGACGCAATCACAACAAGAAGAATAAAACTCTCTCAGGACGCCCATCCTAAATACTACTGACTCCTGCATGCCATAACTCTTGACAATCACTCCCACATATGCTGTGGGCCCACACATACTACTGTATATATATATATATATATATATCTTTTGTATTTCTGTATTCGAGATTTCATATATGTACTTTAGTTTTAAACATGTACTATAGTATATATATCGTGCTCGGGATTTAATGTATATAGTAAGTTCATGCATGTATTGTGGATATACTCTGAACTAATATGACTGCAATATGATGTACTACGCATGCCTATACATGCATTATGAATATATTGAGAACTATGTACACACGGTGAATATATGCTAAGCAGTACTACGTTTCCACTATTCTAGAAAGGGGAACCCTAAAGCCTGATAACATTTGGCGGGAACTTAAGTTCCATAGTGATAGTGTAGTACCCAATAGTCACTAAAATGGTGGGAAATTGTCATAAAAAGGCGTGTAGTACAGCTGTCCTATCCAACTCACCGTCTTTCACTCATTTAAGCGACCATGACGGTGCATTTGTTATCCCCAACAACTCCCACATCTTGAAAACTTATCACCTCAACCAACCTCCACCTCATCTGCAATAACTCCTAATAGCATTCATGGCACCAAAACCCGGTCAGTCTTTAAATCCCCCATCATCTATAAGTAGTTCTGGCCCTACACTTGTTGAAGATGCAAGCGGACTAGAAGTTAATTCTCCTATCCTACTCTCTGACCACACACAAAAAGAGTGTTACAGAACCTGCATCCGAGCTGGAATTGCTGATTGCGTGTCAGATGCCCTGATGTGGAAGACTCTCCATGAGCGTACCGTGGCACATATATTGGAAGACAAAAAGAGGTTTGACCTTATTCGGAAACGAATTATCCGTAAAAGATTTCACGCCCGGATGAATCTTCAAGGTATTAAATCTGTGATAGCAACACTTGAAGCACTCCCCAAGATGCCTATTGTAGAGTACCTCCAATCTGATGACATGAATAAGGAGAAAATGGAGTCCCATAAATTTGGGTTTGATAGTGCTAGAGTATTTTACAAAATAATTGATCCTGATGGTAAATGGGATCATCTCACTGTTGCAGGTGCAATGAATATCATGAAGGGTGGGCGTCGTTGAACGAATAAAGTGTTATCTTTTTTGCTGTATTGTGATGCGTAAAAATTATGGAGTTATATGCATGTTTGTAAGATATGATGTTTGCGCAGGTTTGATGGTATTGTATGGAATGTATAATTTTTTGGCGGGTCATGTTTGTAAGATATGAAGTTTGTAATGGGTCATGTTTGTAAGATATAAAATTTGCAATGGTTTGAAGGTATCGAATGTAATGAGAAATAGTTTGGTTTCTAATTGAGACATTTGTCTTTGCAATTTTGCATTGCCTCAAGCTGGTGGCCACTTAGCATCTACTGAGTTTACGCATCCAACCTCCGACAACACATTAATGAACTCTACCCATATGTAATCGTCTGTAGTGTGTCATAGTATCCCATATTGTGTCCATAGTTCCTCATAGTGCCTCGTAGTCTATGGCCGACAGCTTTGTTGCAAATATTCATCCAGTTCATAGTCCTTCGTAGCATGCTCATAGTGCATCATAGTATGCTTATAGTGTGTTCGTAGTCCATCACAGTGCCTCATAGTGCATATGTAGTCCGTCATAGTGCCTCATAGTGCACGCAGTCCAGATTGGACTAAATATCCATCCAGTTCATAGTCCTTTGTAGTCCTTCATAGTGCCTCATAGTGCCTTCGTAGTCCATCATAGTTCTTAATAGTGCATGCAGTACAGATTGGACTAAATATCCATCCAGTTCATAGTCCTTCGAAGTATAATCATAATACTTTCGTAGTCTGTCATAGTGCCCAATAGTGCACGCAGTGGGATTGATATTCATCGATTTCAGTCCATCGTAGTGTGCTCATAGTGCTTCGTAGTCCGTGATAGTGCCTCATAGTGCAAGCAGTGCAGATTGGTATTCATCGATATAATAGTCCATCGCAGTCTGTCGTAGTGCCTCATAGTGGCTCATAGTGCATGCATTACAGATTGTAGTAAACATTCATCGATTTCATAGTCCTTCGTCGTATACTCATAGTGCCTCATAGTGCATGCAGTGCAGATTGGTATTCATCAATTTCATAGTCCAGCGTAGTATGCTCATAGTGCATCGAAGTCTGTCATAGTGCCTCATAGTGCACGTAGTACAGATTGTAGTAAATATTCATCGATTTCATAGCCCTTCGTAGGATGATCATAGTGCATCCGTAGTCCGTCATAGTGCCTCATAGTTTGTGCAGTACATATTGGAGTAAATATCCGTGGCTTTCATAGTCCTTCACAGTATGCTCATAGTTCTTAGTAGTCCGCCATAGTGCCTCATAGTTTGTTTTTGCAGTACAAATTGGAGTAAAGATTCATCGATATCATAGTCCTTCGTTTATGTTATGCATCCCTATCTGCTGTGAAGTGAAATTATCTGATTATACAAAAAAGAAAGATGCTAGAGGAAACTGGTAGGAAGGGAAGAACATCATGATACTTCAATTAAGGAAACCTCCGCAAATTGTTCAAATCTACAAGTTGTGCTAAGGAAGGTCATAATCTAGCTATAGCAAAAACAACTAACGGAAGTAAATGATGAACTAACTACAGGTTCCATTACACAACAATAACGTGAGGTGGTCCTGAACATTTTAAAGTCATAATAAGGTCCACTATATACAACATCAGATTCCCAATGGGAAGCAAAAAATTACAAAACATAAATTCAACCCAACATTGAACTAAACATGCGACGTCCTAAGAAGGGGGATTGCGGCTTTACATGTACCTCGATAATGTCCACTGCATCCGCACCTGGAACATTTTTTTTCCGTCCTTTCCTCTCCATGGGAAAGAACTCGCTGCTTCTTACGACGTCCCGGCATCACTTTGGATATAGGCGGCAGCACAACCAAATCCTTCACATGTGCAGGAGTCTCCCAGTTATCTTCTGTGTGTACAGGGTAAATAACTTCAGAATATGCAGCCTCCCAAAAGTCACGACTGTACAGAGGTGATGCCAATCGATACACGGAAAAGTTCATTGCCTTACAAACAGCCAATGCGTGCTTGCAAGGAAGTTGCTCCAAGTCAAACTTCCTGCAAGTACACGTCTTGAGCGCTAAGTTTACCTCCCCATCTGTATCCCCATTGCTAACATAATACACATGTTGATCAAGTCGTACTACAGTCATTCCAGAGGCAGCTCGCTTTCTTTTGCGTAATTTGTGCTCTCCTACTTTAGGGCACAACTGGGATGTACAATTTTTTGCTTTAGCCAAACGTTCTGCAAACCAGCGCTGCAACACACTGCGTATATGCTCAACCAACTGTTGCACAGGAAGAAGTCTTGCATGACGGAGCATTCCATTCACTGACTCTGTAATGTTTGTGGTCATTACATTATATCTTCTAGGAGCACAATGAGCACGGGACCACTTCATAATTCCTATATCAAGAACATACTTCCGCACATCTGGATCTGTAATTTGCCGAAAATGGCTATCAAACTCAGCAATACGATATGACTTACAAGCACGATCAAAACAGTACAACGCATGATCATACTTCTTCAACCTAAATTTATGTTTCATGTTACCTTGCAAGTGATAATAACACAACCCATGAAGGGCTCTATCAAACACCTTTGCAAAGGATGTAGCAATTTCCTGTTTTCGATCAGAAACGATGACAAGTTTAGGGTCATCGCCAATAACTTCAGCCAACTTTTGGAAAAACCATAACCATGATGCCTCATTCTCCGAATCTGCAATGCCGAATGCAACAGGGTAAATTTGTCGATTCCCATCTAATGAGGTTGCTACAAACATAACTCCCTTGAACTTACATTTTAAAAAAGTTGCATCCACTGCTAAAACAGGTCTCATTGTTGATTTAAATCCCCTAGTGCACTGTCCAAGTGCCATAAAGAAATATTTGAAGTGATTTCCACCTTCGGTATGAATGCAAGTCACCGTCCCAGGATTTCTTCGCTCCAATTCGTAACAATACGCTGGTAGCCGACCGTAAGACTCCTCGGGTGAACCTCTAATTTTCAGGAAGGCCAATTCCCTACTTCTCCAAGCTGTATGATACGATACCTTCAAGTTAAACCGGTTTTGAACATCATTCACAATGTCATTTGGTGTAACCTGACATCTTGGATCCTTAAACTTTTGTTTTACTGCATCACAAACCACCTGTCTCACGCGTTGACGCTTAATGGAGGATCTTTCAAGCTCATCACATTCATGGACTCCATGGTAGGCTGTAATTACAAACACCAAACTATCTCCTATTTTACGGCTGTTTAGAAACCATGGGCAATTCCCCTCCCAGCAAATAACATCTAATCGGCATGTATTGCTAGTAACCACCTTGAATTGAAAATCCCCACGGGTAGCTGCTAGCGAAATACTTGCTGAAAGTGCCCTCTTCGTCGGAAACACGGAGCCTTTTTTGAAATTGGAAGTCCAGTCTCCGCCTCCTAACCCTTTATCATATACAATATCTTGAGGTCGATGGTTATATGAGGTTGGTCGCACATGCTTGCTAATTATATTTCCCCGATCATTCCCTTCACAAATGCTCTGAGCTGTGTCATTGACATGAATAGTAGTACATGTAGTAGTCGCTTCATTCTGCCCAATATTTTCTTCACTTACACGTTCCTGCTGCCTTCCAACTTCCGTATGAACTCTAGGTGCCTCATTACTCAGAACCGCTATATTTGCATTATCAAGCGCTTCAACAATTGCATAATTCTCATTCGCTCCTGAGCCGCCTATACACTCGACATATGTGCTTTGATTGCTTGCAATGATAGGAACCACAGTTGACTGTATCATAGCCCTATTATACTTTAAAAAGTATTTCAAATCTCCATCATCTTCAATTGCTATGTACGTTCTCCCCATCTGTGACAGAGGTGCTGGGTAATTCAATTCAACATTACCATCTGCTCCTTCTCCCTTCATAAGCACGTTTATCATCTGTTTCAGCTCACTCAGAGTTACATTGCGGCTAACTAATAGACCTTTGTTTTTCCCTCCTTCGTATCTACGATTCCCATCGCTGTCTATCCATGTCGCATTGTAAACCACCATTATTCCCTCACTTTCATCCATTCACACAGTACCCCTGCATCCATATACAGTAAACATCATTATTTATGAAAACTAAAACTATCGTATATCCTATAGCTTGCTTACCAACATTCATTATGACTTACAACCAAAATCGGTGTGGTATTCATACAAATTTATATATCATGGCTATATTAGCTTCATTGTGTTATCGTAGTTGCATATATTCCCAGAAAAGTTCATATGTACAACATAGTCCTTCATAGTGCAACATAGTCCTACGTAGTGCGACATAGTCCTACACTGTGCGACCTAGTTCTACATAGTCCTACATAGTCCTACATAGTGCGACATATGTTCATATGTACAACATAGGCCTACATAGTCCACATTCTTGGATTATCCCCATTTTCATTCCCCATTCCTACGTAGTGCCATATATTTCCCAGAAGGACAATTTTACGCTGCACAAGCTTGTGCAGCGTGAGGCTGCACCAATTGTCACTATGCGCACACTACGGACACACTATGACCACACTACAAACACACTATGACTACACTATAAATCTTTGTGACCTTGTGAACAGTTTAAGTCACGGAACCGATCGATGTCACCGTAGTGTACGCATAGTGTGTCTGTAGTGTGCGCATAGTGATAATTGGTGCAGAGCTTGTGCAGCGTAAAATTTTCCTTCCCCGAAAAACTGGCAGATACAACATAGTCATATATAGTCCAAAGTATTGGACCAACCCCATTTTCATTCCCCAAATGCAATCTATAAATTACCAACATGCTCCAACTACAATTTTTGATTCTTCACTACAAAGTATAGGAATTAGAATGAAATTGTGGCGGACAAATCATTAAAAAAAAAAAAAGTATACCTATGGGTGACAAAGGGCGTTACAGAAGAAGCGTAGAGGACGAGTTGCAGACGTCAGAATTTGCGTAATCACGGCACAATCGATCGAGTTGGTAGACCAAAGCTGTATTCACGGCATAATCGGTCAACCAAAGCTGTAGATTTGGTTTACATCGGGAACGCATCCGCCGTTTCTACTGCACCGAGAAACAATCAGTAGACGACATCTTTGACTTCAGTGGGGGCTGATATGGAGGGCGAATTCAATGCCAGAAACCTTCAGCTTTGAGGCCAGACATAATCAATTTCTTTAGCAGATTCAGTTGAGCATTTCTTTTGACTTAGCAGGAGGGACTTCGTGTGCAATTTTTGAGGGGTGTCTTGTGCAATTGGGCAAAAGTTTTGCCTAATTCTAGCACAAATTTGGCTGACCGAACATATTGGCAAAAGGATTTGGCTATCAGCTTATTTTAGCCAATTCCCCTCGAAGCAATTCACAACACGACTCGTCGTTCCGCCACCAATCCGCCGCCTCCGCCTCCGGAGAATCCCTCCTCCTCCCCCGCCTCCGCCGCCGCCAGACCCAACGGCCTTCCTTCTCTCTCCTCCTCCTCCCAGACCTGGCTCCGAACCCTCCGTCCCCCCAAAAACCCTAACCCTAATCCCGAAGCGGAGGACGACGACGGCGGCGATGACGATGTCATGGTCGGACCACCGCCTCCGCCACCGCAATTTGAAGATAGTGAGATGATTGGACCGCCCCCGCCACCGCAATCCGCTGGGGACGATGCCGATTCGGATTCAGATTCGGATTCAAATTCGGGTTTCGAAAACAAGTACCGGCTTCCGATAAGCAATGAGATTGTGCTGAGAGGCCACAGCAAGGTGGTTTCGGCGCTGGCCATTGATCACACCGGGTCTCGGGTCGTCTCCGGCAGCTATGACTACTCCGTTCGGATGTACGACTTCCAAGGAATGAACTCAAAGTTGCATTCTTTTCGGCAGCTCGAGCCATCTGAAGGCCACCAAGTCCGTACAATCAGCTGGAGCCCCACAGCTGATCGGTTTCTATGCGTTACTGGGTCAGCTCAAGCGAAGGTAATACCCAAATTAACTCAAAGTTGCTTTCTTTTTATGTTTTCTGAATTGGGTTTTTGTAGAATTTTTGGTTGTTTGCATAATTGGGATTTCTAAATGCTGTTTTTTGTGTTTGTTTGCGTGAATGTTGTAGATTTATGATCGTGATGGACTTACTTTGGGGGAGTTTGCGAAAGGGGATATGTATATTCGTGATTTGAAGAACACCAAGGGGCACATTACTGGATTGACTTGTGGAGAGTGGAACCCGAAGAGTAAAGATACAATCTTGACGTCGTCTGAGGATGGATCTCTGCGTATTTGGGATGTTAATGACTTCAAGACTCAGAAACAGGTTGGATGCTGTTTTAGGGTTTTGCTTAAATAGTGTGTTTGTGTGTAATGTGGGTATTAGTTACTAGCTTACTATGGCAGTGCTGGATTGCTTTTTGTTCACTGCAGCATTTCGTAATGCTTTTATGGCGCAGTGATTTGGATAGATGATCCAACAATGCTTTGTTGACTTTAGATTGATTGATAATGGTGTCTTAAACTAAATGGCGCAATGCTTCTTTGACTAGGTGATCAAACCCAAACTTGCAAGGCCTGGAAGAGTTGCGGTGACCACATGTGCCTGGGATCGGGATGGAAAACGCATTGCAGGTGGTATAGGAGATGGTTCTATACAGGTATTGGCATTGGTTTGGTTGATATTTTTATGCTGTTTGTGCACTTTATAGTTGGTACTTTTTGCAGCAGCTTCTTCTCACTTAACATGTATTATTCTGCAGGTATGGAACCTTAAGCCTGGATGGGGAAGCAGGCCAGATATACACGTTCAAAATAGTCATTCAGATGATATTACGGGGCTTAAGTTTTCCATGGATGGGAGAATCTTACTATCGAGAAGCGCTGATGGTACATTGAAGGTAATGAATTACATGTGCCAGGAGTATACTGCTGTTTACTACTGGACTAAGATGTGCTTTGTCATGACTTTTCTTTTTCTGTTGTGTATTCCCCTTCTGAGTTTAAGTTATGCGTGCCAGGTTTGGGATTTGCGCCAGATGAAGGATCCTCTTAAGGTTTTTGAGGATCTCCCAAACAACTATGCCCAAACTAACATAGCATTTAGTCCTGATGAGCAACTGTTCTTGACTGGAACTTCTGTTGAAAGGGAGAGCACTACAGGTGGTTTGCTATGCTTCTTTGATCGAAAAACACTTGAACTTGTATCAAAAGTTGGGATATCCCCCACCGGTAGTGTTGTGCAGTGTGCCTGGCACCCAAAACTCAATCAGGTAATACTCCCACTGATAGCTTGCTTGTTTAGTTTATCTTTTTTTTTTTTTTTTTTTTTTTCTGAAGTGCTTATTCTGTTGAGAAATCGATGCACATTTAATGAGGAATGGAAGTTTACTCAAGAATCACATGCCTTTGTTCTTGTAGATCTTTGCAACATCAGGAGATAAAAGCCAAGGAGGAACTCATGTGTTATATGATCCAACCATAAGTGAAAGAGGAGCTCTTGTTTGTGTTGCACGTGCCCCCAGGAAAAAATCAGTTGATGATTTTGAGGCAAAACCAGTGGTGCACAACCCTCATGCTCTACCTTTATTTAGAGATCAGCCAAGCCGTAAGCGTGAACGAGAGAAGGAATTGAAGGACCCACTGAAATCCCATAAGCCTGAACTCCCCATGACAGGACCAGGGTTCGGTGGAAGAGTTGGGCAAAGTAAAGGAAGCTTATTGACCCAGTACCTCATGAAGGTAATGGTTTTTTTCCATTCATTATCCTTCATTCCCAGCTTTAATACAATTGCAGAAAAGATACTGATAGTTTGAACCCTATCTCAGCAAGGAGGCATGATCAAGGAGACCTGGATGGACGAAGATCCCCGAGAAGCCATACTGAAGTTTGCAGATGTTGCCGCAAAAGAACCAAAGTACATTGCTCCAGCTTATGCAGAAACCCAGCCTGAAACAGTTTTTGAAAAATCAGACTCTGAGGACGAGGAGAAATGATCTGATTATGGTTGAGATTGCTCGAAAAGGCTATTGCATTGACAAGGAAGAAACCAGAGGCCAGTTGAGTCTATTGCATAACACACCTTTCCTACTAGACAAATATGTGATGTAAATGTGACTGAAATGCTATTATACTTGGTAGTATGCAGCATCAAATGTCAGAAACGAATGTGAAAGAATAGTGGATGTAAAATTGGTCTCAGAATTTAGAGTATGGCGATGTAAATGTGCAAAAATGAAGAGCAGGTTCACTGGAAACATTTTTGGTTAGAAATTAAAATTATGGTCCATGTTTATCTTACGTTTGTCTTTGATGACTTATTAGGTAGTCAACCTTAGTTTACGAATATAATGTATTCTGCTTACGAAACTTTGTCGAGATTAATTTTGCTGCGAAAATAAGGGGAATGCACTCTGATTCTGTTCATCTCTATTGCCAAAACAAGTTTAACATCACATGCTAATATAATGTTCTCTATTGGAATTTACATGATTTTGAAGTGAGAAATTTGTTATAGGTCCAACATCACCCCATAAAAATATTGGGTTTTGGTGATCCTTTTGGTGTGTCTGCACTCTGCAGTACAATAGAATCAGATGTTGGCCTGTGGAATTTGCACTTTTGACTATAATTCTATGATACAAGGTCGTCTCTGCAAGCCTTCGCGAGCAGTTCAGGGCTCCAAACCATTGGGTTTTCAAATTCAGGGACAGAAGCCATTCCACCTCTTCTTTCCACATTACTTTCTGTGATTCGTTGACAACAGTTGCAGAAATGGTTACCCTGGAGACAGATCTTTGGCTTGCAACCTGGAATCTTGCAATGGTATCTTTAACTTGTAACACTCAGGGGTCACCGTTCTCAAAGCTTGACAAACGAGAATCGGATAGAACAGTGAACATTTGCGTGTCTACAAATAACTGCAGAAGTGGAAATTGCAAATGAAAATAAGAGAACACTGTCGAAATTGGTTTCCAGCTAGAATAAATATGATAAAATACGGATGAGAACTTCAACAAGCATTGTAGATTACCTTGATAAATGACCGGTCCTTGCTAGGAAAGGAATCGATAAAGCTCTCTTTGAGGAGTAAAGAAACCTGAAAATACAGTGCTTTAACATGTGAAATAAGTATAATAAGCCAGGTCTTGTGTAGTATTTGCATTTTACTTTCATTGAGGACTTGGAGGACTACACAAACTACAGTATCCGTTTCTGTACCCTGTCATTGTTTGACTGTACACTTGTTATTGTGTAAGACCTTAGATCTGCACAAAGCGATTCCGAGTACTTCTTCATGACTTCCAAAAACTTGGTTGCAGCTTCAACCTGGAAGATAAAGGAGCAGAATAAATATTTGCATTAGAACTCCGCATTATGGGATGACTCCTGACTTATAATCATAGATGCCAGAAACATTTTGCCATAATTTGGGGTATTGCATTACGAAACGAATTTTCTCAATGTGAATATAGAAGAATCACGAGCAGAAGCAGTAAGCATGCAAGTATGACAGTAAACCTGCACTTCGTTGCACCTATATACAGGATGCTTTTTTGCATTTGAACTTTCACGTGACAGTCTGGCATGGATCGGCGCTAGTTCAAAGGCAAGGTCTCTATATCTTGGAAGTGATGGCAACTGACACATTTTTACCTGCATGAATATCTCAGTAATAGTAAGGATACCTATTTAGAAAAATTCTTAGTTTAAAAGAGAACTCACAAACATCAGAAAATTTAAGATTTTCATGATTCTAGAATGATCATTTTCATTCTTCATTCAGATTTAAGCACGCATAGATTCAAAAGATATGCCTATTCTGTTTCAGAGTCACCTACCTCTCTATGTAAGTCATTTAATAAGGAAGCAAATAGCAGCAAAAGTTATAAGTAAGAAACCTGATCCTTTTGCACAAAAATTTGAACAGGAGCCGATGCCTTCCTTTTCAGATCTGCAGGTACCTGTTGTATCCCAATCTGCAAAATGATAAGAGAATTAAAAATTAATGGTACCATTTTCTCACAAACCCTGAATGTAAGTAGAACCTAGGGTTACATGAATCATGTGGTAAATATAGAAGAATTTCCTAGAAAAGTGATATGAAACTCACAATAAAAGGAACTGGAGCATCAAGAAAATCAAGCATTGTCCCTGGTAGAACCTGAAGAACATCAAAATATTTAAAATATAACATGTACAAGATGCATAATGTAGTAATAGTGCACATCTAGAATACTTCAAACAAGACCATCAGGGGAGAGACAAGATCACTAAAGCCGACAGTGCGTAGATAATATAAGGAATCGACAAGGCCAAAAAGTAAATTTTGTGTATTAGAAACAGTTATGCTTGTGGACTGAACAAAGTAGCACCCTATGCAAAATGAAGTTCTGAAACTTAAATCCAATCCATTCAATAAAGTGAAGAAACTTGCTAGTGGGAGAAAATATCTCTCCTTAGACCACTGCCTAAGTGTTGAATAGTAAGAAATATATTTCAGAATGTGTTGAACAAACCATGGCTTGATCAACAAGGTTTTGGCCATAAGAAAGCATGTTATGATTGCTAATATCGAACTTACAGGAAGCATTAAACTCTGCCATTGAAATGGACGAATCATGGGAATGACAGATAACACTGTAGCTGATAGCACACCCTACAATAGTTAAGCATCAAATTATCGAAATCTGACAGTCAGGAATCATGTAAGTAATCAACTACAAAGTCTCACTTACCAGATTTGGACACACTACTACCACTTGTTTTTCTAGTAATACTCCCGTAATCAATGCTAAAATCTGAAAAGAGCACCACTTATGAATTAACAAGAGGAGTGAATACTTAGGGGTTGGGGAAACAAAAGATACATTCTTTTTAGTGGGGACACAGTTTTGCGTTCTTGACCCCCAACCAATGTGCAAATAATTTTACATCTGAATAACCTAGTAACAGGTATTTATGTTAGCGGGACTGAACTCAATGAGCTTACACTTTCAAGGGAGAGAACTCGGCAAATTGTAGCAGTTGTCCAGATTGACAGTGCAAGAGCTTCTTCAGCAGCAGCCAACTTATTAATGACCTTTGACCAAGAGAAGTAATGTTGAGTGAAAATCCAAAATTCTAATCTTTCAAAAAGAGAGAGAATGGCATAAGAACAAAGAGTAATCAACCAAATACCCCAGGATCCTCGAAAGAATATAAACTTTTCTCATCAAAACCAAGGGCAGCAACTGGAGGTCTTCTGTACTGAATAGCCTGTAGATGGTCAAGAGGTTGAAAAGCTAATTCACTTCCTCGTTGGGGAAGAGGCAGTGCATGAAACCCACACACAATCTGTAGCAATTCGTTCTTATTCTCCTATTACAAAGAGTTGATACAAAAATAACTGTCAAATGGAAATCAAAATATCACTCATACAGAATAAAAAAACAAAAGGTGATTGATTCCTTCTGGTTGGCTAAACTCACCCTAGCCCATTCCATTATCAAGTCATCACCGAACTCTTTCTCACAATTTGAGAAAAGGTCATCGTCCTCATCCTCTGATGCCATGCTTCTAGCTGGACTGCCAAAGACAATAGTAGATTATTAAAGTTGTACTTAGATGGTACATAACAAGGATGATAAATCATTAACTTATTTGCCACTCCATAACGAACTGAGAGAGAACTATATAAATATATCCAAAGGACCTCCTCAGTGCAGCATAGATAACTCAAGTACTACTTAATCTTGCATAACAGCATGTGTGCACGCAGAGCACTGAAAAAAAAGCTTCTAAATTATGCTGACAAATCAAACAATAAGAACGCCATATATTTACCACCTGAACAGGGATTCAGAACTCCCAAGACGCTCCAATGTGCGAATCCTGGAGGAGAAAGATGTCCCAACCTCTGGAGAAGCATGGCCATTTCTGAAAAGGGAAATCAACTAATTCATGTCCTGAGCATAAAATTGGAAATCACATAGTAAGAAAAGAACATAGTTAACACCTTAATAGATTTTCAGAACTCTCAAGACCAATTCCACAACTTCCATAGATTCTTTCTGAAGCCTCCGAGCGAGTTTCTGACACCTCAAACCCATAGTCATCAGAACATAGTGAATCCTTCCTGCCATCCTTATCTAAATACCTCGTAAAATCTGAACTCTCACTAGCACTGATACTTTCAGGGGACTGAGGTTCCCATATCTTGAGTGAAGAAGGTGGAGTCTCATCATCCGGTCTAATGCCTCCACCAGCAGCTGTAAGAGCTAGTGCACTCTCAACAGGTATTGCACATTCCATCCAATTACCAAAAGGCTCATCCTCAGTGGAATCATCATCATCCAGAACTTTCGGCAGTGAAGGGACATAATCATTGAGGCTCATTTGACAAGCAAATTGTGTTATTCGATTTAGACGCTCCTCTTGAATGATACTGCACTCAAAGTAAAAAAAAAAGGAACTGATTTTGAAATGCTAATACCATATATAAAAGTGATAAAGCAAATAAAGTTATGCCTCACCTATTCAGCATCTCGTAATGTAACTCAAAGAAAGGAACTCTAGATAACACACAGTAGCACCGAGGAGCAGAAACCAAAAAACGGAAGAGTCCTCCAGATGAATGAGAATGAGGTGATGTGGTGCCTAAGATTGCAGGAGGCCTCTGAACAATTTCTGACACATGTAGGCAAACACCATAAAGTGTTGCATTGTCTGCCACCTGATCAAAGGGCACACAAAATCTTTGCATAACTGTGTGCGCTAAAACATGTAAATAGCACTGTAGTAGAGCAATAAGGTAGTAGAGAATGCAGGTACATAAGATACCTTGAGTGAGAAAATAAATGATAAATCATCTTTGCCTAAATGCTCCTGTTGAGAAAATCCAAATATTAGAGTGCCATCTGTACTCTGTACTAACATTTATAGGTTTATACAGCCTTAGCTAGTCAAGAATATGACATAAAGCATAAAATGGCAAATGAATTCGCTGTACCTGCCCATAAACAACTTGATTTAGATCACTGAGTGATGGAGTCTTATCCATCAGCCGCGCCTGTATCATGAAATCCCATACAAGAGAATCATATAGCATTACATTAATACAACAGAAATCTGAATGACAATGAGTTGACTGGGAGAATTTAGGATCATGGGAAATGAGTAATATCAAACCTTAACCCCTAATGGAAAACAAAAGGCAGCTAAATCTTTCAACCGCATTGCTAGCCGCTTCCCAGGTGGGTATTTGAAAAGTATCTGTAGATCCAGCAAAACATTAAGAACATATGTCTATTGTCATTGCATGCCAGAAGGGAACCAAAAATGGTTGTATACTTGGGCAGCAATTAAAAATCTTGCAAAAAGTTTTAGAGATGCTATTTGCATCTAGCCAAAACTCAACAGGGAAGACTGCATAGTCCAAAATAAGTGTTCTAAGAGGAAACTAATATCCTATACAAATATTGAATATACAATGTTATAATATTTCATAGAACTTAAATTCATTTGGACTACAAATTCATTGTTTACTGTTAAAAAAGTTTAAAAGTCCTTGGAAACTTCTTAGAAGTTATTGAGTCAACCTGAGGTTCTAATGCAGGAACTAGAGGTCCCTTCTGCTGCAGCAATTTAAGGTCTACTATTCCAGAGCTTATCATCTCCATCTCCCATTTCTTTCTTTTAGCAAATGCACCCTCCACCGATTCAAGGTTGGTATCTGGATGAAGCCCCACAATAATAAAATGCTCAAAGAGTGATATTGGCTCAGTGTAGCTGCAATTGCCCTAGAATGACATCACAACCTTACGTTAATTAGGCAGAAGAAAATTGTTAAAGAACAAATCTTTTAAGATCCGCGGCTTTTAGTAATTATTTTTCTAGCCTGGTTCTCTGATTATGCAATTGAGTATCCTAAGACTATTCCAAGCAGAAAACTTATGTACGGAATATCTCAAAGGGCTGAATCAATATGATGCTTACACTGAAGAAAGATAGTAACTTTCTTACACACTAAACTAAGATTAGACCCTCTCAGATTCCTATTACACGATATACAACAAAATTTCAATTACTAGAGTTCTGCTTTCTGTTTTCCTTTTTGTAGTAAGCAAAAGTTACCTTTGATTTGGAATGAAGCTGATACCACTGGCGTTTTTGGTTTGCTAAAACCTCAGGATTGAAAGCCAGTCTCGAACCGTCCTCCGAATTGCCACCCCATTTCCAAGCCTTTTGCATCCGAGATTTAATTTTATGAAAGCTATTACTCCGCTTGTGCTTTGTAGTCACAACTTCACTTTGCGCACGTCTATGCCCCGGTGCCAATGGGGGCATGCTCGAATTGCCCAAGCACACATTAGACAATGCTTCCCCAGCCATTTTAAGTGCCTCCTCGGATAATTCCTGCAAAGCCTCAATAGGTGAGGCAGGCCGGTCTTCATGTGCTTCACCATCTTCTTTAACCTCCATTTCCTCCATATTAACCACTTAGCTCATCTTCAAAAATTCCCATTTCACCAAATTAACTCTCTCAACTCCATAAATTCCCAAAACCAGCTTACCATTCAACCCATTTCCCTGCTTCTATAACAAGTCAATCCCAATAAAGAAACCAAGATTGCAAACGACACAGAACCCACAATGGTTCTCTCCTTAAATGTGCTTGCTTCTCGACTTTACGAAATCCCAGATCCCCAAATACATCCAATTGCTCAGAAACCCGACAAACTTATCGCCTGGTCATGTAAACTTCACCATTTGCATGCAAATTTTTGAACTTTAACCATTCACACAATGGTCACCCTGCAAAATTTCAATACAATGTAAAGCTAAACACAAATTTCAAAAGCTTCTGAACAGAATGAGGACAATAATGCAGGAAATCAAACAGAAAAATCAAAGCATTTATGAATCCAGTATTTCAGAAGACTTGAATGGTTTCATGATTTGTAACCGAAACAGAATATGAAGGGCACATAATTGAAACGTAACTGCAAATGATGAAATTCAATGTCATGATTAATGCTGCACATTAACAACAAAACATAAACAACAAAGCACAAATCAAGCAGAGATTAGCGGAATATTGTGTACCTCTTTGTTCTTCAACACACTTGTTTTTTTTTATTAATATTAATCAATGTAGTTTCCCTCGTACCATCGACGAAAATCTCAAAAGACTAGTATTGTTCTTCAGATTGGGGAGAAAAGAACAGTTGCTAAATTTGGAAAAGAGAAAATGAGAGGAAGTTTATTTTAGCAAGAGAAGAAGACGAAGGTCTCTATTGATTCTTCTTTCAAATTAGAGAAGGATGTGGTGAGCAGACTACGGAAAGGAAAATACAACTCAGGTGGGAAGGAAATTCAGGGATTGTTACACTTACAAAAGGGACCCCTGAGTCTAAGATAATGCCACAATGCACCATGTAGAGTTTTCAGTTTTCACACGGCGGACATATCCTCATTCTAACCGTCTTAATTTCATTTTTTCAGATAATTTTATTGTCAATATTGAAAGAGATTTCAAATTTGAAATCTACTTATTTGTCTTTTTTATTATTTTTGTTCAACCCAAATACAAAGGCTACACAATATTTTTATTGGACGTAAATGGTTTCAACTAGACTAACATCAGATGTGTGAGTTTGAGTTTCAATCATAATTCACCTTATTTCACCGACATACTATGATGGAGAAAAAAATTGAGGGGAAAACTTTTTGATCAAGGTACTCCAAACTCCAAAGTAAGAACTAATAGTCACTTAATTCTTATCATTTCACATAATGTTGCACACACCTATGTATTTTGGTGTACGCAAGTGACTACATTATAGAAACATCTCACATTGCAAGTTCATATTGTTATTTCGGAAGAGATTATAAGAAAATCGAACTATTTGTGGGTAAAAGAACTTTCATATATATGAGTTTGCGAGAAACACATATTATGAGATAACTTATTTTGCTCGTGTTTCTGGCCCTTTAATGTGACTTTATTGAAAGCAAAGCCTATTTTTCCCGTGTTTCGGGGCCTTTTAGGATCACTCACGAGCAAACCTCACATTTGAGGGTGCAATTGGCTTTCTAGAGGCCGAATGTATAACATATTAGAACGTAGCGCGCGAATCTCAAATTTCCCAAAACCTGAAGGCCTAAAACTCAATTATAACAAATATGAAATTTCATAATCTGCCATAACTTCCAATAACGAGAAAGTGTTTTTGACTTTGACATCCAACGTGTCGCATGCAGAGGTACCCCACTTACACCAGACCCTGAGTGCAGTGGGCCCTACTTTCCAAATGCCGTTTTGATCGTCGATGTGCAGCAAGTTCGTAGATCACTGCCGTTGAATCTGATTCAGTGATTAGATTAATGAATAAAATTATCTACTATTAGTATGCGGGAAATCCTCCGAGGCTGTCCTGATGAGCACGTGCGTTTTTCTCGGTACTTGTTCATCGTTTCGCGCGCGATTCTGGAGTCGGTGCCACTCGATGGCGCGTACGATACAAATGACTTTACGGGAAAGCTTCTTAGAACCAAAAGTTAATTAGAGATTAATTATGATTAAAAATTATTAATATGAATCAAGCGTGGATCCCAAATCAGTCATCCACCTCGTTGCAAAGATGACTCGCATGTATACTTTAGTTTAATCTTCCTGATTTGGCGTACTAATTCAAGTTTTGTAAATAATTCTATTTTTCGTTTTGAGAGTTCAAATTTCATGAAAGATGTTAATCGTTTTAAAGTTCAAACATAAATACAAACTCATGATCAGGGGATGACTAAACCCGTCAAATTCATGTTTTGTATTTCTACGTTGCAAATGTTCAAATAAATACATGATTATTAGTTGGAAATCGAAATATTTTCACCACAAATTTATTAATAAGTGAACATGTTATTATTATCACATGCAGACTGGTCTTCTCACCAATTTTAAGCAACCCTACTTGCTCAAAGCCGTACAAGCACATTTGTGGCCACCCCCACTAAGCACACAAATAAGGAAATATACTAGGCAACGAAAAGATATCAATCTTGGTACATGAAATAAATAGAATTCACCAAAGATTACCTAACAAATACACATGTCGGTCGGCTGGTCTGTTTGTTCTCACTTGCCCATCAATATTCTTCATTGGTATATATAATCAACGGGCTGCATAAGATGCTACCTATGGACTACATACCATGTCTCTTTTAAGACAAGTTTAATGATCCTTAGCTTGTTGTTTTAGTTTTCTTAGAATGATACTGATTCTTAGCTAGGAGAGAAAATTGTTCCCTAACGCTAAATGATGGTCCGAAAATCGCACATAGGACAGAAAGTTACATGTCACGGACTCAATCAGTTGTGCATATATGAGTCACAAAAGATAGAGAAAAGGTCCAAAAAGATGATATGTAAATGTAAAAAATGTAAATAAGTAGTCGTGGATTCCTAGTATGTGTTCACACATATCTTATTTGAAAATTTATGACTCACCTAACCAGCAAAACTTGCTTCATGTAATTTCGTCACCAATATTGCACATGCAATCAAGTTCGAATTTTTTTGCAAAACTTTTATCTTTAGAGCATCTCCACCGGGCAGGCGAGCGCAGGCGAGGGTGCGGGCTCGCCTGCGCGCGGCACTGTTCACGCCACACCGGCGATTTTGCGCGAAGGTGAGAGGAGGGCGAGAGCTCGGCAGGCGGAGGCGGAGGCGGCGCGGGCGGTGAGTGGGTGTGGGCCCCAGCTGACGTCAAAACGCACTGCTTTTTTTTTTATTCGGCGCGTGCAACGCACGCGCGAGTGGGGGCGAGTGAGGGCGAGAGTGTTCGGTAGTGGAGGCCGAACGGCGATTTTGGGCTGATTTTTGTGTTCGGCAGTGGCTGCCGAACACTTCAAAACTATTTTTTTTTATTTTATATATAAAATCAACATTTTCTTTTAAAAATGTTCGGCAGTAGACCCACATTTTTGATACCTGCTGGCCAGTAGCCCATTTGTGCAGATACGCAACCCAGTAGTCTGCATGAACTTATCAAAATGGATCTCGTAGGTTCTAGACCATGAGTTGTTTATAATTCTGTTGGAATATTTGTATGTATATATGTAGGGGTGGGCATACTGACCCGTATACTCAAAACCCGGTCACACCTACTCGTCGGGTCAGGTCGGGTTGGGAAAATTGACCAAAAATGGTCAAACGGGTAAAAAAACCCAAATCGAACTGAGAAATTCGAGTCGGGATCGGGTCCCAGAATCTAAGACCCATGGGTACCCGGACCGACCCAAATATATATATATATATATAATTACCCATAAAAATTATAATAATTACATAACACTCCGTCTTCAACCTATGCGTCGTCTTCAAACCCGTCCTCGTCATCTTCAAAATCCGTCGTCGTCATCTTCAAAGAAGTTAGATCTGGGCTTCGTCTTCATCGGCGTCGGCATCTTCATCTTCATCTGGGCTTCCTCTTTGTCGTTGTCTTCAAACGCATCATCGTCGTCTTTAAACCTATCGTCAGTCATATGACTGAAACAGGCTCAAACAAGGTTGTATAAGATGGTTCTATAGTGTTGGCATGAATTCAGATATGTGGAATTAAAGATTGTGTGTATGGAAGCTAACATATCTGCATATGCCGTGAACAGTAGGTTAAAGAGAATAAGTAGTTGATTGTGATATTTTCTATCTGATTTGGCAAGCTCAATCCCACAGGGAGTAGAAATGATGAAACCAGTTGCACACATCAACTATTAAAATTAATTAAGGGAAATATATTAAAAATGAAAGGGAGAGTCACATCATCCTGGTGCACAAATTCATGTCTAACCATTTTACCGAATATACAAAATCCGGATATCTGTTTTTTGTTTTTTACACTTTAGACATTACCGTTGCTTTCCTCTTCTCTTTCACCTCCATTCTGATACTATGTTATATTTGTCAGTCCTCATCTTGCTGAATTTTCTTCTCCAAGAGGAAATCAATGAGCCCTTGGAGTGAAACGTGATCATTGCTATTCATAAGAGGTTATATAGATTAATTATGGGTGTAAAAATTAAATTTAATGTTGAGTAAGGGATATTTTTTGAACACAAAATAGGTGTAGTAAAAAAATTTAAACTAACTAGAATTGATGATAAGTTTTAAAATAAAATTGAGTGTAAAAATCAAATTGATGAGTACGGATAAAATCACCCAAATGAAATGGGGGGGGAGGTGGGAGGGTGGGTGGAGGGGTTGTGAAGGATGAAAAGAGGGAGGGAGGGGGGGGGAAGAGGGGGGAGATAGTGGGGTTTTGTTTTTTTGTTTTTTATATTTTTTGGGATAAAGATAGAGAAGGAATATGGATTATATTTTCTCTTTTTGTTTGTTTTTAGTGCGAAAAAAAAAAATAAAAAAAAAAAAAGGGGGGGGGGAATGTGGTGTGAAAAAATGTGTTGTTTTGCCATCACCTATATATATATATATATATATATATATATATAGGCTTACCAGAAAAATCCTTGGGTGGATGATTTCCATCAATGATGATTGGACGGAGAAGAGAAAGTAGTGGGTGAAGGTACTGAAGGAGGTGCAGAGAGAAAAAAGGTGGGTGCAGTGAGAAGACACCAACGATCAATGAAATGAGATTTGAGGAATTGAGGTTTTGTTGAAACTATAACAGACTCTGGACTATAATAGGGACATCGATGTCAATTAGGATCAGTGCAATTCTTCTTCGGTAGATGTAATGAGGAATAGGAAGGTTTATGATATTTGATCCAGGGCGTTGTAGGTAAGGGTTATGAGAACTGGAAAATTCACATGTATATAATAAACTCCCTATTCCTAATGTTCAAGGGATGTTTTTTCGTTCATGCAGTACAATTCAAGGTGTTTCACATCTAAAACATTATTAAGCGTTTTAATTGTAACAATATGCTTGCTTTTCTATATTATATGACGGGACCTCAAATTCACAATTCGTCTAGCTAACTTGCTTTGCCAGTATCTATCTACGCATTACAAAGCGAATTAGTGTCACCTCCTCACAGCTATTCCAGCTTACTGGAAAACATCACCTATGTATTTCTTCACCAGATATAGGAAATCTTCTTTAGACAAATTTAGCTACAACGCAACTAGTCTGCCCCCTCGTTCTTTTAACATATACAAGAATCAGTAATACTGTAAAAGTAATTACATTTCATGATTTTTTTTTTTTTCTGCAAGCACATATCGCAAGGTAACTTGGGTATTGATGTCAATATAGAACAATGAAATTATGACCTGGTCATGTCTCAATTGAATGCATGCACTGACTGAAGGAAATCCGAAGCCTCATAATACCTTATTTAGCAGGTACATATATATCTGAAAAAAAGAGCATATTTGATCAGTGTTCTGGCGCAAAGAAAGTTTGTTCCTGAATAACCTTTTAGATATAAATGTGGAACAGATAACAAACAAACGGAAAAATTGAAGGTTAAAGAACAGACAAGCATGACTTCCGCAAACTGAAACTTTTTCAGAGACCAACTGTGCAACACATGTTAGCCCCCTGTATGCATACTTTCATATACACTGACATTAAGCAATCCTCCCTAGTTGTAAATTATCGAATGAGACAACCTACACTCAACTGCCAATGACGCAAGCGCACATAATATAGCACTCCTAATGCAATGTACAATTGCACATTAGGCTTCTCTTTTCTTTCTACAGACATAGAAATTCACTTCGGATCAAACATATAGCAATTGACTTGTTCCTTTTTACATACATAACAATCTTTGAGCTAAATACAACAGAACATCATCAATACCTCGTAATATCTGCGGGGTGGATACGAATTAAGGTGGAGCAATCCCTCAGCCTTGGTCGCTTTTACACACTGGCAAACAATCACTCAAATCAACCAAAAGTACCCTCATCTCATTTTTACAAACATCCCAGCTTCAAGTACAAGGCAAAAGGCCAGGCATTTCAACAAACACTTTGCAGGGAACTCTAAAACACAAACACAATTCTCACATTGCAACCAAAATCATTCTGACTCAACGAATTATTATTATTATTATTATTATTAGTATTACTATTAATTCTACAATATAAATCTTCCAGCAGGAATTAATTAAAGAAAAAAAAACAAAGGAAGGCCATATTGTGTAAGTTGGTGTAGTGGGTGTAGGTCTAGGGAACCTGCACACTTGGGTGGATCAGGAGCCCAATAAAAAGCAAAGGGGTATCCTAATTTCATCCTCATCATCACCGGTGCGGAACGATCTGTCTGCACTAAGACCGGTGTTGATCATATCAGCAAATTCGTTGATCTCAAACGTCGTTGATGTTATGTTGGCCTTCTTGTAATTTTCCACGAATTCATATGTCCTTTGGAAGGCAGCAAAGCGTCTATCTTTTTCTTCTTGGCTCGAATATACCCGATTGTACTTGTGCATCCAATCCTCAAATATTTGTGAAACGTTCTTCTCTTCAGATATCTGCGAAACGTTTGCGTTCACCACTAAATTGTCTTCTTGATGAGATGCGTTTGCCCCCATGAATAATAACATCAAGTAGATCATGGCAGCAGCACAAAGAAAATCAACAGGAATCCGCATCATATACGTTTGTGTATATGGCGTATGGTGGTGAGAGTTCAAGGGAAATTGGAAAATTAAGAAAAAGTATACAGGCCGGATAGTATGGCGTATGGTGATAATTTATAGGGCGAGGAATCCTGAATCCACTTTTGATTAGGGTCCCCTTGTTTTGATCTCTTTTTTCCCTTTTAACCTTTTCTTATAAGGAAATAAAATTAACAAAGGTACCGATGTTGCGTGAGAGATTTGCGAATCCAGTTTGGTATATGGATTCCTCGTTTTGTTCCTTTTAACCTTACCTTTTCTTATTAGGAAAAATAACTTAATAATGGTTTACTTTTCCGTAACCTTAGTATGCACCATTTATTCGAGGCCAATGTCTTATACTCCAGCACGCCAATGTCCAATCCCGATTAACTAAATTTATTCAAATTGCACACGATTGTTGAATATCAAAGCTTACAAGTCAACAACAAGAGTTGGGAGAATATCTTCATCGTATTCATTATTAACAGCAGCGGCTATTATATAGCCTCACAAGAAAAACTGAAAACATAACAACCCACGCAAACCACTACTCTAGATGCGTGGTACACGATTACAAGAATGAGTCAAAGACCTATCTACTTATCCCTGAATAATAGGGCTTATTAACAAACATGTAAAACACCTTAAATCAAATCCTAACATATCCTCCCCTAAACTGAATTGCAGTGAGCAATCAGTTTAAACTAGGAACCTCGCAAACCCCAAGCTGTTCACGCAGCTTAACAAACACATCAAGCTTGAGTGGCTTGGTCATAATATCAGCTACTTGATCCCGAGTACCACAATGAACCAGCTCCACCTTACCATCTTTTGCCAAAATCCCGCAGATAATGAAAACGAACATCAATGTGCTTACTACGTCCATGAAAGACTGGATTTTTGGACAGCTTAATTGTCGAACTGTTATCACACAAGATTGTAATGCATTTGCTCTGAACATGACCAAGCTTATCTAACACCCTCCTCATCCAAACGCTTTGAGTAGCACAAGCAACTGCTGCAATATACTCTGCTTCGGTGGTTGACAATGTAACAACAGGCTGTTTCTTGGAGATCCAAGACACAGCTCCTCCACCTAATGAAAACACATAACCGGATGTACTTTTTCTGTCATCTATGTCCCCTGCATAGTCACTGTCTGTATACGCCACCAGTCCTCCATCACTTCTTCTCTCGTAGAATATTCCCATGTTCATAGTACCCCTCACATAGCGAAGTACTCTTCTTACAGCTTGTGAATGAAGTTCAGTCGGATTTGCCGTAAATCTGCTGGCTAGAGATACCACATACATTAAGTCCGGCCTTGTCACTGTCAAATACATAAGACTCCCCACCATTTGCTTGTACTCAGTAGCATCAGTTTTAACACCTCCTTCATCTTTCATTAGCTTGGCACCGGGAACGATAGGATTGTTCACAAAGTTACTTTTCTCCATACCAAATCTTTCGAGCACCTCCTTAGCAAACTTTTTCTGACTAATGTAGATGCCTTCAGCACATTGCTTTACTTCAACACCAAGAAAGTAACTCATTTTGCCGAGATCAGTCATATCAAACTCACGTTTCATGGAAGTCTTGAACTCAGCAATCATAATCTCACAGTTTCCAGTAAATATCAAATCATCCACATACAAACTTATAATTAAAATTTTACCTCCTTCTCCAGCTTTCAAGAAAAAGTGTGCTCGAAGTCGCATCTTTCAAACCCCTCTTTGACAAAGTAGGTCTCTATCCTACTGTACCATGCCCTTGGAGCTTGCTTAAGCCCATACAACGCCTTTTTTAGCTTATACACCTTCTCTTCATCTCCTTTCCTTTCAAAACCTTGTGGCTGCTCAACATAGACTGCTTCACTTAACTCTCCATGTAGGAAAGCACTTTTAACATCAAGTTGGTAGATGCACCAGTTCTTCTGTGCTGCCAAAGCTATAATCATACGAATGGTATCCCACCTTGCCACTGGTGCATAAACTTCTGTATAGTCTACACCAAATTGTTGCGCATACCCCTTAGCAACTAACCGGGCCTTGCATTTGTCAACAGCACCATGTTCATTGAACTTCGTTTTGTAAACCCATTTGACTCCAATCTTCTTCACACCTTTAGGAAGAGTTGTGAGTTCCCAAGTATCATTCTTTTCAATTGCATCAATCTCACTCTTCATTGCAGCTCTCCACTTTGCATGTATAACAGCCTCATCAAATGTGACTGGATCTTCATTGACAATGAAAACAGCAAAGTTATGAAACTCTTCTTCTTCAGATAATCCCTCTCCACTAACATAGTCTTGCATCCATATTGGCTGCCTTCTATTTCTTTCTTCGTGCACAATGAGTGGAGTTTCTTGTGGAGAGCCACTTGATGATGAACCAGATGTTCCTTCTTCTTGAATTGCAGGTACGGAATTGTCCTCATCTCCATCAAACTCGGGCTGTTCATCTTGACTTTCTTCACTGTTTTCTTTGTCATCATCCCAAACCAACGCATCCAACGTTGCTTCCTCAACACTCCTCCCCCAATCCCAGCTTGCATCCTCTTCAAAAAGAACATCTCTACTCACAAGTATCTTCTTTGAGATGGGATTGTATAATCGATAAGCCTTTGATTCCTCACTCACGCCTAGTAGCACACACTTGCAGCTTTTATCATCTAGCTTGGTTCTCTTGGCATCGGGAATGTGCACATGAGCAATACACCCGAAAACCCTAAGATGATTGACTCTTGGCTTTACTCCGCTCCAAGCTTCCTCAGGTGTGACATCTTGCACTGCTAACGTGGGACTTCTATTCAATAAATAGGTTGTCCAATTCGCTGCTTCAGCCCAGAATCTTTTGGGAACTCCCTTCTCAGACATCATACTTCTCACAAGATTCATGATGGTTCTATTTCTTCTTCCAGCAATCCCATTTTGTTGGGGAGTGTAGGCTGCAGTAAGTTGTCGTTTGATGCCATTGGATTTGCAGAACTCAGAAAATTCTTGTGATGTAAATTCTCCTCCCCTATCGGTTCTTAAGCAGCAAATGAAAGAACCTGTTTCTTTCTCTACAAGACTCCTGAAATACTTAAACATAGTGAAGGTTTCAGACTTTTCTGCTAGGAAATATATCCACATCTTCCTATTATAGTCATCAATGAAACTGAGAAGGTACCTTTTTTTGCTGTCTGTTAGATGTAGGTGTAATAGGTCCACAAATATCTGCATGTACCAACTCCAATCTTTGTGAAGCTCTCCACTGACTTCTTTTAGGAATCGGATCTCTGCTTTGCTTTCCCACCATGCAATCAGCGCACACTTTTGTTGAGGCTTGAAGTTGTGGTAGTCCTTTCACCATCTTCTTGTAGTGGAGTGTTCTCAGCCCTTTAAAATTCAAGTGGCCATATCTACGATGCCACAATTAGGTAAGATCTTGTGCATCTGCTTGCAGGCAAGTTGCAGGTTCTCTTGGCACAACTGTAGCAAGAATCACGAACATTCGATTTGCCGTCATCGGAGTTTGCATGATCAGCCCCTTTCTTGGATGATAAACTTTACATCTCCATGTTGGATTACAATGGCCACACCTTTCTCTTGCAGCTGTCCAACACTAAGCAAGTTGTTTCTCAACTCAGGGATGTAAAATACATCACTGATTACCTGAGTTTGGCCATCTACCTCTAGCTTGATGCTTCCCTTTCCTTGCACAGACATTCTTGTATCATTGCCAAGTCTTACGGAGTGCCTGAAGTTCTCATCGAAATCAAGAAACCATTTTTGATTACCACTCATGTGATTACTACATCCACTGTCCAAAAACCACACATCTTCACGCTTCGAGCCATTTTCCTTTACGTAGGCCATCAATAACATCTCCTCTTCCTCATCGAACTCAGCATAGTTCACTCCTTTCTCCCAACTAGGGCATTCATATTGATAGTGCCCCTGTTTATGGCATTTATAGCATTCGATCAAGGCCTTATTGTAGGTCTGTCTGCCTCTACCCCGGCCTCTTCCTCTAAAACTTCCACGAGCTCTTCCTCTGCCTTCAAACTTATACTCATCCCTTCCTCCAAATTTCTCTGTACTGGTACTTTCAAGGCCTGCTCTTCTTCCTTCTGTCCTTGCATTATCTGTTCATGAACTAGCAGACTGCTTTGGAGCTCATCGATGGTCATAGTGGTGACGTCATTGGATTCTTCAATCGAGCATACTACATAGTTGAACCAAGGGGTCATTGATCTCAGAATTTTCTCAACGATCACATTTTGCTCCATCCTTTCTCCATGTGCCTTCATCTTATTTGCAATGGCTTTGCATGCAAAAATGGCTGAACAAAGATGGGTAAAAGTGAAAAAGTACTGTGGGTGATGGTCCACAGTAGCGCACTTGTCGTGTTGCTCTCAGTTTCGTGGAGTCATAACAACAAGGCATCAAAACATGGCATGTAACGTGCGGATTCTGCACCCTTTCAGTTCTGAGACCAACCACGCTTAGCAACCCAACGTCTCTCTCTCTCCTCTTCTTCACTCTTTTTAGTCTTTATATTGTCATGTATTTTTTTACCTTTCTTCATTTTTTTTCTTTCTTTCTGCTGCAATCCATGATGCCTTATTGTTGTTTCTTTGTCTCTCTCTCTTTCCACGTACATCATCTTATACGTCTCTTTCTTTCTTTACCAATTAATTACTATACTACCTTATGTTCTCTTGCATATTTACTGTTCAACTATATGTGGTGTACAGCTTCTACCCCATTGAATATTCAATGGAACGTCACCACCACCACCAATAATGCCCTAAATATATATTCCTTAACCAACATCAACAGTAACTTTTTCAGCACATGTCTAACATTCACGTGACATACTATTAGTGGATTATTTATTATATATATAACTGATATTAATTGATGCATACGTTTATTATAGCATAAATACATTGAACTAATTTCACACATATTGAAGAATCTTTAATTTCACATATATTACATATTAAAGACTCTTGATCGCAGTTGAAGAACCTCACAATTTTGACAATAAATGGTTACACGCATTTTTTTCCCCATGGAATCATTTAGGCATCCAAAAGGCATAAAACATATATGGTCAATATCAATCGTCGTGCAGAAAGGTCAAATGATTTGAGATTTGATTATTTTTTTTTATGAAAATAACTTGTAGGTAATTTAAATATACATAAACGGTTACGATCGTGTTATTATAATGTAAGATGAATACAATAAGCAATAGCATGCAGTGGCGTGGTGTTTGTTTTTCAGAAAACATAACTATTCAGGTTGGCATTCTGAATTCAATATTGTTACCTGGACAAGTCCCATGGCTCTCGAATTTAATAGGAACCTATCCAATTGTGTTATGCATGACAGGACCGTGATTATTTATACACAAAAGGACAAGAAAAACCTCTAATAAGAACGTACTTGCATCCCTGATTTCATGAATCCTCATAACTCCATTAATTCGTCGTTGCAAGGTATTTCTACCGAAATGTTGGTTGTGCTAGAATAACAATTCGCGACATATGACATTACAAAGTAAATGGACGACAAGCGCACACAACGACGTATCCGCTGGACAAGTACAATCCTTGGGTTGGTGATTTCCATCAATGATGACTGGACGGAGAAGAGAAAGTAGTGGGTGAAGGTACTGAAGGAGGTGCAGAGAGAAAAAAGGTGGGTGCAGTGAGAAGACACCAACGATCAATGAAATGAGATTTGAGGAATTGAGGTTTTGTTGAAACTATAACAGACTCTGGACTATAATAGGGACATCGATGTCAATTAGGATCAGTGCAATTCTTCTTCGGTAGATGTAATGAGGAATAGGAAGGTTTATGATATTTGATCCAGGGCGTTGTAGGTAAGGGCTATGAGAACTGGAAAATTCACATGTATATAATAAACTCCCTATTCCTAATGTTCAAGGGATGTTTTTTCGTTCATGCAGTACAATTCAAGGTGTTTCACATCTAAAACATTATTAAGTGTTTTAATCGTAACAATATGCTTGCTTTTCTATATTATATGATGGGACCTCAAATTCACAATTCATCTAGCTAACTTGCTTTGCCAGTATCTATCTACGCATTACAAAGCGAATTAGTGTCACCTCCTCACAGCTATTCCAGCTTACTGGAAAACATCACCTATGTATTTCTTCACCAGATATAGGAAATCTTCTTTTGACAAATTCCCCCTTGTTCTTTTAACATATACAAGAATCAGTAATACTGTAAGAGTAATTAGATTTCATGATTTTTTTTTTTTTTCTGCAAGCACATATCGCAAGGTAACTTGGGTATTGATGTCAATATAGAACAATGAAATTATGACCTGGTCATGTCTCAATTGAATGCATGCACTGACTGAAGGAAATCCGAAGCCTCATAATACCTTATTTAGCAGGTACATATATATCTGAAAAAAAAAAAGAGCATATTTGATCAGTGTTCTGGCGCAAAGAAAGTTTGTTCCTGAATAACCTTTTAGATATAAATGTGGAACAGATAACAAACAAACGGAAAAATTGAAGGTTAAAGAACAACCAAGCATGACTTCCGCAAACTGAAACTTTTTCAGAGACCAACTGTGCAACACATGTTAGCCCCCTGTATGCATACTTTCATATACACTGACATTAAGCAATCCTCCCTAGTTGTAAATTATCGAATGAGACAACCTACACTCAACTGCCAATGACGCAAGCGCACATAATATAGCACTCCTAATGCAATGTACAATTGCACATTAGGCTTCTCTTTTCTTTCTACAGACATAGAAATTCACTTCGGATCAAACATATTGCAAGTGACTTGTTCCTTTTTACATACATAACAATCTTTGAGCTAAATACAACAGAACAGCATCAATACCTCGTAATATCTGCGGGGTGGATACGAATTAAGGTGGAGCAATCCCTCAGCCTTGGTCGCTTTTACACACTGGCAAACAATCACTCAAATCAACCAAAAGTACCCTCATCTCATTTTTACAAACATCCCAGCTTCAAGTACAAGGCAAAAGGCCAGGCATTTCAACAAACACTTTGCAGGGAACTCTAAAACACAAACACAATTCTCACATTGCAACCAAAATCATTCTGACTCAACGAATTATTATTATTATTATTAGTATTACTATTAATTCTACAATATAAATCTTCCAGCAGGAATTAATTAAAGAAAAAAAACAAAGGAAGGCCATATTGTGTAAGTTGGTGTAGTGGGTGTAGGTCTAGGGAACCTGCACACTTGGGTGGATCAGGAGCCCAATAAAAAGCAAAGGGGTATCCTAATTTCATCCTCATCATCACCGGTGCGGAACGATCTGTCTGCACTAAGACCGGTGTTGATCATATCAGCAAATTCGTTGATCTCAAACGTCGTTGATGTTATGTTGGCCTTCTTGTAATTTTCCACGAATTCATATGTCCTTTGGAAGGCAGCAAAGCGTCTATCTTTTTCTTCTTGGCTCGAATATACCCGATTGTACTTGTGCATCCAATCCTCAAATATTTGTGAAACGTTCTTCTCTTCAGATATCTGCGAAACGTTTGCGTTCACCACTAAATTGTCTTCTTGATGAGATGCGTTTGCCCCCATGAATAATAACATCAAGTAGATCATGGCAGCAGCACAAAGAAAATCAACAGGAATCCGCATCATATACGTTTGTGTATATGGCGTATGGTGGTGAGAGTTCAAGGGAAATTGGAAAATTAAGAAAAAGTATACAGGCCGGATAGTATGGCGTATGGTGATAATTTATAGGGCGAGGAATCCTGAATCCACTTTTGAATAGGGTCCCCTTGTTTTGATCTCTTTTTTCCCTTTTAACCTTTTCTTATAAGGAAATAAAATTAACAAAGGTACCGATGTTGCGTGAGAGATTTGCGAATCCAGTTTGGTATATGGATTCCTCGTTTTGTTCCTTTTAACCTTACCTTTTCTTATTAGGAATAATAACTTAATAATGGGTTACTTTTCCGTAACCTTAGTATGCACCATTTATTCGAGGCCAATGTCTTATACTCCAGCAAGCCAATGTCCACTCCCGATTAACTAAATTTATTCAAATTGCACACGATTGTATTTAGTTGTTTCTCAATAAAAAAAAGAAAATGACACACGAAGCAAATAAAACAAATAACATGTTTTAGGAGTTACGAGTAAGAAAAGATGGCAAACAAAATTATACAGATTATTACCAGGAAGAAATAACAACAAATGAAACAACATTTGCTTTTTAAGGAACAACATTAATGAAAACAGCCTCACCGTACACGCTTACGCATGTGCGAGAGGCTTTTTTGGCATCGCGGGCGCTGCGCGCCACATCACGGGCGCTTTGCGCCACATTTTAATGCTCTTGGTATTCGTCTCGCGTTTGCTAGACGTATCTTTTCAATTTTCAATTTGCCTCTAGCACAAATTGAAAAGATAAGCCTAGCAAACGTGAGACGAATACCAAGAGGATTAAAATGTGGCTCGTAGAGTCCATGATGTGGGGTGCAGCGCCCGTGATGCCAAAAAAGCCTCTCGCACACGTAAGCGTGTGCGGTGAGGCTAGTGTATATATATATATATATGGGTTAGGATCATGGGACACACTATTTTGACACACCATCCCAAACATCCCTCCTTGTCCATTGATTTTGCAACTTTTGTGGCAGTTTAATAATGGTCAATCCAAATGGATAAAAAAAGATGTTTCAAATGAGGTGTGTCAGGCTCTATACCTATATATATATATACACCAATGAAGAATATTGATGGACAAGTGAGAAGAGAACAACCAGATTAGCCGACCGACATGTGTATTTGTTAGGTAATCTTTGGTGAATTCTATTTATTTCTTGTACCAAAATTGATCTATTTTCGTTGCCTAGGATATTTCCTTATTTGTGTGCTTAGCGGGAGTGGCCACAAATGTACTTGTACGACTTTCAGCAAGTAGGGTTGCCTAAAATTGATGAAGAAGATCATTCTGAATGTGATAATAATAACATGTTCACTTATCCATAAATATGTGGTGAAATATTATGATTTTCAATTAATAAAGGGAATTCTTATTCAAAATGCACTCAACCTTCTCTTAAATTTTTACAAAGAGATGGAGTGTATAATGAAAAAAATGGAGTGCTAATAACATTTTCCGTGCTAAATGATGGTCCGAAAATAGCACATAGGACAGAAAGGTACATGTCACTGACTCAATTAGTGGTGCATACGTGAGTCACAAAAGAGAGAGAAAAGGTCCGAAAAGAAGATATTTAAATGTAAGAAAGCAGTCATGGATTCCTAGTATGCGTTCACACATATCATATTTGAAAATTTATGACTCACCTAACCATCAAAACTTGCTTCATGTAATGTTGTCACAAATATTACATATGCAATCAAGTTCGAAGAACTTTTATCTTTAAAGGAGCGAGACCTTTTTTCTTCTTCTAGCCCATTGGGACAGTTAGATACATAAAGCCCATGCGTCTCCACTTTGCATGACCCAACCGCATCAACGACATATCATTAGCTGTCGTGAGCATCCGCTTTCCAAAAATTGTCCCTATTAAAACTTTAAATTCCACTGATATCCCCAACCTTCTTCATCGGGTTAACTAAAACGACCTCCGAATAGTCACTCTCCACTCAATTCTTTGAATCGACAATTCATTCCAAAACCCTAAAACGTTACAAGTACGAAATTTCCCGGAAAATCCCCAAACCGACAAGTAATTTTCCCGGAAAATCCAATATTTACCTTTTTTCCAGTTTCAAATTTTCACCCCTCGATTCAATGAAGCTCCAGAATTTCTGCAAACCCTAGTGTGTGAATTTCGTATTCGCGATGGATTCGGGTCCGATTGACATCAGCTCCGACGAGGACGAACCGAGCCGGCCCGAGTCGGACGGCGAGGACAACTACGATTGGGTATCGGAGCTTCTGGAATCGGTCGACAGGGCGAACGGTGGCGATTCCGATGAGGTCATGGTGATCGGCGAGGTCAACAGCAAGCCGAAGTCAAAGACTTGGAAACCGCCGGCGGCGGATGTCGACGATGATTGCGTGGTGTTGGATGCCGACCCGGATAAGGTGCTTTCGATAATGGAGGATCCGGATAGTGGCTCCGACGAGTTGCTTGTGGTTGGTGAAAAGGGCCAGGTATAATACCCAACTGGTTTTATCTTTCAAAGTTGTGAACTTTATAGCGTATTGGTTTTCTTGGTTGATTATACATTGTTTGTTTGGTAACTTACAAGTGGAAGTTGTAGAAAAGAGAACTAAATGTTGGTTATTATTGGTTTTGATGGAAGAGGAGTTGCAAGATGTTAATTCAACTGAAGGGTAACTGTAGTTGATATGTTTCTGTTTAAGAGCAGACTAAGAGGAAGAAAGAAACTTGCTTTAGAACTTTTTTTAGTTGTTGGTGTGTAAAATGGTTGGCTTGCAATTAGTGTAAACTGATAGGAAAATTGGTACCTATTCGTCTCGTAAAGAACAAGGCTTATGGCATATGAGGCTTATTCTCCCCCTTCTGTGGGCTACTGCTTTAATGAGGGGGAATTGATGGATGCATCAGTATGACTTAGACGTAAGTTTGTGACATTTTGTCCAAATGTCTGTGAAACATCAATTTGGCGGTTCTTGATGATGGGTCTGTTTTTCATAATTTAGTAGAGTAATTGGAGTGTCAAGGCATCTTTGTTGATGACATAACACAATATGTTGCACCGATCATATTGTTAATTACAGTGGAGATGCCTAGTTCTGCCTCATGTTAAATTCTTGCAGGATTCCAGCTTGCTAATGTTGAGATGGTCTGGACCTTGGGCCAGCCACTTCAGCTGCTGGGTTTGAGGAAAAATCCTTTTTAACATGGAGCAGGACCAGCTGGTCCAAATTTTAAAAATTGAATGGCTGATCCTGGCTTAGATCTAGAAGGTATGATCAACAGGCACATCTGGGTCCATCTGTGATCGTTTAGCGAGAGAGGTTTTCTTGTTCCTACACATAAGTTCCTATAGTTTTTTTAGTCAGATACAGCATAAAACACAGCTTATTATTTGAGTAGCTCCCCTTTTACTGGTTTTGGTAATGTTGAATAGGAATTCGAATGTTTTGAAGAAGTTTTCTTTAGCTCATGGTTTTGTCTCGGCTTAGATTGTCATTGGCGTCATTTGCTTGTTTGTCCATCCATATTCAGTAGTCCCTTGGTAAATGTTATGTCTTATTTCTTATGTAGTCATCTTAGTACCAGTTATGGTCTAATCCCCTTATCAATGTATTGTGGAAAGATGTGAGCTCTGCTTGCTTTCTAGCTTTAATTTATGGTATTTCTTTGGTTGCAGGTAGCATGCAGAGATTACCCTCATCCACGACATCTTTGTGCCAAATTTCCTTTCAGTAGTACCCTGCATTCCACGTACTGTAGCTTGGTAAGTTGATTCATACAATACCTGGCATGTAGAATTTCCTGCTTGTGTTATTTATGTTGTAACCACTCTGATCTCTGTATTTGCTGATATCAGTGTCACTGTTATGTCTGCGATTCTGTTGCACCCTGTGCACATTGGGGCAGTGGAGACTTCAACCGTGACCATTGTCATGCCACTGACAAAGAAGAGACGTGGAAAATAATGAGGATACATTCCAAGAAAGGGTTGCCTGTTGGCACCGTACCTAAACTTGGTCCAGCTCCTCCACTTGAAATTATTCGATTGGCACCTAATTCTTTATCACCGCATCAGGTCTCTAGATCACCTCGTCCATGCTCCTCATTGGGTCGTAGTCGTACCATGCCTAATAATAGAAATCCAGTTAGAAGCCACCTGCCAGAGTTTCAGTTGTCTAAGAACCGGTCGCAATCATGTTCAGTTTCAAATCAGTTGCTTGGTGTACACCATAATCTTGTTGGGAGGGTCAGAGTCCATAATGTTGGAAACGTAGGCCCCCAGGTTGTTTCTTCTCCTTCAACTTTCAAAAGAGTAGGAGCTGTTGGGGGCTCCTTGCCAGGGATCCGAAGTTCGTCAAATAAAAGTAGTTGTACTGGTCTAACTCCACATGGCAGAATCTCCTCACCAATGGCAACATCAAATGACACAAGGTGGCCGAATGTTCAATCCAGTGTTCCTCAGAACTCCTCCAAGCCCCAGGCTACATTCATTGGAAGTACTGTGCCTTACCAACCCCAAACATATGGTCAGCCTCTTCCTCCACCAACTCATAGCCAGTTTCCTCCCCCAACTCACGGCCAGTCTATTCATGAGCAAGGGAATCAAAGTCAAAATGATGGCCAGAATATCTATCAGTATGGGAATCAGAGTCAGGATACCACTCCGAGTATGTATCAGTACGGGAATCAAAATCAAACTTCCAGTGGGAGTATCTCTGTGCAAAGTAATCTAGGTGCAAGTGTTGCAGAGTTTGGTTTTTCAGATAGTAATTACAGTTGGGTAAATAATTCCAGTCAAACCATTCAGCAACCTCCAATTCAGCAACCTCCGGTTCAGCAGCCTCAGATCCATCACCCTCAGATTCAGCAACTTCCAATCCAGCAGCCTCCGATTCAGCAGCCTCCCATGGAAAATTCTCAAATTCAAAGCAACGGGCCATCTTCGGTCAAGGAGCAGTCTAATGATATCCCAAATTTCGATGGTTTGGACAAGGAATTTGAAAGCTGGCTACTGGACAACCCGTCTGTTCCAGCAGTAGCAAATGATTCTGTGTCGTCTCATCTAAATGTGCTGCCTCCTGTTCCTAGTTTTATGGAGACAGGTTTTGTGTTTGATTTTGAAACCTCCTGGAGTGATCTCGCGCAGGTATAGTCGACTGTCTCTATATTAGTGCTTCCCTAGAAACTAGAAGCTTTGCATAGGTATAGCGACTCTCAATTCTTGTGCTTTTGAAAGAAAGAAGCCATTTAACCCAACTTGTATATCGGCACAATAATTGTCCTTGCCGTTGCACGCTTGGTGTAGTATTTTTTGAGAGAATTGAGTAGTGTTGGTAGTGTATAGTCGTCTGAAATTCCATGTGTACAAAGTATCCCTAGGTTGGAGATGCTGTATAGAGGCTGGCTGTTGTTTACCCCATATCTTCTACTATTTATTTATCAATATGGTTGAATTGCAGCTAATATATATTCCTTCTTGCTTTCTCTGCCCTAACTTCAATTTGCCACACCAAATGATTCACAAGAAAAACACAGCTGGTTTTTCAATTTTTCCTTTCAATACTGATCCAACACCATACCAATTTCAACTCTAGTGTTCAAATTTCAGAAGAAACCCGTATTGGGGCACAGTAATACTTAATACAGAGATGGAAAAATATGGAACCAGGAAAACTCTACAATGCTACATGAACTTTAGGTATTTTAAGTTTGTAACTTGTTACAACAAACAAAGTGCAACCTCAATTACATGCAATCAGTTCTCGTCACCTTCAACATCCAAATTATCTATACACATTTTTCATTAGCAACTCTTCGAATAGAAAAAAAGGATGAAGTTAGTGGTCATTCGAGAAGTGCTTTGTTTGCTCAAAAGCGCTTTTGAATTTGAAGAAAACATATCCTACATATTAGTATATTACTGATGATCAGAAATTCAATTGTAATCGTTTCCTTTCAAAAAAAAAAAAAATTCAATTGTAAATAGACAATAGCACATGAAAAAGACATATCTTACGTACCATTTAAATGGTGTCAAACTCGATTTTAAGTAGACAAAGAAGCACATAAAAGACGCTTCTTAACCAAAACGCTTCCCAAACAAGAACTACAATAGCCTAGGCTGAAGGGCTTCCCAAACTTTGAACTCAACACCTAACACGAGTTCAGTCAGTAGTTTCTAGCACTTGGCAGCAGAACACCACCAGCAGCGGAGAAGCGAATTCAAACGCAAAACAATGGCGCTTTTGATGGAGAAAGGAGCCGAACCCCAAACCGAAGACGAAAAGGCCGACCTCGACGCCATCGCCGCCCTCAAAGAAAACGCCGCCGTTGAACTCAAGGTCCCTCCTTTATCTTTCCTTTCATCTCTCAACGAATACACAAGAGATTGACATGATCAAATCGTTCTTCGCTTTCTTCTCAATCTTAATATTTTTGGGGTTTTCAGGAAAAGGGTAATGAGCATGTGAAAAAGGGTAGAAAACACTTCGCTGAAGCTATAGATTGCTACACGAGAGCAATCAATCAGCAAGCTTTGAGCGACTCGGAGACCTCCATACTGTTTTCGAATCGAGCCCATGTGAATCTTCTGCTCGGTAACTACAGGCGCGCGCTTACTGATGCCGAGGAGGCAATCAAGCTATGTCCAACTAATGTCAAGGTGCTGGATTTTTAGTTTTTTCACTATGTTGGTTGGTTGTTCTGAGCTGGGTTTTGTTTGAAAAGTTTGAATCTTTGGTGTTTTGGGTGGTTTTAGTGATGTGGGTTTTGATTGGTAGGCCTTGTACCGGGCTGCGAAAGCGGCTTTTTCGTTGAGCTTGTTGTCTGAATCGATAGTGCATTGCGAAAGTGGGCTTAAGCATGACCCGAGTAATGAGGAGATGAAGAAGCTGTTGAGGCAGATTGAGTTGAAGAAGAATGAACAAGAACAGCGTGAGGCTGAGGTTTCCAAGGCTATTGCAGGAGCTAAGGTAATGGGACAATGCAGTTCATGGTTATGATTAAGGTGTTTGTGAATGTTTTCGTGATCACGTTTATTTGTTTGTTGAAACTATGTAGGACCTTGTTTCGGCGATAGAAAGTAGAGGCTTGAAGTTTGGGAAGGCAATGTATCAAGAACTTACTGGAGTACGGAAGCCTATGCTAGATAAGAATAAGATTCTTCATTGGCCAGTTCTTCTGCTGTATGCTGAGGTTATGTCCAGTGACTTTATTGAGGACTTCTGCGAGACTGAAATGTTGTCGGCTCATCTGGACATGATATCCTTCTTTTAAAAGTGTTATGTTACATTCCAAATCTGCTTTCCCAATGAGTTTTTCTATGTGGAATGCAATGATTTTGTATATATATGTGCATTTCGTTGTGTCCTGAACTTCCAAACATGTTCTCAGACGACAGCCCACCTTTGTCATGGGATCAGAGCCGCAATTACACCCGTGAAGCTGTTGAGTTGTACTACGAAGTAAGTCATTTTGTTTGATTATGATCTTGATATGTTGTGGCATAAATGTTGGGTTGACATGGACCACATTATCTGATTCTAGCGTACTGCTGGTACGCAAGTTGGTTATGGTAGCGTGATTAGATGTTAGGTTCCTCTTTTTGGTAATTGTTAGGATTTGATTTGATCAGAACTGGCTTGTTGAAGTGCACAGCTTTTCTTTTGTATTGCCCTATTGTTAGTTGAAGTAAAAGTGCAAGCAATAGAGCCTTATGGCGATTCTCTGAATCCCCTTGCATCAGATAGCAGGGAAATAGGTGCATGAGTGAACTTGTTAAACCTTCTATCTTCGTTCTTTTTCTGCCTGGACCTGTTTGATGCATGTCTAAATTATGACTCTTTTTCGTTATGTAAACAAGTAATATATATATTGTGTATCTTTAAAGGTGGCTTAGTTGTGCATTTTCTGATTCCTATGCCCTTTACCAGGCTGGTGCAGGAGTTTCACTGCCCAAGCCAAAGATTCTTCGTTATCTCCTAGAGGGCACTGCAGCTTCTAATGTGGAAGGCATCGGTGACAAGGAAAAGGATGCAAATGAGAAGTGGAATGATGGCAACTCAGCTGGTAGAGTGCCTTCAAATTTCTCTTTTGTCTGTATCTTGCATCAAGTGACAATTGCGCCATCTTTTTGTGTTATTATTTATTGTTACTGCATTGCCTCTGCATTTGGGCATTCAAATATTTTGCTAGTTATGACTTCCTGATGCACTAAGCCATAGCACATCTTACTTATGGCTGTGAGGTTGCTTGTTTCAAGCTCTGTGCTATTGTTGGTGGCATCTCATTATGGACAATTCAGTTTTTCCTTGTATTGGGGTTCACTAACTATCTGTACGCATGCTTTCACTTGACTGCAATGGATAGAATTTGCTTGGGGTTTTAGACAGGATATTGCCCGTTCTCCCGCTAATCTAAGCTCAAAACTGAAGACAGGAATGATACGCGGGGAAAAAGAAACAAGGACAGAACTGGCTAGGCTAGATTGAGCCCGGAGTTGGAAATTAACATACAATCTCTTAGCTCATTTGGAGAGCTCTTATTATTATTTGGGATTATTTGCTTAGTCCCACTGACTTCTGGATGAGACTTTGTGAGCTTGAAAAACTGTTTCAACTTCTAACCATTCAAGTTCCTTTGGTCTACTATCCAATCACTAATTGCAAAACATTATTCCGCCCTTTCCCCTGGTTTTACTTTGTTAGACAATATTATCTTAACTTCCTTCATCTTATATTCCCCAGGCAAAGGTTCCTCTAAATGGGTCAGAGTAAATGAAAGAAGAACACTTCATGATGTTCTACAAGAACCTAACTTCATTATTCCAGGAATCCCAGGTCGGTCTTTAAGAGATAGTTACTGTCAAATCACAGGCATATTCGTTTCGTTCTGTTCGATTTTTTTTCTCATCACAGTGGTTTGCTTGTGTTGTTGTATCTGTGCAGTGTTTTTCGTTGTTTCTAAATGCTCTAGCTTCTATAAAGAGTTCAAATTGGGGAAGTGGACGCCTCCATCTTGAGTTTCACGTTGGTTGGCTGTTGAAGATTTGAAAGGATGGATGATGTTTATTGCGAGAAAAAGCTAGTGATGGTGGTTGCGTATGACTCAGGAGTCAGAGTTTCCATTACACAAGAATGCAACCCTAGGAAGTCACATGCTTGTAGAGTTCAGATAACTTTCCTAATTGTTTGTATCATTAGTTGAGTGAGTTCTTGTACTAAAAACATGAAGACCCCAATATACACAAAACTTTGTTAAATCAAGTATCTTCTTCATTGTTTAGTCAAATCTTATGGTTGAGATATTTTCCCTTGTCAATGCTTCAATTTACACTAGTAACAACCAAACCGCAAGTGTTTGAGAATCTATGCAATAATTGCCATAGAATATTCAGACTGTTGATTAAAAAAAAATAGAATTAACAGACTGGATGCTAGGTAACAATATTTACAAAATAGGTGGACACTAAAACGAGAAAGTAGAAGCAAATGAGAGAAAAATTAGATATTTTCCCCTACAATTAAAACATTCATTGAACTTGTTTCGATTAATCCGAGTCTTTCTATCATACAACAACGTATATTACATACATACAACCCCTACATACATTCATAATCTAACAGTGATCATGATTCTACTCCTAGAAGAAATTGTAAACACGTTCCATCCAATGGTGAGGTATCTCATACGTTTCAGCATAATAGCATTCTCCGTGTACAGAAAGGAAACAGATTGGCATCATAACTGTGATCTCCCATATAGGAGGAGAGGAGAATCAGTTACCAATGTAGGGGCCTACGCGTATTTTGCGGGCATTGGTCTTCCATTCCACTCAGGAATCTAATAGAATCTCCTAATCTTAGTAAAATCCTCTCTCTGAATCTTTTAAAAACCCCTTCAACATTGCTCCTCCTTCTCCACAATTCCCAACCTCCCTTCCTCGACCCCCTCCGATGGCGGCAGCGATCTCCTGCTCAGCCTCGGCCCTCCAGCCCCTCTTAGGCCCCAACTCCACCGCCGCCGCCGAGTTCATCTGCGGCCAATTCGATGCCGTGTCGAACAAGTTTGTTGACACAGCCTATGCTGTAGACAACACCTACCTCCTCTTCTCAGCCTACCTCGTTTTCGCCATGCAGCTCGGCTTTGCCATGCTCTGTGCCGGCTCTGTCCGGGCCAAGAACACCATGAACATCATGCTCACGAACGTCCTCGATGCAGCAACTGGCGGCATCTTCTACTATCTCTTTGGATTCGCCTTGGCCTTTGGAACCCCATCCAATGGTTTCATTGGCCAACACTTCTTTGGCCTTAGCAAGTTCCCTTCACAGTCCTTCGATTATGGCTACTTCCTTTACCAATGGGCTTTTGCCATTGCGGCTGCTGGGATCACAAGTGGTTCAATCGCGGAACGAACCCAATTCGTGGCCTACTTGATCTATTCGTCTTTCCTGACTGGATTTGTGTACCCAATTGTGTCACATTGGTTTTGGTCTGCTGATGGATGGGCTAGCCCTGCTCGAGCTGACAATCTATTATTTGGATCCGGGGTAATTGATTTCGCAGGCTCCGGTGTTGTCCACTTGGTTGGAGGCATTGCCGGCTTATGGGGTGCTTTCATTGAAGGTCCACGCATTGGCCGGTTTGATCACGCAGGCAGGTCCGTGACAATGCGTGGACATAGTGGCACATTGGTTGTTCTAGGCACATTTTTGCTCTGGTTTGGTTGGTATGGATTCAATGCAGGTTCTTTCCTCAACATTTTGAAGGCCTATGGCGCGAGTGGATCCTACTACGGGCAATGGAGCGCGGTTGGGAGGACTGCGGTGACGACTACGTTGGCAGGATGCTCAGCAGCATTGACAACTCTATTCGGAAAGCGGTTGCTATCAGGCCATTGGAATGTGACCGATGTTTGCAACGGCTTGCTTGGTGGTTTTGCAGCAATCACATCTGGCTGCTCAGTTGTTGATCCTTGGGCTGCAATCATCTGTGGCTTTGTGGCGGCTTGGGTTTTGATTGGTTGCAACATGCTTGCTGAGAAGTTGAAGTATGATGATCCACTGGAGGCAGCACAGCTCCATGGAGGGTGTGGATCATGGGGGATTATATTCACTGCATTGTTTGCCAAGAAGGCTTATGTCAATGAGGTATATGCCGGGCAGCCAGATAGGCCTTACGGGCTTTTTATGGGAGGCGGAGCAAAGCTTTTGGCTGCACATTTGGTGCAGATTGTGGTGGTTGTTGGGTTTGTGAGCTTGACAATGGGGACATTGTTTTTCTTGTTGCATAAGTTGAAGCTGTTAAGGATTTCATCAGAAGAGGAGACGGCCGGAATGGATGTGACTAGCCATGGCGGATTGGCGTATGTTTATAGCGATGAAATGGAGATGAAACCTGGGTTCATGGACTCAAAGAGAGATCCTCCATCTGTTTGATCTGAATTCTGATGTTCTTGGTTCTTTTACCTCTTAAATTTAAGATGTAATATAGTTAGTAGTCGATAGGTAATTTCCATGTTGTTGCAAAGATGTTTCTCATTTCGATTAGTAGTTTGTTGATTTCAATAAAGATTTTCTTTATGTATTGGTTAGGAAATGACTAGTCCCCCTTGATGTTGTTCTATGTAAAGAAAACCTGAAAATATGAAATCACCATAAGAAAAAGATGCATTCTTCTGGAAACCCAAAAATATCATAAGTTTAGTGGATCTTTTTGGGGAGACAACGATGTTGGAGAGACAACTATGACCAATTTGAGATTGTGATAAAATTGGTTTTTTCATATAGTTGTGACAAAATTTGTGTTGTCACAAGGTTGTGACAAATTTGGTTTTGTCATAAGGTTGTGACAAAATAAGTTTTGTCATAAGATTGTGACAAATTTAATTTTGTCACAAGTTTGTGACAAATTTTGTTTTGTCACAAGGCTGTGACAAATTTTGTTGTCACAAGGCTGTGACAAATTTGATTTTGTTACAAGGCTGTGACAAATTTTATTGTCACAGGATTATGACAAATTTTATTTGTCACACGGTTGTGACAAATTTTGTTTTGTCACAAGGCTGTGTAATAAAATTTATTGTCACAAGATCGTGACAAATTTGATTTTGTCACAAGGTTGTGTGATAAAATTTATTTATTTTATCACAAGCTTGTGACAAATTTGATTTTGTCACAAAGTTGTGATAAATTGCCACAAAATAGAGTTTATCACAACCTTGCCACAAAAATGAATTTTGTTACAAAGTTGTGATAAAATTGAATTTTGCAACACAAAATTGATTTTGCCACAACCTGATCACAAAATTGATTTTGTTTGTCACAGAAATAAGTTTTGGCACACCATTGTCATATATTGTAGAAAGGGTCAAGACAGTTTTACAGTTGATAGAAGAAACAGCCACTTCGAATATATTACACACAGAAAACGAGCCATCTGTTCTATTGGATAAAGCAACGTTGTGGTATTGAACTTGTACGACCATAAGAAAATATAAAAGGAAGGTAGGACAAAGTTCCATCCCATAAGAAAGTTGGAATATGGCTTAAAAGGAATCCCTCATGCATCGGTAGAAAGAACACACCGGAGGCATCCCCCTTCATGCAGCAAATCAAACGCTTTGTTGATCTCCCCAAGAGTCAAAGTGTGGGTGATGTACTCATCCACTTTGATTTCCTGAAACGATCAATAGCATAATGTTATAACCTATATACTTGGTTCGACAGAATTCATGTTTTTCAATGTTTGTTGAAAGCAATTACCTTCTTCAAGTACTTTTCTACAAGCCAAGGAACCTGCGACCGGCTCTTGAAACCACCAAAGGCTGTTCCCTTCCAGACACGACCAGTCACCAACTGGAAAGGACGAGTAGATATCTCCTCTCCTGATGCCGCAACACCAACAATAACAGATGTTCCCCAACCCTGGAAATTGTTTGAACGACCTTAAGATGTGTTTTAAACACAACCATTTGAGCTACCAGTCAAAACAGCACTCACCTTGTGGCAGCATTCCAGGGCAGCCCTCATCACCGAGACATTTCCAATGCACTCAAAACTGTAGTCAACACCACCATCAGTGAGGTCAACAACAACCTGTTGGATTGGCTTATCATGGTCCTTTGGATTCACAAATTCAGTAACTCCAAAGTTCTTTGCTGCAAATAAGAAATTGTAATAGATGTAAACTTTAAAATGTTCATGAAAACCTTGCTAAAATAAATTCAAGAGATTGGTAGTGGAAACGCTACGATGCAGTGAAGATCCTTCGATAGGAAAACAACAGCAGAAAGAGAACCCTAGGTGCAGAATTTAACAATAAATTCCAAAAAGGCAAATTTCATATATGACCATTTTGACTACCCATTTCCACTTAGCTTCCTGATATTCTTAATTCCTTATTCCCTTAAAAATTGAAATCAACCTTTCATTTCATTTACACAGTGATAACAGCATTGTTCCACAGCATGTAAAAACAGTTCATCACAGAAATATGAAAACCGTATTTATGAACCTCTATCAAACTTCTTGCTATCAATGTCAATGCCTATTATTCTCGATGCACCAGCTGTTTTGGCACCCTCTGCGACCTGTCAAGTTATGACAATTAGTTCACTATAGGTCCTAACTCAGCACAAGATTACTACATTAATGTCTAATTAAAAACTTACAGCAAGGCCAACAGTCCCCAGTCCAAAAATAGCAACATTTGATCCTGCTTCTACTTTAGCTGTGTTCCAAACAGCTCCAAGACCTGGTACACAAAAACATACACATATGAATACTTACGAAAGAAGCATAAGAGAAGAATTATAGACATAAATGAACCCCAGAAGTATAGCAAAACAGCCATTACAATGCGAAGAAAAACAGGCCTCTTTACAGCTACAAACTTCTATCTTGTACTCCATAAAAAGAGGCCGTTTATGTGAAACATGGTGATGAACATTGCATGCAATATATGGAAACCAGATGCGTGATTTAACCACTGTCCAAATACATTAGCAAACTACTAGTATCCTTACCAGTAGGAACACCACATCCAAGAAGACATACTTTCTCCAATGGAGCTTTTGGGTCTATCTTTGCAACACTAACATCATGAACAACTGTGTACTGGCTGAATGTTGATGTTCCCATAAAATGATAGATGGATTTTCCATTTACAGAGAAACGGCTCTTGCGATCACTCATCATGACTCCAACTCCAGTAGCAGCGCGTACCTTTCCACAGAGGTTTGTCTTCCCTGATTTGCAAAACTTGCATTCTCCACATTCTGCCTGGTAACAAGGGATGACGTGGTCTCCTGGCTGAACATTAGTCACACCTTCGCCAATACTCTCAACAATCCTGCACCAAGATCAAGTAAGCCCCCATTTCAGCACCGAAGACACGGTAAACCATCAACACAACACTACATGCGTAGGTAACATACCCTGCAGCCTCGTGACCAAGAATACAAGGAAAAAGACCTTCAGGATCCTACATGGCAAATGAAGCAAAATCAATGTACAGTTCACTCTAATTGAAATTCATAACAAATCTACACCAATTTTCATCGTCATGCAAACGAAACTATCAACTAGAGTGCTGCAATTAGGAAATTTTTGACTTGACATCAATATAAACAATTCAAGCTCCTTATCACTGCAAGAAACCCTCTAAATGTACTTATCTTATGCAGCCAATTCTACTATACAATGCACGCCTAAGTACTTATATTATATTTTCCCATTATTAACAATGCTTCCAGTGCCAACTTGTTAGCATACACAGCACCTCTACATGAACAGGCAATCGAAAACTCAAACTCAGACGAGCCATCCAAATTCCACTTTTCTAAATATTCAAAACACAACAAAAGTTGAATACTTTACCATCCCATGCACTAAACTCAAACTAACTCCATTCACCCACCAAACAATAACAAAAGTTGAAAAGTTTACAATCCAATACACACTAAACTCCCACTAACTGCCGAACCCACAAAATTACTACCTAAACTGAATTGAATCAAGTGTAAAAGTTATCCAACAAACATAGTAAAAATGGAAAAGCTTTTACCTTGCCGCTCCAGGTATAATGGTCGGTGTGGCAGAGCGCGGTGTAGAGGATCTTAACCCGGACCTCCCCCGCCTGCGGCGGAGCAACCTCCACGTCCTCGATCACCAACGGCTTATTGGGTTCCCAGGCCACCGCCGCTTCGCATTCCCAATTTCAATTTGCACCCAAAAACCACAATCATTCACAACCCAAAAAGACCAACCATTTCGTGCATACGAAAGATGGAGAAAAAGAGAGTACCTTTGCAGGTGATGACTTGACCTTGAGTCGCCATGGATCTTTCTCAAACCACAAAAAACCAAAACGGAGAGATAGAGGAGGAGCAAAATGTTTGGATCGGAATGTGCAGACGACTGTAGAGTGTTTGTGTCGAGTGGACAAAACGAGCTCTAGTGGTGTAGCTATCATTGAAACTTCAGCGGCAACACAATCCATTGGGCCTTTCATTGAAACTTCAGACATATTTTGGGCTTATTGGAGACTTTCCAATGGTCCCTTACTTTTTGACACTAACACGAAATGATACGATATAAACAAGATTAAATGAGAGATATATTACAATTACGTACCATGTAGTTTAAATCAAATTTTAAAATCATATATGTACTTTATTTTTTGTATTTAAGTACTTTGTATTTTTAACATCTTGCAAACTTATTTTGTTGTTACTTGATCGTTAGTTTCACAATTAAAAATGTAGCACATTCTTCTGAAATGTGTTGGCAAACTTCAAAATGATAAGGATGATGATAATGCCTAGATGGAATCTTCGCTTTGATTCCGATAATTGACATTTTTCTATGAATGTGAAACTTACTCCTAAACTTATATGAATGAATATCGAATAGTTTTCAAGCATTCACATACACCTAGGCAAGTGTTTGTGACCAAGTCTTCCATCATTGATGTTCCAAACTTCCAAACCATGACGTTGATGATGATGCCTAGATATGTTTTGATCTATACAGATTATTGACTTTGATTGATGCAGAGTCTTGTTTCTTATGTTTCTTCAACAATCAAAACGTGCAAATATAATTTCTAATTGTGCACAACTCCATCATCATTTACAATGTATAAAATGTGCAGGCTAATAAGTCAAGTGGATTGGATCCCACGGTTCTCATCCACGTTTTTGTATGTGAACAATTTCAACTTAATATAGAGCCAAAACTTGATGGTTATGATAATCACTTTGTGCAATTTTGTATTTCAAATGGGCGGCCAAATTTGAAGAACTCCATGATTCTAATTTCATATAAAAATGTGTGATAAAATGAGGATTCAAGTCTCCTTTGTATTAGTTGGGATAAAAGTAAAACACAATTTTGTCTACTTAAACCTAAACCAAACACAATTTAGGATTATTCTGTTTGATTCAATTAGCAACTAAATCCTAATTCGTGTTTACCAAGGTGAATTTTTGTGCTTAAGAGACAGTGCGAGAGAACTATATACGAAAATGGTAGAATCATGTAACATATTCAAATGTTTCTATTATGGGTTGGATTCAATCAATTACCGATCAAAAATCAAACTAAACCAAACCGAAGTGACGTATTTGGTTTGGGTAAAATAGAAACTGATTTTGAAATGGTGATCTCAGTAATTGGCAGTTCGGTAAATCAACATTATAAGTTTGGTTTGGTTTTGCAAATTTTTTTTTAAGAAATGATAGTATTCAGTTTGATTCGGTAAAATTGATTGTTTAAATATAAGAACCAATACCAAACCACTGATAATCGGATCGATATAAAATTCTAAAATTCGGTTAGATTTTATTTCAATTCCATAAATATCAATTTGGTATTGATTCAGTTTAAGATTTCGGTAGAAAATCTCAGCACTAGTTTTTTAAACACTTATTACACATTTTGCCCCCTGCAACTCAGGTTGAGGGAACTTTTGCCCCCTTCAACTTAAAATCAACCTTTTGTGCCCTCTACAACTCATTTTGAAGGTTTTTTTTGCCCCCTTTTAACAGTTTCTGTCAACTTTCACTGACGTGGCAAACTCGTTCGTTTTTGTGACCTTCTTCTCCTTTCTCCTTTGACGCTCTTCTCCTCCACCACCAACTCCAAAAATAGGCAAAACCCATCTTTTTCCTCTACCCTCCTCTCCATCCATAATCTAGGATCTTATCGAACACATGTCGTACCCGATTCTGCTCTTGAAGCAGGTCCGAGCTGCCGCGGACGAGGCCGCCTCGTTCAAGAACGACTCTACCGAGGTCGGCAAGCTGGCCGATCGCCTCTCCCAGATAGGTGCAACGCACCGTTTTAGTTTATGTTGTATTTTTTTTTTGATTTATGTACTAATATTTACCTATTCTAATAATAATCTTTCTAATATTATTATCAAATATATATACCTATAAATTTAATAAAGTTTTGCTATTGTTAATTTTGTGTTAATTTTGCTATTTGGTTCCATACTAATATCATAACAATAAAGTATACATACAAATTTTATATAATTCAAATATCTACCTAAAAATTTAATAAAATTTTATTGGAGAAGTATTAATTTTGTGTTGATTTTTTGTGCAAATTGATGGATATATATATATATATATATATATATATATATATATATATATATATATATATACAGTTTTGCTAGGATGCGGACGTTCGGATTTTGTTAAAATCCGGATATGGTCTGAACGGTTGTTCCGTGCGGGTGGCCGTGCACAGGAGGGGTGGGGGAGGGGTGGGGGACGTCCGTATGGGTTAAACGGCAAGTCAAATCAATGGAGGACAGATTAAGTGAGTCTGACGACGAGAGCTAACGAAAGGCTCACCATGCGGGTGGCGGTGCACAGGTGCTGCACAGGAGGGGTGGGGAAGGGGTGGGGAATGTCGGTGCACAAGAAGTGTAGGGGATGGCAGTGCATAAAAGGCTCTCCACCAATGAAATTAGAGGCCGAAAGCAGCTGTCCATACCAAATCCGGATTTTAACAAAATCCGGATGTCCGTATCCTAGCAAAACTATATATATATATATGGGAGAGGATCAAGGGACACACCATTTTCAAAAACACCTTTTCTTAGCCGTTGGATCGGCAACTTTTTGTGGGGGGGAGGGGGGGGGGTGGGGGGGGTGGGGGCTATATTATATATATATATAGGGAGAGGATCAAGGGACACACCATTTTCAAAAACACCCTTTCTTGGCCGTTGGATCGGCAACTTTTTGTGGGACCCATTGATAATGGGTTCAATCCAAAGGGCAATAAAGGGTGTTTTGAAAATGGTGTGTCCCTTAAACCCGACATATATATATATATATATATATATATATATATATATATATATATATATGATATGCTATTGTGTAAATAGTTTATTAAAATAGTTATTCAATAACATGTCTGTTTTGGTCATTATTTACATCTTACGGCACTTTCCTAAAAATATTTATCAAATGCCTAAAACTGCTTTGGACCATCCAAAGCAATTTTGACAAAATGTTTACCAAACGTCAAACTGATTATCGCGAAAGCTGTTTTCGCGAAAGTGATTTTTCAAAAACACATTAATACCAAATTGGCCCTTAATACAATCATCCCACTGTGGTTGCACGTGGAATTTAACGTGAAAATTTGCTTGCTTGCGGAAAGTAGTGTAGAATATACCAAAAGATGCATACATTATAGCATCTCCACCGGGAAATCAACAAATCGACCGCGACCTCAGGCGAAAGGGGGTTTTTCGCCCGATCGATTCTTTAGTCAATTGAAAAGCCCAAGTAGTTTCCACCGGCAATTGGAAGGTGAGGGCGAAAGACGAGAGCAATTTCGGCTGGAGAGAGAAAAGCGGGAAGACGAGAACGGCGAAGAAACCGAGGAAAAGCAAATCACCCGCGGTTGCGTCCGAAGTCAATCCCCGACATCATCTGCGACCGCGAACTCGAACCAGTCCGATTCCTCGTCTGATTTGGCACGGTGGAGCTGGTTTGTCCGATTTTGCAGGCGATTGATGAAATCGCCCGTCCGATAACGACACCGGTGGAGATGCTCTTATGGACCTCCATGGACATGGCTGAAGCCAAGCAAAAAGGCCTGACAGAGTTAGGTCGGTATCTTCAACATCATCTGATTTCCAGTCAAACTGTGGCATTGCATCTTCCACTCATCTATCGCCACGTACTCCTCAGCGGTTGGATTTTCAGTCAAACTGTTTGACCGGTGAACAATATTTTTACAAATCTAGCTACATACACATCAACAATGATAGACAATTTTTAATGAACCACCAAGTCATACACAAACGAAGGCATGTATTTCTTACACCGTCTAATAAATTGCACATGGAATTTCCTCGACCTGCTTGCGAGGGACGTCCTATGCCGCATTTGCCATAATATTCTAGCAACCACTTACCAAATTAACATAATAATTCTAACTATGTTTTTTTTACTCTATTCAGAGAACTTGAATTCTGATTATAAAATATACATGAGAATGACGGAGTTCAAATTTAAATAAAATTTAACAAAAGTAGTTGAATTTTTTTTGTAATTATGAAATGTCAGTATTTCACGGCTCTAGACTTATAAGCATGCACACAAATTGTATGAATATTGTGACATATGTGGAAAGTCAATGGTAAATAATGAGTAGAACTTAGAAATACCGATGTCTTTGTCCCCTTCCCTATATATTAAGGTTTCTTATCCTTCTCCTTCCTTGTAAAAGATTCCCTTTTCCTATACCTTCTCCAAAATCCCCACAAAAACAACACATGTAGCCAAATATCAAACTGAAAAAAGATATAAATTCTTCCCAACACTCATTTACTTCCTCTTCTGAACAACAATAGTACCACCACTGTTCCCTCTTGTACTTCCATGGCTGCAGAGCCCTGCTCATCATCGAGTTCTTCATCATCAAACCTCAACATCACAGTTGAAAAAAACCCTTCCGAATCTCGCCTCTCCCAATTGGACATCAAGTGCTGGCCCAAGTGAGTCTCCTTCTCCTTTTGAACTTGAGGTTGAATGTTTCTAACCAACTGAGTTACGAGCCGCTTGCCTGGCTCTGTCTACATACTTGACTAACTTGGGTTTTGTGTTGTTAATTTTGGAAATTATGTAGATGGGGATGCTCACCAGGGAAGTACCAGCTCAAGTTTGATGCAGAGGAAACGTGTTATTTGCTGAAGGGCAGAGTGAAGGCATATCCAAAAGGGTCATCAGAATATGTGGAGTTTGGTGCAGGAGATCTTGTCACCATCCCAAAGGGCCTCAGCTGCACCTGGGATGTTTCTGTTGCTGTTGACAAACACTATAAATTTGAATCATCGTAGAATTCTGAATCCATTTCTTCAATTTCATCAAGTTATTCTTTACAGATTTATTGATATTTATGGGGTTTTTAGGGTTTGTTTGGTTGATTTTAGGGAATCTAGTGGTAGTCAAAGAAATGAAAGCAATTAGTCAATGCATGTCCCAATGGAACTAATCCTCTTTTATGTCTTGATCTCTGCTTTTAATGTTCCTTTGACTGGTCAAACTGGATATTCTAGAAAAAAGGAAGGGCAATTCCATCCTTTTATGTAGGGAATGATTTCGACACCCATCTGTTTCCCAGTTTTACTAAGGGTGAAAACACAAATTTTCTCCGCGCCGGACTCCTTAGCGTCCGGACCGCGTCGGATCGCACGTCTCAGCCGTCAGATCAAGATTTAAATCTTAATCTGACGGCTGAGATTACAAGTCCAGCGTGGTCTTGTGCTAAAGGGTCCGGCAGAGAGAAAAACCCATCACATTAAACAACCTGTTTATACTGTATCCTTCTATATATTTTTTTTTTAAAAAAGCACAAACCCTTATAATGAATGTGATTCGATCAACTGATTTACCAATCGTTAAATTACGTTTGTATTGAATATAAATTTGTTTAACTTAACCAAATCGTTAAATTATGTTCGTATTGCATATTAATTTGTTGAACTTAACCGTAGGATGAGATTCGTATATACCTGGGGGGTGTTAAAGCAAGAAAACGCTTACCCCAAGTCATTCACAAAATCACATCTTTTCTGGTAGTGGACAACAATCACCAATCCAAGTAAATGAATGGAAAGTACAAAGTCAATTTGTCACTTTGAAAGTACTAGGTTAAAGGGATGGTACATTTGCAAAGGACCACAAGGTTGTCTCTGGGTAAATGACTTCAGATCCCACTCCTTGGCTGGATTTTTCACCCGTTCATCTGAAATTTTTTACGGCTGTCAATGCTGCATGTTTCGTTTAGTTCGTAGACAAATGAGCTTTTCTTTTCAGAGAAATATTCTAACTTGAAATACAAAATTATACTTTTACTATTTTACATCTTCCATTGAAAACAATTTCAACTTAAAATGTCTATCATTCGATCAGACATGGTTGTATGCACAGCACGAAATTTCCATCTCGCTTGTCATCATCACCAATATGTACATAAACAAACACAGCCATCAATCTGGATGAAGTTGATTGCGCCATGAACCTTTCAAGCCTCGCGCTATGTTTCGCGGCTGATGAACTTTCAGAAAACATGTTTGGAGAGAAGCACATAGAGCTTGAACTATGTGGCTCCAACTGCAGAAGCTGTTTTAGAGTTTGCTTTGCAAATCTGTACATTTTCTTGGATCCTAAAACCACCAACCAAAGCACTGCGCCTCCGTCAATCCCTGCATTCAGAGCACAGAACTGGTAGGATAAGTACTCCGAGAATTCAGAAATTGCATCGCTAATAAAAACTTGGCACATGTTCTAGCCAGCTTCTAGAATTTTAGGCTCTTCCATATTACTAGACATGAATAAGAATGCAGTTGAACATAAAGAATAAGCATACAAGTATTCTAAAAGAATGCCTACGGTGTTTAGATCTGAAGAACTCTCAAATGGATGATGTTATACCCATGTATCTATGGCAAATAATAGCATGATCAAATATTGTCACCAAATTAAAGGCCACAGAGAAAACACATCAAGAAACATAGAAAGGAAAAAATAGGCAACCACCTTGTTTACTATACATCAAATGCTCTATTTTCTTCTGTCCTTTAATTCAGTCCATCAGAATTTTCACTACGGGCACCATTAAACTGGAGTACCCTAAGCTTCCCTTCCTGCGAATTTTAGAAAATTAGCACTGAAAGTGGGACAGAGTACAGCAGATTGATAATTTCAAATTTTCTGACATATCAAAAGCACACCTTGGTTCCATACGCCAGACCTCCACCAGCAAAGGGATGAAAGCAGGCCACATTAACCTCATCCTCTGCACTCGGAAGTACTCTTACGAGTTCCATATCCGAAACTCTGTAAACCTAAATAAAGAAAGAAATTCTGATTATTGACAGTTGGACAAAGTCAAATTCCAATAACTTGTACAAGGTCTGTCAGTCTGTATCTTTATCATGTCTACATAGACAAAGCATGTGCCATCAAAGGCGCTTTTTGCTAACTAAAACTTCACAAAAGAACAATAATCAATAAGAAAGTGAGATAAAACAATAGATCTACTCAGTTATCGACCAAGAGGAAAAAAATCTAGAAGTTTACCTCAAGAACAGTGTATATAGGTAAGGTGGTTTCCCCGTCAATGACAATACTTTTCATTAGTGAACCATGGCGTCGACCATAGGCAAGTAATATGTGCTCAGACGTGGGTGAGAACTGCAGGAACAACAGAACATATAGAGGTTCAACTCATAATAAAAGTACCCTTTCCATCATACATAAAAGAAAAAAAGAATAGTTTAATATTGTTCAAGACTATAGATGGGTAAGCTAATGAGCTTTCACAAATAGAAAAACAGAAAAGTAGTCATCGTCCATATTAAACGAACCTTATCATGTATACAACAAGACATCAAAGATCCAAAGCATAGTAAAAATGAGTCCAATGTAATAACAGCATGACGTTTCAGCGAAGAAATAGAAACAAAAGCAGGTAGGAGACAAGTTTCATACAAAACTAACCTGGATTGACGTCAAACAATGAGCAGCTCTAATAGCCCGAGATACAAGTATCGAACCAAATCTGCAACAGAAAAATGAACAATTCATACATAAGATATTGATAAGAAAACAACGGAAATAAGAAAGAAAAGAGTCGAGAAAAAGCTAAGAATTTTACGTTGCCTCCTCAAGTGAATATATGCGAAGCTCATACATGACTTGGTGTGCTGAGATTGGGTGCCGAGTTGGGGATGTTGCAAATCCAGAATCCTGATGGACTAGACTTTGTAGTCCAAGGTCAGTTTCCGTATGAGGAAGCATACACGCTACACAGGCTGCTAAAAATCTCCCACAAGGAGAGAAATGGGTACCCATTTCACTGCAAAAGCATATGCAGCCAAAAGCAGCAATTATTGACATAATAACAAGCGAAGTAGAAGCAACCACAACCAAAGTTCTCCAAATAAAACTTTCATTGAATGAAGATGTTACTGTTAGATGACAATGCAATCAGATAACGAATCCATATACAACCATGAGAAAAGATTGTCATGTCCACCAAATGCTGAAAATCTAAAACTGGAAAAAGAGAAAAGAATGAAAAGGCACACCGAAATACATACCTGCAAAGAACAGCATGGGGAATGGTCAAGCGACATCTTTCATCATTCAACAGAGCACATGGATCTTTTATATCATGCGACCAAATTCTTAGTTTCACAGTGCATGGCAACTCTGCAGCTGCTGTTGCAGCCAGAGATGTAGCAATTTCAGACTGGATCCTACTTATTATGGGTTGAGCATCATTCCCATCATGTAGGGTATATGAGGAAGTATCGTGATGCCCATATGCTGGTATAGAAACATGGGAGTGCGGATGATGTTGCTGAAATCCAGATCTTCCAGAATCCCCAGACAGGTTGGTGCTTGAAGAACCGATATGGTGAGTTAAATTGTTAATTCCACCAAGATTGAGAAGACGCATTGCGGGAAAGCTAGCTTGGGTTTGACCCGTTAACCATCCCTGGAGAGAAGGCAGCTCCCAAAATGCTGGATCTCTATAAGGAAAAATACTATGAGGTTGCCCTAATGATACGTTTCCAGGTACTATGTCACTAGCGGAATCTGTAATGTGTCCGTGCTGGCTTTCCCCTATAGCCTGCATCTCATCAGTCTCCATTGAATCTTCTGTGCGGTTGCCAATTCCAGTTCCATTCAGGAAAGAACTATCTGCACTCTCTTCAACATTGCGATGGGCAACGGTTAGATCTGATGGAAATGACTCTTGCTCAGTTGCATTTGCTTGAAACTGCATTGAAACAGAAGAAGTGACTTGTATGTTATCTGAACTTGCGGGCCTGTTTTCACCCTGCATTTCTATTATTGGGTCATCTACAAAGACGAAGGGCAAGGCCGTAAGTGGTAGTTCAGCAGCCAAACTAAGACGTTCGCTAGGATGAACATTTGCCACAAAAACAGCAGGAGATTGATATTGCAAATAGCCAGGAAATGTTGGTTGTGTCATCGGGGAATCTGAAGAGTCAAGATCATTGACCTGCATATCAGTTTAATAATGTAACCAATAGGATAGCTCAGTGTTTAATCTTGTAAAGAAACCTTCTGGGAAATTACCTCAGCAGTTAAGAGTAATGGAGCAGCTTGGGGGTGAAAATGCACTGCTCTAAGTGAACGCAATGTTCTTAATACAATGTCTGGAGAGGAAGCTTCCCCTTTGTAGTTCCATATGTATAACTGAAACAGGATTTTGTATGTCAGTGTTAGTAGATCTACACACCCATACAAAAGTAGGATGTACCATATACTTATAATAAAACAAATAGCCACCTTGTGTCCTGATGCAACAGCTAGGAGTTCCCCTTTGGCATGAAAAGCAATAGATGCAATGGGTCGATCTGGGGCAAGTCAGCAAACATATGCACCATATCAGAAGTTAAGGGAAAATGTACAGCATGTCGAAGAAAATGTGCAGTTACATATTAAACAAGGCATTGATGTTTTGAGCTTACAGAAATCACAAGATCCTGTGCACTCAGATGTGTTTAAATCCCACAAGCGAACTTCATGATCCAGACTTCCACTGGCAATTATTTGTGGATGCAAAGGGTGGAACCTAACCTGTAAGAGATCCAATACTCACACTCAAATTGTTCCATATGAACAGAATACAAGCTTCACACTTCCCCTAGAGCTATCCATTAATTAAATAAACTTGCTTTTTTACATAGATTACAACCCTGATTAAGTACTTCATAGATCAATATGCAAATAATACCTCAGCATGTAAAAAATTAGCAAGAAAAGTAAGAACAAATAGACCTCTTATTATACAGGCCAAACTTACCACCCAGGGTGTCCTTCTATGACCAATCAAAGACTTTAAGCAGCTTCCACTTCGGCAATCAATTATCTTTACTGTGTGGTCGCCACTGAAAGTATCAAAAAGTTAAGACATCGATAATATACGGAACTAATCTAGTATTTACAATGTAAACAACAGAATAGATTGACAACTTACTGTGTAGAAGCAAGTGTTCTTCCATCAGGACTGAATGCTGCTGCAATAGTTGACCTTGGAGTAGACATTAATTCACAATACTTGGCTGACAAATGCCGCAGTGACTCAGCTTCAACCCTGAGAGGATGATAAGCCATATATTTAAAAAAATACGACATGGTCCCTTTGGTTACCTTACATAGAACACGCGCGAAGTCTCGCACAAAAAACTGCTTAATAAAAGTTTAAAAAGAGAACTAAGATACCATGAAAGAAGGCCACGTTTTGCATCTCTTGTTACTTCACACTTCGGCCCAAAGGAGGAACCAGATTTCCTTTTCGAAGTTTCTCCCCACCGTTTTCTGATCACATGCTTGGCCCTAGGAGAAATCTCCCTCCGCGCTACCAAGCCAACCACATTTCTGCCACTAACAGAATAAAAAACTTCACATATTCAAAAGTACGTTCTATTTACTTGATCCTCAACACTTATCCGAAAACGGAAAACTTCAAGTAATCAGTAAAATTGGGATGAAATAACAAACAAAACAAATTCTAAAATACGAATTCAGGATATCGAACTTAAACTAAACATAATCATGTTATTGGATTGGAGTTTTCTAGATTGCACTACAACTTAAATTCATCAATGTCATTCAAATCAAGCTTCAGTACTAACCAGGAAACCGAAAAAAAAAACCGAAAACACAAAAACAGTAGCACTATGCAACAAAAGCATTAGCTATCAAATTGTATAAGCTGTATACAAAAAAGCATCATGTAAATAAATGTCAAACTCCGTAATTACCAAAAACTCCGTAACTACCAAGGCATGTAGATCGAATTCCATCAAGCAAACAAACAAAGAAAGTACAGAACCGTAAATAAATGCACGATAGATTGAGGATTTCGAATTCCGACCTGGAGTGACGATAATCGGACGGTGAGGCCTGATCGGAAGGTCGTGACGCTCCCGCCGCCATTGCAAGGTCGGACTTCATCGGAAATCGAGGAATTGCGTGGAATTCGAGGAATCGGAAATTCAAAGCTTTCGCTCTCGCGATCTCGACGGCGGTGCGGCTGTTTCGTATGTGTTGCGTTCGATCGATAGTCTGATTTTGCAGAAGCCCATTAGGGAAGACAGCACTTGTTTTACCAAAGTACCCTTCTTTCTATTACCCAATCTCAACCGTTCATCTGAAGGTTCGGAGGGGTGCTGTTGCGGCACGTCAGCCTAGGTTTCTATTATTTGAGAATATAAGAACCGCGTTATGCGTGTGCAAAATTGTACAAATAATTTTAAATATATTAGGGATATATATATAGTTTTGAATTTACATAATTAACCCTATTAATTAAATTTCTTCATTACATATAATCTTGTACATTTTGATTATGTTAGAGATATATATAGTTTTGAATTTACATAATTAACCCTATTAATTAAATTGGTTATATATACTTATAAGGGCACATGCGTCTTTTCTTCATTACATATAATCTTGTGCATTTTTTAATTTACATAATTGTCCCAATCATAAAGTTCATTTTATTACATAATATAAGCTCATGAGGGCACATGCGTCTTTTCCTTTCCTTAAGCCCTCTTTCTTTAAATATAGTATAGATAAGAACCGCGTTATCTTATCAATCTTTTATAGGGTTTTTATCACAAATGGTCACTGAACTTGACAAGTGTTATCACATTTCATCCTTCACCTTTTTTACTGCGACTTTCATCCTCCAAGTTGCTTCCACTCATCAATGTTGATACTTCCGTCCATTTTTTCCGTTTAGGGTGCCTATGTGGCAGTTGGCGGGTCCCGCATAACCAATAGAAACATGCCATGTGTTCTACAAATAGTAAAAGAAAATCAAACCCCACAAAACAAGAATTCTTGCCTTCTTCGTCCTCTTCTCTTCTGCAAAACAAACCCGGAGCAAACCAAGGTAGTCTGACTGGATCGACGAGGATCCTTGCTATTGTTTCACCACTAACGACGGCAACTGGAGGTCATCGGCGCAAATCCTCCGTGACGGAAAGCTGCGCACCGTCGATGTCCAAGTTGACTCGCCGATCCGGTGCTTCTTCGCTTCGGATTGGTTTACCGTGAGGGACTTCGGTTGGCCGAGAGGCCTGAAATCAAGCAACGACGATTGTCTGAGAGACCTGAACTGGGAATCGGTCTTGATCGGCGACGGTGAGCATCGCCCCAATAGTCTTCATCGAAGACGCCGTCGGAATTGGAGTCGGCAGGAGCAACAGGAGCCTTCGACTCGGGCTTCCGCAGCCTCAAAAACCAGCGAGCAAGCTCGAGGTTTCTCTTCGGTGACAGAAATTGGTCGGAGCAAAAGCTCACAAAATTCGGCGATGAAGGACACCACCTTCAATTATCATCGCCAACATACTGCTTTTCAAACCCCTTATCTCTCTGGAACTTTTCCACGAGAAAACTCCATAACCCATTATTGCCACTCCAAATTCCTCACTACCCAAGATTACCCCAACTCCATTTTCTCTCATTTCCTTCGGAAAATCACAATTCTGAGGTAAGAGTCAACAACGTCGTACTTCGAAACCGAAACTACTTGTGTTGTCGGCCGCAAAGCAGCGGGTTTGGGTTAGCGAGAAAGAAGATGAAGTATCAGGAAGAGGAAGAGCTGTCGTTTTCAGAAGACGAGTCGTCGTTGTTGTCCTTGAGCGAGAAGCCTGATAGAAACATGGCTTTGCCTGGATGAGTATGAGATTGAGGAGCTTGACTACGCGACGACCCCAACCACCAAAGCGGTAAAAATTCTATCTTTTTTTTCTGGGTTTCCTTATTTGAATTTCTAAAGTTTTGTGTTTTTTTGTTGTGCTGGTTTGTGAATTTCATTATATTTTTGTGTATTTGTTAATACAATACGAGAGATATTGGATGTAAATTATGTTCGGTTGAATGCAGGGTATGTGGCTGTTCTGGGAAAGCCAAATGTGGGGAAGAGCACGCTTTCGGATCAAATGGTTGGTCAAATGTTGTCCATTGTTACTGATAAGCCTCAAACTATGCGGCATCGAATTCTCGGTATAAGCAGAAAAAATGGCATGTTTTGCAGAAGAGAAGAGGACAAGAAGCAGGGATCTTGTTTTGTGGGGTTTGATTTTCTTTTACTATTTGTAGAACACATGGCATGTTTCTATTGGTTATGTGGGACCTGCTAACTGCCACATAGGCACCCTAACAGAAAAAATGGACGGAAGTATCAACATTGATGAGTGGAAGCAAGCTGGAGGATGAAATTGACAGGAAAAAAGGTGAAGGATGAAATGTGATACACTTGCCAAGTTCAGTGACCATTTGTGATAAAAACCCATCTTTTATATAATCACATGAACTTAGAGCATCTCCCAAAGACTCTATAAATATGAATCTACAAATTCATCTTTATGGACCTATGTGGCACTTTGTAAACTAAAATTTGTGAAATAAAAAATTTGTTTTCCAAAAGACTCTACAAATTTATTGTTTTATTGTTAGTTTATTTATTATTTAAATTGTAAACTTTTTGTTGGCCTTTGATTTCGTTTTGGGATCCGTTCTAATAATAAAAAATGTTTGTGGACAACTCCACAAAGTTTTAGATTTGAAGAATAGTCCACAAAATTTTGAATTTGAAGAGTGTATTTGTGGAGTCATTTGTTGTTTTTTCTGTTTTTTTTTTTTTTTTTTTTTTTTTTTTTTTTTTTTTTATTTTTGTTTTTGTTTTTTTTTTTTGATTTTTTTTTGTTATTTTTTTTTTATTATATTTTTTTTTTTTTTATTTTTTATTTTTTTTTTTTTTTTTTTTTTTTTTTATATTTGGTCTCTTTTGTTGTTTTTTTTTTTTTTGTTTTTTTTTTTTTTTTTTTAAAAAAAAAAAAAAGAAAAGAGTTGTTGTTTGTTTTTTTTTTTTTTTTTTTGTCTTGTTTATATTTAATTATAACCAAGTTGAACAATATACGAAATCTATTACAAAAATAATAAATAGGGCTGATATCATAGAGGTCCAGAAATAACACCCTAAATATCTAAAAAAGACATAAAAGATGTTAAATATCCATATAATCCAAAACCAATGCCAAATCAGCAAAAGTATCTAACTCTCTTTAACGGAAATCATCTTTCTCTCTCCTATTTCTTATTTTTTTCAATTTTTTTGTATTTTTAAATTAAACATAATTTTTGATATAGAAATCGTAATGAAAATTCGTTTTCACCAATTTATTCGTAAAAGTGATATCTACATTTTAAGATCCATATTGAGTATATTTTTTGCAAAAACAATTCGGAAGTTTTACATGCAGGAGACAGGAAATGTCCTTTATAGAGAGATAGTTAAGTGTCTCTGCAAAAATAGTTATGTGTCTCTATAAAGACAGTTATGTGTCTCTAAAAAGACAGTAAAGTGTCTCTATATAGATAATTAAGTGTCTCTCCAGAGACAGTTAAGTATCTCTATAAAGGCAGTCGAATATCCTCAGATAGAGACAGTCGTCTGTCTCTCCAGAGACATCAATCGTGTGCCTCTATAGAGAGTTACTATAGAGAGTTAAAGTGTCTCTATAGAGACAGTCGTTTGTCTCTGCAGAGACAGTCAAGTGTCTCTGCAAAGACAGTCGCCTATTTCTATAGAGAGCTCTACAGAGACAGTCACTCTACAGAGATAGTCGCTTGTCTCTACAGAGATAGTCACCTGTCTCTGCAGAAATAGTTACATGTCTCTGCACCAAATTCAAAAGATAATTTGGCCATGGAGATGGAAAGTGAAGCAAATGGAAAAACACAAACACAAAACAGAAGAAGCTGTCTGAGCCGTGTAGATTTCCTCAAAGTGTACATTGAAATTCTTAAACCTCTCCCTTCAAAGCCATCTTCGAAGCATTACTCGTGCTCCCGAAAATCCCTTCATCTTTCAAACAAGACAAGACCTTACCCAGTAGCATGCTGCAGCACCTGGCCCTGCCGCTTACGAACCCATTGATCTCCCAACAGCTTTCTAATCTCAGAATCCTTAACCTTCTGCACTATGTACTGAATGTTATTCATCAAGAACACAGCCTGCATTGCTCCATCATCATAAACTCTAGACTTCTCTTCCAGATTAGACTCCAAATTCGATATCAACACAAACAACCTCCGCCCTATCGGCGACATACTTTTAATACCCAAATCATCATTTGGCAAGGACTGTAGCTCCAACTCTTCCTCTTCATCATATACACACAAAAGCTGTCCCTAAATACAAAACTTTTGGAACCCTATAAGAAGTCTGATTCTCAGCAAAATCATCGAATTCGAGACAGCCACAGGTTGGTTCTGGTGCTCCCTGCTCCGAATCGACGCACTCGACTCAAAAGAAGTGGTCCCGACCCGAGTCAAGTACCCGGACGGCCCCGGAGCCGACACGTGTCCCGATTTCGAGGAAGACCTCACTCTAAGCTGGATATTAATCGACCAGGTGGGGCGGCGGGGGATGAACCTGTTGAGCACACGACGGTGTCGGTGCAGCGCCTGGCTGAGAGCGAGGTCACGCGCGATTTGCTTCGATTTTGCCTGGAGAAAAGGAAGGAGGAGACGCCGTCGCCACCAAATGGATCGAGAGACCCTCAAACACTACTCCACCGACGGCAAGGATTTCACCATCCTCATCGGCGTGGCGGCGGAGACCGAGCCGTGGGCTGTCACCAACGCCGTCCAATTTCTCCTTCGCCATCGCCAGAATCACCGTCTCTAGATGAGCTCGGTTGGGTTCGAACCGCCAGTCCTCCGCCGTCGAGCCTGACCCGCGTGAACAAGACATCGTGGTCGTCGCCTCCGCCTCAGCACCGACGCGAACGTCTCGACTTGGCACGTGAGATGTAGAGGGGGAGAGAGAGAGAGAGAGAGAGAAAGAGAGAGAGAACGGCATTGAAATCGGAGAAGAATCTGTGGGCTAACGGCGTGCTAACGCTGTTAATTTGCTTTTGTTCTAACTGACATTGCTGCCAATGAAATTTTGCCACATTAACTACTTGGATTTTTTAGATATTATAAAAAATTTGTGTATTTTTTAGATATAAAGAGTTTTATCTAGTACTTTTTAGATATTATTTCTAATAAATAATTTCAAGCTCATTAACGAATAAGAGATTGAGAATCACAAAAAACTATATATACTGGATGTGAAGAAAGGAGATGTCATCTGTTCAACTTCAAATGAGCTTCTAAGGTTCACTCTTTTTCGATAAACTGGATCCCCATATACGGATAGTATGATCATCACTTGCCGATGCCAGCATTTGAGGCCTTCGATGATTCCAACTCACACAATTGACAGTCATTGAATGTCCACACAATATCTCAATCGGTCTAGAATTTCGCCGGTTCCAAATGTAGACCTAGAGAAGAGAATCATTTCGACTGGTAAGGTTCTATTTGGTGGTACACAGGTTCAAGAATGCCATGCATCTCAGCATATCTATAGGCAAATTCTCAAATTTGGGAAGCATACCTGTGAGTTCTCACTACCGCTGGCAATGAATGTACTATCCACTCCACCGAAGCAGGAGCGAATCACATACTTGCTTTGCTGGTGGCCCATATACTTGAGCGGCCTCTCCCACTCCCCGGCAACATCCCACATATGAATCTCCTCGCTATTTAGGTTGACAATAAAGAACTTACTATCTCCAGAAATTGAAAGTGAAGTAATTGAACGGTCTTCTGAGATGACTCTTTCGGCATTTGTCACCACATTCAATATCCGAATTTCTTTATCCGAGAAAATGCTGATTAGATTTTCCCCATTTTGTGTGACAGCAAGATCTAAAATCTTGGGCATTCTCATCCCTCTCCACGCTTTTAACTCATTGCCATCACAATCCCACATGTAAATGCCTTTTTCAGGGTCAGAACTGCCACAAACAAGTCGCTTTGAGTCGGGAAACCAAGCACATGAGCTCACAATGAAGCCAGGATCTCCAAAGGTATGCTTGCATGTACCTGTTTCAACATCCCATAACTTTAGGACTTCAGCATTTCCACATGTAAGTAACTTTGAGTCATCAGGGCTCCACGCTACAAAGGATACCGGATTCTGGTGACTCAGTAGGGTATGCTTTAATGTCACCGTACCATCCTCTAGTACCTGGTTCAAAATGCAGAATCAATGTCACAACCCTAGCACCTTGGCGGCAGGTATGTCCATTTTCCATGATCAAAATTATATTAAGATTGGCACTGTAACTTTGGCAACAATATAATTGCTTTTACTGCATTATCAAAATATGAGCAGAGCAAACAGACAGTTTCAATCACGCATTCATCCACGTGGCCCGGTGTATTAAATTCATGTAGCTTTAAGAATAGATTCATTCATTCATCTCCCCCACTAAAACAGAATTAACCGTTTCTTTACTTGTTTGTTGTGACAGAATAAACTTTTCGATTTATCAAATTTGAACAATCTATTAACTTTTCTCATTTTCCACTAAATAAGTAAAATATCTGCCCATATCGGTTAATATATTCATCTTCAAAAGTCCAATTCTAGCACGAAAGCAATGTTCAGTGAAACTGATACTTCTGAATTGTAATACAAATCATACCGGCTATAATGCTCTAGTACCTTCCATATGATTGCTGTGCAATCACTTGACGACGATGCTAAGTACTCCCCATTATGAGAAAACTGAACAAACCAAACTTCATTCTTATGCTCAGTCAAAATCTGCACCAGTGACAAACAAGAATCCATGTGTATCTCAGCAATCCATAGACACAAATTTTCGCAAAAAAAGTAAGTAAAACACTAGTAGCATAGTTTTTGAAGACTGACTCATTGTGGCTGCAAAATCGCACCTGAACAGTCTCTGTTGGGATTTGATCCCTACTACAGCAATGGTCTGCATAAAGTGAAATTGCATCGGACAAATTGTGATACATACATGAATCAATCTGGGACAATACAACAGTTTCAACTATATCTTCCAGCCTGTTCTCAGGCAGCGTAATTGGTGGAGGAAGCAATTGTTTCAACTCTTGCAACAGTTTTTTTCGCGATTCATGAACAGCATTATCATCTATATTACTCTCCATTTCCTTCAAGGAAAGGACATCCCGAGCAAGGTTGTGAACCTTCTCTCTGTCCACCTGCAACGCCGATACCTCTCTCTGCAAAACGGCCACAGCCAATTTCTCATCCCCACAATTCAAATACTCCAAAAAACACTGTCTGAATACAAGAAACAAAGCAGCAGCTCTTGTGTCATCCGTCAAATCCTTAATAACATTAATGGTATCAACACAACCGTCCCAATTCCCGCTTGATATCTGCAATTCCAACAACCGAAAATCATCGGATTCACACGAAACTCCAGACTCCAGCTCCAAGCATGACGCAGACTTCTCATAGCCAAATGAACGCAGGCATTGAATCATGATCCTTACAAACTCATGCTTCTTAACTAGCCCTTTCGAACCGAGCCTAGGCGAACCCTCCATTAGCAATGGATTTTTGACCTTTTACATTCAAAGATCCCCATTTCTTCTACCAGCCATCATAATCCCAAAAGAAACAAACACTCTACCAAGCGCAAAAGGAGCAACCTTTACCAACTTCACACCTCTAAAACCGAAAATTCGAATCCCCCCCAAACATACAAAATCCCAACTTTACACCTCTAAAACCCAAAACCTTCAAATTTTTACTGAAACAACAAAAGAAGTAAAAAACCAACCACAGTGTAGCTCTCAAAATTAGTAATAGCTATCTTCAATACCCCAATCCAAAAGAGATTCAAAAAATTGGTAAAAATTTCAACGAACCCACAACAGCTCAAAGCTGAACGGAGATAACCGACACGACGGAGGTCGGTATCGACAAGAATTAACCGAACCCAGAGTTTGGAGCTCGAAAAATGAAGAAACGAACGAACAAACGAATATTTATGTGTAAAAGCGATGAAACATACAGAGCTCGAAGCGCGTGAAAAATGAATGCTTTTGAGAATTGAAACAGGGGAATGACTGACCAGAAGATACTGTCGGCGGCGCGACGATGATGTTCGATTGAATTAAGGAAACAAGTTTGTGATGTTGGAAAAATGGCGATTTGTTTGAACTCTAGTATGAGTAGAAAGAAACAGTCGATGCGAATTTCTTTCACGAAGTCCCCGCGAGAAAAATCCAGAGGAGCAGATGGAGAAAACACGACAGGTCGTTTCTTTGATATGCCACAAGCAAACGGGATTTCATTTAGGTACGTATGATGAAATGAAACGATATGCACACGGAAAGAGGGAAAGTAGAAGCGTGTATCCCCAAGCTAGAAGTTTCGAACATGTTGGTTATATTCTTGCCTTGTAAAGTCAAATGTAGAATTTGGATTGAGTTACTATTACCTTTTTGGTAAACATTAGGGTTTAAGCTCAAAGCAAACTAAATAAAAACAAATTATAAAATACTAGTGAAAGTCGGATTAGTTATTAACTTTACTTGATTTACTTGTAAGCGTTCAAATGAAGGCGGAGTTTACCCCAAATCACCCTTTTAGATAGCGTGGAGTACCCCGAACAGATGATATGACAAAGCCAATTCATTCATGGATCTAGGTTGAGGGGCGTAGTAGACCTGGTTGTTAAGTAGCCACTCGAATTGATCGGAGGTGTTCCACCACCTGAGCACATGCACCTTAAAATGGTTTGACTGATGTATGACTCGTGGTGATGAGAGTTCTTGTGATTTAAGTGTTAGACTTGTTCCTTATACGAACCCATTTTTGAGTAAATCTTTTTCTTAAAGGCATGTGGTAAGATGTCGGTTAGTCAACTAACTGAGAAAGATATGATCGTTACCAACAAACTAAATGTTGAAGTTATATCTATATAAAACAAGATGTGGTAGTTAAACCCTTTTGGCACACAAATATTCCCCAAATCCAAATTTTAACTACCAACTCAATCCATTCATGGACTCACTAATATCCATTTTCAAACCATTTCAAACCATTTCCAAAACTTCCCAAATAGATAACATCATCATCACCAACATAATCCCTCATTAACTACCTCCACCATCTTCCTCATTTCAATTTCAAAACAAACAAAAAAACCGAAACGCCATTTTCCCAACCACAAACGAAACGGCCATTACAACTTACAAGTTGGCGCTTCGTTCAGCGGGCCATAGTATCCAAACTAAACCCCCACTCGCGAAATTTTGGCGCGTGGATCACACTCCCCCCAGAAAACCAGTGTGGGCTCGTTTTTTTTGCAGCTGGAGCAAAGCAAGCTAGCTACACTCAGACAGCAGCAATAAAGTCAGTCCTCTCCATCTCCTTCATCTTCCTCCCCAACTTTCTCTCTCTAAAAATCCACCAAACTTTCTCTCTCTAAAACCACCTGCATTCTCTCTCCACCGACGCGTCTTTCTCTCTCTAGATCTCCTCCCGCGTTTCATGGATCTGCCGCCACCAATGCCCCCCGCTGCCTCCGCTTCTCTCTCCTAGGGTTTTAGACTCCGGGTCTCCGCCGCCGCCGCAGCCTCGCTTGTTGACTTCCCCATGCAATCAGCTGGTCAATGCGGCGGAGGAGTTCGGAACAGCCGGGAAATGCTTCGCCGGAAACCTAGAAACCTCAGGCGAGTCTCCGGCCAGTCTATTGGGCTCCAAGGCGGCTGCTTTTGACAATGCTCTGTGTGAAATTGAAATTCAGTTCGGCGGGTGACAATGCGAACTCAAATTCAGCTTCTTCCTTTTGTTCTCACGCTGCTCAGCTCAATTTTCTGCTGCTCAGGTTATTTAATTAGTACTTTGTTTGAGTTTTGTAGCTGGAATGTTCGGTTTTTGATCGATGAGTAGCGTAGCGATTTTCGAAAACAAAGCTAATGCGTGTGTTTGTTATTGTTGTTTTAGGGAATTTGGCTCTAGAGATTTACTTGTCGCCTTCTCAATTGCCAAACCAGCCATTATCTAACAAAGATTTTTCAGTCCAACGCGGTAAGAATGCTTTCATTTTTGTGCGTAATTCATTTCATAATGCACAATCCTAAGCTGGAAGGTTGTTTTTGTAACTGTAAAATCTATTGAAACCGCGAAATGAGCATTCTTTGCGGTCACCATTGTGTCAAGTTTACTTCTTTTGACAGATATGCAAGTATTTCGTAACTGTGGATGACATGTAGGGTTTGTGTAACCATTTGCAGCGAGGTCAGTTTTGATGAGTCTTTCATTTGCTTCATCAAAACCAACCAGAACGCGTGTGATTGCACCATCTTTGGGAACCGTTGCACCTGCACCTGCGCCTTCTCCAATTCAGATAGGTATGTGATTCCATTGAAATTACGAATACCTAGGTGTTTACTGTCGCTGGCATTGCAATGGTGTTAAGTTGTTAACTTCTCAATTTCAGGTCCTACTGCTCCCCCACCACGACGACGCGGTCATCATCGTCATCGTCATGTGGGAGCAAAACCCCATGCTGTTGCTCCAGTCCCATCAACTGACCCAGGTAACAATACAGGGTTTGATTATGTAATCAATTCAGGTGTCGCTTGTATTGTAGAACATCCAACTAATAGGTAAAGTTTCAGTTACGATGTAGGAATTTCCAAATATCTACTACAAATAGGATGGGTTGACTATTAATTTGGCTATTTTGATATTACTTGGTCAAGAATAAATTGCACCAACTAATCTTCTGGTCACTTGTAACTGATGCAATAGTCGGATGCTTTAGTATTTCCATCTACTCAAGAAGAAAGTAGTGGTATGTTAAGTTACATTTTTTTGGTACATGAGTTTGAGGCTTTACCTTCCATATTCTGGGATGGAGGCGCGGTTGAAAACTTTTGTAGCACATCTGCTATTTGAAAAGTAGGACTAGATTTACTGGAAATCCAAAAATTTTGTTTTTTGTAACTGTAGTCATGTAAAGGTGTCTTACCTCAGATTATTGTTTCTCTTAGCCACTACCTTGCTAGGTTACATCTTTAATGGTGGTAGTTATGGCAGGTTGTGATCAGATATGCGTGGAGCCACTTACTGCATCTCCATGGGGTTCACCTTGTGGTTGTGTGTTTCCCATGAAAGTCAGACTGTTACTAGATATTGCTCCATATACTATCTTTCCAGTTATGAGTGAGCTAGAGATTGAGGTTGCTGAAGGCACATATTTGACACAAAATCAAGTGAAAATTATGGGTGCAAGTGCTGACAGCCAGAATCAAGGAAGAACTGTAGTGGATATTAACTTGGTTCCACTAGGAGAGAAGTTTGATAATACTACTGCAATACTGACCTATGATAGATTTCGTCATAAAAAAGTGCCTCTGAATACAACTCTTTTTGGAGATTATGAAGTGGTGTACATTAGTTATCCAGGTACTGTCCTCAATTCTCCTACATATGTGTTGGCTTGTACTTTCATCGTTTTTGTGGGATCATACTGAAAGAATCATTATCAGGGATAGCTTCTTCACCACCATATGATTATTACAAGGGGGGTAGTCAGGGACCCAGTGTTCCAGGACTCCCTATCACTGCAAATTTTGAAAGCAAGACCCAGAGGATAAATATTAGAATCATTGTGATTATCATTCTGTCGGCATTTGTACTCCTATTGGTTCTATTTGGAGCAATCTTGATATTTGTGAAATGGAGGAGAGTTGGAAGACCATCTAGCGCTGTTGGTCCTGCATTCACATCTTCTGTTCACAAAAGATCTGGTAAGCATGTTGCAGTTTAGTGCTCGGGTTAGAGTTACCAGGATCTTGGATTTTGTTTGGTTTCTTTTTATGGATATGGAAGGGCAATAAATGCTTATATAGGCAGTATGTTATGGATATACTTGGTTTGCTTGAGGGTTGTGGTTCAAATTGTTACGCATACCACTTGTGTTTCTTGTGCACAACTTTACTGTATATCCATTTATGCTTTCATAAATGTATAAACAACTCAATAAATTTCAAACCATAACGATTAGACAGCTTTATTTGCAAAAGTTTTCCTGCTATTCCAGTTAGTCTACACCTTTTCTTTGTAAGTTTTATTAAATCGGGACATTTATCTCCCATAATTTCCCATATAACATGGTATGCTGTGAACCCCTTTATGTTTGATGGCTGGGTTCCAAGACTCCTTTCATGCTAAAAAGTACAAAAGTTATCATGGCATGTTTGGAACGTGGGTTTTGTTAGAAACTGGACCACCAACATTCGGAAAGGGGGCATGCTATCTGGATCATGGTTATCAGGTTGTGGGATGTGATAAGTCTTGTTATGGCACGTAGAGTTTGTTATACAGAAAGATTTTCTGTATTTCTTGTCGTTGCCCTTTGTTTTTGCTGCGTCTCAATAGTATCAGTTCCTTGTTAAACATACTGTACACTGACTGACTAGATCTATACGTCTGATGCAGGCATGGGGTCTATTTTATCAAGTAGTATCGCAAGCTCCACTTCTGTGTCCCTAATGTCCACCATGGCTACCAGCATTCTCTCTGTGAAAACGTTTCCACTTGCTGAGCTTGAGAAAGCAACAAATAAGTTCAGTTCCCAAAGGCTTTTGGGAGAAGGGGGATTTGGACGTGTTTACCTTGGAATTATGGAAGATGGGACCGAAGTGGCAGTCAAGGTGCTTACAAGGGATAACCAGAATCAGAATGGAGACCGGGAATTCATTGCAGAAGTTGAGATGCTAAGCCGATTACATCATCGTAATCTTGTGAAGTTGATAGGCATATGTATTGAAGGGCGCTCACGTAGCTTGGTGTATGAGGTTGTTCACAATGGGAGTGTTGAATCCCACTTGCACGGTAAGTTTCCTTCTCAACTTTGTCTTGTTTGGACTTGAAGTAATCTCCTGATTTAAGCCAAATATTTGTATTTCTGATTGTTTTTCAGGTATTGACAAGAAAAAAGGCCCTCTTGACTGGGATGCGCGGGTGAAGATTGCCCTTGGGGCAGCAAGAGGATTAGCCTATCTTCACGAAGATTCTAATCCTCGTGTTATTCACCGAGATTTTAAGGCTAGTAATGTTTTGCTGGAAGCTGACTTCACGCCCAAGGTTTCAGATTTTGGGTTGGCTAGGGAAGCAACTGAGGGAAGTCAGCACGTTTCTACAAGGGTCATGGGAACATTTGGGTAATCACAATTCTTCAAACTGTTGCTATTTAAGGTTCTAAAAGTTCTTTTGAAGTGCGGTTAGTTCATATAATGCCCTAGGTACTAAAAATTTTGAACTCAGTAATAAAACTTTTTTTGGTCAACAATCAATAATGAATTTACATAGATTGTTATGCCCGAAGAATTGAAAATTTCCTTCTGTGAAATTCCTAGGACATTTTGATGACTATATGATGAAATATTATTTGGTTTGAATTTTTTCTGTTAGACAAACATTTCGACTCTCTTCTTGACCAAAGTGATGCATTTACAGGTATGTTGCCCCAGAATATGCAATGACAGGACACCTACTTGTCAAGAGCGATGTTTATAGTTATGGAGTTGTGCTGCTGGAGCTTCTCTCTGGAAGAAAACCTGTTGACATGTCACATCCTCCGGGCCAAGAAAACTTAGTAACTTGGGCACGGCCATTGCTAACCAGCAGAGAAGGTTTGCAGCAGTTAGTGGATCCTGCCTTGGCTGGAACCTATGACTTTGATGACATGGCTAAGGTGGCAGCCATTGCTTCCATGTGCGTTCACCCTGAGGTGACTCATAGGCCTTTCATGGGGGAAGTCGTGCAGGCTCTAAAGCTGATATACAATGACACCGATGAGACTGGTGGGGATTGCTATAGTCAAAAGGAGTCTTCTGTCCCAGACTCTGAATATAAATGTGATCTTGCCCCCTCCGATAGCAGCTGGTGGAATGCAGGTGGACTCACTCCCCGTATAAATCATGGGCAGGCCTCATCATTTATTACAATGGAGTATAGTTCCGGGCCACTTGAAGATATGGAAAACAGACCGTTTTCAGCTTCAAGTTTGAACGGGGATGAGCTATCTTTACCAATTAGACATGGCAATAGGTCGGGGCCATTGAGAACAGTCCGAAGCAAGCCAGCCTTCTACCGCCAAAGAGGAAGTAGGAGTGAGCATGGGGGACTGCTTCCAAAGCGTGCTTGGAACGATGGGTTCTGGGTTTGAAGGTTGTTAATCTTAATCTTTTGAATTTTGTACAGTTCCAAAAGGACCGAGGCTTTTGGTAAGCTATCGGGTTGTAGTGTAGGTGCCTGGAAGTCCTCCAGATTACCTGTTTGGAGGATAAGAAATGAGAGAGAAAGATCCCATGGCTTCTAATTTTGGAATTCTTGATTCATTTACATACAAGTTGGAGATGGAAATGTAAGTTGAGTACTCCCCCTTGTGTATTATATGTGCCCCTCTTAAGTTCAATGCCTTATTGATTGACAACCTTTTTACCCTTTCTATTTGTTTGGCTCAAACTCATCTTCTGCTTATAGCCAGATATAACTTATCTGATTATTCGAATACTTCCATTTATGCCCTCTCAGCATCTTTTTATCTGTACGGACTTGCTAGTTTTCTCTAATGTCTTTATCCCTCTCAGCATCTTTTTATCTGTACGGACTTGCTAGTTTTCTCTAATGTCTTTATCTTTCTAGCTTGCAATTCCAATTTCCAAATGTAAATATACATCAAAGTTCGAGTTTCTCTCCTCGTAGGTTACAATGATCATAATGTAGTCGTAATGACTTGATCAAATTGATCAAATCACCACGGACCTGATTAGTTCTGAGTGATAACTTAATTCCGATTACAAATAAGTAAACACGACAATTCCCAAACCACTCTTTCTTGAACAACAGTAACGCAGACACTGAGACAACACACACCTGCCAGGTCTCCTCCTCCTCCGCCGCTCTCTAGCCGCACCTCCTCCATTTCCGAATTTAAAAAAAAAATCACATCTTTTTAACAAACAAAGTTTCGGTTTCAGGTTCAGAATGTCGGGCACTCCTCTTCCTCCGCTCCCCGAAAACCGAATCGTCGTAAGTTCATCTCCGTTAATCTAATCACAATTAACGTACTAAATGTACTTAATCAAGTGTGAAATTCGTGCCTTGGCAGCTCGGCGTCGGCGCGGTGGGCGTCGATTTTCTAGCGGCGGTGGCCGCTTATCCTAAGCCGGACGACAAGATCAGAACCACCAGCTTAACGGTAACTTTCCCGTTTAAATTTACCCGGAAGTTGATTTCTGCAATTTTTACCAACGAAAGGTTCAATCTTTACTGTTGTGGATAGCTTTGATTAAGTAGTGTTGATTGGTTTGCTAGGTTCAAGGAGGTGGGAATGCAGGCAATGCTTTGACCTGTGCAGCTCGTTTGGGATTAAGTCCGAGGCTAATTTCCAAGGTGTCGATTTTGAATTGTTTTAATTTGATTTCGCCTTGGACCGAAAACCTTTGGTTGTTTGATTATGGTTAATGTGTGTTAAGCATTGTGAAATGATTAGGTTGCGAATGATACGCAAGGAAGGGGTATACTGGAGGAGCTACAAGGCGACGGTATAGATACTTCTATTATTGTGGTAAGCTTCAAAACGAAAGGCAATCTTGACTACATGTTTGGTGTTAATTCATGCTGTCTAAGTATCAGATTCTATGGAAACGAGCATCTTTTTGGTTAGGCTATGTATGTTGAGTTTCCTAGAATGCTTAATGCTTTATGCCGATACAACATGAACAAGCTCGGGCTGTTCAATATCGAAGTAGGTATAGAAATAATTTAGGACTGATGGCAGGTGGAATGTTTCTGTACTTGGAACTATCTCATTCTGTGCTATTGTAGCCATGCTGCTATCTGTTTTTGCATCAATTCGAGTTCTGTAACTGATAGGACCTGACTGGTGTAGAATTTGTATATTGGTGTATCTGTTGTGGACTCAACCTGCCTTATTTCCAGGTTTCTGAGGAGGGCATTTCACCATTTACCTACATTATTGTTGACAATGAAACGTGAGGACCTTATCTTATGTATAATAATCATACCTTATTGTTCGACCTGTTACCATCTCCGTTGGATTAACTTTTAAGTGACATTTCCAGGAAAACACGTACATGTATTCATACTCCAGGATATCCTCCCATGATACCGAGTGACCTCTCCCAATCAAGTTTATCATCTACAGTGGATGGAGCAAGAATTGTTTATTTAGATGGACGATTACCTGAAACTGCTTTACTTGTTGCCCAAGAGGTAACTGTTATCAATTTGTTTCTAGTATGTAACTTGTTGCTTCTGAGCTTTTCATTAGGTAATCACAAGCAAAATTGTTATTAATTGAAAGGTATTGCTGGACTCTTACAGGCGGCTCGTAATACAGTACCTATATTGATTGATTGTGAACGTATACGAGAAGGGTTGGATGATCTTCTCCAATTAGCTGATTATGCTATATGCTCAGCTAAATTTCCGCAGGCAAGTCAATTCTTCCATGAACTACTATTTCTAGAGGAAATTAAGAGTGGAGGAATCATGTCTTTGGATATGCATATCAGTGAACTTTTAGAGCATTGCTCTGCTTATAACAGATCTTTTTTATTATTGATTATAACCATCTGATGGGTATATCTTGCAGTCACTATGTCTGCTAATTTGCTAATGCGAATTGCTCTTTTTTACATTTAGCTTGGATCACATTCAGGAACGTTTTTTGCTCTTCATTTTGCTTTGGTCTCTTGCTGTACGCTGATGAACTGTTCCTCACTCTCCATATTGAGTCGATGAATCATCTATATTTATTCACGCTGCTTAAATTCTAAGCTCAAGGTTATGTGGGGAAAAAAATATTATCTATCTTATATTACAGGCATGGACGGAAACAGCATCTGTTCCAAGTGCTCTTGTTTCAATGCTTTTGAGATTGCCAAAGCTCAAATTTGCAATTGTGACATTGGGTGAAGATGGATGCATAATGCTTGAGAGAAATGGGGATGGTAAGTACAATTGCCTAGTAATAATAAGGAGGAAAAGAATATGAGCCATAGGGTCCAGAACTTGGAATGCTGCAACATAGTCAGTTTTATCTCATTTGGAAAATTTATAGGTTTTCATTGAATACTATTTCTGGCAGAGGCTTCTCAGACAGAAGAAATGGAGGTCGGCAACTTGTTAGAATCGTTGAAGGAGAGTATGGATAATAGCCTGACTCTCCCAACGTATGTTTCGTCGGTAAGACACTTTTGAATGAATTTCATACTGAGCTCTGTTTCATTTCCATTATATTAAAGCAGCCTGGAAAGGCTGTATGCTCCCTTCATATAGTCATTCTGCAGTCCAGTTATAGGAATGAGCTCCAGTAAAGCAGCATCAATTCACCAATTAATGTGTCCATATTTCTTCTTCTGAATTACCAGCAAAGATGCTGAAAAATTAAGTTGTTATAGCTTGTAACTTTTACCATTTTAATCCTTTCAGCGAGTCACCAAATTGAGAGCCGAGGGAATTGGGACAGTTTGCGGGAGGTTGTTTGTGGGAACATCTGAGAAAATACCACCCTCAGAACTCGTAGATACAACAGGTGCTGGAGATAGTTTCATCGGAGCAGTTCTCTATGGTATTTTTTAAATACTTAACCCTTCTTTCTCTCGCACAAGTACCCTCCCATAGGTCAACAATTTAGTTAAATTATACCGCCCGGAAAGGCACCTTTTCAATCATTAGTTGAAAAAGGCAGTTATTCTGGCTTATGTTTTTCCCCCATGCTGTTGACTTGATAAGGTGACAATCAGAGTATGGTGGAAAAACAGTAATTATAAGAGATTGCGACACTCTTCATTCTTGAAAAATTCCCCTACTAACTATTATACCAGACAAGAGGCCTTCCGATATTCAGTTTAATTTTACTTGTCAGAGGATGGGGTGTTGACTGTGGTAGTTCAAAATTGATAGAATCGTTTGTTCTGTTGTAGCTATTTGCACCAACATGCCGCCAGAGAAAATGCTGCCGTTTGCTGCTCAAGTGGTATGTAGAAATGTTACTGAGTGGCCAACTAACCCAAAGACAATTTTTTAACGTCGTAGGATGTTGGATGTCGTCAAATACATATGTTCATGACCTTTTCATTTTGTGTGCGATTCCGGATGCAGGCTGCTACCTGCTGTAGGGCTTTGGGAGCTCGTACTGGTCTTCCGCATCGAACAGATGCACGTTTGTCTTCACTTTTATGTTAAGATTTCCCAAAGGGTACCGTACGATTGGCAAATGTATTCGATAGTGGTACTTCCTCTAGGAACTTTGTAAACTAGTCTCTTTATTTGCCAAGAACAGTGGGTTTTCCTTGTTAGAGCAAAAACAATGTTGCCCTAAAAACTCAAAAATCTATCCTATAACTCATATTTTTCACCTAAATCTAAATAATGTTGTAAAATTGAGTTGTATAAACCCAAAATGGGGGTGGAAAATGTAACTTTGAGGGTAAATATACACCCTTCACTATTGTTTTCACCATGAGGTGGCACCTATATGCTCCACCATTTTTTTTGTCTTTCTTTTCTCTTTTGCTGACGTTTGGTACACTACCTTCACCGTTTAAAAATATTTGACCGTCATACATCCAACGCGGTAAAAAAATTCAAAAAATAAATAAATATTTTAAATATTTATAAAAAAAAATTCTATAATTACCATGATCTATAACCAATAATTTTGTTTCTCTCTCTACGCATTGTAATTCATGTTTTCCTTGTCATCCAAAGCCAAAAAATGGAGGAGAATTCCAAAAGTAGTGGAAAAGAGCCAAATTTTCACCTTTTTTTTTCCTTCACCATTAGAAAATTATGCATTTTTTACCCACTTATTTTTCCCCCATTTTTTTCCCCTACATTGTTTTTGCTCTTACAAATGGATACTTCCAATATTACAAGACGGCGGCCCTTATTAATTGGGCTTTTTTAATTGCTCTTCTGTATTTGTTTCTGTATGTGCTTAATACCATACTCAGAATTGAGTTCGGTCGCTAGGGTTGAAATACTAGTGTATATATATGCAAATTTTTGCTGCGCCTCTTTCTCATCTTTTTGACATACGTTGAACAAACCTTGCAAAGTTTCTCTCAAATCCTCAATGTCAGGCGTCTATCTGAATACTAGAAGCAAGAAAAGAAGACGAACTTTGTCGTCACCTGTAGTCCCCCACCTTCCCGAAGAAATCGTGGATGAAATCTTGTTACGGTTGCCGATCAAGGATCTAGTGAGATGCAGTCCAGTGTGCAAGTCATGGAGTTCTCTCCTTAAAAGCTCTGCCTTCATTAGCAACCACTTCCGGCGCCGCCATTCCCCCTACCTCAAGGATGACGACGACATCAACGACGATGATCATCATCAGCTCCTTCTGATATGTGGGAAAGCAAACAACAACAAACAAAGTCTAGTGCGTTACGCGTTACATAAGTACAACTCAGCATTGGATGAGTATGCAAAGCTTAAGAGTCCTTTCTTTGCTTACAATGAAACAAGGAAAAAAAAGTATTACCAGGTGACCCTGTGGATGTGATTGGAACTTGCAACGGTCTCGTATGCATCGTTGTTGATGATGTGGATTCTACAACATTGATTTGGAACCCTAGCATAAGGAAGTTTGTGGTTTTGCCTAACCCTGCGGCTAAGGTTACCAAGGTCAAGGGCACTACTAGTCAAGCAAGGTATGCATTTGGGTATGATGCAAGTACTGATGACTATAAGGTTTTGAGGCGTCTGAGTACAGGTCAAATTGAGATATTTTCGTTAGCCAAAAGCTCGTGGAAGAGTCTAAGTACTAAGGTCATTCCGGTCAACTTTTCTCATGAACTGGCCTTTCACAATTCGGATGGTAGGTGTCATTCGACAAGTGTATTTGTCAATGGTGCGCTCAATTGGATTCAAAAACGCAAGAAGGGCGGTTATACGATTGCGATGTTTGATACTTCTAATGAAGTATTCGGCGAGATAACAGCACCAGAAAATCTCACAGAAGTAAGGTTACCTGGTTATCCAATATCCAGGTACTTTATTTCAAGATACAGAGAGTCCATTGCTCTTTTTAACGCTCGCCCTGGCCCCGGGCCATTTGGTGGAGATGATCTTCACGTTTGGGTGATGAAGGAGTACAATGTGGTAGAATCATGGATTAAATTATCTACTGTACGCCTCTTTTGGTTTAATATATGGAGTCAACCCCGTTTCAGAAAGAGTAGTGAAGTAATGGTGATAACTAGCCTTGGAGCTTCGTTTGTGGACCTACTTGGACCTTCATTTGTGAACCTTGCGTCAAAAAAACGTAAAGAAGTTCACAAGCACTATAAATACTTCGACACCAAGTTTATTGACTATTTTGTAGAGAGTCTCGTCTTATTTGACCACCCCAATGTTATTTCATACTAGAAGCATATGTGTATGACATGATTATATATCCGATCTTAATTTTCAGTTTTGACATTGTCTATATGGTATGATATTTGCAACCAGGAATCCAAAGATCTGAGAAAATACTTGTCCGACTGATAAGTTCATTCCAAGAAACAAAGTGTTTGTCGATTTTAAGAATCGTTTGTCCGAACATAGTGAAACATATCTTTGCATTTTGTGATGAAAGAGCACATATTCTGTGGCCGGAATCTTGTGCATCAGGTTGTTGACAGCCAGCACCTTAACTTTCATCGAATCCATATGATAGCTCTTTTATCAGTAAAGATGGCATCATGATAGAAAGAACTTATAGGTAATTTGGCTAACCAAAAACGCCATTTGTCAGATTCTTACGAGAATTAATTAATAAGCAATAAAAATGAGTTTTTACTCCATTCAGAGTTCCAGGTAGTAAAAGCATGATGGAAGGAGTGACCTGTTCACCAATTTGCCCACTTCCGGACTTCATTGGGATCGATTCCTCCTCTTCTTAGGAATCCAATGTAACTACTCCTTAAATTTCAAATTTCTTAATTAGTATTTCCTATCTTCCTATTATGAGTAGGAGAACTCTCATTTCCTAGGCCAACAAGGCAACAAAGTGGCCAATATTGCGGCTATATAAGCATACACTCCCTTGAAAATAAAACCAAACCCAAAACATATTATCAGCCAAAAGAAGAATCAAGAATGTCAAGCAACCCTTTCCTTCCTGATGACATCACGCACGACATCTTGCTGAGGTTGCCGGTCCAATCTCTCGGGAGATGCAGCGCCGTCTGCAAATCTTGGAGTCGTCTCATTAAAACTCCGGCCTTCATTCGCAGCCACATGCACCGCCACGCTGACAACCAGGAAAACAACAATGGGAAAAGCCAGTGTCAAAGTCAAGCCATTCTTCTATTACAAACTGAATCCAACAAGCAGGTGCGTTACGCGTTACATCGGGGCAGCGGTGAACTTGAAGAGCTTGCCAAGTTTGTGAATCCAGTCAGAGCCTACAACAAAACGATTAAAACTCGCCGAAGAGACAAAACAGATTTACTTTGGGAGGGGTATTTGGTCGGAACTTGTAACGGGCTCGTATTCGTTGATTGTACGGTCGGGAAATTCTTCAGAGCCTTTATTTGGAATCCTTGTTTGAGGAAGTTGGTGTTTTTGCCTGAGCCTCCCACTCCAACCAAGGGCCGTGAATCAACAAAATATGTATTTGGTTATGATTGGCGTGCCAACGACTATAAGGTTTTGAGGACGGCGACGCATTGGGATGGGGCCTACCAAACGGGCCTTCGTCAAGTCCAGATTTGGTCCTTAGCTAAACGCACTTGGAAGAATCTTGATGCTGCTGATATTAGTTCCTACAAATTCGAACCAGTTGGACACAGCAGTTACAGTTTGAGATCTCGTGTCTTTGTCCACGGTGCTTACCATTGGGTACAGCCACTCAGGAATGGGGGTTGCTCAATTGCAACGTTTGATATGGCTAGTGAAAAATTTGGAAAGATAATGATACCGGAAGATATCATGGAAGCATTCCGCTACAGTTATGATTCTCCAACTATTTTAAGATACGGGAGCACCTTTGCCATTTCGAACGGTGGTTGGAACAAAGATCCATTTTGTAACTGTGGTTATATCCACATGTGGGTGATGAAAGAATACAATGTGGCGGAATCATGGACAAAGTTAGTTACTATGAGCTTCGACGAACCGATCTATGTAAAACATTTTTTTACGAAAAGTGGTGAATTATTGCTCTACAGCAGTGATGAAGACTGTCATCGGAAACTGAATCCCAAGTCCGCGCAAGTTCAAAATATCAAAGTTAGGAGATGGGGTATGTCCTTCATTGATTCTTTTGTCGAGAGCCTAGCCTTACTTGACGAACCAAATGCTATTTCATTCTAGAAGCAAGAACATGTGTTAATTGTATTTCAGTTAATTAGCACTTACCTTTGAGTTGCAATAAAAAATTCGACTACCATTTCTATTGTAACACATGTTGCGGGACTATACTCTTTTTTTTTTTGGTAATGAAAGTTCTTTATTAATAAAGACAATCCAGAATACATAACAGATTACATGGATGGTCAGAGTAATCAAACCAAAACTCAAATGTGAAGTCAGGAACTAAAGTAGGATCTTAAAAGTAAAATCCCCTGCCTGCCAATCACGGGGAAAAACAACTCAAGCAAAACAACCTTAAAACAAGGCGAAAATGACCAAATTACGAGCTAGACAACAGATCTTCATGTAAACAAGGCGAAAATAAAGATCATCTGGCTGCCAATCACGGGGAACTATACTCATTTAAGAAATTTTTATTTATACTACATTTTTTTAATGAAAACACCTACTTTATATTTTTAGTAAATAAAAAACATATTATAATCTCTTATAAAGTTGCGAATAAGTACACATTCTCATGCGATGCAATCATTTTCTTTATGTAATTTTTGATGATACCCCTCATGCCTTTTGCACTGCACTGTCGTTGCTCTCTGTCCAACATTACTGATCTCATCCCAATCTCAATATTCTCTCGAATTCATCGAAAACCCGTAGAGACACTTCCATTTTTTAATTTTCTTCAATAATATATAAGTAATCAACAAACCAATCAGCAATTAACCAAAAACCAACCTATATATACAACCATCAAATTAAGCATCTCGTAGACTAATTTCTTATCGCAGAAGAATGTCCAGCAGCTCCGACGGTGTAATCGACGAAGTGTACTTGGTCTGTTTGGATACCGAGAAAATGTTGAGAAATTCGCCGAACATGACCGGAATGTGGGTGCATGTGTGTCGCCGTAGTGCTTGATGGTTTTCAATTTGAATTTGTGTTCTCCACTTTTCTTTCATCATCAATGTCTTCTTGAGCAGCTTTTATTGGTTAATTTCTGTAACATTTATCTGCATTACGAAATTTTGATTAATAAATATGAAATGAATCAACATAGAAGTGTACTCACAAAAAAATTAAAGTGTAAATAAAATTTCTGATTGGTAGATGTTCTCACTATTGGCCATATAACGCTTTTCGTGTCCCAACTTGTCTCCTCTCTGGCATTACGTTAAGTTTGCGGGCCTAGGGAGTGTGAGGTTAGCGGGCTAGAGCGGCCTACTTCGAGCATCTTGTGATTAATCATGGGCTTAAGGCCTTATTTCAATTATAATCTAAGTTAACCTAGGGCTGCCATTCTCTCCACATGTACATATATTGACCCCCAAAACATTGTTACACAACCAATCGGAGCAATGTCAGATATCTACTCGAATACTCGAAGCCAGAAAATCAGAGAACGAAATATGTCGTCGGCCGTGGTCTCCACCGTCCTTCCCGAAGAAATCGTGGACGAAATCTTGTTACGGGTGCCGGTCAAAGATCTAGTGAGATACAGCGCAGTGTGCAAGCCATGGAGCTCTCTCCTCAAAAGCTCCGCCTTCATTCGCAACCACCTGCGCCGCCGCCACTCCGCCACCCACCCCGACGACGGCTACCATCACCTCCTTCTGCTATGCGGAAAACCGCCTTACTCGTTACGTAAGGATAACCGGGAATTGGATGAGCATGCCAAGCTTGAGAGTCCATTATTTGCTTACAATAAAACAAGTTCATCAAAAGTACTACATGTGATTGGAACTTGTAATGGACTCGTATGCCTCGTTGCTGATGACGCGGATTCCACAACAATAGTTTGGAACCCCAGCATAAGGAAGTTTGTGGTCTTGCCTAATCCTAGGGCCATGGATACCATGATCAAGGGCACTAGTACTACTTGTCAACCAAGTTATTATGCATTTGGGTTTGATTCGAGTACCGATGACTATAAGGTTTTGAGGAGTTCGAGTACACGTCGAATCGAGATATGGTCGTTGGCAAGAGGTTGGAAGAGTTTCAATCCTGAGGTTATTCCGGTCAACTTTTCTCATCAACTAACCTTTCACGATTTGCCCCGTTCGGATTGTTCGAGGAGTGTATTGATCAATGGCGTTCTCAATTGGCTTCAAAAAAGCAAGAAGGGAGGTTTTACGATTGGGACATTTGACATGTCTAGTGAACTATTTGGCGAGATAACAGCACCTGAAGATCCCTCAGAAGAGCTTGAGTCCTATCGTCATTCAAATGCCACGTATTTTATTTCGAGATACAGAGGGTCCATTGCTCTTACCAAGACTCGTCCTTGTTCTGGTTGGCCATATAACAAAGTTGAATTGAACTTTTGGGTGATGAAGGAGTACAATGTGGCAGGATCGTGGACCAAATTATCTGTAAGCTTCCGTTCAGCTCGTATAAGGCGTCCACCCTATTTCAGAAAGAATGGTGAACTAATGCTGGTTACTATTTATGGGGGTTTGCTTATGGGTATTGAGTCTAAACGACGAGATAGCATTCCTGACATCCGGTACACGAAGTTCATTGACTCTTTCGAAGAAAGCCTAGTCCTGTTCGGTCATCCCAATGTTATTTCGTACTAGACGCAACAACATTTATGACATTGTCTACATGGTATGATTCTTTGCCCGACAGACAAAATAGCCTTGTCGTTCCGTACAGTTTCTGGAATCAAAATCTTTTCTTCGTTAGCAGATTCGTAATGCTATTGTATGGCTTTTCTATTCTATAGGATTTTTTTTTTGCTAGCCAACGAGTTTACTAAAGGCTGCATTGTTGCTAATGGATTGGTTTCCATCACATTTGTTCAATGCCAATGTTACAGTTTCATTTCATTCATCTATTTTTTCAAGTGGCTTTGGATTGGAGTGATAATATCTGTTGTTTGCCTGTATCATAATAAGCACACATTACTTTCATTCACTGATCCCTGGAAACTCCAGAGTTCTTCCACCTATTTCGCAATCAAAAGAAATTGTAGAACGCATTTAGAAGTTGCTCAGATAACAGTCTTTACTAAACATGAAAGAGAATTTCACATGTACAGCTTCTCTTTTTTCTGAACTTTTGCAAGTATGTCAAGTCACCAAACAGTAAACAGACCCAATACGAAATGAAGGATTTAGAAAAAATGCTCAGACATGACAGTATTATTTCCGGCCTACTGAAAAACAAAAACCATAGATCAACTCCAACAACCAAGAACTGGACATTAAATCCGAGTCAAATATAATGGAACTCCTAAATCTCCAATAGACATGAATTGTTTACTTCTTCAACTGGAGGCATAACAGTTGGACTACACTAAACAAAGCAACTAAATGAGCAAAAATATCATACATAACAAAAGCCTCCCTACCTTTCCCACTAATCCTAGAAGTCCTACATCTGATGATAGTAACCAATCCGACAGCCTACAACAAGCTATCGGCCCTGGTGGGAAGCCTCCTGAAGAAGTTCAACGGTTGGCTAGGCAGCTTGCTCCGGAATCTTGGCGGCCGTAGCGCATACAAACCCACCAGAACCACCACAACTCTTATTGGCACTGCATAGAACAGAACAGCAGCAATCAAGCAGAAGATCACAAACAAGAACGTGGCCCTCGGGTCTCTCCAGCTCAGCAACGCCTGGAACCTTTCGCCTTGCGATGCCATGTCACCAACAACAGTTTGAATCCTTCCAGCCACGCTCCTAAGCCGGTCATATCTCATTCTAACAACATCAGCACTCCGGCTTGTTGGGAACGAATCAAATTCCTCATCCAATTCATCAGCATAGACGCTCTCAGCATTTGAAAGACGGGTGTCCATATGGGGTGGCTGGCGTGCTCTAGACCTGTATCGCCAGAGTCCCAAAAAGGCGGTACACACCAAGACCGTTGGGATTATGAGGTCTGGATATGCAACTAGCAAGAGAAACACTGCAACAACTAATGTTGAGAGGACCGGTTTGTTCCAACTGCAAACCAACTCCATCCATCTTCCCAGAGCAACAATTCCCGAAAGAACATTCATTAGTCGAAAGAAGTTGGCTTTGCTTCTTCTCATGCTCCACATATGTGAATCGTGATCAAGCATGTACTCCACCACCTCTCTTCCCAATGGTGGCTCCGCCCTGCTAAACCTAGAGGCCACCACATTCATTGCTTGGTACCTCAGTGTATCTAACTGATTCACACTCAAAGGGTTCACAAAATGCATCTTTGGTAGCAATGGCATCGTATACATATGCAGCATGTTTGCAACATTGGCACACGAAAACCGAATAGCCAAATGAAGCTCTCCCATTTTCTTCACCCCTGAAGTGTGCAGCATCAGAAGGGGATACGAGTGAGTGTAAACTCGATCAGATTCCAGCGTAGACAAACGGATTCTGACTTTCCCAATGCGCGCATCGCGGCCTGGATTGTTAGCGAAGTTCTTGTCAACTCTGGAATTATCGAACACCCCAATTGTGACAACTGTGCAGGGATCATACACTTCCCAAGTGTACTGCTCGTTCCATTTCGGGGACAAGCAATCAACCACAGTGCGAGTTCGAATCCATTTCTGACCATATTTCGCAACACAGTACGCATCACTAGACCCTCCTTTCCCTTCTTTAATCTTCATCGGCATAAGACCCGTTGCTCCCAAAATCCCCATCTCGAGCACGCCGATACGAGGCTTCCAAAGCCGCTTGTCGGTCGGTTTAAGATCACTGCTATACATTGTGGCCTCATCCAGCACATGATAACCGCCATCAAGCGAAACCCGAAGATGGATTCTAGACCCGAATCTTGTCAACATTTTCGACTCTCCCCCACCTGCATTTCCGAAATGGCTGCTGTCAAGGTTGAACCACCTTGAAGCAACTGGCTTATCATCTGTTCGCCTCTCTATTGCTTGCACCGGAAGAAGTGCTCTCCCTACCATCTCATCGCGCCCAGGAGCAACCCTGTCCTCGATACACACCAACAAGTAGTCCTCCAACGGCTCAGCCACCACAAACATCATCTCCTCATTCCAATAAGGATTCGAGAGGCTCCTAACGCCACTAGGCTGCGCAATTCTAGTCTTCAAAACCTGATTCCCAACTTGAACTTTCACCGAAAGCTCAGGAAACCTCATCAATCCAGACACTTTCTCACCCGGAACATCTTGAGCTTCAATTACAGACACTCTCAGGTACCATAACCTCGGAGACAGATAAACCTTGGACTTAATCGAACCAAGCCCGTCAAAATTCACATTGGCAGCTTTGGAATGCCAAGACTCAGCAAATGCCTCATCAGCTTGAGTCCCAAACCAAATGGAAAGCATAACCTCACCAGCTTTCGATTTATCCCCCTTCTTATCCTCCATTCTATACCACTGAGGTGCCAATGCGCTATCCGGCGGCACCCTCCTCGGAACCTCATTCAAATCGAACCAAACTCTCCCCAAGAAATCATCTTTATTGCTCTCTTTCACAAACACCTCCACCATTGACGACTGTATCGAATCTTTAGAGAAAGCAAACACCTGATTCCAATCCACATTGTTCACCCCAACCCTCTTCGTAATCCCTCTGTAATTCCCCAACTTCACCTCCGCCACCAAATCCGAAACCCCGAAAACCGAAATCTCCCTCCCTTTCACCACCCGTACATAAAGATACTGCATTTGCTCCACGAGATCATAAGTAGAGCTAGTCTTGTCCTTCTTCAATGTCTCCCCTCCAAGCACCGGCCGAGTCTCCTTGAGCGAAAACTCCGCCGCCGCCGACCCATTTCCATACGACACAACCCCACCACCGCCACCGCCGGCGGCGGCGGAGGAAACAACACCCCCGGCAGCCCCTGTATTAACCAAAACAGGCTTCATCATCATCATCAACTCACCTTGATTATTCTGCTGGTGATCCGCATTCTTCGAGTGCAGACTAGTACGGTTCTGAGCCGCCGCCTTCGTTTCCTGCGCCGCCTGCTGATTCGCAGCCGCCACCGCCGCCGCCGAGTTCTGCTTCTTGTTTTTCTTCGAAACAGAAGCATTTGAAACGACTCCATTCCCATTAGGCCCAACTTCCTTCACCTCATCCCTCGTCGAAACATAGAGCTTCAAGCTGATTTCACCTCTGATATGAGAAAAGAGGCTCCTTTTGTCCAGCGTGTAGAGCTGAGGGACTTGCTCGCCTTCTTTGGCGATGTTCGCACCGGAGACCCGAACCTTTCCGAGGAAGTTGCGGCTGTTGCTGGACCGCCGCTCGTTGAAGATGTTGGCTTCGATCGTTCTGTAGGGAAGGTCGGCGACGTTGCTGACGTGGAAGACGAGCTTCTCGTTCCAGATGGGGTTTAAGTCCTTGTTTTTCACTTGGGTTCTGAGCCTCTGGTTTTCGAATTCGACTTCGACGAAGGGGGAAGACGAGCCCTCGCCGTCTTTTGGCATGAGATTGTGCGCCGCCACCACCTCCACCACCAGCTTCTCCTTGCCGGAAACGCCTTCGTCGTTGGTAGCCATTGTCATGGCTCAAAAAACCCAGAGGAAATTGATAACTTTTGGATATTTCTAGTGCTAGCTAACAATATTTTCACCGAAATCAAAACTTAAATTCTTGTGAAGAACATAGATTAATGACAACAGAGGAAATTGATAATCTTTCTTTCTCTGATATTCCAACTTGAATTCTTGTGAAGAAATGGAGGGGACAAAATGGGAAGGCTCAAGAAAAAGGTGAGATTTTTTTGCTGAAAATCTTGATGGAGCGTGCAGCAGAGTTGCTCTGTTCATTCAGACTGGCTTCAGAGACTATACAGGGAAGTGAACTGATGGGTTATGGGAAGGGGAGAAAAGTTGGGAGGAGAAAGAGTCACATTTCCCACCTGCTTCTTTGTTGCGCGTGCTGTGCACGGACCAATGGGGGTTGGAGGAAACGGGTGGGACAGATTGGATATAGTGGGACCTGACCTGGTGACATTCTTTAACGTTAACCTACCGTGTAATTACTTTATTACCATTTGTGTGAGGTTGGAGTTATAGTGGGGGGTCAACGGAATGTGGAGTTGGGTGGGGTGATTAGTGTGCTAAAGAACAAGAATTAAATAGCTGTTTTGGTTATGCCAAGGGATTCATAGCAGTTGTTGGCTCCCCAAAATATCAAGAGTACTGTTGTAAATACCTTATATATCATTTGTTCTTTGTTTGTAGTGTAGACGTGCGTGAACCATCAATAGCGTATAAATCAGTACTTTAGAATGTTGTTGGAGTCTTATATGGGTAAATTCAGCATTCTCCATTTCAATGAAAAAATAGCCAAAACGGCCTCCACAAGCAGCGAGGGAAAAAACATTACAAAGCATAAGCAACTCTTAAATCTAGAGACGGAGGAATAAAGAAGATCAAGTAACATGTACTAAAATCAAAATTTTAAACAAGAATCAGACTGAAGATTGAGAGGTCCAATTTATATAGATTAATTAGATGAATACAAAGCGATAAAATGTTTACTTACAAGAGGGAATTGGAAACATGAATCAGAAATGAGAATCAGGAATGAGATCCGGATACCCAAGTCTTCTTGAGTATCCGATTCTCATTTATTGGGAGTTTTTGTTGATAAATTGAAGCAGAGTTCAATAAATTATGATTTCTAAGGTATCCGGAGCTCCTTCCTTGAAGAACTTTTGTTTCTAAATTGGAATAGATTCCACTAAATTTTATTTTCTAAGTAATTTAATAGATGTATGCAAAAAAAATATATATAGAATCATTCAATTTCGTTCTATAGCTTTCTTCTTAAGTAAATATGTCTTTAAATCCTTATTTGAATGGGAATTTTGAAAATGCGGAATTGGGGGTTGGACATGGCCACACGCGTGGTCAGCAGATAAAAAGCGGGAAGTGGGGGAGAGGGTTAAGAGCTGAGGTAACAAGGCAAAGGAGCGTGCCAGAATCCAACAGGGAATCCAAACATTTACTCCATTTATTATAACAAAACATCTCGAAGTCCGAGGTTCTCTTTGAACCGAACTACTTTTCCTGTCTTTTCATTTTCCCTCCAAGTTCAATTTTGTTTTATTTAATATTCTTTTCTGTTTTTGAGAATGTTCGGTCGTCGCGACTTCGAGGCGCGTGTTACACGGTCCCCGTAATCCTGCTCCTGGTTTAAGCAACAATGGCTGTCATGTGGGGTCCCAACGTAACTCGTAATCTGCAAACCAATTGGCCCCAATAGAAAATCTTGAGAGTTCACTAGGTACTGTTATGTTTTCGTCTCAAAAGTAATCAAATCAGACGGTTGGGAAGCACCCATGACGACTGAGCTCAACTTGCGAATCTGTAAAGCGTTGATTTGCAATGCATGTCCAACAGACATATTTTTGGCACCAAGAAGGCAGGACCAACAAACCAACACTCGAGCCAAAAAAATTTCGATTTTGCTCGAGTGCCAGGAGTTGTGTGCTCACATTATTCATGCGTGTGCCAAAGTGTAAAACTTGTGTTAATTGAATTTGAACACGAGAAAAATAGAAGGATTTAAGAAACAGCTTCATTATACTTAAATAAAATAATTCAACTCAGTATCAGTAATATTTAGATAAAATCCTAAATACAACGAGTAACTCTATCGTACTAGGAATGACATGTTCCACGCCCACTTTATTCTTGCAAAAGTAAGAAAAATAGAAGGATTTAAGAAACAGCTTCATTATACTTAAATAAAATAATTCAACTCAGTATCAGTAATATTTAGATAAAATCCTAAATACAACGAGTAACTCTATCGTACTAGGAATGACATGTTCCACGCCCACTTTATTCTTGCAAAAGTAAATTAACTAGCACTAGACCAAGGCAAAGCCAAATCTACATGTTGAGTCCCTGCAAATATTGTACTAATACTGTTATTACAATTTATATGTAGCCTGTTAGGTGATATTGAGATTTATATATGTTACACAACGTGAATTTGTTTACAACTGATAATAAATTCTCACTTTGAAAGAATATCAATCATGCCATCAATTTATGTACTTGGATTTCACCATCAAATTTGTGAATCTACGTAACGCCCACATTGTCAAGATTTATACTTACCCCCCCTTTCAGTTTGCGCTTTATATTCATGTTTTATTTTGTTTAACAATTATTCTGATGATTTTGTTTGATTTTTTGAGTTCTAGTTTTTCCGACCAGGTCAAGAGACTAGAAATCCATTATGGGCCCACCCATTGGGCCTTCCTTGCTGGAAATTAGTCCCTACAAAGCTAATGTTTCTTCCAGTCGGCTTCAAGAGCTCCAATGCTCTCCAATACTTGCTTGCAAGTATCGGTTCTCTCTAAACTCTTCCAATGAAAACTCCAATAATTTGATCGACCCAAATCGATCTCCCTGGAGAACTTTCCTGAAGAAATCATATGTGAAATCTTGTGTAGGTTACCGGCTGCCAAATGCATAGTGAGATGTACCGTGGTATGCAAGTCATGGAATTTGATGATCAAGAGCTCTAATTTCATCCGCAAGCACCTCATCACCCGCACACCAACAACCAAAACGACGACGTGCAACTCTACTTACTACGTAATCCTCAACAAGAAATTTCATTGAGGTGGGACTACGCCGGATCATCGGAATTCCTCCTTGCGTATGAGAGATTCTCCCGGAGACAAGCTAAAATTGGCTTATGACTCGGTTTCCAATGACTAAAATGTTTTGAGAAGTCGCAGAAAATGACAATGATGTTTCGGCATGTGTTGTGATTTGGTCGTTGACTATACATTGGTTCATGGAGAAGTGTTAAAAGTGGTGACTTTTGTCCTATATTTGGTACTTATTATGCACGACCTACTTTGGTCAACGGTGCTTTGCACTGGGTGCAAGTACGTCACAGAAAACAAACATATTGCATTTGCGTCGTTGAATATGCACAGTGAATTATCCTTGTCTTTGTTATGGGTGATATGGTGTTGTAGACTCACGGACTAAGCTATTGATTACAACAGGTACGCAGGGGTTCATATTTGGAGAGATTGGTTATCGAAGGAGTGGTGAACTAATATCGTAGATATAAAGGGATTTCGATATGTGGACTCTAAGATGCAACAAGTTACTAATCTTGGAATTCATAAAGACTAAAGGTTCCCTTTTACGATATACCGTTTTGTAGAAAGCATTGTCTTGCTTGACCACCCAAACATTTCTTCATGCTAAAATAGAACAATTTGGGACAGAGTTTAAGTGACAGATTTTTATAGAATTTCATAAATTTTGACATAGTTCAGTAGATAATTTTTCATAGATATTAATACACTTTGACAAGAATCCATTCGTTTCACATTCTTAATTAGGTGGATGCCTTGATCTAATAACCTAATGAATCCACATCGTATAGGGCTTGGTATGGCCCATAAAACTAGAAACTTCAAGAACTAGGGTTTCAAATGCCTACATTAGTGCCTCCAACCTCAGAAGGCAGCTCTCACAAGCTTTATTCCTAGAGTCTTGAACTACTTGACCGGCCGGATGCTTATTCTTAGTGAAAGCAAGAGCTGGTTTGAATTAATAGGATTTGAATATTTTGATTTAGTTATGTATATAATAACATGAGTCTTTCCTTGCATTAAATTATCAGCACACTTTCAAGTATAATTAGAAATCTAAGCTAAACTCTTATGTGAATCTTTATCGTCGGGGAGGGGAATTCCATTTAAGGAACCTGTAAATCAGTATTTTAATTAGTACCTTTATCATCAAGGAGGGGATGTTGATTTTGAAGTTTAATCAGTATATTTTGAGTTTGCACGCACATGAATATTTACATATAAGGAATAAAAATGGAAAGATGATGAATCATTCTCATTCATTCATTTCTCTTGTTTTACTTAAGCGCTTGTAAATGAAAAATTTGTGAGTCTCACCATAAATTTAGAAATCATTTCTTTCCCAATGGAGGAATTTAAAATCCAAGAGGGACTTGGTTATCTCATTCCCATACCCTATCCCCATTTTCATTCTCATTCCGATTCTGATTCCCTTCAGTAAGTAAACATGCAATCTCTCTTGCAATGGCGCTCACCTAAGGTCTTCTTTTTGAGATCCTGTGAGGTCCCCCTTAATTTGAACTGTAAGATTAATCCTACGGCAAATTTAGTTAATAATTAAAACCTTATCAGTATACCTTGTTTCACCCAATCAATTCAAGAAACCTACATAGCGATGAGGATGGACAACTGTCTCTTCTTCACTAGTTGTCTTCCTCCACAGCCCAACCTCCTATTCTCTCCACCTCTCTCCTTCTATTTGGCAAGAAAGAAAGTTGTCAGATCTGCTTATTTGTCATTCTATGAAATTGTTATTCGTATGATCTGCACTTAGCATCTCAAAACAAATCAATCTTTTACTCAAATATTGTAAAAGCCAAAGCTTTAAACCTCAATTAAATATTCAACCTAATCTGACAGAAAGATTAAATCTAAAAAGAAATCTGGTCAAACAAAACCACCCACCCACCCCTTATTAATCTTTTACTCGCACAGTTCACTATCCTACAACAATCGAACCCTCGATGGCTTGATTTCTTGATTTCCTACGAATCTGACCAGCCCTCGCTTAATTTCTTAACACTAATTAAATAAAACACAATAGAAATTGTGATTTTCAAAAGAAAGCTAATTGAAGGAAACGAAGAACAAATTCAATTTAATCGCAACGCGAAAGATAGAGAAAATGGATGAGAAGACAGAGATCGTTGTTCGCTGGGGGAGGAAGATGAACTAAATGGACTAGAATTTTCTTTTCTTTTCTTTTTGCATTTCAGAAGTGATTGGGTGAAACAAGGTATACCGATAAAGTTTTAATTTATTAATTAAATTTGCCGTAGGATTAATCTTGCAGTTCAAATTAAGGGGGACCTCACAGGACCTCAAAAAGAGGACCTTAGGTGGGCGGGACTAATCTCTCTTGTATATCAAATTCCTCATGTTAAAGTTGGATGATTCCCAAAATTATAATAGGTCCCACTCCCATCAAAATAAACATAGTTCATATTCTCATACGAATTGCATAATTAAATTGATAGCTTGAAGAAGATTTATCAATTGAGTGCAAGCTAGGCACTCCTAGCACTCTTTACATAAAATAGATCAGGGTATCCAATGATTTCGAAGTAAACGTAAAAGTACATGATAAGGCCCCATTAAAACCAAATTACTAGGGGTGGGCAACCAAACTGAAAAACCGCAAACCAAACCGAATTCAACTTTTTGGTGCGGTGTGGTTTGGTTTAAATATTTTTTTTAAGACATGTAGCTTGCAAAACTGAACCGCACCACTTACAATGGTGCGATTTGTGATTCATAAATATTCAAAATCGCGGTTCACCGTACCGCATAGCAAAATTAATAAATAGTTTAATTTATATAAAACAATTCATACATGTCATCTTTTCATTAGTTATTATTGTGCTACATCCTTCACAAGTAATCAAAACCTCTAATTAATACATGTAATCTTTAAAATAATAATATTTTATGATGAATTTTGATCTATATCTTTAAAATAATAATATTTTATGATAAATTTTGATCTACTTATATTATGTATGAATTTATAAATTTAGAAGATGCACACGAAGCCAAATCAAACAACACCAAACCTCTAATTGTAGTAAACCGCACCACTTGAAGTTGCTAGTAGGTGGTTTGACTTTAGTTTGAGGTTATGTTAAACCATATAGAATGGTGTGATTTGTGGTTTTACCCCAAAAAAGAACCAAATCGCACCACACCCACCTTTACAAATTACATAACAAGAATCTAGTCAAGAAAGGACAATGCTGTTATGCCCTTTAGGTAAAATCAATAAGTATGACAACTTTGTCTACATTCATCTCTTGCCAACTAATTACTAGGGTTATTTGTAATTTTGATTTACATAACAAGAATCTAGTCAAGAAAGGACAATGCTGTTATGCCCTTTAGGTAAACAATAAGGGTATATGACAACTTTGTCTACATTCATCTCTTGCCAACTAATTACTAGGGTTATATGTAATTTTGATTTAGTGCTGGTTCACAATTGAATCCGAACCGTTGGATACACTATTGCTAGGGTTAAAACGAGCCAAAACAAGACCTCCCCACATCTGCTTAAATACTTACCAGTGCGCAGTTTTGGCTCAAGCTGCGCATCAAGCTCATTGCTTGCTCCTTTTTGGTCCAAAGGTTTTAGATTCCTCTTCATCCCTAATCATCATCTTTCAATTAGATTTCTCATTAATCGATGCAATATTTTTTATTTTTTTAATAATGAATTAGTTGCGGTGTACATTTTTTATATGTCTCGTGCAAAGGCATTAACAGTCACATTCTTTTGTGGATCTGGACTGCTAATGCCTCTAATGCTGGAGATTTTATGTTGTTTATGGATGTATAAAATTTATCAAATTTTGCAGCTGAGGCCAAGGAGGAGTCATGGAGGGAATGAGCAGCCTAATTGGAATACATGAAAGAATGGAAATGGAAAGAATCGAAAGAAGGCAAAAGCGAGAATTCATCTTAAGAATGGTATCGACGACGACTTGGAGGGAGGATGATGATCATCCTGGTCCTCTGGTCCCAGCAACTCAGTATTCAATTGCAACTTTGGAATCAGGAGAGAGCGTGATCAACGGTGGAGATTGTGCTATATGCTTGGATGAGATTTCAGAGGGCCAACACCTCACCAAAATGCCTTGCTCTCACAAGTTCCACAAAGAGTGCATCGTCGAGTGGCTGAACAAGAGTCATAAGTGCCCGGTTTGCAGGTTTGCGATGCCGACCATACTGTCGGCGGAGCTCATGAAGAAAATTTTTGATGAATAAAGTTCAGGCAGTTTTTTATGATTGTAATTTGTTGAATCTTATCATGTTAGTTTCTTAGGCATCTTTGCTCATAAGTCTCTCAACTTGGTTGTACACATAATGAAATAAGATAATAAGTTTGGTTTAGTATGGTTTTGTGTGTGACAATTAAGTTATGATATGACTGATGATATCACTGCTTAGAGCGATGCGATGATTACAACGAAGAACTTACCATTCTTTTTTCAGGTTGACTTGAACTTGAATCATTTCTTGTATACTTTCCTTACACAACCCCTTGAAATGATGATGTACATTGGTAGTCAGGTGAATCCCAACCACAAGTTAGAGGAGTCCACATGAGCAAACCACAAAATGGAGAGAACTTTGGTTTGGGTTTAGTGCCACTGCCACTAAACTAATAAGACATCCATTTTAATATGGAACCAAACACTAATTTGATCTAGCAAGAATAATGTTTATGATTCACGAATTAAGCATACTTGAAATTGAGTTCCTGAGTGCGTGTAAGTAAATTCTCCCACTTTCATCGATAAAAATCATATATTCTACTACTTTTGTTATAATTAAAGATACTACGTAAATCTATACTATTATAGAATATCATTTTGCCTCTTATATTCTAAGATTCGATAATATAGTTGCACGTAACCAATTGGTCTAGCCGTATTTTTCGAGTTATATTTTTTCCAATACTAGAGGTCTTGGTTCAAATCTTCACCCCCATATTGTTGTATTAAAAAAAATATGGGTGATATAGTTATTCCCTCTAACCCACTTTCTGTCTCCGGTAATCTAGCTTTTCTCTACTTCAACAGTAACTCTCATTCACAAACGTATATGTTTGGAATTTACTAGTCAAAGATAAAGTATAGCTTTACTTCGAGATACATGGATGGTCTCGCAGCAGTATAGCTTTTCTTTCAATTAGAGTTCTCTTCAATCGAGATGCAATAGTTTTTGTTTTCTAATCTTGATTCAGTTGATGTCGTACATTTTAGAATGTCATCATGTCTAGTGAAAGGGCATTATTTATCAACTTTTGCAGTGAGGTCAAGGAGGAGTCATGGAGGGAACGGGCAGCCTAGTAGAAGTGCATGAAAAGAAAGGAAATGGAAAGAAGGGAAAATCGAGAATTCATCAGAAGAATGGCATCGTTGTTGACTTGGGAGGATGATGGTCCTGTGGTCCCAGCAACTCAATATACAATAGTAAGGTTGGAACCATGAGAGAGCTTGATCAACGGTGGAGATTGTCCTGTCTGTCTGCTTGGGTGGAATTTCAGAGGCCCAACAAGTCACCAAAATGCCTTGCTCCCGCGAGTTCCATAAAGAGTGCATCGTTAAGTGGCTGAACAAGACTTATACGTGCCCGGTTTGCAGGTTTGCAGGTTTGCGATGCCGACCATGCTGTCGATAGAGGTCATGAATGAAACTTTTAATGAATGAGTGAAGTTTAGGCAGTTTTATAATTGTGATTTGTTGAATCTAATCGTGTTGGTTTCTTAGGCATCTTTTGCCCGTAAGTTCTCAACTTGTACACATGGACAATAACAATAAGATATAAGATAAGTACTTGGTTTGGTTTATTTTGTGCGTAACATTGCATTATGATATGAATAATGATATCGCTTCTCAAAGCGATGTGATGATTACAATGAAGAACTGAATTCAACTTCGATGTTTTGGTGTACATTGGTGGTGAGGTGAATCCAATTACAAGTTAGAGGAGTCATGTACATGTAGAGCAAACCTTAAAATGGAGAGAAGTTTGATTTGGTTTGGCGGCACTAAACTAACTAAGACATACATTTTAATATGGAACCAGACATTTGAGCTAGCAAAAATAGTGTTCATGATTCACGAATTAAATAACTTGGTGAAATTGAGTGTCAAAGTGCATGCAAGTACTCGTATGTACTCTCTCATTTTCATCGACAAGAATAATAGAGTTTAATAATTTTACTATTTTTGTTGTAATTAAAGATATTACGTAAATCTATACTATAAGGCTCCAATGAGCATCGTACCATTAATGTATTCTAAGATCCGGTAATATAGTTGCACGTGCTCTATTGATCTAGCCGCACTTTTCAAGTTAATTCTCTTGTCAATCCTCATCTCATATTGTTGTATTAAAGAACTCTCATACTACAGTATAATTTATTCCCTCTAACCTAATTTCCCTCTCTAGCAATCTTAGCTTTTCTCTAATTCTTCAGCAATAACTCTCATTCGCAAAGATATTTAAATTAGAATAAACTATCGCAAGAGTAGAAAGAAAGAAATTATCGGGACAACCACTTTCTTTCATGGTTGAACTTGATCGAATGAACCGTATGCAATAAGGCCCAAAAAATGAAAAATAGAGTCCATGACCTAAATTCTAGCCCACGTTCGGAATCGAATTCAACCGACCCGTCATTTTGGTCCATAACAAATCCCCCTCAGCTCCGGCGAGGGTTTTAGAGCATTGAAACAGAACATCGAAACAGAACAAAGTTAGGGCGCAAACCGCCGAGGTCACAACTGAACTGAACCACTACACTCTCCGAGATTGACTTGAAACATCATGGGTATGCGTCTTTTTCCTGTTTTTCTAATGCAGTTTCTCGGAATCCATAAAAGAAAGAAAGAAAAAAGCTTGTTCTTTTGAGTTTTGTATCAATTGTCAAAACCCTTATGGTTTTCAGGGTCATACAAATGTGCTTTGGAGTTATGGAGGAAAAAGCAATCAGATTTCATCAGGGTTTTGCCAAAGTTGAAATTTTTGGGGAGCGGAGCTTTTCACACACAGGAAGCAAAGCCGGATCAGGTACTCTTATGCTTTGCTTTAGGTGGAATTTCTGTGTTTTAGAGGCTTTTTTATAAATGGACTAAGTTGGTATCCGAAAATGAAGCAGCTTCTGGCAGTAGTCGAATCGGGTTGTGCAAGTCAATCTGCTGCTCATGCCAATCATTTGACTAGGGTGAGGTAATTGTATTGTATTGGTTTTTGTTATTCGGTTTCTGTAGCACATTGCACGCTGATTTTCGGGTTCTCTTAATTCTGCAGGGCATAGCTGGAGCTGATGGTTAGTGACTACTGCATTTACGAATTCGTATTGATTGATATATAATTTTCATGTTATCCCAAGTGTTGCAACTATCTTCAGTTGGTTAGTGCGAAAAACAACGATTGTTGGTATAGAGTTTCTTACGTAGAATGTTTGTTTGTCTTTAATCAAGTGATTGGTTAAATAACTTGAATCAGAGTGTGCATAGGGTGGTCCTCTAAATCATCAGGCCATCATGTTAGGCTCTAGCTCGTCAATTAGGGTGTTCACATTCACTTCTGCTGCTCATTGATACTGGCAAGAGTGTTGGGAAGCATAGGTGTCCTAGTATATTGACGGAAATGGAGAAGGAAGAAGGGTGCTAGGTATTAAAGAAAGAAAAAAATGGTTCCAAACCAGCATGTCAATAATTTATTGATAAGCAACGTGAAGCATTTTGGGTCTTAAAGTTTTTCTTGGATTTGGCAAGTGAGAGGTACTGGTCCACTCGCGGGATATAGAGAAAGTTCCCAAGTTTTGCACTTTTTAGTAGATAGTCTTTGAACTTGATTTCTATGCAATCATACTTGACAGGAACTCGTGTTCTGCATGGAAGGAATTGCGCTAGACAACTTATGTATGCCTGTTCACCACAATTTCAACTCACAAGAAACTATATAGCAAGTGCCACCATTCCCCTCTTTAGTAGATCTATTTCATCACAAGCTTCAAGGCAAGAAAGACAAAGTCCATCCGAGGTTTGTGTCTAAAAGGTTTTCTAAATGTTACATGTGGGCTTTGCCTGCGTGTTTGTTGAGCAGCTGCCATGCTAATTGGTATCTTGATTCGTCAACTGTTTCTTTTGGCAGAACAAGAAAGAAATATCTACTACAGAGGATCCATTTGATGCTCCTACATACAACATCCCAGAGAAGCCTATGACATTTACAGAGGGAGCTTCCTACAGTGTAGTTATTCTTGCAGGGCTTGGAGTTGCTGCTGCTGCAGGATATGCTGTTTTCAAGGAGCTTATTTTTGAACCGAAAGAGTAAGGAAGATAACAAACCTTTTTATAATCTCCTTGTTAAGATATCTGATCCGGTTGTAGCTCGAATTATTGAAGTTTTAATCACTCCAAATTGACACATGGTCTTTCACAGGTACAAGATCTTTAACAAGGCTCTTAAAAGGATTCAAGATGATGCTCAGGTTAGTCAATCATTGTTTTTCGTCTATAAGAAGTGCTTAAACAGTTTCTCTTCATCCTGGAACCATGATTCCCTAGGAGGGGTTGGGACTTATTTATCTGTATAATTAGATCTAGAAATGATTGTAAATTTTTAATCGGGTCGGCAGTATCTTACGGCTAATACTGGCATTAGTTCTACCTGGTTTGGATAGGTAGAATGTTCAAAGTGAAGCCTAATATAGTGATGATAATACATACTATACTTCCAGTTACAGCAGAGAATTTGGTAGATTGAAGCACTTGCCAAAGGGGAAATATTGTGCAGTATATTTACTATGGGATCTACCCGTTTGAGACTGTCAACATATTAACAAACATAGAAATACCTCACACCACACGCCATAGACGATTAGTGACAATTGAGTATAAGACTACATGTTCTGCTGATGTTATTGGGCTTCGGTGACAAATCCATTTCACTTTATATGCAGTTCATGGAAGGCAATCTTTGTTTTGATCTCTACAACACATAATCCTCTTCATGTTCATGCATGGGCATAGTATATTGGCAATGTTGTGGCTCAGATGAGTTTAATTTGTTTTTTATTAGGTCAGGATGAGGGTTGGATATCCTATTACAGGATATGGTCAAGAAAGTAGAAATCGTGCTGCCCGCCAACGAATTCCCAACAGAGTATGGACTGATGAAGAAGGCGTAGAACATGTAGAGGTGATTTCCTACCATGCTTTCTTTACTCTTTTAAGCCACTGTTATCGTCAATATAAATTCATTCTCACTCTCATAGTTTGAATTCTGTTATTCACGTAATTGATTTTGGAGTACCAATGCTGATATCTAGTTCTATGACCAATTAACTGTAGGTTAACTTCTATGTTCGTGGGCCAAATGGAGTCGGGAAAGTATTCACAGAGATGTTCAAAGACCAAGCAGACAATAATTGGAAGTTCACGTATCTGATCGTTGAGATTAAATCACCATCCCCTGCACAATTGATTTTAGAATCGTATATTCCCAACTATAATGCAGCCAAGTAGTCGTGGTCGCTCAACTTGTGTACCAACTGACATGGGGTAGGATTATACGGACTCGGTCCTGTTAATAATCTCTCGTTCTCTTGCCTTAGTATCCCAGAAAGGGGTGAGTCTAAACTTGTCCTAAACTTTTTAAGTTAAGCTCTACTTTTGAGCCCATGTTTCAAGCCAGGAAAAGTCGAATTTCATTGCAACCATCATGCTGTCGTGTTTATATTCACTTTGCTCCACCAGCAAGTTTAGTGGATTTTGATACGAACTTTTGAAGACCATATTTATTAATCTACTCGTTCCAACTTTGTGCCACTTGGGTATTGTTCATTAGCCTATTTGTCATTCTGTCATGTTAGTTAACGTTACAAGGATCGTGATTTAAATATGTTATGCATACAAAGTTGAGAGTTGTATGCTTGCTCTTATATTATTACTTTATGCTTAGTGAAAAATGTTGAAAAGTATTGCTTGTGAAGTTATCCACAGTTATTAACTATATCTCCGATTTAGAGGCGTTACGCTATGCGCTTCTTACTCTATTTCTTTTAACAGTTGAGTTCTCCCATTCATACTCATTTGAAGAAAAAGTCACCTTTTCTCTCATGCTTCATCCCACAGGGTTACAATGAGCGTAATTAGTCTCTATCGCCAAAGTTTTGACACAAATTCAATTTTAATTAGATATTTATTCGACTCCACAAAAAATATCATCTTTATATGAAAAATGCAGAGAAACTTTCAAGAAAAAACAACGATGGAAAGTGAACTAACAAAGAATTACGCTCTCCCATCTCAGAAAAACGTGAGCCAAAAGAAGCATAATTTGTTGTTAAAAAAAAAGAAGCATAATTTTATTTTGAAAAACAAAAAATTATGCTAAAGTACCTACCAATTATATGATTGCAAATCTCCAATTGATCCCGTCTGTCAAGGCGGGTGACGTTGAAGACCATCTCAATCATCTGCTTTCTTCTACAGTATTGCAGTCCGACGGCTATGATTGCACCGCGGTTAGCTCCTCCGATCTCCACCGTTGGATTGTTGGCCCCCTGAGATAGTGACATTTTTCGGTTTGCACGTCTGAAGACTCGGAAAAGAGGCGCCAAAGTGTTGGAGGGAGGTGTCAACACGCGCCCCCACAACGTGCTAACGAGTGCCTTCACACTTCAAGTCAATCCCACGCTCACATAGCCACGCGCTCCCGTTTGTTCTTTATTTCTTGTTAAACTGGTGGTGTTGTGTGCTTACCATATCATCATCATACTCATCAATATATTCTTCAAATTGAATGGCAAAAGTTGAACTGAAGACAAATTTCAACAAAGAGAATAGGAAATGCAACGTACTAGTTGTTAGTTAAGTCTCTTCTTGTCAATTCGCACTTTAAGTTAACAACATCATCTATAAATGAGCCTCTCCACAAGTTGCCCTCCTCCAAGGTCATTATGTTCACACAATCTGTTTGAAAAAAACAGAGTTTTAACACAAACTAAATTTGGATCATTTTCTATCTAGAGCAGTGATATGTTCTACATATATAGTGTATTAGAACTTCATTTGATATAGACAATGCTGAGTGCTGTATAGGAGAATCGAACTCAGAACTTTGGATGCATAAGATCAGAAAAACTTTCAACCACATTAGACCTATGATCCACTTATTTTTATTCTTCAAACTCAAATCTAAAAAAAAAAAGGAAATTCTCTTAAACTATAGAGCTCTAATCCATTTCCCATACAATAGTGTACTTTATACTCCCTTAAGTAAAAATCAAAACATGTTTTGCCTTAGGGAAAATGAGCAGATTTCAAACTAAGTGATATATTCAAGTCTAGTTTTTATGAATGCTTTTGTTTAATATAGGTGTACCTAACATTATTTTTCTCATACATTGTGAGATTTTTAATAAGACCCCTAGATGTGTTTTAGTTGCATTTCTTATACTCCTTTTGTTTGACGGTTTATCAAACACTAGTATCCAATAATTATGTTAAAAATAGTAAAAATCAAAACATATGGTTGAGAAAAAGTTGTAATATCACATGTGTGCGTTAATGGACTTTCTTGCCTTTTTGAAGGTTTTGGACTGTCATCATATCATAGTGTTATCTAATTAACTGAAAAAGGAAAAGTTTTTATGTAGTTAACCAAAGAGGAAATGGAAGAAATTCATGCAATCACCCTTATGTAATTGACAGAATAAGCAGCAGGCGCGTGGACTAGTCTCTTTTTTTCCAACAACCTAAATTCGTTGAGATTGCATAAACAGGCTAGGTTTGCTTATGTTCTTTTTACTTTTGAGTTTTTACCGTTTCACTGGGTTTTACCTTCACACCTGTATATTCTCTTGCTATGGTGAGTTGATGCCGTCTTTAGCTTAATATGTGTTCAATCTTCTAATCACCCAGAGTCTGAGGTATTATTACGAAACTAGCCTTCTAAAAATCTCACCAGTCTTCGTTTTATGCAAGTGACCAACAATGTGTCAATAGTCAAGCCTTACATTAATGACTTTGGTTCTTTATTGGGAAATCTTATAAAATCACAAATTACTTACAAAGAATCTTGTAGAATGACAAATTGACGAAGGCCAGATAGAGTGCAATACAATGCAACATCCTTCCACCGAATACTCATGCCAAACAACTTTTTTGGTTCATATGCTATGTGTGTAAATGAAGAAATTGGCATAGCATTTTCGTATAAACAACTTATGCTGTGTTTAAATGCAGTGGCATATCTATTCATACCAAAAGATTAGCCTATTTAACAAACATTTCCTTATAGATCACATGTTTTGAAATTGATTCAGTAGAAATGAAAGTTAGTTCTAGTATACTTTCTCTTCGAATTTTGAAGATTTGTATAGGACTTTAACCTTACATTATGCGTATCAACATAAATGAACGACACCTACCATGAAGTAAAATTTCCTATATAACCCTTGATAAAGATTAAGTCTAAAGTCTTTTACTTGGTAAATTTGCCCTATAGAAAGAGTAAGAAGAGGTCAAAACAACTTTTGAAGAAAAGTAGTTGACAAAGTGTAAAGTACTTGACTTCACCGCCCCCGCGATTCGATTTTCTAACAAACGGAGTTCAAACTCTCCGACAACGTTTGGGTACTTCATCCAGCGGGATCATGTCTTCAATTCCGTAATTACCGTAAAGGTCTAAGGGTACTTTTGGAAACTTGGCGACTTATTAGGCGTTTCATTTTTGTTAATTAAATCTTAATAGCAACAAATTTATGTTAATAAAACATAAAAATAATCAAAGTCCAAGGAAAGTCGGATAGACGGAAAGAAGAAGCAGTAAAACAAAGACAGCAAAGAAACACAAGAACAAGGGAGAATCTGCTGATTCAAAGCAGAAGGGGGGCTTAATCTCTTCAAAAGTCATTTGGGTTTTTTTTCTTGAAGGGTTTAAGCTTCTCAGTTTGCTTCATTGGAATATTTTCTGATTGGTTACGAAGGAAATTTCAGCAGAGATTGCTGTGGAAGGAGGAAAAGTTGGAAGCTTTTTGTTGTTGCTGAATTTGGATGGTGTTTGTTGGGAAAGGGTGGGAGTAGATCCAGAAGCAAACCCAAGTCTCTGATCTGATCAGTTTTCTGCGTAAATGGTATTGCTATTTTGTTTATATCATTTGGTTTTTGTTTTCATTTTGTATTAGTTCTGGTTGTCATTATTGAATGGAAATTGTGTTTAAAGAATGGAACTTGATGATGATTGGTCATTGTCATTGGTTTAGTATTTCTGTGCACTGATCTGTGTTTGGTTTGAAGCAGAATAGAGATTTGATTTTCATTTGTTAGTGTCTGTTGTGTCATTAGTTTGGGTGAATGCCATTAAGAGAATTGAAATGCGCATCTGGATTCAGTGGACAACTTCTATGAGCTTCGTCTTTAGCAGCATTAACATGCTGGCAATACTTCAATTTTTAGGAATATCTATGATGAAGTATGAGACTTTTTAATTATAGCTCAACGGGATTAGTAATTTTGGATATTAGTTCCGGGGTTCTGCAGAAAACAACTCCTTGGTTCAGCTCCCATTTGTAATATAATAAGGTACTAATAGTTCGCCGTAGAAGGTTTCTTGACTTCGGCTAAATCAGAGTCTGCATATCAGTTCGATTTTGTTTGGTAGCAGAAAAATAGAGACTTTGAATTTTAACTAGATTCCCTTATTCCAATTCAATGAGATGGTTGCCTTTTTGTTGCCATTAAATGTGTATTATGTTTGAACTTTAGAAAGCTTCTTCCATAATGTCATACTTCAGTTTCTCTAGCTTGTTTATCAGTAAACGTATGATACTTCTTTTTCCATATGAGTGGTTATGTGCTTTTCAATTACTAGAGAATGTGCTATGTTTCTATGGGTTTTCTTCTGAATTGGCTTACTTCTTTGCCCAACTGTATATTTTCTGACTCTTTTACTTAGTTCTGTAAGGTTTCCTTTGGTTTTATAAATTGAAAGAAATCCTTCCTAATTACAAAAGTAGTAAGCATAAATATAGATAGTGGGTTATGTCGTTTGCTTGGTTACATATTAATCGGTGAGGTGCGCACTCTGTTTATTGCATCTGGTACTATTTGGTGCCTGCCTCGGGTGTTTAGTTTAACGAGCCTTAATTCTTGTTTTAATAGCTTACTTCATATGTTAACTATTGACATTCTTTGCTTTGCAGGCTGCTACAATCACTCCTGTGATTGGAGCTCTTGTTTGGTTGGAGGATCCTGAAGAAGCTTGGATAGATGGTGAGATTGTGGAGGTTAAAGGTGACGACATTAAAGTTCTCTGCACTTCTGGGAAGAAGGTGAGTGCATATATTCATGATTCAGTATGTTTTCATTCATATTGTCTTATTGATTATGTTCTAATGCTGAACCATCATATTCCTAGTGTGTAACCTGTTCCTTTAGCTTGTTCTGATATTTCTTCCATATTGCTTCATTGCTTTCCCCATTTTCTTTGGGTTGAAACTTCAGGTTGTTGTTAAAGCCTCCAATGTGTATCCTAAAGATGCTGAAGCCCCACCCTGTGGGGTGGATGACATGACAAAGCTGGCTTATTTGCATGAACCTGGTGTCCTAGATAATTTGAGATCAAGATATGATATCAATGAGATATATGTAAGTGTTAACTAAACTACAAGTCTTATTCCATCATAAATCTTTCTTCTGTATGTTTTCTATTTGGTTTGTTGGTGGGATGGGGAAAACCAAGTTGTGTGGGTATCTGCATGATGCCATCTCCTTATGCGTGTATGCATATGAGAAAAAAACTTAGAGCATGTTCGATTCTTAAGAGTTACAATTTGGTTTCAAGAGTTACAATTTAGTAATTATGGTCCATTTCGATTGGGGTTTCTTTGGGCTTTACGGAGATTAAAAATCTGTAAAAATAGTGTTTATGACTTCTTCTAAACTCCTAGTCACTAAATCCTACACGTTGAGCCTCGAGTTAAACAAAGAAATTTATAAGCGAATGCTCAAGGCTTAAGGGTTACACTTTGGTTTCAAGAGTCACAATTTAGTAATTATGGTCTAGTTAGATTGGGGTCTATTCAGGCAATAACTAGATTAAATATATGTTATCATAGTGTTTATGACTTCTCCTAAACTCCTAGTCACCTCGAAAGAAACGAATAGGAGAATATTCAATTCTTAAAAGTTACATTTTGGTTTCAAGATTCTATATTCTAATATATTGAATGGCTCTTTCAGACATACACTGGGAACATTTTGATTGCTGTGAACCCTTTTATGAGGCTGCCTCATCTTTATGATAGCCATATGATGGCACAATATAAAGGGGCAGATTTTGGTGAACTGAGCCCACACCCTTTTGCTGTTGCAGATGCGGCATATAGGTACAGTTGTTCTCCATGTAGTTGGTTTGTTTATTTGATCTTTCTTCTTGTCCAACAATGTAAAATTCCATTTTTGGGTTGCAGACTTATGATTAATGATGGAATAAGTCAGTCAATATTGGTTAGTGGTGAGAGTGGGGCTGGTAAAACCGAAAGTACCAAATTGCTTATGCGGTATCTTGCTTACATGGGAGGGAGAGCTAACGCTGAAGGGAGAAGTGTTGAGCAGCAAGTCCTGGAGGTATCATGATTTTAGAACTTCAGTTTCTGTTGCAATTAGAAATGAGAAGCCATTAGATTTGAAACTGTTTCTTTGGTCCACATTTTTGTATGTTTTCAGTTCATCATCAATATGACATAAATATATTTTTCTTCGTGTAAATTGCAGTCAAATCCAGTTTTAGAAGCATTTGGAAATGCAAAGACTGTTAGAAACAACAACTCAAGGTGAGAGGATCTTTATTGACCATGTTCCGTTTGAATATATCATGATTTTTATGTGTACATCATGTTTGGTTGGGCTATTCTTTTATTAGCATGTTGTGATATCTGCAGTCGTTTTGGTAAGTTTGTGGAGCTTCAGTTTGATCAGAATGGGAGGATCTCCGGAGCTGCTATAAGAACGTACTTGCTTGAAAGATCGCGTGTTTGTCAGTTGTCCAATCCTGAGAGAAATTATCACTGTTTCTACATGCTTTGTGCTGCACCACCAGAGGTAATGAGTCTTGGCTTTTGTCACGTGGACTTTCTTTTTGAAAAAATTATGACGCTATGAACCTTATGTGCTGCTCGTTGGATCCATATATTTGTATATGGCCTTTCCAGTTCAATTGAAAGTGCTTTAATGAACACTGGAACGGGCCTACTGATCCCAATACTGAGAAGAGCTTAAGTATCCTTCTAGATAACAATGCTGTTTTATAGGAAGTTTACTTTCCATGAGATCTTGATGCAGAAGATATATCTACGAAGTTTGATGCAGTACTATGGTGCCATCATTTTTTAAACCGATGGACAACATAGCGTTCTTGAGGATAGTAATTTAGGAGTTTTAGACAGGATGGTCACATGAAGGGAATTGGAGACATTTTATGTGTAAATTCTATGAGATATCTTCCTGTAGACTGGAATGTCATTCTCTAAGTTCTTTGATAATCTCTTATTAGATGCAACTAGAGGCAGGGACACTTATTCCCCATTTTTGCAGGCAATGATCAAGGTGTCGTTTCATACAACTGGGACTTACTTTTGTTTGTCATTTTCAGGATGTCCAGAGGTTCAAATTGGGACACCCTAAAACATTTCATTATTTAAATCAATCAGATTGTTATGCTTTGGACGGAGTTGATGATTCTGAAGAATACATTGCAACAAGGAGGGCAATGGAGGTTGTTGGAATAAGTTCTGATGAACAGGTATGATTCGTATGAATGTAGGGAGCAGCTTCAAGTGATAAGATCTTTCATTAGTAACCTTGAATTTTAATTTTTTTTGTTTGCTTTCTACTGATTTTAGGATGCAATATTTCGAGTCGTGGCAGCAATTCTGCATCTTGGAAACATTGAATTTGCAAAGGGAAAGGAAATGGATTCGTCCATACCAAAGGATGAAAAGTCTTGGTTCCACTTGAAAACTGCTGCTGAGCTTCTCATGTAATATGTAATTTCGATGACGCAATATCACACACGTGCTGATGCTCTTATTATAAGTTTTGCTCTCCATATGCTTCAAGAAATTAATGAAATGCAACATCTTTTTGCATGACTTCTGTTCAGGTGTGATGTGAAAGCACTGGAAGATTCTCTTTGCAAACGCGTAATTGTAACTCGTGATGAAACGATCACAAAATGGCTGGATCCAGAAGCTGCAGCTGTCAGTAGGGATGCTCTGGCGAAAATTGTGTACTCCCGGTTGTTTGATTGGTAAGCTTCCATACCGATAGAGTGTGAAAGAAGATACAGTAGTGTGTACCTTAGATTTGCTTTTGATTTTCTTCAGTTTGAAACTCTTATTGAAATTGCCCATTCGTTTTCTGATTGCTCAGTAACAATTTTCTTGTTTTGCAGGCTTGTAGATAAGATTAACAATTCCATTGGTCAAGATCCTGAATCAAAGTTCTTAATTGGAGTTCTGGATATTTATGGATTTGAGAGTTTCAAAACTAACAGGTGCTTACTTGGCATACCTTTTGTTTTCATATGACATGAAACAGTTTTGTGAAGCGACAAAAGCTTCCAGTTGCCCTCAATGGCATGTGCAGATGCAAAATTACCATCAGTTATATCCAAGTTGCTGCTCTCATGATCATAGTAGTCCACTGAGCTCTGCTGAACTTGCTAGTTTTCCTACCAGAACTTATTGAGGATTTAAATTGATAGTATTAGGAAGAAGTTGTTCAAGTATCACTTGTTCGGTCTTCCTACTCTTGTACTAATGGCCTGGGGTTGTCCTTCAAGTTCATAGTATAAAATCAAGATTTGGTGGTCCTATTGTCTCTAAATACATTAGATTCATCAATATAATTTGATTTGCATCTCATTAGGGTTTATATTTCTAGAGATGTTCTTTCTGGGTACTGTCCTCTAATACTTAGTCACTATGGAATTTACAGTTTTGAGCAATTTTGCATCAATTTGACAAATGAGAAGCTTCAACAACATTTCAATCAGGTTGGTTTTGTAAAGGGACACCATAGCTTCTGTAATACCCATGGACCTTGTAGAGTACATCTAAATTGCTTGTCTTGTTCGACAGCACGTTTTCAAAATGGAGCAAGAAGAATATACAAAGGAAGAAATTGATTGGAGTTACATTGAATTTGTTGACAATCAAGATATCCTAGATCTAATAGAAAAGGTTTGTACTGTCTAACTTTGCATAAATTGTTTACAGAAATTTGATTATTGATGATACTCTTCTAGATTTTTAGATGTGTTTTACTTTGCCTTTTGAATGCTTTTTATATTTGATTTTCAGAAACCTGGCGGCATAATTGCTCTTCTGGATGAAGCTTGGTAAGTGTTGTACTTTGTACTAGTATTGTCCTCTAATGTCCATAGATATAAATGACTAACCATCTCTTAGTAATTACTAAGATATTAGATTGATACTCTGGTTAAATAACCGAGGTTTTGTGTTTTGTAGTATGTTTCCAAGATCAACTCATGAAACATTTGCACAGAAGTTATATCAGACATTCAAAAATCATAAGCGCTTCACTAAACCAAAATTATCACCAAGTGACTTCACAATTTGCCATTATGCGGGTGATGTAAGTATTCTGTTTTTTGAATATATAATGCAAATACTGTTAATCTACTTCATAGTATTTTTGAAAATTTAGAGTCGTAGATATAATCATATAACACATTTGATATAATTACAGGTTACTTATCAAACTGAATTGTTTCTAGACAAGAACAAGGACTATGTCGTTGCCGAGCATCAGGCCCTTTTAAGTGCTTCACAATGTTCATTTGTTTCGAACTTGTTTCTATCTCTAGTTGAGGACTCATCCAATAAGTCAAAGTTCTCTTCAATAGGTTCTCGATTCAAGGTCTGATTATTTGAATATTAATTTTATAGGCAATGGCTTGTTAATTTGTTTGGTCTTGTGGGTTCTGAGTACCTATTTTATACTTTATGCAGCAACAATTGCAACAGTTGCTTGAAACTCTCAGTTCCACAGAACCACATTACATCCGATGTGTAAAACCCAACAATGTTCTTAAGCCCGCCATCTTCGAGAACAAAAATGTTTTACAACAACTACGCTGTGGGGTAAGGAAATGTTGATATCTTCTGGTTCCTTTCTGCATATACTGGTCTAATGAAGATTCCTTCCATATATATGATCTGACTTCAGGGGGTCATGGAGGCAATTAGGATAAGTTGTGCTGGATATCCTACTAGAAAAGCTTTTGCTGAATTTATTGACCGATTTGGCCTACTTGCACCTGAAGTTTTGGATGGAAGGTAGTGTGTTTTCCTTTTCGCTTGGTCCTGGTTGTTACTTTTTCTTGGTTTTGTTAGCTGTTAGATTTGTGTCAAAGGTCCTCATTTCTCCCTCTTTCGATTATGTACCATGGTAGTACTGATGAGGTCAGTGCCTGCAAGAAGCTGTTAGAGAGGGTGGGTCTTGAAGGATTTCAGGTAATTATTTGATCCTGGGATCAATGTCTCTTCTCAGCTTGCAATTCTATGATAGTGACGCCCTCACGTGCAGTTAAATATATTGTGTTACTGTTGTGGCTTATAAGTTATTCTTTAATGGAAGGATGTCTTTATGCTATCCTCCTGTATGCAGCTATGTTACACGAGTGCCGCCTAAACATAGTAGTGATGCTTTTCATTAATCATTTCAACCAACAGTTGTAGATTTTAATGTTTTTGTTTTGTCTGTCAATTTTAGTATCTCAGTCCCGAAATGAGTCTTATTTCTAGTTGAACTTGTTATGGTTCCAGAAGCGAAAATGACATGTCATACCAACTTATCTTGTTCATATTTCAGATTGGTAAAACAAAGGTCTTCCTTAGGGCTGGCCAGATGGCAGAATTGGATGGTCGTCGAAGTGAAGTCTTAGGAAGATCGGCTAGTGTTATTCAAAGGAAAGTTCGTTCTTATTTGGCTAAAAGAAGTTTTGTCTTGCTCCGTCTCTCTGCAATACGAATCCAAGCTGCTTGCAGAGGTAAATCTGTTCTGGATTATGGTAGATATTGTGTTTCTAGTTTATAGCTCAGTGATGTTGTTTCATAGACTTGTGTACGTTCACGTAATTGTTCTGAGGTTATATTTGTTGTAGGGCAACTTGCTCGACATGTTTATGAGGGCATGCGGAGAGAAGCTTCCAGTTTGATGATCCAAAGGCAGTTTCGAATGTATCTTGCTAGGAAATCTTACAAACAGTTATATTGCTCTGCTGTGGCTATTCAGACAGGTTTGCGGGGGCTAACTGCTCGTAATGAGCTACGCTTCAGAAGGCAGACTAGAGCAGCAATTGTCATCCAGGTAAGATGATGTTTTGAGAGAGTATATTACTGTTTAAGTTCATAAACTGTTTCTTGATTTCAGACCAAAAAAGTTGCGTCCTATTCTGTGCTTTTTCTTATCCACGTGGAATTTGAACTTGAAAACTTCAGATATGTTTCAAGAAGTTGTTTGAATGTTTGACATGCCTTTCTATTGCTATATCTGGTTCAAACCTCTATGTTCTATAAATAGTCCTTAAAAATTAGAAAACCTCTGGTAATTGCAGAGCCAATACCGTAAATTTGTGGCGCGGTTGCATTATACAAGGACAAAGAAAGCTGCAATTACTACCCAGTGTGCTTGGAGGGGAAGAGTTGCTCGTCTAGATCTTCGAAAGCTTAAGATGGTAACCAGTTCTCCTTTTATTTTCCCTTTTTTGTATTTTTACAGCAGTCCTTGAGCTACACAATTCCATTATTGATGTAATCATTAAGGTCAAAATTTGTGACAATGAACTAAAGAGGGGAATCTTTTGGAGGTCTACATTGCACACTTTATATTTGTTTTGACATTGTTTTGCAAGAAGCACGTAACCTAAGCAGCTTGATGGAAACTCTTAGAACAGATTCAGTAAACTCAGTAAAACGTGATATTTTTATTTCTTTTCTTTGAAGGACGAGTTAATGGTTGACATATGTTACCTATTCAGAAAGTTAGTGTCTTTTAGGACTCTGTGATATTGCTCTAATTATTTGGCCTTTCTGAAGTAGTCTGGCAGTTATGTGTCATTTTTTCAGTTTTCAAAACTCAAATTTTGGGGGGTCTCATTTCTTTATTTATACAGGCTGCAAGAGAAACAGGAGCACTCCAAGCTGCCAAAAATAAATTAGAAAAGCAAGTTGAAGAGTTGACTTGGAGATTACAACTGGAGAAACGCATGAGGGTATGCATGGTTACGAATCTAAAGAAGTTGTGTGAATTTGTTCTACAAAAAGTATCTATACAAATAGTTAAATGTGTTTGCAATTCTTCTGATATGTTTTCCTTGAATATTTGCTGCTTGTAGGCTGATTTGGAAGAAGCTAAGACACAAGAAAATGAAAAACTACAGTCTGCCTTGCAACAGATGCAAGTTCAATTTAAAGAAACTCTGACAATACTCGAGAAGGAACGTGAAGCTTTAAGAACGGCAGAAGAAAAAGTTCCAGTTATACAGGAGGTTCCAGTTATTGATCATGGCTTGATGGATAAGCTAACCAATGAAAATGAAAAACTTAAGGTAAGGTACCCAGATGTATAGAATATACAAATTTAATAAAGAATACTGACCTTTCTATTGACTGTTGATCTTTTAAGAGTGCAGAGTCACTTTGAGGGAATGAACTCCTGTTTATATTTGCTGACGTAATATAAGTTTGCATCCCTATTTATGGAACTACATTGCAGGCTTTGGTGAATTCACTGGAGAAGAAAATTGATGAGACAGAGAAAAAATATGAAGAGGCCAACAAATCTAGTGAAGATAGGTTGAAGCAAGCCTTGGATGCAGAATCACAAATTATTAAGTTAAAGACTACCATGCAAAGGTACTTCTAGTTAAGCTTCTTGTGTAATTAGGCAGAAATTTGAGAGCTGTAGTATGATTTGAATGCAATGTGCTAACTTACTTGGACTTTGTTAAAGGCTTATGGTGTCTATTGTTCAAAGTTCAACCAGTCACACTCTGTCCCTTAGTTGTTAATTTTATGATTGTTGTTACTTTCATTTGCAGGCTCGAAGAAAAATATTCTGACATTGAAACTGAAAATCAAACTCTTCGTCGGCAGCAGTTAAATACACCTGTTAGAAAGGCATCAGATTATCCGCCAATTCCACCGACTCCAGAACACAGGGTATCACTTCTCTCTTTTCCGGTCCCTCTCAATTTCTGTTATCTTTGTCTCGTCGGTGATTTATGCTACTTATTTTACAGAGAGTCGAAAATGGTCACCATGAGAGCGAAGAAAACAGAGCCATTGTAATATTACGTCAACCTTCTGAGTTCCATCAGCCTACGTGTATTTTTTTCTCATATATAGGTGCTTGTTTTCCTACTTCTTGGTAATTGAAGAGCTGTCTTTGCAGGAACCACAAAGTGCAACACCAGTGAAGAATTTTGGTACAGAATCTGATAGCAAGTTCAGGAGATCGGTTATTGAACGTCAACATGTATGCTTTTATTAAAAAAATTACTTTGATTCCCTCCCTCCCCAACCTTAATTAAAGGCTCTCTTGAAGTAGGCATTAGCTTCATATGTTTTTCCTTCACCAGGCCATGCATTGGTTGAAGTTGGTGGTTTGGGCTGCCCTTTGTTTTTACTTTCTAACCTGCTTTCTTACTACATTGGCTTCATTTGACATCATGACGTGTACTTTTTCCACAGGAGAGTGTTGATGCTCTTATCAACTGTGTTGTGAAAAATATAGGGTTCAGTCAAGGAAAGCCTGTTGCAGCCTTTACCATCTACAAATGTCTTCTCCACTGGAAATCTTTTGAGGCTGAAAGGACTAGTGTGTTTGATCGTCTCATCCAGACGATTGGTTCGGAAATTGAGGTAATCAGATTTTCTCTATATGGGATAGTTATAATTTAAACATGCCAAGGTGATATAAAATTATTTTCAATCTTATGCAATGATCAATTGATCTGTGCTTATTGATTCCAGAACCAAGAGAACACTGATCACATGGCTTACTGGTTATCAAATACATCTGCTTTACTATTCTTACTCCAACGAAGTCTGAAGGCTGCTGGTGCAACTTCGCAGCGGAAGCCACCCGCCCCAACATCTCTCTTTGGGAGGATGACCATGGTATCCAGATTCTTCTATTTCTCTTTTTTTCTTTGGAGGTTTTTTGGAACTCTTACTTTGTTTGAGGTGCATTGGTATGCTGCCTTTTCTTGCAGATTATACTCCTGTCTTATATTATGGTTTTGTATTTGCAGGGTTTTCGCTCATCCCCTTCTTCTGCAAACCTTCCTGCACCTGCACTTGATGTAGTGCGTCAAGTTGAGGCTAAGTACCCAGCATTACTTTTCAAGCAGCAGCTTACAGCCTATGTGGAGAAAATATACGGCATCGTTCGAGACAACTTGAAAAAGGAGTTGGCATCATTGCTTTCTTTGTGTATCCAGGTATACTGAATTTGATCAACCTCTTTATATGAAGAGAAAAAATGTCTCAATCCTACCAAGGCGGGCTGCTGGTGTTATACCTTTGCTGATTATATATTTAATTATCATCTTCTGTGGCCTTGGACTTTTGATACATCTTTCCCTAAACCTTTTGAATGAGTCTGTCAGTTGAGTGTGGATCCAATATATTATATTGTTTTTCCTTCCGCCTTTCAATTTGAACTTTGTTCTCATGTCAGCTGTAATATTAATATACAGGCGCCGAGAGCTTCAAAGGGTGTACTAAGATCTGGACGGTCATTTGGGAAAGATTCTGCAGCGAGTCACTGGCAGAGCATTATTGACTGCCTTAGCACTTTCCTTAGCACATTGAAAGAAAATTTCGTAAGAAACTCATGGTTCTATTTGATTTGACTATGACCTGATAATTTGGATCATTCCATCTAGATCAATTGATTTTTTTCCTTCATCTTGGAGAGCATACAATGATTCTAATGTTTATGCTTCTGGGGGTTCCAGGTGCCTCCTGTTCTTGTTAAGGAGATCTTCACTCAGACTTTCTCATACATAAATGTACAACTTTTCAATAGGTAATTCTTTATTTCCTCTTAAGTTGTTTTAATTTTTATGCTGAAAAGTTCAATTACTGAAACATGTTATGCGTTTCCAGTCTTCTTCTACGCCGTGAATGCTGTACATTCAGCAATGGAGAGTACGTGAAATCTGGATTGGCTGAACTGGAACTATGGTGTTGTCAAGCGAAAGAAGAGGTCATTCTCCTCCTTCCTTTTGTAACTTCTGCAATTCATCTAATGCAGTATAGAGTGTCTCCACGATGAGATGCCACCATACATGCTGAACTTCATCCTTGTTTATTTGCTGACTTTCAACGCTCCATCTCCTTGGTTTCCAGTATGCAGGCTCGTCTTGGGATGAACTTAAGCACATAAGACAAGCTGTTGGTTTTCTGGTAGGCTCATCTCACTTCGGGTCAAAAGAAGTATATGCATGTGTTACTTTGAGGTCAATGAGGGTACCTTAGATGCGAAATATATACCAATACGCTTATTGCAGGCAGCTAAGCCCATGTTTATGTTCTTGACTTGCATTGGCCACTACGATACTTCGTACCACAAAATTATGGTCCATAAGATACCTAATGTGCATCTTTGTCTTACTGCGTATGAGAATGTGGGTGGTTCTCTCTTTCTAACATTATCTATTGCTATAGATCTTACTTAATTCACATTGATGGACAGGTCATACATCAAAAGTACAGGATTTCTTACGATGAAATTATCAATGATCTGTGCCCTGTGAGTCTTTCTTATCTCTTCTGGTGTATTCTCAAGAGACATATGCATGCACTCTCCCACAATCAACCGTATCACTACCTCTCATCTCAATGTTTTGTTCCTTCAGGTCCTGAGTGTTCAACAACTGTATAGAATATGTACTCTCTACTGGGATGACAACTACAATACCAGAAGCGTGTCTCCAGATGTAAGTTGGTTTATGATGATATTTAACTATATTTCCAGTATTTCGATTGTAATCCTCGTCCAGTGGTTTTAGTTCTCAATGGCCACCATTTTTATCACTGTACAGGTAATTTCCAGTATGAGAGTACTTATGACCGAGGACTCCAACAATGCTGTCAGCAATTCATTTTTGCTGGATGACAATTCCAGGTAGGATCTCTTTTTCTCGCTTCGTGTATTCACTGTTAGTCTGCAGTAGTAGATCCATGAAAATGGCCCCACAAACTACCATGATACTTTTGCTTGGAGTTCGAGAGAGTTTCTATACTATTACCACACATATAGCACATAAGTACAAACTTGCAAAGTCTATTTGCTAATGGCACTCGTAATCGCCCCTAATCCATGCTTCTTATTATAGCATTCCCTTCTCGGTTGACGATCTCTCTACTTCCCTCCAAGAGAAGGATTTCTCAGATGTACAACCAGCAGAAGAACTTCTAGAGCTTCCCGCCTTCGATTTTTTACACGAATGAGGCAAACAAAGCTCCAACATTAATTTTCGCTTGTTTTCTCAAGGTAGGCAGTAGCTCAAATTCTATTGCATTTGTTGTTGTAAATCCTTTTTTCTTCTTTTGCGGTTCCATATCCATGCCCCTTCTGTAAAACTGTTTATTTATTCTTTTATTTGGGCATTCAAATTGTAAAATCCTCGTCGTTTAAAGGGGAAGCAATACATAGAAGTGGGCGTGCATTCTTTTTTCTCCTTGTTTTTGTTTCTTCTGCCATTCCAAGCAAGAAGATAGGTATTAGGAGCACACATGCAGTCTTGTAGTGTGGTGGTTGAGCTATCGTTATCTCCACCAATGTTCTTTGTACAAAGAAACAATACATACAACCAATTAATACATAGTTTGAGATGATTTTGGCTGAGATTCTGGGCAATCCTATGCAATTTGCTTACTATCTTATTCGATTTTGAACTTTCATTTTTGGCTTGAAAAGTTAGAGCCGGTTATCAAGGCACCATTGATACTAAGTTTTAGGAGCCCACTATTGGCATCTCGGAGAATGCCTGCACTCATGTAGATCGTAACACTGCCACGTGAACATCTAATGATGTTTTTGTATTACATTGAGTTCCGAAGTAGAATCAGATTGGATGATCCATCTTAGGATGCTCTATCCCTCGGTAGACCTTGAAACCAATGAGTGAAAAGAGGGGCATCCTTGAAATCAAGATCAAAATGAAATTAACTCAATTCCCAAAACCTTATGTTTGGTAACAACTTCAATGAGAATCCGAACTTTTGACGACTCGTTAATCCAACACCTACTCAGTATATTATCCAATTTGAGAAGCTAATTGACATGCAATAAGGCCCTTAGGTCTTTTACTATAGGCCGGAAAATGTGATGTTCAAATCCATTTTTGAACATTACTCTTCCACATTTGATCGGAAAATATGACGTTCAAACTTATGAGTTTTATTTGTGATGTCTATTTTTGGACATCATGAGTGATGTTCAAACTCATAGTTCTACTGTAGGAAAATTATTATAGGCATCAAATCAAACTCAGGCTACCTGAGTTACATTTATCGACATCAAACTCACAAAAACAACTGTGGAAGGCCTTAGAGACATCACTATGTTTGACTTCACTACATCTTCCCCCACTCATTTTCACACTCTTTTCACTTGTCTCGAAGCTCCAATCCAAGTCAGGTCCATGCAAGATCAAACAACAACTTGATCAAAAATATCTACACTTCCAACAAGATTGACTTGCTAAAAACAATAAATGCACACGGACATGCCCTTGACAATCAAAGGAACAATTGATTTTGCATTGCAACACAAAATTTTCATTCTTTCCCTAGCCATGAGGATTTCACATGGCACTGACCAAAACCTTCACCATGCCCTTCTCCACCACAAGAAAGTCATCCTTACTCGCCATAGCCTCTGGACCATCCCCAAAGGACCCCTACTGGACCACCCTATTTTCAAACAAGTACAACTGTAACGCGAATCAATTCATCAATCTTGGCGGTCCATTTTCGCCCTCCGTCGGCACAGTTTTTGTGTACAGCTTGCAGAACCGGTCTTATTGAACCAGGTTTGTACCCTATCCATTCATCATTTCTGCTGGGAAGGTTCACCTGAATGAGCCAATTTATCACATTGGTTTTGGACCATGTTTTAGGTCCCCTCACCAAATCTCTATCTAGCCTATCCTCCTTGCCACTTGTAAGACCGCAATAATGTGTTATCTGGTATTGTTGGGCCCAGTTTTGGGGTATTCTTAAAATGAATTTCTTCTAATAATCTGATATGTTATGTTATCATTATATAAGGAAAATTATTAATTAGATATTACCATATATTTTTTTTTTTCGTTGAAAGGAAGACATTACCATATCTTAATGTGTTGGAAAGTGTTGATTAGACAATACCACACCTGAATGTGTGGTATTAAGGTAACCTTCTTTTCAAACCTAAACTCATCAAGCTCTAATCATACCTCCACAGTCAAATACATCCTTTTGACTCTAACAATGCAAAAAACTCATTCTTTGAACCAAACAAAAAAGAAACTAGGTAGCCGACGCCGGTCGTTGTCATGAAATTCTCAATCGTCATTAATGTACTCTCCAAAAATTTGTCTTATTTAGGGGATGAATGGGAAGATTGTAAATGATGTTGACCTTAATGAGGAGAAATCCGAGTATGTCACTTTCAATACATGGCACGCGTACCTTCTCGAAAAAAAGAAAAAAAAAAAACTTCTAATTCGTAGATAGATCATCCTCGGATTTGACCTTATCACATTTGGTATGGAATGTGTGGTCACGATTGAATGTGTTTTCATCAGAGCAAAACAAGTTCTTATCATAGAGAAGACCTCTCAAATTTCAAATTTATGCCTCAAACTATATATACCTGTCTCAAAATATCCCTACCCTTGGATCAAATGTACCCTATTTGTTGTCTACGCGGCGAAATAGGAAGGTTTACATGGTTTGGAATCCAATCACTTTTGTATTAATGGTAGTAATCACTTATATTTAAAACCCAATATTGAACTTTTGACTCAGCTTAATCTCCATTAACGATGAGATTAACCTCGAAGCCTTTGGTTCATGATATTTTTGGTCGTACATACTGAGCACGTTGACAAGGAGAAGCATGCCACCATAGGTAAAGACATAGAAGACAAAGCCCTTTTTAAAAATCTTACTTGTCACTAGTGGCCAAATTTAGCTCCAACTGTCGTCCTCTTTGATGAAAAGATCAGTTAGGTAGACAGCTGGGAAGCCCACCAATTTGACAATTGTCAATCAACTGAAATGTCTTTGTTAATAGAAAGTTGGTAATGTCACTAAAATACCTTGATTCCTATGCATCAAAGTTCGAATTCCTTCTTCATTAATACACATTAGTTCAATGTAAAAGAACAATAAAGAAAATGAAAAAAATAATAATCCAATTTTGCATTAATTGGGTCGTAGTCAATGGTGCCCTATAGTTAAGTATAATTAATGAACAATCATATGGATTATGGGAGATTAATTAGTTGGTCAAGACTCAAAAATCAAGTTTTGTATGTTGTGATGGGTGGCCGCTAATATATCTGTTGCACATGTTAGTTTGGTAAAATGGAAGGTTTAATTAAGAGGATTTGCTAATAAAAAAATGTGATTTGACTAATTAATATCTCACTAACGGTATCTGATCAAAGTCATGTGTTATTCCAAAATTGTAGTTGTAACTTATAATCGGCCATTCCATGTGGTCTCATGTGTTTCAAAGAATCCAGATCTCTTTGGTCAATCTCCATTGCTGACGTAATCTTAAGCTAATTTCTTTCTCTAATTATCGTTTGCGGTCACGTTCTCAACCGTTTGCTTTGGTAATCTCTTGGTGATCATGTTCTTAATTCTAATCTTAAGCTAGTGGTTGATCACTAGTATTATTTTTGTCAATAATTTATTGAGAATAATAGGGTTGCAGTTAATGTAGTTACAAAAGTTAGTTATTAGTGAGCAGTTAATGTAGTTACAAAAGTTAGTTATTAGTGAGTAGCTAGTGAGCTTAATTAATGATCTTGTTCAAACTAGAATCAACATATTCAACGGTGGAGTCGCCCGACTTATTCTTTTATTATCACCATTTAATAAAAAACTGCTTCCTTATAAAGCTAACATTTTCCTCACCAAAAAAAAAATCTACATAAATCTACAATAGAACTACCAACTGGGTAAGTGGAATTGAATTTGAAACTTCAGATGCAATGGTAGATGATCTTAGATAATTGTGTTACAAAAAAGGGGTTTGTAATTTAATTCGTTATGAACATACTTACTAATAGTGCACTCGAGTTCAATGCATCATGACCTCCAATATTGGTTGTTCATTTGATTATCAAGCATATTTTCGTATGATGAATTTCTAATGAAGAATTGAGTGAGAAAAATAAATGTGGTTGTTGCAAAGTTAGGTTTGCAAAAGATACTAAACAAATGGTTGACTTTCCAACATAAACCCAAGTGACTACTAACCCTCTAATTTTTGGTTTTTTCCTTTAATAATACTACTTCCCCACCATAAAGTTTTGACTTTCTAAATGGGGAAAAACCATAAGGTTATATACCCACTAATTATGGATATAAGTATAAGATGGGTCACATCACATGGATTCAAATTCAACCCGCGTTTGCCTTCATCCCAGGCGACAGATTATACACATTTATTTTGGACGGTCGGGATCATTTCATAGCGACGATCGCACTCCACCGCATAGAACGTCGACTCCGGCCTCAGATAATGCCTGACATTTGGAGCTGCGTGCTTGCTATTTATAATGTTGCAGCATGAGACATTCATAAGATAATTTTCTAATGTAATCGAAAATGAAGAACTAACACGTTTACTTGCTTAGAACTTATTGACTTAGCTACTGCAACTCCTGACATCCATTGCATCACATGTCACATGAAAAATTAAATTACAGAAGAGTAATAATTGATCTGATTCTGATTTTCAATTCTTCTCTAGTTTTAACTTTTGTAACTTCATTCATGTCGAATAAGAGAAATTGCAAATAAACAACAGTTTTTTCCTGCATTATTCTCTAAATTATGCTCTGATCTAGCCAAGGAACAAAATTTTCATCGAAACATCGAAATTTCCATCGAAATTTTCATAATTTTCGAGGTTCGAAACTATCGAAACTTACTGAAATTTCCATCGAAATTTCCATAATTTTAACTATCGAAATTTCCATCGAAACCGAAATTTTAATTCTTGAATCTAGCTAGGTTTTCGAGGAGAAATGTGCATGAAGTTAAGATGCATTATTTAGGGAAATTATTGAGCCCTAGCAGCTTTGGGAGGATAGAAGAGCATGAGGAGAGGACTGCGTCGTCAATGAGGGTGTCGTTGACGTGTATATGTGCATGAACCTCAGTGCACCTACAACCCCCACGTAGAATGACTATTTATTTTGGTGGGCACGTAGACATGAGGACATTGAAGTTCGAAGTATGTACTGCAAAAACTCGGCTTTCTCGAGGAAAGCCTTGAGATTCTGACAGAAAATGAGTTTAAATTCTTGGGAATTGTGTAGTGAAAGAAGAAGAATAGTGTGCCCAAAGTTAGAACAATATTCAATACTGTCTCTTTTTTTATCACTATATACTGCTCTATTTTGAAATTTAACAGTAATACCAATTATAGTATATATGAGAGTTGAAGTACCACAATGTGGGAAAGATATTTGCTTAACTACATTAACTTATTACTTAACTTATTACTTGTATAATTTGATTATTTGGGAAATTTTGGTATAAAAACCATGTGACGTGTGTGTTTATATAGAACTTTGGTTTTAGATAACCTAGAAAACCATCTTCAAACACATCTCATTAACAGTTACCACACGTTGTTACACCTACAATTTCACTTTTTTTTTAATCAAGAATTGAAAACCTCACCTGAGCCCTCCTCTCTAGAACTTGGGAGACTCAATCTATGAAGAAAGGATTTTGATGTGTTTGTGGTATAATTACGAAGGAAGGGGGCGGCACCTAGGATTAAGAGAGATGGCTCTCCATTACAAAATTCACATTAAAAAATATGAAAATAATTCAAGTACAATGCCACATGCAGGGCTTTGGTTGCGCCAGGTGCAATGACCCTAACGTGGTATCTGGATGTCTAATTACGGAGATAGATTCAAACTGTTTTACCGACCTCATCAACCGAATATTCTTTTTATAGACGTGGAAGTTTGTAAAAGTCAAATCGTACATAATTTTGAAAAACACATAAGTCTGCATGTTCGGAAGCATGTGATTTAAACACAAGGCTGATTAGTGGGGAGTCGTTGGGATGCTTACTGGGTGACCACTATTTTGATCAGCGCGTAATCCTTTGTTTAGGGGTCACTCCTATCATAATTTATTTCTTAACTACACTTACCTTTTATTTTCTAAGGTCTTCTATAATCAAAATTTGGGTTGCACATGCTAACACTGTACTTAAGTAACATCTAACAATACTCTAAAAATTAAGCTAATTAATGAAGTATGCTTTGAGAGTTTTAAAAAAATGCCTAGTTCGGCTAAAACCTTTTTGGCCGGGTTTATACCATCCAACTACAACATTGTTGTATGGTTCAATGGATAAGAACAATAGACCCACCAACTTAATTAGCTAACGTTTTGGCATCAATGTAAGTCGAATTTGAGACTTCATTTGTAATAAATTAAACAGAAAACAAACGATAAATCTAAATCAAGTAATCATGTGTACTACACAACAACTTGCAATATTTTACCGCCCATGATATAAACAAAAAGGAAACTTTGACTGATAACATGCAATTTCACGTAATTTTGCATAAACCCTAATCTATACATTTAATTTGAAGAAACCATGGCATTGAATTAATGCACTCACTAAAAGTGTTGACCGAATAGAATGTCATGAGTTTGAGCCTTGACCGAAAACCTAAACAAAATAATTAAGGCATTTTGGTACCACTAATCATATCGTCACTAAGATTTTATGTTCGAATTGACGAATCCACAACAAATCCAACCACATGCGAAATATATTCCTTCTAGAATTGATTAATTAATGAAGTTTTGGCATTGTTTGTAATTAGTGATCCACATGAAAGAAACATATGGAGTTTTTTTTGAAACGAAGATCTTTCAAATCTTTCCAAGGTTCTTATTCCTCCATATAAAAATGTGCATTTTCTTTCTTTTGTTCTTTGATGAATTTGAGTAATCTAAAAAAGCTAAAAGTATTTTTGTTGCAAACCAAAATTTCTTTTAGCATATTTGGCGCAGGGAAAAATCTTACAAAGTTTGAGGTGATGAAAGTATTAGTCACATGCTTCATGGACTTCCAAGTGGTATTCCACAAAGCGCTTGGAAATTTTATGCAAATCTTACCATGCTGATAAGAGAAGCGTTTTAAGTAAAAACGCTTATGAACAAAATTGATTCCGGAGGACGTTAATAATAGTAAGACCGGTAGGCAATTAACCAAGCCGCTGATTCAACTCTTAGCTCCTTACTTTGTTCTAATGATTGGAGGTCGCCAACTTCGAGTATTTTATCAATTTTTTAAACAATAATGGGAATGGAGCTTTATTAGAAAGTTGTTGGTAGTGAAATGAACATGCATAGGAAGATAAAAGAGAGAGAAGGAGAGACACCACATCGTACTATATACCTCTTATAATCTTTTTGGGGTCTTTTCTTAATCAGGAATTGGACCAAATCTAAATTTAAAAATTTGCCGTGTATATATAGATAATTTATACCAAATTGAAAGTATATATACGCAATCTTAATCCGTTGCTTCATGTTGACCAAGAAAAGAATTGGTGGAGACATGTTCACTTATATACCACCAAAACTATACCGCAACATGATGAATATATAGCAGGAGTTACTATGGATGATAATAAATTAAAAATGATCTGGTCAATTTTGATTGAGGTCTGTTAAAGTTAATACTGAAAATAAAAAAATTTCTAATAGTGTCAGAGACTTTTTCCTAGACTCTAGATATTGAAATTTACAGGTAAGTTTCGATTTAAATGAAAAAACTACATTTAAAAAAATAATATTCAAATTTCATGAGTTACAATATTAGTTGTCTTAGATGCCTTAACAAACCTATAAACAATAAAACTCAATGTATGGATCCTTAATGCAACTAATTGAAGAATATTTCTGTTTCCTTAATGCCTTACGATATGCACATGAGCTTCGGAGTTTAATTTGGACTACAGTACCGCACACTTACATGCCCTCAGGCACCCCTAAAAAAATCCAAAGTTTTATCATGCCCTCCACTTGTGCCACCGCCATTCCCATCCCCCAAGACCACTTCTCTCGAGCACACCTTTCTGCTTGAATGTTGAAGAAGCAAAAGTTGGCGAATCAGCTTCTACATCAACCCTAGCTCGCATATATTACATTATAAATATTAATCCCCCACTCAATGATTTTCGCTTTTCGTGAAAATACCTTTCTTTACGCGTGACTGATCAAAACACTCATTTTTAGATGATACAAAGTAACAAAACACAGCTTTTGCACAATCAATCAATCTCTTAAAACACTTGTAAAGGTGAATATTCTTCCTAATTAATTAATTTCCCAATACACTATATGTTATATACGACGCGGTTGCTTCTTTCTTAGCAAGTGCCGCCGACCTATAGGGGAATGAAAGCATGCATGCATATATATATATATATATATATATATATATATATATATATATCGATGAGAAAGGTATTGTGGCCTACTAGGATCTTGCCATGAAAGAAGAGAAAAGAGAAAGGACTTAGCTAGAAAACAATAGTTCCCCATCCTAAAAGTAGAAAAGCTACCCTAATAAGATTATATTAGTTAGCCACCACCCGGCTGGCGCTCTGGCAGTGGAGTATTTGCAAGGCTGGTGGAATCTAAGGAAGCGGTAGGGATAAATAAATAACACATATCCCTAACAAACACAATTATATATACGTATATTTTTGTGGTATGAGAAATGCTAATATAACTTGCTCCAAACAAAGTTTTGATAAATTATCAAATTTTAGGTATAGAATTCGGTTAAAATTCCTCTCTTATAGTAGGATTAAAATAACAAATACTGATGAACCGTCGATATTAAGAATTATAATCGGACATTGGATGTGAGATAATCTGGCAAGAAAACGTTTTTGTAACATGTATGTGATGGGATTCTTTATCTCATACATATCATAATACCTATCACCTTTGTTTGTTGCATTTGGAGCTTTGTACTTTCTAATATAAAACTTTTGATGGAAAATGAGATATATTGGGCATTGAAGTGAGTGAGTGAGTGACTAGGTATAGAGCTAGCTACAGCATGCAAAGAAGCTTTTGGATATTCTCATTCACATTGATGATTGTGATGACGTACTACGCCAATTTAAAATGCAAATTCTAAGAAGTGCCAAGCTTGTATCTCCAAAACCTTTCATGAAAAGGAGAGAACTCTCATGGAATTCAAGGTTTCATCCACATGCTTCCCCCTACCCCATGAATATATTTACTCACAAGCTACAAGTTGGGAGGATGACTAGTGTGGGGGCAGATCATCACCCATCATTTTTCCAACTCGAAATTATTCATGTTTAGCCACAAAGTTGTGTACTTTGTCAGCCCTACCTAGCTATATTTCACACAAGCTGTTAGTTATTTAACAAAAACCCTAAAAGTTAAACCTACGTGTTTTTTTTTACATTCATTAACATACTTTTACAACAAACCTGCTTATCATCATTTACAAGTTGCAAATTATTCACAACTTATAACATATATATAATAATCTGATAATGTGAGTCAAACAGCTTGAAAAAAAAACTAGAAATCTCATCTAACAAAACAAAATTGAAAAGAAAAGCCACTAAACAGACTGATTTAAAGTGAAACATTAAATTTAACCACCGTCATAATCAACTACGTAGATTTGAAAAACTCTAAAATTTCCCTTTCTAGTTTAGCTTTTTAGACATGGGACACGTGTTAAAATGGGTTCTATCCAATTACCGAAAGTTCGATTTCTCTAATAACAAACCTCTCTATATAGGTTAAACATAGTAAATGCTGTCTAGCTAGATTCATGCAATCTTTGAGGCTAGCTGGCTACTCGATCTTTGGTTCATTTTATTGGCATGCATTAGATTTAAATTTCCAAAGTAGGCCGATTCACTTTTTAGCACTAATAATCTGTAGATATCCAATAGAGAACAAACAAGTTTCTGGGCAAAAGGAATTATCAATTAGTAAGACAATATGGTATGATATTTCCGAACATCTATTCGCAAATTGCATCGTAAGCTTGAGAAAAGGACTGTAGTTCCTATTTAACATATGAAAGTGACCAAATAATAATCTATAAATGTTCAAGTTCTTTCGTTCAGACGACCGACATGTCACATAACCAAATGGAAATATCAAGCAAACGAACATTCCAAAATGCAAGCCTCTTTTTCTGACCTAAAATGTGCTATGTATATATTAAGGGCCTATTTGGTAACTAATTTTTTTTGCCAGTTTTTTGTTTTTAATTTTTTATTTTTGAAAACAAGGCTGTTTGGTAACTGTTTTTTGTTGTTAGTTTTTCTTAAAAAAAACTGACATGTGAGTTTTTTTTTATAAGCCGAAAAAAAAATAGAATACACCTATTTTTTTCCTCCTGTTTTTTTTCTCTCAAGCTCAAAAAAAAATTATAAACTAAAATGAGTTATCAAACAAGTTTTGAATTATTTTTTTTTAGAAAAATAAAAATTACAAACTAACAACAAAAAACAGAAAGTTAAAAATTAATAAGAAATGAGTTACTAAACAGGCACTAAATCTTGGGTTGTAAGTAATTGAAAAGAGTATTTAAGTTCAAACTTCCAGCTCCCAGCATAACTTCAATATACTGTACAACTAAGTAGTGACTGACCTAATAATAATGCCTTTCATCCAAATGAGATGGACAAATGTGGGACCAGGGAAGGCGCTCTACCGTGGTGCGGAAACGGTTGGAGGGATGGGCTTAAGTGGGCCGGAAACAGCTTTACCGTCGCAATCCCAATGCATGGAACTAGAAGCTCGTAGGGGTCCAATTTTCTCAAGAGAGCCCCCAAGTACAACTTGGCTCCTCTACTCCACGTGGTCACACTGTTTCTACTTCCAATTCAAAGATTTTTTTTTCCCTCTTTTACCAAATAAAATGTTCATCAACGGCTTCCCAAAATTCTTTGTGGGCCAAATTGATTTCGTTGAGGATGACATGTCACTTTCTCAACATCCTCCAATTGATTTGCACAATTTATATAGGTCTTTTGGACATTAAATTGGTATGTGCGTTGATAATGAAATTCAAAATATTATCGATGCTGTCTTGAGAATAATATGTGTTAATTTTAATTCAATGTTATTAGGGGATGTATTTCTCCTACTAATCGCATGTATCTGGAAGACTGTTGCATAATTGATTGGGATATGTGATGAGAATCACATGATTTGTGACATAATCTTCTAATTACTTATTTGTTATTTTAAGTCTTAATCATTCATTTAAATGCGTTCCGCTAAGGGTGATTGAAGAGTATTCCTAACCCTCACTTATTTGACACTCAACAACAATCAGTTCCTCAAAGGCCCTTCTTCTTGTGGTAGGGATGAAAACCTTCCCCAAGCAAAAAGAATAAGCCAATAAAATAATTGAATATATGCCAAGCCTCTTGAATATTATTATGCAAGTATAATGAACTAAGATCTAATAATATAATGTGTGAAATATATGGTGTATTATTAGAAAATTAAAATAAAGAAACAAAAGGCACCCCAAGCGCATTTAACTCCCCACCCTCAGATCACATGGACCTCTCATCTATATAAGCACCCCCGACCTCCTAATCTCCCTCCAAACCAAACTTCCATTCCAATTCTCTCACACAAACTTGCTCATTTGCCAAAACCTCAAAAACAACAACTATCTCGTAGCTCTTTTGATCCAATTCAACAGTCCCAAATTGTGCTTCAAACCCATTTCTCAAAATCTCACCGAAGTTCACACCCTACTTCTTTGAACATTCTCAAACATGGAGAACTTGTTTCGTCTAGTGGAAAATGAAGATTTCTTCGCTCGCCGTTGCATCATGGTCAATGGTCCGGTCATAGTTGGAGCTGGACCATCAGGCCTTGCAACGGCGGCTTGCCTCAAGGACCAGGGAGTCCCCTTCGTGGTCCTTGAGCGAGCTGAGTGCATAGCATCACTATGGCAAAAACGCACCTACGACAGGCTCAAACTGCACCTCCCAAAGGCATTTTGCCAACTCCCCAAGCTTCCATTCCCAGAAGACTTCCCAGAGTACCCAACAAGGAGACAATTCATCGAATACCTTGAGGACTACGCAAACCATTTCGAAATCAACCCGAAATTCAACTCCTGCGTTCAATCAGCAAGGTACGACGAGACCAGCGGGTTCTGGCGGGTCAAGACCGTCACCTCAACCGGGTCGACCCGGTCCGAGGTGGAGTACATTTGCAGGTGGCTGATCGTGGCCACCGGCGAAAATGCAGAGTGCGTGGTGCCGGAACTCGACGGCCTATCGGAGTTTAACGGCGAAGTTATGCACGCGTGCGAGTACAAGTCCGGCGAGAACTTCAGGGGAAAGAAAGTGCTCGTTGTCGGATGCGGAAATTCCGGTATGGAAGTCTCTCTAGACCTCTGCAATCACAATGCTCAGCCGTCAATGGTGGTCAGAAGCTCGGTAAGTGTTCGATGAAATTGTCCTTTTAGCTAATTTGATCTTTTTTGCGATATAAATGGAACCTAATAAGATTTTGCTCTGTTTTCGCTATTCAGGTTCATGTCATGCCTAGAGAAATATTCGGAAAATCGACATTCGAATTGGCGGTGTTTCTGCTAAAATGGCTACCACTATGGTTAACTGACAAGATTCTGTTACTGTTTTCATGGCTGGTGCTTGGAAGCATGGCGAGCTATGGCCTCAAAAGGCCAGCCATTGGACCAATGACCCTCAAGAACACTGAAGGCAAAACCCCTGTTTTGGACATTGGTGCACTGGCGAAAATCAAGTCCGGTGGTATCAAGGTTGTTCCCGGCATCAAGAGATTCTCAACCGGTCAAGTTGAGCTCGTAAATGGCGAAATTCTCGACATCGATTCGGTTGTTCTTGCTACCGGATACCGCAGCAATGTCCCTTGTTGGCTTCAGGTAATAACTTGTTACAAACTAAAATGCATGATGTGACAGTTTTATATACGACCATTTGAGTTGAACGTAAAATATTTTGGACAAGGACTAATCTGTTTTTGTGATATGTTTTAACAGGAAGGTGATTTCTTCTCTAAGAATGGATTCCCAAAGCAGCCATTCCCGCATGGTTGGAAAGGAAATGCTGGACTTTATGCAGTTGGGTTCACAAGGAGAGGGCTATCTGGTGCATCATCTGATGCCATGAGAATTGCGTCGGATATTGGCAAGGTCTGGAAAGGTGAAACCAAGCAGACCAAAAAGAGAACCACAGCTTGCCATAGACGATGCATTTCACAGTTCTAAACATTCCCAAGTCATCCGGATTGATTACCATCCAAAATTAACTCAGAGTCTAGCTGGTGTAAAAAAAATAAAATTACTGTATATCACAAAAACGGAAAGAAACAAACAGATAGCATAGAGACAAAGAGCCCTCTCCAATGGCCCAAGTTTTGAAAATGTCTGGGCATTTTGTAAATTGAGGATGACGAGGCTTTTCTTCTAATTCTTCTTTTATTCTTTTCCATACAGTTTTTTGTATCATATTAATCCAATGATCAAGTTCAATTACATTTTTTCCAATTATCTTTTTATCTCATTCCCCCATTTATACTCTTTACATTCTCTATTTGCGGCTTCTATTCTGTAAACCAAAAACATATAATTGAAGGGTTGAGATTGGCAACTTGCCATAAGCATCTATTTGATCAACTTGCCATAGGCATCTATATGATCAGATGGGGTAGGACCTACCCATCATTCATCATTCATTCATCAAGGAGAATGCTACTCAACTCCACCACCACACCCACCTCCTTGTTTTCTCTCACTTGAAGATTAGCCAAATTCCAATTTGGCTACACATCACCATGCCCTTTAACAACTATTATCTTTGAGGTTGACCCAACTTATGCTCCAATAAACTACAAGTCCTCAACCCTCTGTTGCCTTGCACATGGGACTAGCCACAAACCCCTCCATGGAAAGCTACAGTTAAATCTTCTCTGTAAAGCATATCTATAGGTATGAATGAATGTATTCAGTTCAAAACTTTTGAACTGATAATTATTGGTAATTTTATGCCCTAATCCACTTTTTAACATATTTGATTATATAAAGAAACCCAACCAATCATTTCCGAAATTCTTTTAAGTTGGTTAGAAAGGCAAAAAAGAGAAAGGGCATGATTATCCCATGTAATGCTACTAGCAGAAAGTTAAAGCAAAGTGAACAGATGCTTAATAGTGTTTAGGGAGTCAAATTATCAGATTATTAGGGTATTTAAATCTCCTACCGACATTAGGTGATATTGAATCTCCCGCCCCTTGAGTTAACTGTGATAACGACTAAGAAGTCAAATCGGTAGTACAATGGTACAAATTGAGATGGTCCTTTTCCAGACTTGCCAAAGCTGCCCAAATTCCTTTCATCCACAGAAGCTTTTTGTATCAGCAGCAGCCACGTACTTATAGTTCATAATTTTCTGTGAAGTCTTAGGTTAACCAAATATCCCTCATTTCCTAGTTTTATTTGGTCCTCAAACTTTCTTTGCTTCACCAATTTTGTGAAGAGGAATGCCACCAATCTCATTACATCTAATAAATCTATCCCAGCGAGGGGGGCAAACAAACTTCTTTGAAAGTAGATATATCCAATTTTTTCATGTGCCTTATTTGAATGTAACTGGTTCAATGCACTAAGAGACAGATTATTGGATAATTTGCATAAATAGAAACACTGCACTGCCAAACCAAACATCAAGTTGTCTGTTTTCTGCAAAAAGGCAAAAGATATGATCTAGACCTAATTGCCTGCCAAAAATGCTAATAAACAGCAAATCCAAGTGAAGTTTGTGTCGATAATGTCTCAAGTAATCTTCACATTGTCCTCACATATCATAGAGTTTAATATCGAAGGGCCCGTCCTTGAATGCTAACCGCTAAAAACGAAATGGTTATCAAATGAGCGAGTCTGATGTTTTAAATGCTTCAGTTTTTCAAATAATGTGACTGAAGCACATGAATGCAAACTGCATAATAGCACATGAAAGCTGGCCATATTTCTAACATGAGCGAAAATAATTCAAAGAGGGCTTATCCATTGAGTCAAAAACAGAATGAAGGTAGCATCTAACATAAGGCTTTTGTTCTTCACCAAACAAAATACCAAGTCTACAAAAAACACCCCACATGAGTTAACCTACTAGCCCATGCTGCATATGATTCCTATGCTCTTTCACCATACACCACAACCTCAAAATTCCTCAGAAACTAAACTTTCCTCAAAAACCTGACTGCGGATAACAGCGTCCTTCCTGTTTTTCGTCCTTTTCTTCTCGGTATCTTCCAACCTTCTTTAGCATATGAGACATTTTTTGCCAGTAACATTGAAATCACACATGGAGATGGTAACATTCGTCCAATTCCACAATCCCATCACCAAAGGGGTCCAGGCCCCCAAGACTTGTGTAATATCAGTTATGTTCCTTCACATGTAGTGTTTTCACTGCAGGCTGTATTAGTGGACTATATCGATTGTCCGCAGGATCTGGATCTTAAAGCAAAAGAAGTATCAAAGGACAATGCAGCATTTCATTGGGCCTAAAAGCGGCCATGTAACTCAATAATGCATCCAAAACTATCCTCTTTTAGTACTTTCTAAGTACAATTGAATCGACTGGTGCAATAATTTGCTGGATCAATGGACTTTCTGTTTGTAAAATGATGTCACAATCAGATTATCTGAACTCTTCTTATCGTATATTTTTCTTGCTGCTTACCAGTTTGCTTTCATTCGGATGGCAAATAATTCGAGAACCTTGATTTCAACTATAACTTAGGGTGTTGTCACTTGAGAGATCAAAAGTCCAACATCTTGAAACATGTAGTAAAGGATGAAGGGTAAACAACAGAGATTCTGATGAGCATATGACCATGTTGGATAGACAAACTCAAGGCTCTTCAACTCAGGTCGTAATATCTTACTTGACACTCTGAGTTGGCTGCCCATCCTTTTTCTGTTACCTTGTTCAATGTGGGGCATAAATTGGTGCATTGTTCCCGGAGTTGATCTCGACTACACATTGAAGAATGTCACTGCATTGCAACCGAAACTGAAAACAGCCAACAACGAGTCCCTGACATTGGAACAAGCCTTGCCTGCCATGGAGACATAATTCATAAATGTGTAATGTCGTTTCTCAAGTTTTGGGTTGAGTTGATCGATACTCGACCGGCAAATTGAACCACACTTACATGATTATCTGATGAAGGCGCATTCAGGGGGAAAATTTAGAAAGTAGGCACATTGTGTTCGGAAAGCAAATCATACTATAGATAACACAACTGGTTTGATTAATAAGGTTGGAGCCGAGATCAAATTTCACCATATGTACTACTAATTAAGGAAACAGTTGAAGACCCCTGAAGTCTAATGTACAAAAACGAAACCTCCAATAACAGAGTGTGGCAGTGGCATGAAATGCTGCATACCTAGAATGGGTAATAGAATTGTACCGATTCCTAACTGCTCATGCGTTTGCTATGCAGTATGGAGTCAAAATATACTTTACGTTCTATGTTATAAGTCATAATCCAATATGTTTGGTTCTATATCACTCATTCATATTCTTCCCTACTACAGTCGTTCCCAGTTTGATGTCTCATTCCAAATAAGTAAACATGATTTATGACTTCCCCAGTGCCCACTCCTTCTTACGAAACAGTACCCGAGTATCTTCTTGGGCCTCAGCCATAACTGATGAAAATAGACAAATAGGCCCATAATATGGTCAAGATAGACAACTTAAACCCAATCTTAAGCCCCATAGCAAACTGCAAGATGAAAAATGCTCCGCTGGTTTTCTTCTGTTGCTTCTGTTTTCACCTTTCATCCATCGGTAAATCGCAGAAGAAACCAGAAACAAAACAGTGAAAAACCCAACAAGAAAAGAACAAAAAGCAGGGCGAAGCAAATCAAGCATACGCACAAAGAGATGCATATAGCCCAAAGCAAAACAACAACGACAGAATAAACAAAAGCTCCGAGAAAGCTGAAACAAGACAGCAAGCAATAATGGCGGTCTCGTCGTACAACGTCGTCAGTTTCGCATCTGTCTCTCTAAACTCAGCTCGCATTTTATCGTCGTCCACGGACAAGTCATCAAGCTGTTCTGTTCCTTCGAGCAACAGCTGCAGTCCAAAAGCCAGCTCAAGCTCGAGCCTTTTCAGCAGAAATGGCTCCAGAAGATGGAGATCGATCTCGGTCAAGGCCATGACTTCGTCTTCCTTCGGTTCTCGGCTCGAAGAGTCCGTGAAGAAGATGGTGGAGGAGAACCCAGTTGTCGTTTACTCCAAATCGTGGTGTTCGTGAGTTTACAATCTCTTATCGAATTTCGTAAATTTGGATTTTGAAGCTGATTTGTGTTGTAAAAATGGTTTCTTTTTGAGAAATCTCATCTGGGTTTTTATGGAATTGTGTTTGAAGGTACTCCTCTGAGGTGAAATCGTTGTTCAAAAGACTTGGTACTGAGCCAACAGTCATTGAATTGGATGAACTAGGTGTGTGTTGTTTACTTTCAATTATGTTTGCAAAAGAATATATGTATATGCATGTTCTTCATAGAGTGATAATGTGAATTGTGATGCTTGATGGATGGTAAATTGGTAATGTAAGCTATTTCGAGTGTTTTGTTAGCATGAACTTCGTAGTATGCATTTCTGTCCCTGCACTTGAATTTCGGTTATCGGTGGCATGAGATAGGATTGAATACGTTCAGGATAGTTTTGTGATGGTAAATTTCCAGATGTCGTGATTTCTTATGCCCCAAATGTGGTATAATAGTTGGAATGGAAATTTTGATGATAGGCCAGCTGATTAGTTATGAAAGGGTGTGGATATTGTTGGCAATGACTGTTAGTTTCGCATCTAGTTTCGCAATTCCCCCTTACTCATTTGAATATAATGTGTTTTTGTTCTGGATGAATAGTTGGAGGCATGTTTAGTCAAATTCTGTTTCAGCATGTTTTCTCGTTCGATTTGAATCGAATTATGCATGAATCCAAAGCTGTTTCTCCCCTTCAGGTCCCCAAGGGCCACAGCTGCAGAAGGTATTGGAGAGGCTTACAGGACAGCATACCGTCCCAAATGTTTTTATTGGTAAGCAATACTCTTTGTAATGCTGTTTAGTTAACCAAAAACCTTTCAAATATGATGGATACGAGAAAGACCCCTGCTTAAGGTAGTAAAGGTTGCCTCTGTGGTAGCGTAGTAGGAAACTTCTTTTGTATAGTCTCTAAACATGATATTTATTGTGGTTTTTCAGATTTTGACTAATTCAGTTGTCCTTATACACAAAGAACAATAGTCTGTCATTTGATAAATGTAACATTAAGTTTAATAAATGTAGGTGGGAAGTACCAATTGTTGGTGCAGATATTAGTCCAAGATCATTTGCTAGTCTTGAACAAAATCTAAACTCAGATGTGGTGCTGTTGTTGGTTGATGTGGTTATATTTGCTTTATTAAAGGTTTAAAAGGTTAAGCAGAAGGTGACTTGCTGAATCCTTCAGTTCATTCTCTCTTTTCAAACACTGAATCCTTCAGTTTTTTTCTCTCTTTTCAAACACTGAATCTTCTTCTTTCATTCTTTACTCCGAACTCAAATTGAGATTCCTCTTTGTTCTCTAATTTGAACACCTAATCTCGCCTCCAAGGCCAAGTTAAGAACCTTCATGAACTCTCTTCTTCTGTCTTGTTTCTTTTCCCTCTTTGTTTTATTAGTGAGAAGATGAAGGAATAGAAATGAAACTTCTTGCATTTATCTCCTCCAAGGCTAGAATTGACAACAAAACAAAGTGTCTTTGTAAGTTTTGATTACTTTTGAAGCTATCAAACATAGATCTAAATGGCTGTACGTGTAAGATTAAACAACAGAGACAGTAAATGGGTATTAGAAACTGTTCATTGTTTGTTAGCTTTTGACTTCATGCTGATTCCATTGTTCATAGGATAATTGACCAACTAATGTGTCAGAGCAATGTTATAAGTTTTTGTATTGTAATTTCTATTATTGATCTTATTGGTTGTCCAATAATATTAGAAGCTCAAACTTTCTTTGTTTCCATTTGCAGGTGGGAAACACATTGGTGGTTGTACAGGTATGGAACTCTTACATGAATGATCTTTTTGGTTTTACTTCTGGTTTCCAGCTAAGTATTTTTCCAATGTTTTAGCTGATAGGGAGTGAGAGGTCTAGGGTTCCACTCTATGTAGAGTGACAGGATCTGATTATAGAACTGGTGAAATGATAAATGGCAAGTGTGTGCCCAAACACTGACAAATACTCATAGTCAAGAGTTTTGCATCTTTGTGTTAGCCGTGCTAGCTGGTTCTATAATCTTAGGTGACAAAGTGGAAAGAACAGGAAGTTGAACAAAGTGTTCTAATGTCTACTGTTGCTTTTCGTTCTGCGATGCAGATACTGTGAAGCTATACCGAAAAGGTGAACTTGAAACTTTGCTGTCAGAAGCCAGAGCTAAAAATACACAAAGCTAGCCCCAAAGTACAGAATCTTTTCACTTACAGAACCTGGCCTCCTTGCTGTCTTAAGATTTGAAAGAAATGAAGCCCCATTTCTACCTCTAGACATTTCACCCGATTAGAGAAGGCATATTGTGAAGGCTAATTCATTTTCAATAAACCTTATGATTGGACAGTTAATGAAAGATATGTGAAGCTTATGCAAGGTTTCTAAAGTACATTAGATATCGCCGAAACTATTCACTTATGGAATGAGGAATCTCATTGCTTTTAGAACTGATATGTCTCCTTTTTCTGAACCTATATATTTTGTTCATAGTGTGTCCTTAGAAATGTTAAAACTAGGATATCTAGAAGTTGCTCGTGTGGTATACCCCTCCTTTAGTTGTTTCAGATAGGCTAACTGCGACTCTGATCAGGATGGTGGTTTCTGTTAATCACGGGAATGTCTTTGAAATTCCTATCTAGGCATGCATGCGTGGGAAGCTATTGATTTCCCGCAGTTGTACACCGCTGTTTCTTCAATGGCCTCAAGCCAGAATGGTATCCTTCCAAAGGCTAAGTCTGTCATTCCAATCTTGTTTCCGTCAAAACACTTGTTCTTCCCAAGGCCATTCTCTTCTAAGATTTTCAGAAGTTCTTGGGCGTCTTTTACTGCATTTGCTTGCTTTCTCCAGTATTTTGAATCCAAAGAATTATGGCCTCTAACATAAAAGAACTAATAAGTGAAGGTAACTTTTTCATGGATCTAGCAGTAGTTCTCTACAAAAAAAGGAAAAAAAGAAAAAAAGAAAAAAAGAAAAAGGAGAAACAGACTTTATTGCTTAGACACGCCAAAATGTTATTACCTTGTCATCTGCAAACTTAACTTTGTCCAAGAACCGAGCAACAGCCCTCTCATAGGAGTCGTTTGGAAGAAGAGGATTCTGAGGCCACATCTCTTCGATGTACTCCAGGGTAACAATGGACTCTGCAATCACTTTTCCACCATGGAAAAACACCGTCTTATTGAATATGCCCTCTTGTATGCATTCATATTCGATACCCTTGAGTTTCAGAGCCCATAGAACCCTGTAAACATATGGACTTGCCCAGAACACTAACACCTTTACCTCCTCCATGATCGTTTCGTTTGTGTTCATTTTTTTCACTCTAGTGGTACTTGTATACTTGATCGAAATGCAGTTCTAACCTGCTTCGGCTCCAAGATATCAGTAGAGGGTAGGTGGAGGTTGGGTGGAGGTTAGATGCAGTTCTAATATGTCGTCTTACTTGACGAAGTAACATTTCATGTAAACTTAGTTCCTTTGATCTTTGAGTTCTGTATTTAACAAATCTTGATTAGGCTGAGTTTAGGCGGAGTATCAGAGATCAAGAGGAAAGAATATACTATTCCTCGTATCTGTTCTAAGGAATTGATGGCATAATTTCTTGGAATTGAAGAATTTAAGAATCTGGTGAAATTGAGAAAAAGGGGCAGAAGGAAACTACCAGAATTATGTTTTAGTAAACGTAGGCAAATAGAATTGGAACAATGCACTTCCTTCCACTTCTCACTCCCAAGTAACTAGAATGCCAAACCAATCTTGTCTTCCCGAAAAACTTCTTGTTTCCCAGGCCATGCTCTTCCATGATTCTAAATTTCTCCTGTGTTACTTTTACCTGCTTTCACATTTTCTTCTCCAGTAGTAAAAAAAGAAGCCAAAGAAGTCCCGGTTCTGTACCAATGTGTTATGTTAGTAGAACACCAAATTACCTCATGCCCGTAAGTTTGAATACAGTGGACTGTCTATCGCTTCAAAAGATAAGTTTATGAGGGTTCTATTACTTATAGGCTGATAGGAGATTTGAAATTTTTTACTACAATAGGAGTAAAACTTACTCGACAGCCAAGTCCATAGTTGAAGCATCCATCCTCTTACTTTTGACAGCTTTTGTTGCAGAAAACCTTTCTAATTTCCATTATACATTGTCTCCTTTTTCTCCCCATGTTCAACGTTGGCATCTAACCTTTTTTTTCATTTTGCCCGAAAAGAAAAGGAAAGGTTGGAAGCCATTATAGTTCTTTTGATAATGTGTACATGTGCTGCTCTGTGTTTCGTTTGCCTCAATCATTTCATCTTTGATTGCTATGGAAACAGCGGTACATTAACAAATAGTATACGAATACAGAAACTACAGTACACACAAGAAGTAACAAGGAAACGATCAGATGAACACATGTCACTGTATTCCTTATGATTGTGCTGCAGAAGCAACAAACGTTGCTCTTCGGCCTTTGAAGTGGCCAACAATGCACTCTGCTCAGGAAGGCCGTCTTTGATTGTTGGAAACTCTTTGAAGCTTTCAATCCATGCCTGCAAGCGAGGAAAGCTATCGAATTCAAGTACTTTAACCCCTGCTGCCTCCTCCAGAACTTCCAGCCACCAAGCTATCCACCCGAATGCTAAATCAGCCAATCCAATCTTGTCTCCCCCGAAAAACTTCTTGTTTCCCAGGCCATGCTCTTCCAAGATTCTAAGATTCTCCTGTGCCTCTTTTACTGCTTTCGTTTGTTCTTCCCCAATAGCAAAAAAGAATCCAAGGATAGCTCGCTTCTGTGTGACACAAACCAGCCGGTTTAGACTATTAATCTCAATAACATAATATGGTAACTGTAAGGTGCTACACAATTTACCCTGTCCTCTGCAAACTTTGCCCATAACCGAGCTTCAGCTTTTTGGTGGGGGTCTTTTGGAAGTAAGGAGTTCTGTGGCCAGGCCTCTTCAATGTAGTCAAGAATGACGATCGACTCTGCAATTGGTTTTCCATCATGAACAAGAACAGGAACCTTCTTGTGCACTGGGTTGTACTTGAGGAGCTCGTCACTTTTATTGTGTAACACATCCTCTTCTATATACTCATATTCCACTCCCTTAAGCTTCAGTGCCCATATCACCCTCCAAACATATGAACTTGGCCAGGCTCCAAGCAATCTTACTTCGGCCATTTTTCCTATGTAATTGTGTTCTGATCTCTACTTTGGTACTTTGGTGGGTTTCTAGATCTATCTATACCGATTGGCTTCTTGCGCAGAAGAACATTGCTTTAAGGATTCATGTGGGGAATTGGCACCTTTTTCATAGAGTATGATATCCTTAGGTAATTGGGTCAGGAGTCAAATCATAGATAAACTAATTAATTGGATTTGTAATCTACTCAAGGTGAAGGTACGTGAGTGATGATGTCAAGAAACTAAAGAAAGAACTAAGTATATGTAATGTCAAGACCTCGGAGGACCACTTGGAAGGTGTTCTACCACGATTGGTAGGCTTGTCGGACATTAGAGACATTTAACTCCAATAATAGCAAAACAACAAACCGTCACATAAAACGTTGACAGGTACGTTTTAGCCTGAGAAAAAAATATGTGTAAGCCTGCTTTGTGCTTTGTTCCACCGTAATTTCTTCCTTCTGTTTGCTTGCTACTTGTGAAAGTTTACTTTTTATGTGCAACGCAGCCACATCCATATAAAGTCCTTGTGAACATATGGAAAATTGAACTGCGAGAACTTTAATATCGTGGGAATTATTGGTAAAGATAAATGCACAAATGCCAGCATTTAGTAGTTCAGATGTTCATCGTTTTCCTGGCTAAGCCAAAAATCTTGCTCATAGGCTTATGAAAAAGGTCGACATTGCATCATGATCAGGAAGGCTCTCTTTGATTGTGTGAACCTCCTTCGACCTCTGAATCCATGCCTGCAAGCGAGGGAAGCGTTCGGATTCAACAGTCAATTGATAACTCATATGTGCTCAAAATATGTCGGTGCATCTCCATTATTTTTTCCGGGTTAAGAGCAGGAAAGTTCCGAAATCAATGAACATGAATATGCATATACATCAAGAGCCAAGGTAACATGTGTGAGTGCCTTCCGATTTCCCCAATTATGAGCCTGGAGTGCCTTTGGCATGACTGAAGGGGCATATTTTACTACGTACGTCAGTGATGATGTAGATTTTTGCTTGCACGGGCGTGAGTGAGGAAACATATTAGGCTCTAGCAACTTCAAACCTGCTGCTTGTTCCATGGCTCCAAGCCAACCAGCTATCCATCCAAATGCCAAGTCTCCCATGCCAATTTCGTTCCCTCCGAAAAACTTCTTCTCCCCAATCCCATGTTCTTCTATTGTTCTCAACACTACTTGGACCTCCTTTTTCGCCTTCTCATGTACATGACCAACCGAAATAAAATATGCATACAAAACTCGAACTTTGCAAAGCCCCAATGCAACATTTGGTTAGTTGTGAAGATGCGAGTAAATGAAATATTGTCACATCATTTGATTAACAATATACTTTGATGACCAAGCTAATTTGATGTGTCTCACCTTATCCTCTCCGAACTTGATCCAAAACCGAGCCATGGCCTCCTCAAAAGGATCACCTGAAAGCAATGGATTCTGTGGTCAAACCTCCTCAATGTGTTCGAGAATGACAGTGGACTCGCATATCGGTTTTCTGCCATGCCATGGACGAGTACCGGGATTTTCTTATGAGCCGGGTTATACTTCAGAAGTAATTCACTCTTGTTGATAAGATTTTCTTCCACGTATTACACCCTTCAGTTTTAGATCCCATATGACTGTAACAAAAGAGACTAGGCCATGTTCCAAGCAGCTTCACTTCCTCCATTTCTTTAAAGAAGATCTTTCTTGAAGTAGGTTAGCTTTTGGGAAATTTTATTTATATCCCATAAATTTATTAATGCACTTCATATCTAATAATTTTCCAATTTTACCTCTTTTAAAATTATGAACTCATCCCAAAAATATTTGTTTCAGTCATTAAGCACCCAGTACTGCCCTTTAACTGACGACCACCACCGCCGCCATTCCACCCCAACACCTTCCCTTGAAAATCTGCTTTCTTCCCTCCAACCACAAGCCACCATCTAAATTTTAAACTAGTAACTGTAAACCATCCCACCGCAGTTCATCGTGAGGTTTCAGCGATACATTAACGAATCAATTACGAAGACAGAAACAACGGTACACAACGAATACAATACGATAATTAACAAGGAAATGATTAGATGAATACGAATACAGAATCAACGGTACACAACGAATACAATACGAGAAGTAACAAGGAAATGATCAGATGCACACATGTCATTGTATTGCTTATGATTGTGCTGCTGAAGGAACAGACATTCGTCTTCGGCCTTTGAAGTAGGCCAACAATGCACTCCGCTCAGGAAGATTGTCTTTGACTGTTGGCAACTTTTTGAAGCTTTCAATCCATGCCTGCAAGCGAGGAAAGCTATCGAATTCAAGTACTTTAACCTCAGCTGCCTCCTCCATAACGTCTAGCCACCAAGCTATCCACCCGAATGCTAAATCAGCCAATCCAATCTCGTCTCCCCCGAAAAACTTCTTGTTTCCCAGGCCATGCTCTTCCAAGATTCTAAGTTTCTCCTGTGCCTCTTTTACTGCTTTCACTTGTTCTTCCCCAGTAGAAAAATAGAATCGAAGGAAAGCTCGAATCTGTGTGACAAAAGCCACCCAATTAGTCTAACGTGATATATTACTATACTATCAATCTCGATAACAGACTATGGTAAATGTTAAGTGCTACACAATTACCTCTATAAAATTTGCCCAGAACCGAGCTTCGGCTTTTTGGTGGGGGTCTTTTGGGAGCAAGGGGTTCTGTGGCCATGCCTCTTCAATGTACTCGAGAATGACGATCGACTCTGCAATTGGTTTTCCATCATGAACAAGCACAGGAACCTTCTTGTGCACTGGGTTGTACTTGAGGAGCTCATCACTTTTATTGTGCAACACATCCTCTTCTACATACTCATATTCCACTCCCTTAAGCTTTAGTGCCCATCTCACCCTCCAAACATATGGACTTGGCCATACTCCAAACAATCTTACTTCTGCCATTTTTCCTATGTAGTTGTGTTCTGGTTTCTACTTTGATGGGTTTGTAGATCAATTTATACCAATTGGTTTCTTGTGCACAAGAACATTGCTTTAAGGTTTGTTATATATAGAATATGATATCCTTAGGTAATTGTGTCAAGAGTCAAGTTATAAATAAACTAATTAACTGGATGCGTAATTGACTCAAGGTGAAGGTACGTGAGCGATGATGTCACAACAAGAAATTAAAGAACTAAAGATATGTATTGTGAAAAGCTCTGAGAAGCACTTGGGGTGTTCCACATCTTAGAGTGCATTTTTGCCCACCACCATTTTTTGGTGGTGAGCATTACCATTACATCTCCACCATTGATTGAAGGAGATTTTTAAAAATTATGAAGTTGTCCCACCACATCAATGGTAGAGGATGTGGTGGTAAGGCTCACCACCAAGAAATGGTGGTGGGAAAAATGAATCCCACATCTTAAAGTTAGGGGTCCACGATTGATAGGCTTATCGGACATTAGAGACCTTTAGCTCCAATAGTAGCAACCGCCACGTGCAATGTTGACAGGTAATTTTTTTTCACATTTCTGGTATATTAATATACCAGGCACGATTCGAAATAAATGAGGTTTAATGATTAATCATTAGAGGGGTTTGGGTAGGGACTTCACAAAATGAAAGGAGGCATTGGGCATAGCGAAGGAAAATACTGAGACTGGCTATGCTTTGGATGACGAGGTAAATATTTTGTAAATATTTTTTTGAACATTATAATTTTTATAATTTTGATTATAAAGCATGCGCAATTGTGGTTTGGTGCTGAAAAGCAATAGCTTCACACATCATAGTTCTTGGGAGATTGTCAAGGATTGTCGAGGTACCGAATTGTTGTAAACAAGGATCCAATTCATACTTCAAATGATCTCATCAACGGTTCCATAGGTGAAGGTGAATCGATGGAAGAGTCACAGGGAGCAACCCAAGTTGATTGAATTTAGCCGATGATAGTGACACATATCATACCCCTACTCCAACGACTCATCCTTAAGGAAGGAAGGCTGCAAAAGCCTCAAGGAAACAATCCCTCAATCTCTCTACAGAATTGTGAAGAATTCTGCATTTCATATTGAAGAAGCAAACAAAAGGGAAGAGGTCAGACTTGCAGAACGAGCGAGGGATGATGAGTTGATCTAGATGGCGGAGACATGGCCATAGATACAAGTCAAATGACTCCAAATGCAAAAGCCTATTGAGCGAAGGAAAGATAAGAAATTACTTGTCGAAGAAGGCTATTTAGGGAGGCCCAATCTAGCTTCTCTGCCGAAAAAACAATTGGTTTTTTCAAGAGTGATTAATTTGTAATGTTTTTTATTTTATTTTATTTTAATTTTTAGTGTTCCACCTTCGCCCTCGCCTTTCGTTGGTGGAAGCTGCTTTGACGACTAGTGGTAAGAGTGAACTGCTTTATCGCCCATGGACGAAAACACTCCTTTTCGCTCTCGCCCTTACCCTTATGGATGGATTGCTCTAAAGATGTGATCTTTCATGCGGTGGCAGAGGCGGAGCCAGCCCGGAGCGGACGTCCGCGGCCGCTCCCCCGCTCGCCAGAAAAAGTAAGGACTGGGAGTGGGTCTGTTGGGCTCCGCTCCCCTGGTCCGCCACTGATCGGAGCTGCATATTCCATTGATGCGCCGCGGATCGGACAAAGACGGCCGCTGCAAATTTCTGGGCTACACTCGAGGAAGAAGAAGAAGACAAAATGGCGCCGTTTGTCACTTATCTAAACTGTGTCGTTTTGCTCTACAAAGAGGGGTGTTCTAGATAGCTTTTTGACAGTCCTTACATTGGGCCGTGACTATTAACACGGATCGCATATTTGGGTAGGAGTGAGTTAGTTTCTGCTTGATTGTGAATGCCCGAGTTGCCTAGATTAGTTGCAATGTTATTGGTGATTAAATTCTGCTCAGGCATGTTTTCATTGATTATTCTAGCATGAAATCAGATTTCTGTCTTGACCTGCATATTCCTGTCGAATTTTGAAATTAGAGTACTTAAAGACTTTACCTATTGGTTTGTTTTTGTAAAGATGGCGGCTTCCAAAAGAAGATTGCCACATCCAATGTTAATAGTCGGGCAGTTCTAAATTTTGGGAACGAATTCGTATACAGATGTGCAATTCAAATGGCTTTTCTTATTCGGGTGCGATTCGACGTCAATTTTTTTATATTGTAGTCCAACAATAAATTGAATAAGTGCAATGAGTAATAATTCCCCTTAATTTTGAACATTGAAAAATTAGCCCTCAACTTGTACTTGTAAGTTGATTTCCCCCTGCAGTCAACTTCCATTTTAACCGTCAAAACACCACCGTAAGCCGCACGCTTGGCAGCCAGTGGCAAAGCCAGCCCGGATTGAATTGGGTTAGTGTGACTTTATTTGTATTGAAGTTGGTTATATACTTGCTGTGTGTAGTTTTGTCAAGGCGAAAAGTGAAGTGTCTTTGCAACACAACGAAGAAACAAAAGGTGGATGGAATAGAATCGCCGTCGGTGCTGCTTCCGCCGGAATTGCCACTTCCGAGCAACCAATTTCCGCTCCCCCGGTCCCAAAATCCTGGCTCCGCCTCTGTGCGGTGGGTTAGCTTTTCTTCTCTTTTATAAGCTTTTTGGTTCAAAGTTCATACTTTGGGCAGTATTTCCCACTTTCTGTTTGGTTTCCATGAAAATGAGTAGAAACTATTGTATATAATTGGAGTTCGACTTGGCAGAGCAAGATTGGTCTTCTTGGGCCACACTCAAAGTTACTTAAAAAGTCGTCTCAATTGGTCAAAAAGAAAGCCAAGAAGAAAACTGCAACTTCTCCTTGAATATTCCTCAAAAGATATTCCCACGCTTTCATTCACAGAATCAAAACATATAGGGGGGTGAGGGTTGGAAGTTAATGAAAAGACAAGAGATTGAACAAGAAAATGGAAGAAGTGGAGCTTTTTGGGACTCGGCCACATCTCTTCGATGTACTTCAGAATAACGATGGACTCTGCAATCACTTTTCCACCATGAAAAATCACCGGAACCTTCTTATGAACGGGGTTAGACTGAAGAAGCAGATCACTGTTACTTCTGTAGGGGTTCTATTACTTATAGCTGATAGGAGATTTGAAACTTTTGACTACAATCGGAGTAAAACTTTACCCCTCAGCCAAGTCCAGAGTTGAAACCATCCATCCTCTTACTTTTGACAGTTTTTGTTGCAGAAAACCTTTCTAATTTCCATTATACATGGTCCCTCTTTTTCTCCCCATGTTCAACGTTGGCATCTAACATTTTTTTCATTTTGCCCGAAAAGAAAGAAAAGGTTGAAAGCCATTATGGTTCTTTTGATAATATGTACATCTGCTGGTGCTATGTTTCGTTTGCCTCAATCATTTCATCTTTTATTGCTACTATGGAAACAGCGGTGCACAACGAATACAATGCAAGAAGTAACAAGGAAATGATCAGATGAACACATGTCACTGCCTTATGATTGTGCTGCAGAAGCAACAAACGTTGCTCTTCGGCCCTTGAAGTAGGCCAACAGTGCACTCCGCTCAGGAAGGTTGTCTTTGATTGTTGGAAACTCTTTGAAGCTTTCAATCCATGCCTGCAAGCGAGGAAATCTATCGAATTCAAGTACTTTAACCCCAGCTGCCTCCTCCAGAACTTCCAGCCACCAAGCTATCCACCCGAATGCTAAATCAGCCAATCCAATCTCGTCTCCCCCGAAAAACTTCTTGTTTCCCAGGCCATGCTCTTCCACGATTCTAAGGTTCTCCAGTGCCTCTTTTACTGCTTTCGCTTGTTCTTCCCCAATAGCAAAAAAGAATCCAAGGAAAGCTCGAATCTGTGTGACAAAAGCCAGCCGGTTTAGACTATTAATCTCGATAACATAATATGGTAACTGTTAAGTGCTACACAATTACCTTGTCCTCTGCAAACTTTGCCCAGAACCGAGCTTCGGCTTTTTGGTGGGGGTCTTTTGGGAGTAAGGGGCTCTGTGGCCATGCCTCGTCAATGTAGTGAAGAATGACGATCGACTCTGCAATTGGTTTTCCATCATGAACAAGAACAGGAACCTTCTTGTGCACTGGGTTGTACTTGAGGAGCTCATCACTTTTATTGTGTAACACATCCTCTTCTACATACTCATATTCCACTCCCTTAAGCTTTAGTGCCCATATCACCCTCCAAACATAGGGACTTGGCCAGGCTCCAAGCAATCTTACTTCTGCCATTTTTCCTATGTAATTGTGTTCTGATCTCCACTTTGGTGGGTTTCTAGATCTATATATACCAATTGGTTTCTTGTGCAAAAGAACATCGCTTTAAGGATTCATGTGGAGAATTGGTATCTTTTTATGTGGAGTATGATATCCTTAGGTAATTGGGTCAAGAGTCAAATCATAGATAAACTAATTAATTGGATTCATAGTCGACTCAAGGTGAAGGAACGCGAGTGATGATGTCACAACAAGAAATTAAAGAACTAATGATATCAAATGTGAGGAGCTCGTTATGAGAAGCACTTGGAAGGTGTTCTACCACGATTGACAGGCTTGTCGGAATTAGAGATATTTAGCTCCAATAGTAGCAAAACAACAAACCAAACCGTCATGTGCAACGTTAGCAGGTAATTTTTTTCTCGTTTTAGCTTGAGAAAAAGTCTGTGTATGCCAGGTTTATGCTTTGTTTCCACAGTAATTTCTTCCTTCTGTTTGATTGAAAATATAATTTTTGGGCATGTTTACTTTTTAAAAGGAATTTGAATCAGAATGTGAATGAGAATAGGGAAAGGGGGTTAGGGAATGAGAATGGGATACCCCAGTCCCCCTTGAGTATCAAATTCCTCTATTGGAAAGGAAATAATTCTCAAATTTCTGGTGGAACTAATAATTTTTTCATTCTCAAGTGCTTAACTAAACAAAGGGAAATGAATGAATGTGAATGATTCCCCTTCATTCCATTATCATTTCCTCTATGTAAACATGCCCTTTATGTGCAATGCAGACACATCCATATAAAGTACTTGTACATATATGGAAAACAGAATTGCAAGAACTTTAATATCGTGGAAATTACTGGTAAAGATAAATGCACAAATGGCAGCATTTAGGTGTTCAGATGTTCATCGTTTTCCTGGTGAAGCCAAAAATCTTGCTCATAGGCTTATGAAAAAGGTCGACATTGCATCATGATCAGGAAGGCTCTCTTTGATTGTGTGAACCTCCTTCAACCTCTGAATCCATGCCTGTGAGTGAGGGAAGCTTTTGGGTTCAACAGTCAATTTTTAACTCATATGTACGCAAGATATGTCGCTGCGTCTCCAAATTTCAGGGTTAAGAGCAGGAAAGTTTCGAAATCACTGAACATGCGTATGCATACATCAAGAGCCAAGGTAACATGTGTGAGTGCCTTCCGACTTCCCCAATTATGTGCCTGAATTGCCTTTTCCATGACTGAAGGGGCATACGTTACTACGTACGTCAGTGATGATGTAGATTTTTGCTTGCACGGGCGTGAGTGAGGAAACATATTAGGCTCTAACAGCTTCAAACCTGATGCTTGTTCCATGGCTCCAAGCCAGCCAGCTATCCATCCAAATGCCATCCCAATTTTGTCCCCTTCGAAAAGCTACTTCTCCCCAATCCCATATTCTTCTATAGTTCTCAACACTACTTTGGACCTCCCTTTTGGCCTTCTCAAGTACATAAGGCCATCTCCAGCCGAGGTCATGAGGGCTGGCTACACCTATTGTAGCCCCCAAAATTGGTTCAAAACCATCTTCAGAATGAGTTCTATAATTCTGGGCTACAAATTGAAGAAGGGCTAGAAGGCTACAAAGGGGGCTGCATGCAGCCTCCTCTCATGACCGGGCTAGCAATTTGAGAAAGCAACACACCCACTTGCAACCAAGGCCCCATCCACTTCCCAAAAGAAATCCCAACATCCCAACCAAAGTAGCCCGTTCCGTTTGAGAATGGCAAAATGTAGCCTACCACTATTCTTTTAAAAAATCATATTTTAAAGGGTTACAATGTAGCATGGCTACATTGTAGCCCTTTTGGACTGGAGATGGCCTAACCAACCGAAGTAAAATATGCATATGCAAAGCCCCAATGCAACATTGGGTTAGTTGTGAAGATACTAGTAAATGAAATGCTGTCACATCATCTAATTAATAATATACTTTCATGACCCATATAATTTGATGTGTCTCACCTTATCCTCTCCGAACTTGATCCAAAACCGAGCCATGGCCTTCTCAAAAGGATCATCTGAAAGCAATGGATTCTGTGGCCAAACCTCCTCAATGTATTCGAGAATGACAGTGGACTCGCATATTGGTTTTCCGCCATGGACGAGTACCGGGATTTTCTTATGAACCGGGTTATACTTCAAAAGTTGTTCACTCTTGTTGGTAAGATTTTCTTCCACATGTTCATACTTCACACCCTTCAGTTTTAGAGCACATATGACTCTGTAAAAAGAGACTAGGCCATGTTCCAAGCAGCTTCACTTCCTCCATTTCTGTAAAGACTTGATCTTTCTTGCAGTGGGTTAGCTTTTGGAAATTTTATTTATACCCCATAAATTTATTAATACACTCCATATCTAATAACTTTCCAATTTTACCTCTTCTAAAATTATGAACTCATCTAAAAATTTTTTGTTTCAGTCATCAAACAACCAGTACCCCCCTTTAACTGACGACCACCACCGCCGCCAATCCCAACACCTTGAAAATCTGCTTTCTTACCTCCAACCACAAGCCACAATCTAAATTTTAAACTAGTAACTGCAAACCATCCCACCGCAGAGAGTTCATCGAAAATGAGGTTACGAAAACAGAAACAACGGTACACAACGAATACATTACGAGAAGTAACAAGGAAATGATCAGATGAATACGAATACAGAAACAACGGTACACACCGAATACAATACGAGAAGTAACAAGGAAATGATCAGTGCACATATGTCATTGTATTGCTTATGATTGTGCTGCTGAAGGAACAGACATTTGTCTTCGGCCTTTGAAGTAGGCCAACAATGCACTCCGCTCAGGAAGATTGTCTTTGATTGTTGGCAACTTTTTGAAGCTTTCAATCCATGCCTGCAAGCGAGGAAAGCTATCGAATTCAAGTACTTTAACCCCAGCTGCCTCCTCCATAACGTCTAGCCACCAAGCTATCCACCCGAATGCTAAATCAGCCAATCCAATCTCGTCTCCCCCGAAAAACTTCTTGTTTCCCAGGCCATGCTCTTCCAAGATTCTAAGTTTCTCCTGTGCCTCTTTTACTGCTTTCACTTGTTCTTCCCCAGTAGAAAAATAGAATCGAAGGAAAGCTCGAATCTGTGTGACAAAAGCCACCCAATTAGTCTAACGTGATATATTACTATACTATCAATCTCGATAACAGACTATGGTAAATGTTAAATGCTACACAATTACCTCTATAAAATTTGCCCAGAACCGAGCTTCGGCTTTTTGGTGGGGGTCTTTTGGGAGCAAGGGGTTCTGTGGCCATGCCTCTTCAATGTACTCGAGAATGACGATCGACTCTGCAATTGGTTTTCCATCATGAACAAGCACAGGAACCTTCTTGTGCACTGGGTTGTACTTGAGGAGCTCATCACTTTTATTGTGCAACACATCCTCTTCTACATACTTATATTCCACTCCCTTAAGCTCTAGTGCCCATCTCACCCTCCAAACATATGGACTTGGCCATACTCCAAACAATCTTACTTCTGCCATTTTTCCTATGTAGTTGTGTTCTGGTTTCTACTTTGATGGGTTTGTAGATCAATTTATACCAATTGGTTTCTTGTGCACAAGAACATTGCTTTAAGGTTTGTTATATAGAATATGATATCCTTAGGTAATTGTGTCAAGAGTCAAGCTATATATAAACTAATTAACTGGATGCGTAATTGACTCAAGGTGAAGGTACGTGAGCGATGATGTCACAACAAGAAATTAAAGAACTAAAGATATGTATTGTGAAAAGCTCTGAGAAGCACTTGGCAGGTGTTCCACATCTTAAAGTTAGGGGTCCACGATTGATAAGCTTATCGGACATTAGAGACCTTTAGCTCCAATAGTAGCAACCGCCACGTGCAATGTTGACAGGTAATTTTTTTCACATTTCTGTTAACATACCAAGCACGACTCGAAATAAATGAGGTTTAATGAATCATTATTCATTAGAGGGGTTTGGGTAGCGACTTCACAAAATGGAAGGAGGCATTGGGCATAGCGAAGGAAAATACAGAGAGTGGCTATGCTTTGGATGACGAGGTAAATATTTTATAAATATTTTTTTAAACACTATAATTTTTATAAATAATTTTTATTATTTTGATTATAAAGCATGCGCAATTGTGATTTGGTGCTGAAAAAGGCAATAGCTTCACACATCATAGTTCTTGGGAGATTGTCAAGGATTGTCGAGGTACCGAATTGTTGTAAACAAGGATCCAATTCATACTTCAAAGGATCTCATCAACGGTTCCATAGGTGAAGGTGAATCGATGGAAGAGTCACAGGGAGGAACCCAAGTTGATTGAATTTAGCCGATGATAGTGACACATATCATACCCCTACTCCAACGACTCATCCTCAAAGAAGGAAGGCTGCAAAAGCCTCAAGGAAACAATCCATCAATTTCTCTATAGAATTGTGAAGAATTCTGCATTTCATATTGAAGAAGAAACAAAAGGGAAGAGGTCAGACTTGCAGAACGAGCGAGGGATGATGAGTTGATCTAGATAGCGGAGACATGGCCATAGATACAAGTCAAATGACTCCAAATGCAAAAGTCTATTGGGCGAAGGAAAGATAACAAATTACTCGTCGAAGAAGGCTGTTTAGGGAGGCCCAATCTAGCTCCTCTGCCCAAAAAAACAATTGGTTTTTTCAAGAGTGATTAATTTGTAATGTTTTTTATTTTATTTTATTTTAATTTGTAGTGTTTCGCCTTCGCCCCCGCCTTTCATTGGTGGAAGCTGCTTTGACGACTAGTGGCAAGGGTGAACTACTTTATCGCCCACGGACGAAAACACTCTTTTTCGCTCTTGCCCTTGCCCTTATGGATGTGATCTTTCATGCGGTGGGTTAGCTTTTCTTCTCTTTTATAAGCTTTTTGGTTCAATGTTCATACTTTGGGCAGATTTCCCACTTTCTGTTTGGTTTCCATGAAAATGAGTAGAAACTATTGTATATAGTTCAAATTGGAGTTCCACTGGGCAGAGCAAGATTGGTCTCCTTGGGCCACACTCAAAGTTACTTAAAAAGTCGTCTCAATTGGTCAAAAAGAAAGCCAAGAAGAAAACTGCAACTTCTCCTTGTATATTCCTCAAAAGAAATTCCCACGCTTTCATTCACAGAATCAAAACATATAGGGGGGTCAGGGTTGGAGGTTAATGAAAAGACAAAAGATTGAACAAGAAAAAGGAAGAAGTGGAGCTGTTTGGGACTCGGCCACATCTCTATGTACTTCAGAATAACGATGGACTCTGCAATCACTTTTCCACCATGGAAAATCACCGGAACCTTCTTCTGAACGGGGTTAGACTGAAGAAGCAGATCACTCTTACTTCTGTAGGGGTTCTATTACTTATAGCTGATAGGAGATTTGAAACTTTTGACTACAATCGGAGTAAAACTTTACCCCTCAGCCAAGTCCAGAGTTGAAACCATCCATCCTCTTACTTTTGACAGTTTTTGTTGC